>OY776677.1:6662227-7862227 GCA_963675555.1 Leptura quadrifasciata
CATTATTAGTAAGGCACTCTCGGTGAGTTTTTCTTTTCTTTTTATAAAATAAAGCATTTCTCCTCCTATACTTGTTAATCATTTTTATATTTTGTTCTACCATGAATTTAATTTTTTACTAACAATCTTTCCAACTTTATAACTGTAATGTAACTTATTTTTTAGATATACAAGAGATCAACCATTGTCACAGACACACATCTGACAGCTTCCGCGCTGAAGCAAAGAATCTGTATGGCAGTTGAAAACGAAATTCAAACTACTTTCAATGGATGCGCTGTCAATGATGACGAATATTTGGAGTGCGCAGAATGGTAACAATTTATGAAAGAAAATGTTTAATTTTTAATGTTTGGTTATTTTAGGTGCTGGCAGAAATTTTATTCTTGTTGCGTGCAATACCACATAGCAAGTTTAAAGCCTCTCGGTTTAATGTTGCTACCGTCAGTCTCGGGAGCTGTATTTCTGAGAAAGTCAACTTTTTCGTTCCTGAGACCATTGGATGCCTTAGAACACATGACGTTGTGCAGTGACTACATGTATAGAGACCAGTTTATTAATTTTTCAATGTTGGCAGAAGGTATTTATGCGTATTTTCTATTTGTGTCTATCGTGGAAATGTTGAATACCGGTTATGTGCTGATATTTTTTTAGCAGTACTTCTTTTCCCCAGTTCTAATTCTAAAGTTAAAGGTTTGATAGATAATGAAATATTTAAGTATTAATAAAACTTGAGAATAAATTAATTATATTGCTTTGAGTTTAATTTTAGATATGGAAACAACAGGGGACGTAATGAATTTATTTGAAATAGTCGTCTACATTGAACAGCAAATGAGTGAGCTATTTTCAAAAGCGTTCGAAAAAGACTTATTCAATCTACAAGTTCCTGATGTTGTTATGGCAAATTCTTTAGACAAAATAGAATCTGAAATGGACAGCCAGGTAAAAAAAACGCTTCATATGGTATCCGCCTGAACAAAATTTTTAAAATAAATATACCTTTTCTTTCATTTACAAATTTTTCAGTTCTCTAGCCACATTTGCAACATGTTAAGCCAAATTTCTGACTTATACAAGGCCATGCATAAAGTTCTGGAATTGTTGCGCTACGAAAATACTTTGGCTAACCCGGACAATGAAATAAATCCTTCTGCCTTGCATCATTTTAGTTCTCAGCTGGGCGTATCTGTAGTGGCGGGATGCCTAAGGCAACAGGCCCAAACCCGGTACGTTATATAAATTTAAATTGAAATATCTGCTATAGTTTTTCTATAGAAATATTTTCTTACGATATATTTTAGGTTTTTAATTTGCCGCAACCTTCTCCTCATCTGCAACATACTTTTGGAGACTAAGGAACGCGAATGGGGTGCTCTAGAAGCCATCCGATCAGTTTGCACCCCTGAAATTGTTGTTTTAACTCAGGCCAGTTATGTAATGTTGTGGTTGACTGGACTTTCGGCTTTAGTTAATTTACCACAGTGAGTAATTCATGATCCATTGTTCTTAAATTTTTGTATAAATTTATTTCTAAATCTATAACTACACATGCACCAAATAACTAAAAATTCGGAAAGGCGCAAATTTCACTATCTTGTGGGCGGGGGCAGAATATCAGAATAATATCGAAGCATTGGTAGATAAATCTCTTTTAGTTTTAAATACCTGACCTGACAATATATACTTCTTCCTATGCATTTGAATTATACAACTAAATCATTCTGTGTCAATTATCAATCAATTTTATCTGATTACAATACCACCAAACCTTTAACAACAAAATGTTTGAACGCAAAATAAAATATTCGTTATTTGACTATTTAATTTTTACTTAAATATACCACATTGCGAAACCTAACATATGTTTTTTAGGGAATCAAGCATGCAGCGTTTGACTCCTATAAAACTGCCACCGGTTTTCAATTTAAGGAACATACACGCTGGTGTATCCTTATTGGAAGTTTTTATAGCTTCAACGGGTGGACAGGAGGCAAGAAAGTCATTTGCGAGGGTAAAATGTAGCGATGAGGCCTTGGCACATTGGCATCTCTCGTTACTACCGTACCTCAACCATCTAAGGCATATTATGTATCCTTATCCATAGAACAATTTATTTTAAACACAATTGACATTTTATCTGCAACTGTGTTGAAGGATGAGTCTTTATTCTTAGTAACACGCATCCAGAATATATTACTTACTTTCTGAGTCATGACATTCAATATTAATTAAATTGCCGATATTATTGCAGTCATTAAACTATGACTTGTTCTATAATCGCTTAGTTTTAGTTTAAGTCTGTTCTTTCAATACAGTGCCTACTTAAATTTACCATTCAGATGTTGTGTATTATTCCTTAAGTTAGACAAAAAAAAAATAGTTGGCCGATAAGTGGGGGTACATTACTGGCTGAGTGGTTATTGGGCAGTGGACAACATTTATGGCTGCAGCAATATGTAAGGCTTCTAAGTAATTGGTGCGAATGGAATAGCTGTACAAGTGAGTAGTATTAACTATATTAGATTCTGATTGACGAATAATTTATGAAAAAGAATTATATGAACAGCGAAGAAAATAAATATCTGTATTTGTTTATTAAACAAAATTACTAAATGTAAATACCTAATTTACTGTTTGATTTTCCTATTGTTTTAACCTTTTGCAGGAGATTTCTTATTGGCGGCTTCTTACTTAACAAGCGGAGAAAACTACAAAGCCCAGGAGTTATTCCAAGCAGCTGCAAAAGGGATATTTACCGATACATTCTTGGAGCAAAGAATTCTAAGAGGAGTAGAAGATAATCCAACAAAAGCTTACATAAATTATTACTTAAAGGTAAAAATACACAGTAAAAGTTATACAGTCATTTAAGCTAAAACCAGCTGAAATGTATTCGTTGGACCATTCCAAACAAAAGTTCTTATGTGCAGTAAGTTCAAAAAGTCCATAGATTTTAAGCTACGGACACCTGAAGGTCAAATAATGATTATTCATTTACTTGAAGGTTTTTAACTTTCCAAGTGCTATAGTAACTCTGTGAGATTTCAGAGGAATTGACCAGAACAAAAGTTGTAGAAAAAGCTACCTTGTGATAACCTTGACTTTGACCTCTAGCGTCATTTGATCGTAAACTCTTTTTTTTTCATTAAAACCAATATTTTGCAACTTGGATACAGAAAATATTCATAATCTCACTTTGAGATATAAATCTTTCAAGAAAAAGTTATATACAAGGAGAGGATATTAACTCATGAAGGTCATCTAAAAGTCACAACACTTATTGTTACAAAATAGCTTGGAACTTCTGATTTAGTAAGAACTTACCCAGATAAAGGTTGTAGGAAGTCAAATAAACCTAACGATATTCTACGATGATTCAAAACGGTTAATAAACTTCAAGAAAATAAAGGAGAAAACAAAACAAAAAAACACTATAAACGAACAAAAAAAAAACAAAAAAATAAATTAAAAAAGTCAAATAAAGCAACTTCTGGTGACTTTGGCTTTGACCTTGACGTACAGTTTTAAGACTATTCATTGTGGCATAAATTATTTCATTTTGCTAAATATAACCCGTTCTTAATGTTACCCATCAGAGTCAACGGTGCGGACGTGACGGGTGTTTTACACCTTTTTTTAATTTATTTTTTCTACGCTTATTATGTAATATGAGTATTATGATGTCGATTTTAAATAAGGAATGACCTATATTCCAGTGGCTGATATGTAATATTTATTACATGCCTCTAGAATGTAACAAGCATAGGTGGCGCCATCCAGTAGTAGTGCAATTTGTAATACTGTTTGCGTTTCTGTTGACAGTTGACGTTTCTATTGGCAATTAACTTTTCACGTTTCACCGTTGCAGTGGTAAAACAAATAGACAAATAGACACAAATATACCTAATTTATAGGCGTAGAAAAAGTATAGTCTGTAATTCGTTTGGAATGGCATATTCTGCGCTCACGGACCGTCCCCCTCGCTTCGCTCGGGTGACAAACTTCCGCTCGTGCAGAATATGCTTCATTCCAAACTTATTACAGAATATACTATTCTTGTTCATTTTTTTATTGGTTTTTTGTTCGTTTATAGTGTTTTTTGTTTTGTTTTTCCTTTATTGAAGTTTATTAACCGTTTTGAATCATCGTACAATATCATTAGGTTTAATTGACTTCCTACAACCGTCTGGGTAAGTTCTTACTAAATCAGAAGTTTCAAGCTATTTTGTAACAATAACTTTTCTGGCTTTGTATATAACTCGCCTTGTATATAACTTTTTATCGAAAGATTTATATCTTAAAGCGAGATATGAATTTTTCTTAATCCAAGGTGCAAAATATTGGTTTTATTGAAAAAAAAAAAAGAAAAATGACTGAAAATACTGCTAGAGGTCAAAGCCAAGGTCAACACAAGATAGCTTACTCATTTTTCTAAAACTTTTGTTCTGGTCAATTCATCTGAAATCTCACACAGAGTTACTATATCAGGGTGTCTAGTGACCGGGAAATCCGGGAATTATACGGAATTTTTGTAGTGCCCTTGAAAATGCGGGAAATATACGGGATACCCTTGAAAAAATACGAAATTTTGAAGATATAGAAAATATTAGGCGAATTGCATAAATAATCTTCACCTCCTTAAAAACTATTTAAAAAATATTTCGACTGCTTGCTATAGCTTGTTAAACCCGACATCAGGGGTTAGAACTTACAATTAATTTTATATTTATTGTCCCTAATTACGGAATCAAATGGTTTACAGTCTGTCAATATATGCAGGGTGCCCTGTAATGCCATAAACTTCACAATAGTATCTCATTAAATTCTATGGCTTTATAAGTGCACAGTGAGAGTTTTTTTTGTTTACTATTTGTTTGATGTAGATGCATACAAGAATATTTTAAACTCCAGATGTGACACACCGATGCTTTCAGCAAACGTGCTTAAAAAAAAATGACCATTTTTATGACTTCTCCATTACGTCCCAAGGGATTCTGGCTAGGCCTACAATAATACGAGATATTTTTATTTTGCGTATAGTTATAAAAAATCAATTAAAAAAATCTTATAATATAAATGCAAAGAAAACCCCATTTTTTTTTAGTTTTTGAATAATTGTGAATCGAAAGTGTCTTATTAAGAGTTTTTCTCAAAAGTGTACTTGGTAGGTACCCATAATTTTCAATTGATAATGTCGATAAAGGATCTGCCGCTTACATAAATGGGCAGTTTAATTAAAAATAAGTAGAGCTTTTCTATTTTTTACAAAGAAAGGAGGGTTATTAAGTTGCTCAATAAGCTAAAGATTTTTTTTTTATAACTGTATAATGCTATACAATAGTCTATCTAAAGAACTCAAAGATTTATGTTTCAAAAAATTCAAAGTGGAAATTTCAATATTACTTAAAAAAGGAGGATTCTACACTGTAGATGAGTTTTTAAATAGATAAATAAATCCTCTATTATTGTCTTTCTCTAGATTTATATTTATTTTGTATGTTCTAAAGTGTTTTTTAAATGTGTCTAATCCTATTGGTTTTTGCTTTTAAATCGTTTTAATGTGTGGAACTTTGTGTGTTCTTTTCGGATACTCTTTACAAGTGTTTTGTTTTACTTTTAAAATATTCTTAATCTGTACGTTTGAAATTGTTTAACATAATTTTTACCAAGTTTTGTTTGTTCTCACAATTTTATTGACTAAAAAAACTGTAAATTATATATATTTTTATACTTACCTAATTAAGGACTTACCAAATGTACATTTATGTATCATCTATTGGTGAATAAATATCTTATCTTATCTTATAGTACCTACCTAGTAAACTGAAGAGATAAATATAAAAATCTAAGAATAAAAGTGCAACATTATATTTTGCCGATAATACACGCCAAGCAGTAAACAAATGTACAATGGTCCCAGTTTATGTATTACATTTGATATTTTCTGTAATTTTTAAGATAAATTTTTCGTTGAAAATCCAGTCTGACTTAGTTTTTTTCTGTGAAATGCGATGCCTTTTAAAAATAGACATTAATAAGAGTTATGGCTGAAAAATCGATTCAGAATGGCCGACGTTTGCATAATTTTAATTGACTATAAAAGAGAAGTAAAAACATTCATATGAAATTTTACATATCAGTAAGTAAGTAAGTAAGTTCTTTATTCATCATATTAAGTTACACAATAGTGAAACTTATAAGACTAGTCAAAAGAAATAAATACAGTTAAAAAATAATAACAGTTAAAAAGAGTAGTAAATATCTTAAGAGTAATAATACCAATAATAAAGTCATAAATACTAAGATTGTAGATACTCGCCTAAGGAATAAAAAGCATTGTTAAGTAAGTACTTTAACAAAGTATTTTTAAAAGTATTAAAATTGTTAAAATGACCAAAGCGTCGGGTAAATTTATTAAAACAGTAGATTCCCTGAAAAACATGTGAATTTTGGACCACACTTAATCTAGAAAATGGCATCCTAAGTTCAGTGTGGCTGCGTGTGTCGTAATTGTGAACATCATTATTTCTTAAAAACAGAGTCTCTTGCTTTTTTATATTTGTAACAATTAGATATATATAAAGTGAAGGTAGAGTTAAGATAGATAGTGCAATAAATGCCTCTTTACAGTGTGCCTGATAAGAAAGACCAACCATAAAACGAATGATTTTCTTTTGTGCGATGAATACTTTGTAAGTGTGTGAAGAGTTTCCCCAAAAAATTATACCATAGGACAATATAGATTGAATATAATCCAAAGTATGCTAATCTTAACACATTAAGGGAGACGGAGGATTTCAGGTATCTAATAACAAAACAAGATTTACTCAATTTCTTCAATAGATTTTCAGTATGAGTTTCCCACGTCATTTTACAATCCAAAGTTACTCCCAGGAATTTTGTCACTTCTGTATGCACAATCGATTTATAATCTGCCTTGATTAAAATGCTTGAACTATGAACATAGTTCTTTGGCAAAAATGACATAAAAAGGGTTTTGTCAACATTCAGTGCAAGACCATTGTTTGAACACCATTTGGAAAACTCCTTTACAAATGTATTAGCTTTGGTGATTGTGGTCTCAGAAGAGTTACTAGAAATCAAAAAGTTTGTATCGTCTGCATAGACAATTGCTGCATTAGGTGTTGTACAAGAGTGTGGCATACCATTTATAAAGATTAAGAAAAGCAATGGACTTAGATTAGAGCCCTGTGGCACGCCAGTGGTCACGTGCCTGAAATCTGATTTAAAGCGATCAATTATTACGGCTTGCTTTCTGTTAGTGAGATAGGAGTTGATCCAGTCGTCAGCAGGTCCACGTACACCCAATCTACATAGTTTCTCTAAAAGCAGATTGTGATCAACAGTGTCGAAAGCTCTACTGAGATCGAAAAATAGAGCTATTGGTTGTTCTTTATTATTTAATGAATTATAAACATAGTCACATAATTTTTCAATAGCGTTTATTGTTGATTTATTTCCTTCTAAATCCGTATTGGCTAGAGATTAACAATTTATGAAATTCTAAATAGTTTAATAACTTATTATTAAAACAAAGTTCAAAAATTTTTGCAAACTGATTTTGTACACTTATATTTCTATAATTACAAGCCTCCATTTTCGATCCCTTATTTTTATATATTGGTATAGATTTTGAAATTTTCAGTGAATCCGGATACTGGCCACTAGCAAAAGATTCATTAATTAAGTAAGACAGCGGAACACAAATATCATCAACCACTGCTCTCAGTACTTGACCTCTTATCTCGTCAATCCCTGCAGCTGATTTACTTGTTGTTTTAAGCAACAGTTCACTAACTTCAGCTGGAGTGGTAGGGGTTAGGTAAAAGTTGTGTATAACATTGTCAAATAAAATTAATTTGCTAAAATCAGGTTTAGGGCTCTTAAAATTCAAGAAGAAATTATTGAAACCGTTACAAATATCATAAGTATTAGTAAATATTTCATCATTAATAACAATTTCTGTAACTGATTGCTTTGGATTGTTTTTTGCTTCATTTATAATGAGCCAACTCTCTTTCATTATATTTTGGGCACCCTTTATACACCCGTCATTGTAATTTACCCTAGCAAGTTTAATTTTCTCAGAGTATATTTGTTTAAATCTTAAATACCTATTTTTAATTACTTCGTTGTTTGGGTAATTTTTATTAATTTTATGCAACTCGCACAAAAGATGGTGTAGCTGTTTTAATTCATCATTGAACCATTTTTCCTTATGCACATTTGATTTAACTTTTTTATAAGTTATGGCAGAATTGAAGTGAAATAGAAATGATGAGTAAAATGAATTAAATTTCTCAGTAAAATTTGTGCCCCTGTACATTTCAAGCCACTTCTCATTTTTGAGTACATTTTTTAAAGTATTCAAATTACTCTCTGATACGTCACGTTTTAGTGTTGGACTATTATTCGCATAATTAATTTCTGAAGGAATTTTAAATCTACACATTTGATAAGTGTGGTCAGATAAATGAGTGTCATTAACAAGAACATCACTATCACTTCCGGTTTACAAGAAAATGACCTCGGAAATGACATTTTTTCCCAAATAATAAATTTTAAAAAAATTTGATTTTCCTAAAAGGCTATTATTATTAAATTATATATGCATTATAGTTATGTAACATATTTGTATTCAAGTCATAGGATACAAAGTTAATAAAATGTGTAAAAGAATTTAAAAAATACGAATGACTAGTTTATAGTATATGTTTTATATTTACGTGTCTAATTTCTGTGGTGGTGTGTTCTGTGGTGCAGACTTAATAGATTTATATTTCTTGCAATGAGCATATAAGTAATAAATTAACAATTATTTGCAAAAAAATTTAATCTTGAAATATTTGGAAAAAATAAGCAATAATACGTTTGTTATTGTTCAGCTTATTAATGTGACGTTATGAAAAAAATTGGGTGCCATTTAAAAAATTCTTTACTCGTGAAGGACTTCTTTTTTTCCTATAAAAATATTTTACATTTCTATACTCATTTTCAATATATTTTAATATTGTAATGAAAAAAATATACACAAAATTTTTATAAACTACCGGGAATATGCGGGAAATATACGGGAATTTCTAGGTTTTTTTCTAGACACCCTGTGTAGCACTTGGCAAGTTAAAAACCTTAATTAAATAAATAATCATTATGGACTTTTTGTACCTACTGCACATAGGAACTTTTGTTCAGAATGGTCCAACGAATACATTTAAGCTGGTTTTAACCCAATCGACTGTATAACCTTTACTGTGTAACTTTTTATATAGAAAAATAATAACTGAACTTTATTCAATTAACTAAATTACTTAAAGGAGTGCAGATAGAAGGCATTCCCCATTAAGTTTTTATAATGATGTGTTTTTTTAGGTTATACAATTATTCGAGCTTCACAAATCTAGGGATTGCGCTATAAGTGTGGCGAATACTGCTCTGAGTATCGTGGATTCAGATGATCCACTATCGGTATGTTTCCTTTCTTCTTAATTGTGAACTATTTTGCTGTTACATACCATATGTAGTTTGAAATTTATAGCAAAAAAGCAGTCTGCATGTTTTACAAAATTTCTTCTGCTTTTAGGCAACTTTATATTCCATTAAATTCAAACATCATCTCGCCCTCAAGCACTATGAATTGGCATTTGATTCACTGAATTCCAACCCAGATGCCGAACGAAAGAAGGACAATTTGAGAGATCTAGTCAAAACACTGCTCGACGAGAAAAAATTGGATGTGTTGTTGAATTTCACGTACGGAAGCATGGACGAGTTCTTCACAAATATACTCTTAACTAGGGCGAGGGCTACCGACGCCGTTAACAATATTTATTATGACTTCTTGTACTCGTACCAAATTAAGAGAGGACCACTTTCTCATCGATTGGGTAAGAGAAACATGTACTTCCCCATGAACAATGTTGATCTTTATTTAAAATTAACACAGCTGCGTCGGTGATGTACGAACAAGCGTTTAGGTTACTGCACGTTAATACCATCGAGGCACTAGAAAAACAAGTGAAGTGCTACCTGGCCGCCAAGAACGTGTTACACCTCTGCAAGCAGGAATATGCCTGGGTTGTGAGGCCCTCCGATCCAGATGAAGAAGCGGAGGAAATTGTCATTGAACCCTTAGCTGGTTCGGGACAGGTAAGTTCAAATTTTTGCGCCATTAAATCAAACC
This sequence comes from Leptura quadrifasciata, assembly GCA_963675555.1. Taxonomy (NCBI): domain Eukaryota; kingdom Metazoa; phylum Arthropoda; class Insecta; order Coleoptera; family Cerambycidae; genus Leptura; species Leptura quadrifasciata. Next base: position 6,672,432 of record OY776677.1, read on the forward strand.
AGTATTATGTGAATGTCAAGTGCAAAATCTTTTAGGGAAGTAAAAACAAATAGAGTTCTCTGCATAATCAGCTTATAGAGAAGTTATTTGTGCCAACTGCTATTACTTTTAAACTTTGCCCGTTAATTCCCGTACTGTTATTACATTTATTCATCTTCTTCCTTTTCTTCTTCATGATCTTGATTCTGGCTACATGGCTATTTTGACAGAATTTAGTTTCTTCTATGATTTTTCAAATTAAAAAATGCATTAAGGTATTATTTTGTCTAAATAGTTTTACGAGTAAAATGATGCAAACAGTTAACAAAATTATTTCTGTGAAATCGAGAACGTTTTGTTGTGTACTAATCCTCTTGATGTAGAGCATTGACCGACCCATTACCTAGGTATTAAAGACTATAAAAATATTGAGAGTATTATTTTTCTGGTATAAAGTTGTGTAACAACAATTAGACAAGTACATGTGAAATATAAATATTTTTTGACGTTGACGACAATTTTTTTATATTTTTTAGGAATTGCAGGTATTGAAATTACAGAAACAAGTTGAGGTTGTGAATATAAACACTATAAAAAGAGATCTAGTTTTCGCTTCGGCAAGGTTAAAATTAGCTCGATTTGATACGACTTCTCCAACAAACATTACAAGTAAGTAGCACCGTACAATTTAATATTCAATCGGCAATAATCACTTGTCTTTATAATCGTTAGGTCCGGTGGAGCTGGTCACTTTACTTAATAACACAGGCCTGTTCAAAACTGCCCTGGATATTTGTACAACATTTAAGCTACCCTATACAGGTGTATTTGAAACACTCACCAAACATTGTGTTTTATTGATGGAACAGGAGCATCCAAGCGCTTGGAATTGGCTTGTCGAAAATGATTTGCAGGGTAAGAATTACTGTGAATGAATTAAATATATAAATAGTCAAATTTCTCAAAACATTTTTTACAAAATGATTCATATTTTTTAGATCTCCCTGTTAACAGGGACAGTGCCTCGGATGTTGTATGGCAGCTTTTACAAGAGTACTTGGAAAAATATGAGGAACCGAATATGACAACTCTACACCATGTAGTGTGTAAAAAAGTTATCAGTATGAGAATTTATATACCACATTGGCTCTTAAGATCATATAAGGTGGGTGTTTTTACATTGATAAACCATAATTTTAAGTCATAAAGGATATTCTTTGATAATTAACGACAAACTGAAATGTTTTTTTTATTTTCAGCTTCGAAATGCACCAGAATTGCTCAGAATCTTGCACAGTTCTGGCAGACTGGAAGAAGCGGTCCAGTTGGCAAGCGAATACTTATTGGCAGCTCTGGGCTACGGCAAGGAGTTTTACGGGTTCGAAAAACCGTTGGCTCCATCAGCTTCAGCCTTCTGTCTTCCAGTTCACGCTATACAAAGTTTAATCCACGAATTGAAGCTGCAAAACTCTAAAAACGTCGACCAACCATACTTCAAGGTAAGAACAAATGCATTTACTGGTCAATTTACGGTTTCATTATTCACATTAATTCGCTTCTCTTTAAGAACATTTTTATTTTCAATTTTAGGAATACAACAACCTCAGAGAAATTTTCGTCAAATATTTGGAGACCGCAACGAGGATTTCAGATGAAATGTGCCAGCATAAGTTGTCAGCCGTGCCTATAAGGTCAGACACTAGTTCAGCAGTGTTTTAAGTCAAATAATTGATACGCCCTTTTCAATTTTTTATAAAATAAAATAAAACAATTATTCACGGATTTTATTTTTAAATCTGTATGTGTTTTCATTAATTCATCACAAGGTACGCAGGATCTTCACTACATATATGCAGGCAGAGTGATTTACAGTGGTTTACGGAAAGCTTTTCCAGCAAATCTGGCAGAGGTACAGAGTTCCTCTTCGATTCTCAGAATTTGATTGTATTTGGCTAATCGTTCGGACCTGGCAGGGGCTCCCGCTTTAATTTGTCCCGTAGATAACCCTACTACTAAGTCTGCTATGAATGTGTCTTCCGTTTCCCCACATCTCTGAGAGACCATCGTACCCAAGCCGCCGGATTTGGCTTGAATGTGAACCTTTATAGCTTCTGTTACTGTACCTAAAAAAAGACGAAACTTGATCAGAAAGAAAAGTGCCGAACACAATATAGGCAGTATGAGCACAAAATATGAAGAATCAGAAAAACCCAAGCAAAAGCTACCTAATAATAATAATAATAATAGATTTATTACCCAACAGAATATTCCAATTACAGGACAATATAAGTGTCCAATATAAAGATAGAAACTAAGATATAGGTGAGTATAAGCAGTAACTAATACACACTTAACTAATATATACTCATTAAAAATAAAAATAACTTAAGTATAATTCAAAAGTGCTTTTAGAGGGTGGAATATTAAAACATAATATTTTTAATCGCAAACTCTTCTACAAAATCCTTATTTTACTATAAGGAACGTAATCAGACTGCAACCAACAGCTACTCTCCGGGCTATGTGCCCCGCAGAGCGCTGAATTATAAGTTACAAGCCTGGCGCGTTAAGTGTAATAATTGCATATTACCATCAAAATGTTAATGCTTCAATTGCAATAAACACCAGTTGAAAGATTGATCCTACTTAAAGGAGCTCTCGTGCTAGTCATCACACACCACTTGCAGACTGCAGTTTCGAGCTGTTGGCTCTCGTCAGTGCAAGGTAGGCATGTGACACGACCTTATAGTAAGATAAGGATTTTATAGAGGAGTTTTATTTTTCAATTGCAACAGACACTGGACCGCTAGATGGCGCCTGCTGACTATTTTACATGTCGCTATCCCAAAGATACCGAAATGTACTAAATAGTCAAGTGATCCTCGTGTCGGTTGGTTCACACCAATTCTGAAGACTAAACACTTCATAAACCGTTGTTGAATTTTTTTCTATTCCGAGGTTGACCCTCATTTTTGGCTTAAGTGACTGCATTATAAGTATGTTATTCTATACACATTCTGTTTCTGTCCAAAGTATTTTTTGGGTGCAAAAAGTGTTTGTTCCCTTAATTTTGTTGAACAGTGCGTAATAAACGAAAATTTGTTTTGAATTTGATTTACCTATTTGATTGATTCGTAAGAGAATGCAGTTACAAGCTTGCTGATCAATTGCCATTTGGACGCGTTTTGGATTCGATAGGGTCAGATCGTCGCCGACAATTTGAATGGAAGAATTGGCTGTCATGTTGACCCAAGGGGTCCAATCCTCTGCATGAAATGGATCTTCGATTGAGACTATTGGAAAATCTTTCATAAAACCTTGATATGTTTGGCACAGTTTGTCAGCTGTTAGCCAAGTTTTCTTGTCTGATTTTGGATTTTTAAAGTCCAAGTTATAAGGGCCTGAAAAAAGACAAAAAATATTAGTTCTGCTAATATCAGCAAATAGGACCCCAACAAGTTTAGCGAAAGTAAGTGGAGCTGTAAAGAGAACATTAAAAACTTAAACATACAAAAACAATTAGTACAAGTATAGATGAGGAAGCCTGTATAGTAGAATGCGATCGCGGGGAGGGACCTAGTCCTAGTAGGTTTACAGGAGGCGTTGCAGCTTATATTAGAAATAATATCGAGATCTCTACTTTAAAAAAATTCATATTGGAAGGTAACTGTTGGTGTAATATATTAAAAATTAACCTGAATCCACCAGTATAGCTGATCGGTTGTTTGTATCACTCTCATCGGCGTCGCATGCAGATTTTTTGAAAGTTTTTGAGGATATATGTGATAGTGTATTTTCTTCAAATTGTCTCAGTGTTTTGGTCTTTAAACTTTTTAAGTAATGATTTTTATGTCAATAAAATGAAAAATCTCTTAATAACATATGGCATAAGCCAATCGGTTCTTGAACTTACTAGAATCACAAATGATAGTCAAATATTATGTTATTATTAGCCGTTACTCGAGTCCGAGTATAAAAATGTTACAGTCGATAAAATAAAAACAAGTAAAAGGTGTAGCCTATTGTAATTCCCATTCATCTACGGTGCACACGACTATGGCTATAGAGGCCAATTCAGGAGAGCACATGTCGACCGCAGTCAGGACAAGCATAGACCTGGTTAGGTCTTGGATTCGGCCTTCTTGCAGCAACATTTTCTTGATAGCTGGCCACAACCCCTCGCCATTCGGTTCTGTCCGCTGCATGTTGTTCCCATTGCTCGTCTGCAATACCGCAGGATTTTAGATTATCATGGAGAGCGTCTTTGAACCTCTTTCGTTGACCGCCACGCCTTCTTCTACCGCTTAGCAATTCACCATAAAGTGTACATTTAGGAAGGCGGTTATCATGCATACGATGAACGTGACCTGCCCATCTTAGGCGTGCTCTTGAAATAAGCACCTCAATTGGAAGGCTGTTTGCTCTCCTGAGTACTTCCACGTTTGATATGTGATGGAACCAACGGATTTTCATCATACTTCTGAGGTGTCTTTGCTGAAAACGTTCTAATTCTTTCACATGACGACGGTAAGTGACCCAGCTTTCACATCCATATAGCAGTGTTGGAATGACAACTGCTCTGTAGACAGCCATTTTCGTTGACAAAGCAAGGTCGTGGTTGTCAAATACTCTCTCTCTAAGTCCCCAGAGTGCTCTAGACGCAGCGTTAATTCTATTGCGAATCTCGCTGTCCATGTTTGCTTTGTCATTAACAACGTTGCCTAAGTAATTGAACTGATCCACCACTTCAAGAGAATTTCCGTTAAGTGTAATGTCTATTTGGTTCACTTGATGAGGAGTTGACATAATCTTAGTCTTTCCAATGTTGATTTTAAGTCCCAAGGAATCATAGCTCTGGGCATACACATCTAAAAGTTCTTGAAGCTCTTCCGGCGTAGAGGCTAAAAGTGCACAGTCATCCGCATACTGGAGATCACAAATGAATCGTGTACGTGTCTTCGTGAAAGCTCTAAAGCGCCCTATGTTAAAGAGACCGCCATCAAAACGGTATCTGAGACCTATTCCTCTGACTGTCAGTTTGTTGTCAACAATAATTGTTAGAGCAGTGGTAAACAAATTAAAGAGTAGGGGTGCCAGGACACATCCCTGCCTAACTCCAGTGAGGGTTTGGAAAGGTTCGGTTGCCTCATTATTATACATAACCTGGGCGTTGTTGTTTGTATGTAGACTGCGACATACTTCCACAAATTTTCTAGGGATACCTAAGCGGAACATAATTTTCCAGAGCACTTCCCTATCCACCGAGTCAAACGCCTTGGTTAAATCAATGAAGGCCATGTGAATTTCTCCTTGATGTTCGAGTGCTTTTTCTTGAAGCTGTTTAAGTGTGAAGATTAAATCCGATGTGCCTCGGTTTGGTCTAAAGCCACTCTGTGTTTCAGGAAGTAACTTTTCCATAACAGGTGTTAGCCTATTTGCCATCGCTTTAGTGAGTATCTTCCCTCCAACAGCCAGGAGAGCTATACCCCTGTAATTTCCACAGTCCGCAGCACTCCCTTTGTTTTTGAAGAGGTTGATTAAAAGTGTATCACGAAACTCCTGCGGAGCTTGACCACTTTCCCACACGACATCAAACAGTTTTTTGAGGTAGGGTATGAGCTCTGACGACACAGCTTTAAAGATCTCAGCTGGGAGTGAGTCGGCGCCGGGAGATTTGTTATTTTTTAGCTGCCCAATGGCGGTTAAGATCTCTTCCGTTGTTAGTGGTTTATCTAAGTCTTCGAAGGTGTCATATTGAGGGATAAGATTTATAATATCGTGATCGGCTTGACTCTGCTGGTTAAGAATGTTAGAGTAGTGTTCCTTCCATCGGGCTTTTATTTCCTGGTCTTCTTTGAGGAGATTTCCATTTAAATCTTTAATAGGGCACATATTTTTCCGACTGGGGCCGTACACTGCTTTTACTCCTTGAAAGAAATTCCTGTAGTCGTGTGAATCGGCGTACCTTTGAATTTCTCTGGCCTTGCTTGTCCACCACTCGTTCTTTATTCTTCTGATTTCGCGTTGCGTTTCATACTTAGATTGGGTAAAAGCTTCTGCTTTTGATGAGTCGTTGGGGTGGTTGATAGCGTTTTGGAAGGCAATATGTTTGCGGTCAAGAAGTTCTTGTATAAAAGCTTCATTATCATTGAACCAGTCCTCCTGTATTTTACTTGCTGCAGTGCCAAGAATTTCCTCACTCGCATTTTTTAAACTGTCTTTAATTTGTGTCCAGGTAGCAGCGACATCTACAGAATTGGTTTCTTCTAGTGCACTCAAATTCTCTTGAACTTTTTGCTTTAGCTGTTCGACGGTTTGTTGGTCACGCAATTTACTAATACAGAGACGGAGTCTACGTTTTACTTGAGTTCTTCGGTGTTTGGGTCTGATAACAATTTTCATTTTAGAGACAACAGGACGATGATCGGTCCAACATTCGCTATCAATGCGCGCCTTTGTAATTTGGACGTCCTTGAGATGCTTCCTACGTACGATAACATAGTCCAGTAGATGCCAGTGACCTGATCTGGGGTGACGCCAGGTGCCTTTAAATTTATCCTTTTGTCGGAAAATGGTGTTTGTTATAACTAGATCATGTTCGGCGCATTTAGTTAGGAGTAGTTGACCGTTAGCGTTCATGTTGCCCAAACCATTCTTGCCTATGATGCCTGGCCAGGTGTCTGCATCTCTCCCTACTCTAGCGTTAAAATCGCCAAGAATAACGAGTCGTTCCGTTTTAGGTATTCTACAGAGGGTTTCTTCCAGCTGTTGATAGAAGCTTTCCTTGGTTTCGTGACTTGCATCCAGAGTGGGAGCGTAGGCGCTTATTAGATTTACCGCGTTGCCATCTGATAGCTCATAGCGTAGCAGCATTAGACGCTCGGATAGGCCTTGTGGTACTTGTGTTAAGTTGGATACAAGTTGATTCCGAACGGCAAATCCTACTCCATGTTGTCTTCTTGAGTTGGTGGGAAGACCTTTCCAATAGAAGGTGTAGTACTTTTCTGTGAGAGAGCCTTCCTCCAAAAATCGAGTTTCGCTGAGAGCTGCAACGTCAACATTGAGTCGGTGAAGTTCTCTATCTATTAGAGCAGTTTTTCTTTCAGGCCGATCGGTGCGAGTGCTGTCGTTCAAAGTACGAACATTCCAAGCGCCGTAGATGAAAGAATTAGTTTATTATGTACAATTATGTAGTAAAGGTACATTCGTGCCGTAAAATAACGGATCATTCAGTGATTTCTATTAATATGTATAATGTTTATACTAATGGGAATGATTTAATAAGAAAGTATAGAAATTTAAGCAAAATTACATTTGATGCAATAAAAAGTAATCTAATGTTGTGCAACTGGTCACTAAACTCTATGGATGTGAATTTTATATAAAGTCGAGGCAAGAATTCAAGCGATGCACGTCACGAGTGATCTCATTAAAGAAATGTTAATACTAACATAATTTTTAATCAATAATTACGTTAAAAAGAGTAATTCTTGACACCCAGTTATTAAGCTTTTTTCAGAAATAGGTACACTTTAATGGGGCTTCATGATTCTTAGCAGTATTGTCTTATTTATAGAATCGATCTGTGATGTGCATCGCTTGAATTCTTGCCTCGACTATATAATGAAATTTTAAATAGATGTGATGGAGTAGTTAACAAAGTCTCCCTAGTACAAGTATGTAGCTATAAAAATAATTTACCATTTTTTGATAATGAAGTTTATTTTAATATAAAAGAATGCGATGTGTCTTATAAGGAATTTAAAAAATGTACAGAGAATGATAGATCAAATGGGAAGCATTTGAAAGGCAAAGAAATGAAGTAGTTAATTTGTTAAAAATAAAAAAGAATCACTGTTATTATAAAAAAATTGACATGTGTAATAACAACCCGCAACAGATAAAAACAAATTAATCACTGTAAATAATGAAGATTTCCGAGTTGTGTTCAATTTAGTATTGATAACGATCAAAGAATTATGCAAAATAATGTAGACGTTACTCTAATGAATTCGATTATTATTTTGTTGACAGTGTTAAACAAATTATTAGCAGTATTGATTGTACAGAACCATGGTGTGTAATAACAACTACAATATGTACCCGAGATTTTATAAATTTAAATTACTTACTCTAACGGAATTACGCACAATTATTACTTCATTAGATAACAAATGTACTATTCATGAAATTTTGAAACAGGTGTTTCAGTCTATTGGCCAGGTTATTTTAAATCTTATTAATACAATCTCTTGAAATGGCAAAAATCCTTGATTTATTAAAAATTAGTACAGTTGTTCCAAACCCTAAAGTGACCAAGTGAATTTAGACCTATAAATACCTTGCCTCCTATCGAAAAAGTACTGGAAATTACTGTTTATAATCAATTACTTGAGTATATTGATATTTTAATTGTTAATCAATCAGGGTTTCGTAAAATGCATTCTTATAAATCGTCTTTGCAGTTTTCTCTTTGTAAATTTAAAACAGAGCTGGATAATAACAAATATGTTCTACACCCCATGGGTACTGTGATTTATTTATACGAACTAATAAAGACCATTCTATTCTATGTAATAGCCATTTTCCTTGATCTAAAAAGAGCTTTTGAAACCATCGACAGGAGTATATTACTAGCTAAACTAAATAATTAGGGAATTGAAGGTAACGCATATAAATGGCTGGAGAATCATTTAAGTCACAGGAAACAGAGTCAAGATGAAGAATTTATTTTCAGGTGAAATTGTTAATGATTGTGTACCGCAGGGCAGTGTTCTGGGACAACAACTGTATACTATATTTTAATGATTTAAACATCTTTATTGACTGCAAGTTTATTAACTTGTTTGCAGATGATACATTATTAGCCTGTAGTGATTCGAACTTGAAACTGGCTGAGCAGAAAATGAATGTAATATTATTGTCCAATGTTGAAAATTATGTAAAAATTAATAAGCTGAAATTAAATATATTGAAAACTAAAGCTATGGTAATAAATACTAAATGTAAATACAGGAGATGAAATAAGTCTTGTAGTTTTTTCTCACAATCTTTATTAATGGATTACCGGTTTTTGAAGTGCATCACACTTCCTCATCCAGATTCTAAAGCTAACAATTAAATGTATAAGTACAAGGACAACCAAATTAAAAAAAATGTTATATTAATTGAAATTTATAAAATTATTAATACAAGGTAAGTAAATGTTTAAGACAATAAAAATTTAATAAAATTAATACAATTTTAAAAATAAAGTTAATGTGCACATGTTTTGTATCTACTTACAATTTTCTCAAGATTTGTCGTAATGTTTATCATAATTTTCCAAAAAAAAAAAATATGTATATATATATATATATTTCATGATTTGTAAGGTATAATTCAATGCAGGTCGGGGTATTTGCCCGCTGAGTAGTTGTTTCCTGCAAATCATGTATAATAACAATATATATATATATATATATATGCCATGGCTTCTCTTCTGTCATTATGTTTATAAAATTTGATGTGATTACAATTTACAACTATTATGACTATGAATATAGATTACTTTGGCAGGAACAAATAATATAAATGACAAACATGTAGTGTATATAACGATAGACAAATTAGTGGGGTCGATCTGGCATTAAAAATAGCTTGAAACGGACTTGCTTTTTTTTGTGATATGAAGTCGTACTCCCTCTATCATCCGAAAAAATTTCCGGTCGAACTTTTTTCGATGAGGGGGGAGGTAAATTTACATGTAAAGATAGAGAAAATCAGTTTTTCGGCCATAACTCGCTTAGTTTGATTCGGATCGAAAAAGTGTAAAATGGATAAAATGAGGGGCTCGCGAATGCGCGTAAACTGAATTTTGACTTGTCAAAATCCGACCAGCGGTTCTCGAGATATTGCGATTTGAAGGTACGGATTTTTCGCTGCGGCGGGAACGTACCGAGAGCCATTTTCGCGTTTTTTTCGTGGAAGAAAGTGACTTGGAAACCTTCTTTTTTTTCCCAGATAGACACTCAGGACCTAAGTATTGTGTCCAAATTTCAAATTGCTAGATTGATTAAGGGGGGACGGGAAATGGTAAACGTAAATGAAATTAAAACTGCTGTAACTTCCGCAATTTTTACTTTGAGTTCCGCTCATATATTTTCAATTTCCGCCATAAATAAACAAATAGTTGCGAAATAACCAATTTATTTTTGTTGTTTTTAGAAAAAGTCATTTTTCGCCAGGAAGGAAAGGACTGGGGGAGATTGCTTTTTCGCCATCGAATGTGGAATTTTTTTCTCTTTGATTTGAACCCGACCAGTTTGCGATGGGATGATTAGGAGGGGAGGGGGGCGCAAAGTTTTTGCCCTGTATAAGGGAAAAGGTTATTAGGGACTTCGGGTCGGGGTCATTTTCAAGAGCAGTCAATTCTCTTTCAAGATTTTTTTACCACGAAGCTCTAACTTCATTAGGGCCTGCACGCGCGCGTGATACATTTATAAAAACGGACGAGCGGAGTGGAACGTGTATTTGTGAGAAGAGGGAAAGAAGCGGAAGCGCTAGGCTCCTCCCCCGGCATCTCGCTGCACGGCTGCTGAATTGCCGCACTCGTGTTTATAAATGTATCACGCGCGTGTGCAGGCCCTAATGAAGTTAGAGCTTCGGGGTAAAAAATCTTGAAAGAGAATTAATTGATTGCCCTTGAAAATGACCCCGGCCCGAAGTCCCTAACCTTTCCCTTGCCCTTATACAGGGCAAAAACTTCCCCACTTCCTTTCCTTCCTGGCGAAAAATGACTTTTTCTAAAATCAATAATTACAATAAAATGGATATTTCGTAACAATTTGTTTTATTTTACACAATCTCACGTTTGCTGCGCGATTTGTGGAAAAAATTGCGGAAGCTACAGCAGTTTTAGTTTCGTTTACGTTTACCCTTCCCCCTCCCTCCCTAATCAATCTAGCGACTTGAAATTTGGACACAGTACTTAGGTCCTGAGTATCTACCTGGGAAAGGTCGCCAAGTCACTTTGTTCCCCGAAAAAAAAACGCGAAAAATGGCTCTCGGTACGTTCCCGCCGCAGTGAAAGTCCGTACCTTCAAATCGCAATATCTCGAGAGCGGCTGGACCGATTTCGACGAGTAATTCAGTTTACGCGCTTTGGCGAGCCCCTCATTTTATCCATTTTATACTTTTTCGATCCGAATCAAACTAAGCGAGTTATGTCCGAAAAACTAATTTTCCCTACCTTTACATGTAAATCACCCCCCCCCCCCTCCCTCGCGAAAAATTCGACCCCACTAAATTACAAATGACGGGTTATGAAGCACGAGGCAAATGGCTTCGTGTTTGGTAGGTGCCTCTATTGTTCAAAAGTATTATTAAAATGAATAATCTATTTATGTATCTCACAAATTATCTGTAATTATTATACTTTAAACGAGGATAATTGAAACTGGTCAGTGTTAAAGCACAGGACCGTGCGCACTGAACTTGATAAGTTTGTCCTGTATATATAGCAATGGTATCGAGATTCGAATGGTAGTTGAAACTGTGCAGGCGAGTCCGAGACTGGCAATGTAATCGGCCTGAATGAACCATCTACGACTGCACTGGTTTAAAGATAATAAAACGGACAGGCCTACTAGCATAAAAAAAACTCGTAAATCGTTTCCTATTAGTCAACGGTGGACTTATGAGTTGTGCTGAAATGTGCCAGTGCAGTGCGTAAATACCTGTTATAATATCAAGAGTAGGAGTTTAGTTAGTTATTGTTCATATTTATAAATATTTACTACTATATAAAAGGTAAAATATTTTAATTATTTACTAATTTACCATGGCTTTCTAGAGACCATTTGAAACAGAGGATAATATAATAACGCCCGAAAATCTTATCATTTTCTTATGACAAGCATTTCTATTTACCTCCGCCCATGTACAATAAAGAGATGCCGACTGTTTTTGCCGGCTTTTAGTTTTTATACGGTTTCAATTAAGTTCGTTTACACTTTAACGCCCTCTATTATCCAGCGTACAAATTTCTGTTTTCTCAGAAGGTTTCTATGATATAAATATAGTTGGAAAATTATATATGCAATTTGTTATACATTATTCTACAATTAATTAATTAATATTATTACAATAAAAGAACTTTAAGTTGAAAATCAAAATAAGTGTTTGGTGTATTGGTTTGAAAAATTATTAGTGTGGTTGAAATAATTTTTTTATTAGTGAATTAGGATTAAAATTTTGTTGTGAATTTAGGGCTAAATTATTATCAGAAGACGTAATTGTTAAAATTTCCAAAATTCCTAGATTGTTTAAAATTGAATTCTTAAAACAATGATCTGGATCAACATCATATGTCCCATGTCAAGTATACGTTTTGCAAGAATTGACTCATTTGAGTTATATCTGATGTGTCTAAAATGTTCTTTTTTTCTAATTTTAAAATTGCGATATGTTCTACCTACGTAGGTCCGATTGCAACTGCAAGTTATTTTGTATATACCTCATCTATTCAATGGACCCACTTTGTCTTTGTTGTTGATAAAAATATCTTTTAGATTTTGTTGTGTTTTAAAGGAAATTCTGTAGTTGAATTGTTTTACTATATTGGCTATTTTATAAGAAACTGGACCTGTAAAAATTAATGAAAAATATTTTTTGTTGTCTGCATTTTGTTGAGATAAGTAAACACTATTTGTTGCATTGATATTTCTTTTATTATTAATCATTTTATCTATAATATTTGGATTATAGTTGTTTGTTTGTGCAATTTGTTTAAGTATATAATATACTTAAACTCTTAGTAAAAATAAAATCAAAGCAGACTGCTTGACATTCACTTATGTCAAAAAATTAAGTATCACTGTTAAAATAAATTGATCAAGAAATGTAAAATCTCATTTTTTATTTCATAAACAGTACGGGATCAGATAAAACGTATACTTTATACGGGCAAAATTGAAACTGGTCGGTGTTAAAGCACAGGACAGTGCGCACTGAACTTGATATTTTGTCCTATATATTTAGCAATGGTATCGAGATTAAAACGGTAGTTGAAACTGTGCAGGGCGAGTCCGAGACTGGCAATGTAATCAGCCTGAATGAACCATCTATGACTGCACTGGTTTAAAGGTAATAAAACGGACAGGCCTACTAGCATAAAAAACTCGCAAATCGTTTCTCAGAAGTCGATGAGGCATGCTGTCAATGTGCCAGTGCAGTGCATAAATACCTATTATAATATCAAGTGTAGGAGTTTAGTTGAATATTTGACCGACGCTCCATATTCACAGCTAAACTGATATATCTCGCAAACGCTTTGACAACTAGTATCGCGAAAGCTTGGCGACTTGATTTAAATTTATATCTCATTATTATGACATGAATTAACTTTGAAAATGGATACATTATTCTGCCGGACCCGTTACAATTAATGGCTGACTCGAACAATAATAATTTGCTGTTTGTAATTATTTACCTACCAGCTTTATAAAACTTAGATGCGGCAGCGTCTATTGCTATTTCAATCCTACCAGTGTGTCCAGCTTTGCCTATAGCTTCGTTGATAAGGGTTAAGGCATCTTTGGTAGTTGCAAGGTTAGGTGGTGCAAATGCTCCCTCCTCGCTCACTTTAGTGGCATCCTGTCCAAACTTAGTCTCAATAATGTTTCTCAGGTATTGGTAAGTTTCGGTGCCCATCTTCATAGCTTCATTAAACGAACTAGCACCAGTGGGAATGATCATGAATTCCTATAATATTGCAACTATCAGTAGGTACTAACTAAATGAAATATAAAATATGTAGCATCGGCAATAGCTAGTGGTATTTAGTCTTGAGCAGTAATATTACATTCATAAATGTTGTGTACCCAATTTTTTAATTGGTTAAACAATTAAAAACACGGTTTTTTGCCAATACATAAGCCCTTATTGAATATGATGGGTTTCAACCTCCATAATTTATATGGTATAAAAATGCGTCGGGTTATATTCCTTACACCAAACGTTAGCCGAAAAACTACTGAGAGACCACCATCATGCATTAAGGTTAAAATGTTAAATCTAAAGTAATGAATGATTAAAGACTTAAAAAAAAGAACATGAGTTGAACTGGGAACTGATCTTCAGCTTTTCTGTTCATCCTATACTCAAAATAGTGATAAACAAAATTGAAGCTTGGTAAAAATTTTCTAGGCGTGTTTTTCCATAGACAAAGTAAAATGGTTTTTCCTTACAAACTGTTTTAGGGGAATAATATTGGTTTTGAACACCATGCCGCTTTAGGTGCAGTTAGACTGGCGAATATAAAAATATGATGCTTGTTATATTTGTGTATCTCAGGGGTTTCGAGATGGGTCAGTAAACCTGAAAATTACTTCAGTTAAAATAAAATTTCTATTAAAGTAAGAAAGTTTAAATAGTAATAAAAGATATTCCCATAGTTTCGAGAAAAAAATGGTCACATGGTAACGGAGTCATCAGTAAGCTCACTACTAGAATCACTCCCTACTTTAAATAATAGGCTCTACCGGTAGCAAAATGGGATACTCTTTTTCTTTGTTTATAACATGACTCACGGATTTTGTCTAAATCGTATATTATCTAGTATTACATCAGCGCTTACAGTCGGATTCTGATTGCATTTTCTCAACTCATGCTTTACACTACCCCAAATCAATTCTATTGTGTTAAATATGCAGTAATATGGCGGTAAACAGAACAGACTATGGCCATGTGATTCGCAGATATAGTCTACAACATACTCTTTTTTAAAATTAGGTTCTGTGGCAGTTTTTAGTAAATCTTTTTTTACTGGAATTTTTTTAGGAATATATTTTTTTAGATCTTATAAATTTTATTATATCGTCCTTTTCCGTATTATTTGGTACTTTATTTAATAGTCGCGATTGATAAGATGCGTTATCCATAACGATAACTGAATTTGGGGGTATATTAAAGTAACAGCCGTTCATCGAACCATTTTTCAAACAAATACGCGATCAATATCTTCATGATAGTCAGCAGAACACTGTTCTATATTTTTGGCTGGCAAGAGCAGTGCGTTGAATACAAATCCATTTTTACTTCCGGCATGTAGAATTATAATACGTTTTTCCCTTGAACGTAGCTAGTCCAGGAAGTTTAGCATTTTACTTCGGAAAAATTTATAGTGAGCTATAAATTGGTGTACACGTACCTTTCAGCTCCCCCAAACAATCTGTGAAAGGTGCCAAAGATTCCGGTGTATGCATAACTTTTGACAGCGGAGAAACAGCCGAAAAAAGTACCTTTTTTCGGTTTTTTGTCAATATCTTCGTTCCCATAGATCCTATTGCCAATGTAACTCAGTTTTGACTTATTTTCTGACATTTTCTTCTTACCCATCCTCGATTTATTCTTCATTTTACCACTAGACTGATGGAAAATACCAGGATCCGGAATCATGAATAGAGGTTGTTTATGGATCGTCGATGTCAATTCTTTTTCGAGATTCGAGATAATCCCTTGCAGGAGGTTGCGAGGTTTTTATTGGCTCCAATAAGCAGTTTTTGAATACCCATCCCCAATCTTGAAGGTTCAGCTCGTTTCCTAACCACTTCTGCACCTGGTAGAGTAGACACGTTTCTGCCTACAGCATTCATAAAGCATTGGTAACGGTATTCTCCCAAGTCATCTTGGTTAACCGGAGCGCCATACACAGCTAGGAAGATGCGTATTCCACCCGAAAACTGACTCTCGAGAAGCACCACTGTGGTTGAAAATTTGAGCTGCAGCACGTAAGTCTTGACGTTTCGTGAAAAGTTTCAAAGCTGAAAAATGAAATGAAAAATAGCAGATGTCGTGTCACATCCAGTGAAAGCGTGTAGGAGGAGAAGATTATCCCTAATGTCTCCGTATTTATTGAAACTCCGATAAGAGTAGAGCTTTCGCTGGACTTTTACTTTGCCTGGCTTAAGAAAGAACATCTCTTCATTAATCGGAGCGCGATCAACCAAAATTACCAAAAGATCTACATCTTCCTCAACAACAACTGTTCTATTTGTGCGTGAACATGCCAGAGCTGTTTCAATGATTAAAACCCCATTATCATCTTGCGCCTGTTTAACGACAAAATTGTTGGCTTCGAACTTGAGAGACAACATTGAAATTAATCTGCTCTTGTTGTTACTGTTGGAATTTTTCCTGGCTCATTGCGACATTCATCGTCTCGTCGAAGTAAGTATCAACAGATGAACATTTTGCTGCACGACGACGTTGTTTCATGGCTTTCACGCTATTGTGCTATTGTTGTATCCATCGAAGACTACGACAGCATTTGAACCGTAGTACCTTTGTACATAACGAATATACTTTGCAGAAATCGAATGAAAAGATTCATTCTGATACCACACACAACTCGATGCAAGAGGAATTCTCCGTCGATGACGTACGTGACTGTTTTAAAATCAAGTTCAGTTACTCATTGCTCGAAGATGTCAAACAAAGCAGATTTTTTTCTTTGCGCAGGTCCTCAAAAATGAACATTGATAGCGGGAACGGAGCTGAATTCATGTTTGATATAAATACGGAGCTCTGCATCCAATCTTTTAATGGAACAGATTATTTGGAACAGCAATAATGGATCGATAGGTGCTGTTGTATCACGAACTTTGACGTTACTGCTGACTGTTAAAAGCGAAAGTACTCTGTCAGCGGGGGAGGATTTAATATTTTTGAAATTTCGACCCATCTTCTCCATCACAGCAATGCCGATCTTCTGAGCATTGTGGCAGTTGATTTTCTCGTCGCCAGTTATCCCCGTTGCGATGGACATAATTTGTTGGTTATCAGGGAAAGGATTATGAAATTGAAGCCACTGAAGTAACTTCTGTACATCTCTGGCATCGACATGTTGATCCCCGGTGTCGAAAGAAAGTCCACAGAAACTCTCCCTTCGGAAATGTTACTTGCAGTCAATAGTCCGAGGATCCCACTTACTTAAAACGCTTTCCTTCGTACTTCTGCTACGTGTGAAGCCTTCTCTCGATTTTGAAGATTTCATGAGCTCCTGTTCAATATAATCATGTCACTTGCAAGGGTTTTGTCACAAATAACACACAATTCGTCCATTATGAGTCACTGCCTTGTCAACACGATATAATATACGTCAAGTATCATGTAGACACGATTTGGGACTGACTGTGCATTCAGCACACCCCACCAGCAAAAATAGTAAGGCAGGTATAAACCCATCCCCGACGTCAGAGGGGAAGGCGCAGCTGCTATTTGCACCGCTATACAGAACCCACCACGCAGCGACGCCCAACCACAAAACTTAACCTGATGTTTCACGCCTTTTTCCGTGGAAATGACTAGTTCTATCGATAAACTTTATATCGCCTTTTTTGTAGAGAATTTTCCGTTCTTTCTTTTTTATAAGTACATTTCATAGCCGTACGATCGTTGGAAAAGAAGATATTGGCAGAAAATCGAAAAAAGGTACTTTTTTTAGTCGTTTTTCCGCTGTCAAAAGTTATGCATACACCAGAATCTTTGGGAATTTTCACAAACTGTTTGGGGAGCTGAAAGGTACGTGTACACCAATTTATAGCTCACTATAAATTTTTCCGAAGATTTTTCGTCTAAAGTTAGTTACTGTAGTAAGCGCGTAGTAAACTCACTCTTAACTGAGAGAGGGAAATATACCGAAACAGGTAAGGAAACAATGGAGGAATTACTCCTCGTGCACTTTCCTGGTTCCACAATAATTGAAAAATCACCAGAGGAATGGCTAGGAATGGAACTGGAGACAAATGGTAACAGGGTCACCAGGGTGGACTGGGCAGTGTCTAAAACTCGTTTGAACCGTACAAATCTCCGGGATATGACGGAATTTGGCCAATAATGCTTCAGCAAGGTTTAGACTTGCTAGCATCAAAGCTGTGTATGCTCTATAGAGCCAGCCTAGCGCTGGGCTGTATACCAAAAAATTGGAAACCAGCTAAGGTGGTATTCATACCAAAGGCGGGGAGAAACTCCCACACTCACGCCAAGTCCTTAAGACCTTATGTCATTCCAACTTAAGACGATGGAAAAAATGCTTGACAGACATATCAGGGATGATGTATTGGTTAGAAGCCCACTACATCAAGACCAATATGCATACAGAGCAGGCATGTCCACAGAAACGGCACTTCACCATCTAATTAGAAGGGTGGAAAAGACGTTGGAACATAAGGAGGTGGCACTGGGTGCCTTTCTCGACATAGAGGGGGCATTCGACACACCTCCTTCAACTCCATCATCAGAACTGCAGGAGAGCGTGGCGTTGAGGACACCTGCTGCAGGTGGGTTGGCTGCATGCTCAAGGGCAGGATGGTATTTACTACCATGATGGGTGAAACTTTAGGTGCCTCAGTTGCAGGGGGTTGCCCGCAGGAGGGTGTGTTATCTCCCTTGCTATGGAACCTGGTAGTTGACGACCTATTAGTGAAACTTACCAATGAGGGGTTTGAAGCTCAGGGGTATGCTGACGATATAGTCATCATATCAAGAGAAAAGTTTAATAACATAGTTAGGGACCGTTTACAAAGGGCCCTGAATATGGTCAAGAAATGGACCGATGAAGAGGGGCTGAGAATAAGTCCCTCAAAGACCAATATCGTTCCATTTACTACAAGGAGAAACCTGGAGGGATTGGGTCCTCTGGTTCTTCAAGGTACAATACTGAGGATGTCGGGGGAGGTAAAGTATCTTGGAGTTATCATAGACTCTAAACTTACCTGGAACCAACATCTAGACAGGGTAACACATAAATCGGTGGCCATATTGGCCACATGTAGACGATTATATGGTAAAACATGAGGGCGCAAGCCTGGTATGGTGCATTGGCTCTATACCAGTGTAATAAGACCCTCCATTACATATGCTGCCTTAGTTTGGTGGCCTAAAGCCACTCCAATAACTGCAGCCAACAAGCTAAGCCGGGTACAGAGACCGGCTTGCTTGGGAATCACGGGTGCCATGAAAAGCACCCCCACAGCAGCCATGGAGACCCTATTGGACCTCCCCCAACTCAGCGTGGTGATTCAGGGAGAGGCAAGAATGGGGGCATACAGGGTGCAAAACTCACGTGACGTGGCTCTCCACACAGGGGAGTCAGGACATATGAGGATAATCAACATTGTAGTAGATCCTCTATTGAGCATGAGGTCAGACTATATGGTCCCAAAAATCACATTTAATAAGCCCTTCAGTATCTCTATTGGAGATAGAGGGGATTGGTCAACAGGAGCTCCTGAGTTACTACGCAAAGGCCTGGCCTGGTATACTGACGGGTCCAGGATGGAATCAGGAGCTGGAGCAGGAATACATGGAGTGAGACCGTGGGCAAGTATAAGTCTTTCTCTTGGACTTCACGCCACTGTATTTCAAACTGAAATTCTGGCTATACTTGAGTGTATACGTGAGAATGTCAAACGACGATATGTGAACTAGCAGATCTGCATTGCATCTGACAGTCAGGCGGCACTAAAGGCATTAGCCTCTAATAAAGTGTCCTCCAGACTGGTATGGGCCTGTCATAAAGAGCTCGAAGTTCTGGGTGAGCAGAACAGAGTTAAACTACTCTGGGTGCCTGGACACACCAGAATAGACGGCAACGAAAAAGCTGATGAACTTGCTAGACAAGGAGCAGCTAACACATTCTATGGCCCAGAATCCGTGCTGGGTATTACCAAATGCTCAGCTAGAGGGGTAATTAAAGACTGGGTCAGAAATAAACACAATTATTACTGTAGGAACATACCAGGCAATCGACATGGGAAAACACTCATTGAAGGACCATGCCCAAAACAAACTGCAGAACTGCTCCCAAAGAACAGGTTACAGTTGAGAATTGTAACAGGCCTCTTGGCGGGGCATTTTCCTGTTAAGAAGCACCTGCACAGAATTGGCAAGTTCGATGGCGACCTTGACTGCAGATTATGTGGCAAGGTACTAGAGACAGTAGACCATATCATGTATGAATGTGAGGCATTGGCCCGCAGAAGATACAATATTTACGGGCAAACACAAACAGACCCGCAAAGTGTTAAAACTCGCCCATTCTCAGACCTGTATCACCTTATCAGTGGCACAGGAGTATTAAAATGGGCAGTATAAATCGGAACAGGGAGTGCACAATAAGCCCAAGAGGCTGCAGTGCCCTCGGAGTGTTACAGACGACCCTGTGGGGAGGGGTTCTAGTCAGTAAGAGTCTGACACTGACCCAGCTCAGGTTGGGAATCCATGAGGGTTTCCCCTCCTCGTCAAAAAAAAAGCGCGTTTAAAGTACAATTTTGAGTCGTGTAGACACCCAACCGTAATTAGCAGTATCGTGCGTATCAAACCACGTCTCGTCAAGATATACTACCATCCTATTTGATTCGTGGTACTCCTTTATTTTACGCAAATACTCCTGTCGAATTTCCACAGTATATTAGTTTTGTTAAGTACCTATATTTAAATCCGCATTCTAATAAAATATCTCCTAACGTTTCCAAAGATTGATAATTATAATCAGGGTACTCACGTAATTTATTCGAAATCATTTCCAAAGTAGGGACATCATTTTCTTGAAAAAAATGCTAAATTTATAATATTTCAAACTGACATTGGATAAACTATACTTATTTTTACCAGGCCCAATATAAAAAGAACCAAACCTGTAGGGGTATTTTGTTTGCACCATGGGTCCCGCCATTTATAATATTAAACACAGGGACAGGGAGCACGAGATCCGTAATTCCAGCTAAGTCTGCAATATGTCTATACAGCGGTATTCCTCTCTTTGCAGCACCCGCCTTGCATACAGCCAAGGAGACTCCAAGAATAGCATTCGCTCCTAATCTGGATTTGTTTTCTGTACCGTCTAGGTCGATCATGAATTGATCGATTTTTTCTTGTTCAGTTACAGCCATATCGGCTTTGACAAGTTCCGGGCCGATTTCGTTGTTTATACTTTCAACAGCTTTAGTAACACCTCTGCCGAGATACGCTGAGGGCAGTCCATCTCTCAATTCTAGTGCTTCGTTTTCCCCTAAAATTTAAAACTTTATGCACCACATTTATTATTGAGATACATTTTTCATTAATTTAGTGAGACCAAATATCTAGCCCGATCGAAAATAGGATGATTTTCCGCTATTACATCGATTTCAACAGAACAGGTTTTAAAAACCCTTATTAGAGCAGAAAAAGCAGACTAAGGTAAAAATATAATTGACGGATTTCGTCCATTAATATACAAACTAATAAAAACTATAGGAAAAAAGATTGCCTAAGTCTTTCAAGCGAAATTCTTCTTTGTTGGCCATCTTACTCCTCCTATATTGAACTTATGCAAATAGTAGGGATACTATTATTCTTTCCAATTATTTGGGTTTTCTACCACATCTATTATTATCCTCTTCAAAACAAATCACCGAATCTACAAAATAATAGAATTATTGGAAAAAAGCCTCTGCGCCCGTGACGTTTACGCCAAAGGAAAAGTCAGAGGTTATGTTTTGCCAATAATATAAATCGGAATAAACAGAAATAACGTATTTTGCTGACGTTTCGGAAAGTAATCTCTTTCCGTTTTCAAAGCTTTTTTTTGGAAGAACTCTTATTTTGCTGTGTATGTCAAATACACAGCTTTAAGATTCTGTTCATGTTATTTCCATAGATACTTACTACTTACACAGAACATAGAACTGATGATATTTTCTTTTAGATAATGTTGAGTTTGTTAAGTTCTTCTTTTAACATTGGTAGCCAGGTTGTACAAATATCTACAGAACAATTCGATACGCACTTATCTTCATTTAATAAGATTATTGCTGATTCTTTAATTTTTCTTTTTTTGGTATCTGTTTCTTTTGTTAAATTTTTTGCCGAATCCCAGTTTGTTCTATGTCCGTTTTCCCAAGCATGTTCACAAATCTTTGATTTCTGAATTTTATTATTTCTAATGTAATTCTTGTGCTCATCCAACCTCACACTGAAAGGTCTGGATGACTCACCCACATAACATTTATCACATTCGCACGCCGCACGGGATATTGTAAATACAGTTTTTTGAATTCTGTTCCCTGTTTATCGGTTTTGTTTTTGTTAAAATAGATCTTAAAGTGTTCCCCGTTTGAAATCAAATTTGTCACCTATACGGCGTAGCTTTTCCGATAGTCCGTATACATAAGGAATTATTGCTGTATAATGACGTTCAGGTTTTTATCGTACCTGATTGTCCCTATTTTGAACATTTATGAAAACTCTATCAACAAAGGCTTCAGGATATTGATTTTGTACTAGAACCTCTTTGATACATTTTTTCTCGTTATTTAATATTTCATTATTAGATGAAATTATTTTGGCCCTATCGTATAAACATTTTACAACACCCCTTTTAACATTTATTGACTGGTTTGAGTTAAAATTTAGATATCTATTAGTATGTGTTGGTTTTCTATAAACGCTTGTTTCAATTGTATTGTTTACCCTTCTAATTAAAACATCTAAAAATGGTAGTTCATTCCTACTTTCTACTTCTAATGTGAATTTAATAGACGGTTCCTTACTATTTATATTTTCTAAAAAACTATCTAGTAAATCAACACCATGAGGCCAAATTGCAAAGATGTCGTCAACATATCTCCACCAGACAACCGGTTTGTTTATACAATTTTGAACATGTGTGTTCTCAAAGTTCTCCATAAATATGTTGCTTAAAATTGGTGATAATGCAGACCCCCATAGCCATACCAAAATCCTGCTGATAGAACTCATTGTCCAATTGAAAATAGGTTGTTTTTATACACAGTGTTAAGAGTTCCATTATGCTATTTACACTTAATTTAGTTCTAGTTTCCAAATTATTATCATTTAGCAACCTGTCTTTAACTATTTTTAAGGTTTCATCTACCGGAACATTGGTAAAAAGACTAACTACATCAAAACTAACCATCAGGTGTGATTCATGAATATCGTTTTCATAAATTTTTTCTATGGAATGTTTACTATTTTTAATATATGAATCGGTATTTCCAGATAATGGATCAATAATTTTAAGTAAAAATTTTGCCAAATTATGACATGGTGAATTAATAGAACTAACAATTGGTCTTAAAGGAATATTTTGTTTACGTGTCTTTGGTAAGCCATAATAATGAGGAGGCTTACTATGATGTGGTGTAAGTTTCCTTCGTTCAAAATCATTAAATTCATGTTTGTATTTAAACAAAGTTCTGTAAATTTTGCTCTCTATTGATTTTGTTGGATCTTAGTTTAGTTTTGAGTAGGGTCCCTCATTTACAAGAGTCATGATTTTTGTGTTATATATATCTTTATCTATAATGACTGTGGCATTACCTTTGTCTGCTGGCAATATTTTTATACTTTCATTGCGTTTTAAAGAATTTATCGATAACTTTTCTTCTGGAGTTAAATTATCTTTAATTTTGTATTGTTTCTCTAAAGCAATTTTTGCCCGTATGCGATATTCATTACCACTATCTGTTGGTAAATTTTGAGCCGTTTTTTCTATTGCCGCTACTATGTCAAATTTTGGAACAGTTTTCGGGTTTATTGCAAAATTTAAACCTTTTAAACTATCGGAAAAGCTACGCCGTATAGGTGACAAATTTGATCTTAGGACGATATTTCAAACGGGGAACACTTTAAGATCTTTTTTAACAAAAACAAAACCGATAAACAGGGAACAGAATTCAAAAAACTGTATTTACAATATCCCGTGCGAATGATAAATGTTATATGGGTGAGTCATCCAGACCTTTCAGTGTGAGGTTGGATGAGCACAAGAATTACATTAGAAAGAATGAAATTCAGAAATCAAAGATTTGTGAACATGCTTGGGAAAACGGACATAGAATAAACTGGGACTCGGCAAAAATTTTAACAAAAGAAACAGATACCAAAAAAAGAAAAATTAAAGAATCAGCAATAATCTTATTAAATGAAGATAAGTGCGTATCGAATTGTTCTGTAGATATTTGTACAACCTGGCTACCAATGTTAAAGGGAGAACTTAACAAACTCAACATTATCTAAAAGAAAATATCATCAGTTCTATGTTCTGTGTAAGTAGTAAGTATCTATGGAAATAACATAAACAGAATCTTAAAGCTGTGTATTTGACATACACAGCAAAATAAGAGTTCTTCCAAAAAATATCTTTAAAATCGGAAAGAGATTACTTTCCGAAACGTCAACAAAATACATTATTTCTGTGTTTATTCCGATTTATATTATTTGCATAACATAACCTCTGACTTTTCCTTTGGCGTAAACGTCACGGGCGCAGAGGCTTTTTTCCAATAATTCTATTATTTTGTAGATTCGGTGATTTGTTTTGAAGAGGATAATAATACATGTGGTAGAAAACCCAAATAATAGGAAAGAATATTCGTAGAATGCCACAAATAACTTTCAGACAGTAGGGATACATTTTAAAATGACTTGAAATGAAGACATACTAATATTAATGTTTCTGTATTGGCTCAGTAATGCATGTAGCTGTTAATTTAATTGCTATGTGAGTGTATAGAATAAATATTTCACTTACCAGCATTTACTCCAGCTGGGACAGAAGCCCTGAACAATCCCAAATCGCTGATAAGATCAACCTCAACTGTCGGGTTTCCACGAGAATCATAAATAGTCCTAGCATAAACGCTTTTAATAGATTTGTTTGTTGCTGTTTTTTCTTTTTTATTGTTACAAGCCATGCTTTGTTACTAAAATTTTAATGTCTTAGAAAATGATTCGAAATGTCAGCAGTGACACTTATCTTGTCATAGCGACCTTTTTATTTGAAGGATGTTATTGCAGCGTGCAACAGATAAATGGAATAAAATATTATATTTATAAAAAAATCTGAGACACGTCGATTTTGGATTCTGAAATGACATCCTACAACGTACAAAATTCATCCCTAAATTTAACCCCCTTCGAGTGGCAGTTGCGATCCAAAATTTTGAAATGGGAAGTAGAGGCTTGTGATGCCTCATTTGAAAAGTCTTTTCAATCTCTATTCAAAAATGCTATAGTTTTAATATTTTTTTGCAAAATCAACGGTCTGCTTGACGAAATTCGGTACAACGAGTAACGAGAAACATTAAAACTTACAGCATTTTATTCTTGCAAGCTAGCAAAAACAATTTCAGTGTTCTTTTCAACATTATCAAATAAAAAGAAGGTATAAAAACATCAAAATTCTTCATAGCCTGACATTGCCAGTTTTATTGAAAGCGCCGTAGCGATTGACAGCAATATAAGACAAATTGTCATAGTTATCACCCAACTAGCAATTTGGTGTTTTGTAGAAGCTGAAAGAATGTTTATAGAACATTTTTTATAAAACAAGACGGTTGATATAAACATTTCTAAAACATTTATACAACGCTTATAGACGCAAAATGGGCACAGTTTATAAAACAATGTTGTTCTTTAATTTATTTTATTTTGGCTCTCACAGGTGTTATAAAATAATTGTATAAACGTTTACATATAAGTTAAAAAAATGGTACACGATAATTATAAAATAGTTTTATAGCAAACAGTTATAAAACTTAAACCTGTTTTTGTAATATATCAATTATAAAATTTTATAAGCATTGTGTTATTATCTTCATTGCTACTTTTTTGTTATGTGCAGCAACAACAATAGAGGTTATTTATTTTTTAAACGTTTTTGCAGAAAATAATTCTCAAAATAGTTTTAAAGTATTACAACAGTAGCTAAATTCTATGTGACTATATATGGCGGCGTAACTAACAACATATTTAGTGGAACATGAGATAAAAGTTAACTGGTTAAGACTTCGCTTCGCCAACAGCTAAACGATTTTGGACTGCGAAGGAAATTTTTCTGTGAAATATGTGGTATATATACAATGAAATTTTTGAACGCCCTAAAAATAATGAATATTTATCAAAATTTAAAAAAATAAAGTGAAAATATATTTCTATTTTATCTTTTTGTGGTGTTACACCAATTGTGTTTCGCAGATAACATATATCGCAATAATAGATTATTGCTAAAATGCTTGTAGGTACCACAATAATTTTTATTTTTTGAACCATTTTTATTTTAAAGTCCAAAATGGCCGCTATACAAATAGTTCAAACATTATGGCGTCCATCTTATAAAGCATATTTATAATTTAAAAAACACTTATAGAATAAAGATATTTTCCGAAAAACTGTTATATATCAATAAACTGACAGTCTCCGACGCAATGCTTATGGAAGTTTAAAGAAATATATTTGCTTCGAAAGAGCATCTTATAAAACATATATACAGCAACATGTATTAATGTTTTGCAAAAACTCTATTTGCAATACTTATAGAGCAATACATTCTGAAGCCCTTCTTAGTCGAGCTAATTAAAAGGCAAATTTGTATCTCAGGGATCTTTTATTCACTTGTTTCTTAACAGTGGAAATAAATATAATAATTATGTGTTTGTCTTTAATCCAGGTTAGTATGTAGTGTTTTATGACAGCAACGCGTGCATCCTTTATATAACAATAGTTTAGCGAATACAGCAGAATACGATATGTTCCCTGAAATAATATGTGTTATGAAGAATCCTAATAAAATTGCTTTATTATTGCTTAGCTAAACTGTTACAGAATAGTTTTATAGGCGTTCGTCAATTGGCCAAAAAGTGCTAGGGGTCATTATTATAAATCAATTTTGTTCCGTGAGCTAAAACATCTTCTAATAATTGCCATATAAACGTTTATAAAACAGCGAAAAACAAATTCTACAAAATGTTTTACAATTTAGCTGTAAGAACCATTTTTAGCACTTATTTATATGATAATTTAGTTGGGAAGACTAAATAATCACTTTGGCGGATTTAATAAAACCAAATAGCTTTTGCAGAACAGTAATGCAAAAGTAAGAAAATAAAATTATCCTATTTTTTAAACGTATAGAACAACTTTGTTAGTTGGGCAATAAATAGTTGTGAGTGTTTTGCATATTGTTTGATTTTTAATAATACTCCAGTCGAATTGCGGAGGGGGGGTTGTATATCAGTTACGCTTTCCTTTTGAAATTCAACAAAAACTAGAAAGTTATGTGGATGTTACCATCTCAAGTGAAACAAACTGTATAAACTCGTGAAAGAAAGCTAGCAGAATAGTAAATACTTATAAAACGCTGTCATTCTTGGCAGCTTTCAAAAATATCGTAAAGTCTACATCGTCAGCTCATAGAAATCTTGTAAATGACTACAGAAACTAATAAAACTTTATAAGTTCTGTTAGTACGTTTTGGACAGGGAGATGTAATGAATAATAACACAAATATTATAAAATACATTTATTAATAACAAATTAACTTTTACGTTGTACTTCAATATGTATAAATTAATTAAACCGAAATAAATACGTTGCGTTACAGTCACTTAAACTTTAATAGATAATTTTTCAGTCTCGTTTTTTTGCATTTTTCTCTCCCAGTTCTTGTCTCTCGTAATCCAAAGAAAATTGTTCTGATGAAAATAATCCTCGATTTGACTTAGCGTCTTAGACTTTGTCTCAGGTAAAGTTAAATACAAGAATGCACTAGCTATAAGCGATGATACTCCGAAAATCCAGAACACCCCTGACACCCCTACAGCACCCCTAATAAAAGGGAAAACCTTAGCTACACCGAATAAAACAAAATTGAACAACATAAAAGTGAGGCCTCCCGCCAATCCCCGTATTTTAGCTGGGAATAATTCTCCCAGCATGACCCCTGGCAATATCATAAAGCCTAAGGTATTGGTGGCGACGTATATAAGGACGAAGAGCGCAGAAACGTAGTCATTTCCTTGACAGTTCTGGTGTAAGAATGTCCCCAAACACAGGGCTGAAATGGCGGTCCCCAAGCCAGACGTCATGGCAAGGGTTCTTCTTCCTATCAAAGCCAAGAGAAAAGTCGCTATTATTGTGAAAATAAATCTGACGCAGGCTGTTAACACCGCAGCTAGAAAATGATCTACGTGTTCGGCCCCCTGAACGTGACTAAGGATGTCTACGGCGTAAAAGACGATTATGTATGTGCCTGATAAAATCTGCATCGTATTGAAAACGTTTATTATGATAAACGGTTTTATTACGTCGGGTTGGAGAAGCGTGCGGACGTTTGTTTTTTGGTGGTGTTTGTCCGACTCGACGCGTTCGATGAGGTGCTCCGTCTCTTGTTTTGCCTGAAAGGAAACAAAGTATTAATGAATGTTTCGATTTTGAACTATACAAAAAATATTAGAAATTAATATACAGGATGGGGCAATAGTACGTACGACTTCGATAGCTCTAGTACTACGATAGCTAAAAATTAAAAAAAAAAACAGGAAAATTACATGAAAAAGTCTATTTATGACTGGAAATATATCGAATATACACATCCAACATCTTCATAATAAAAGGAGTTATTCCACAGAGCCAACCCAATATGTGACGACTGAAGCAAACCAGTGTCGGACTGGCCTCATTTGGCCCCGTCATCATCAAATGTAATTTGGCTTCTACGCCTTACCCACCCTCCCAAAAAATGTCAATAAGTTTCTCGATAACAAAATCATGTACAGGGTTATTCCTATATAATGACCCTGGTTTTGGTGTTATCGAAGTCTATATTATGGCCTGTTAGAAGGCGGTGTTGGGCAAGTGATGATGTGGGATCGGATTTTCTAACTGCAAGACGATTAACGGATTAACAATAGAATATATGAACATCGTCTTGCAGTTAGAAAATCCGATCCCACATCATCACTTGCCCAACACCGCCTTCTAACAGGCCATAATATAGACTTCGATAACACCAAAACCATAGCACCATCATTTTTCTAGAAACCGCGAATCATCCGCGAAGCAATTGAGATTGAAAAACGTCCCAATTGTCTAAACAAAAGGGATGACGGTCATCATCTTCCAGTCGCTTGGAAATCATTGATCTCCAGGCTAGCCCCACAATATTCATCCACACCTCATAATCCTGATAGCAGCCATTCTGCTCTGATGCCTCCATCAACAGACCCTCAACCCCCCACCACTCTCCCACCCACAGACAGCTTTCGTATAAATAACACCTTCGTCCGATACTGCCAGCGAGTTCGCTCTAAGGAGTAGGCAGGTTGAGGCCTTAGAGACGGATCGCGGTGAGATCTGGGGAGTAGGCAGATTGAGACCCCGGAATCGAACCAGTTCCACGAACTCCTAGCATTATTTTCTTGACTCACTTTTTCTCTTGAAAATGGCTCCAAAACGGGAGCCGAAACGTCGAGACATTAACAATCTCAGACGCGGTTCAACCCGAGAACCTAGTATTTTTCATATATATATATGTATATATACATATGAAAAATACCTATATCAATTAACACATTATACAACATACGAGTAAAATATCCAATACAAATACTAATAAAATGACCAATACAATTAGCGATTATATATACAACCTTAAGGTTCTCTATTTTTTTTTATACAGTTATTTAACGTCGGCCTATTTCCGCTACTGAGGCCTAACACCGACGCCTGTAGACGAGCTACCCCCAACCAGGAATTTTGCCGAACCTCTTCCCTTAAGAAGAGTAGGGATCTTTTACTTGCCTAACATTTAATAGACAAGGGACCGACGGCTTTACATCCCCTCCGAAGGATGGTATATCCCCTATACAACCCTCGCCTAAGGTTGTATAGCTTCCGCACATACACTGATATACAAGCCGCTGGAAGATGTTTGAGGCGAGGACGCGGGCTTCGTTGGAACGGTCACCCATCCAACTACTAACTGCGCTTGGCGTTGCTTTACATCGCATATCGAAGTATGTACATAGTAAAGACGCACCCACGCTCGCCTCACTTTCTCTATTTAAAAATTCACTGTAAAAGCCTCCCCTCACAAGTAGTGTAGTTCTTTCACAGCGCGTTTATATTTTATATAGTTGGTAATATTTCTTATATCTGATGGTAAGTTATATAAGTTAATACAGTTGTACTTTAACTATAAACTGAATTTTCTAAAACAAATATTAAAATAAGGTATCGATCTATTTTTGTAATAAATTATTTTTTACTTTCAAAATATAATAATATATCTAGATCTTCTTCCTCGTTTGCTGTATCGCTACATTGTTTTCTTGAAAAACTATGGGCCCTATTTACATGACGATAAACATTAGCGACTGGCGATCATGTCTGCTCTAGGCCCAGACGCCAGCGGCTCTAGCGATGGTCGCTCAAAGGAAAACGAAATAACTACAAAACATACTAGCAGTGCTTCGCGATGATCGTTGCGCTACCATCCCTCTGCGATCATCGCAATAGTCGCTGCAAGCAAAGCGCACCTCATCACTAGAAATCGCTCGATTCGGATACAACGTCATGTATTCTCTTCTTGCGGCAAGCTTATTGTTATTATCTTTCACATAAAGGGAAAATATTTCGACCGAGCCTCACTATAACCCATTTTGATTAAATAAATGTTGATAATGACGGTTTGAAATGTCAAGATTGAATAAACAACAAAGTAACTATTTTCGTGGCCTACCTTGCTATTGTATTGTATTACGAGTCCTATTGAAAATAAAGAATGATTTGATTTGAATAATTTTCAAGCATAGCACTTTTCAAAGCAATCGTAGAAAAAACTTTTTATTTTACTAGTGAATAAACAACTATTTACGGTTGTTGCTATGAAGTTATTAATGACGAAATTGAATAAACAATTATTTTCGTGGCCTATCTTGTTATTTTTATTTCACTTATGTTTTGACACACAAGGCTCACTCTTCTTGCAATAAAGCAGCTCATTTGAATTTTGAATACCAAATAGGTCAAGAAGTATTTAAGATAGACCTATACAGTATTACATATTTGAAATCGGGGAAAAAAAAGCTTCTCGAAAATGCAATAATATATAGGGCGTTGCATTTATCAAACATATATTTATTTCGTATCACGTGACCTAGAGATGACATTATTTTTTTATCACGTTTCAATAAAATATAGGTAAGATTCTACGGCTTTTATACATTTTTTCCCTTATTTTCAATAAATATAGAAATAAAGGGGGGGTCAATATATAGTCAAAATTAATATTTTTGTTTCCATACTGCTTATCTGCTGATAGCCGAGTGGGTTAAGGCGCGAGGTGGCAATCGCGATTAATCACATGGAAATCGCACCACCGGGTTCGAATCCTGGCTCCGGCACTGTCGGAGGAAATGGTTGTATGTCCGCGTTTTTTCAATGTGTAACCCCCTTCCGCACAAGCCCTGGCTTTTGGAATTGGGGGTTGTCTAATTTCTGTGGTGGTATGGTAGCACAGTGATCAGCTGATTAACATATGCCGGAATTAATCCCCAGCTTCTACACTAGCGGCATTAGTGGGTAGTCTACGTTTTTCATAAACATAACTGCCTTCTACGGTGTATACGCAGAAGTTATGCAATCTTATAGTCTGGCCGAAAAGAGTAATTAGTAGAGCCAGGGGCGTGTGGATTTACGAATTTCGTAAATCGTACCATGCCTTAAATTAAAATGTAATTATACTTATTTTTTGTTTTATTTTATAAAATATGAACAATATTATTATTTTATATATATCTATATAAATATACGTGTGGCGTCACAAATTATTAAGTGTAAATGCAGCACGTTCACACATTCAACCCATTTGGTCGACTATGGCAATTACACAGAATATCTTAGTCGTGGTTCTCATTTCTGGTAGGAGGCAAAAACGGATAAAATTTAATATATATCTATGGTAAAACGATGTGCCGCTTCAGTATTAATTAACAGCTAAATACTTTGACGAGGATGCCGCAGATTTTTGCTTTACTATGTTCCCTTTTTGGCTCCACTTTAGGCGAGGATTGCATGGTGGATATACCATCCTTTGTAGAGCCTATCACCAGACGTCGGTGATAAGCCTCAGTCGCTTAAATAGGCCGACGTTAAATAAGTGTTAATATACTCGAGATAGTTTAACTTTAGATTTAGGGGTTGTCTATTATACATATATAGTGTATTTATATTTATCGCTTAAAGAGCAAATCGAACATAAATTCACCTTATTTTGTTTGTGTCTCCTAAGAAACAATAAAGAACGCGGGTTTGAAATATTGTGCAGAAAAATGCTACTTCGAGCTACTTTTCGTATTTCTAGAAATATTATCCATGCCATGCGAACAATATTGTAATGGAAAGTTGAAATTTAATTTTGGTGAAAGAATTCTTACAATACGAATATTCTGATAATAGATATTAGTTATTTTATATCGAAGAACAATGCTTCGTGATCGATTGCAGAGGCATGTAATGCGGAATGTATGAAAATTATAGTAAAACACTATGGACCGACACATCGTTCAACGTCGGAAATCAAAAACTTAAATGCGAGAAAAATGCTCTATTTTAAATGTGATATTATTGAAGTTACTTGCATTTTGCATAATACGAATCTAATTTTAAAAACGTGATATTTAATAATTCCAATAACGGGAATAATAGAGTCTTTCATTTTAAGAAGACCTTTTTAATAATTTTATAACCGAAAAGTTTTCTTTAAGAGAAAAATTGATAGCATATTAAGTTATAGAAAACGGGTTATTACGACCCAAATTTTTTATGCATTTTTTTACAAACATATGGTCAGCCTGTTAAAATTTTACTTAGATATTTCTTCCACGGCCTTTCTTTTGAGAGAAAATTGGCTGTAATCAGCGTTTTTTAAAATAAATCTGGAAGCCGAAAATGGATTAAAAAAATTGAATTTCCTATTGGGGTCGTGAAAAAAGTTACCTTTCTCTTTCCAAAAATAAAGTTACTTGTCATGGATTAACCTTAAGTAGAAAAAAACATTTTAGAATGGCAAAAGTAGAGGATTTATACCTTAATAAACATAACCAGATATAAAAATTATATTTTGAAAAATAAAAAAGTTACTAGGAGTTATATAATATTATATCACATGGTATACCCATATTGTGTTCCCTTAATACCTTAAAGATGTAGTGTTATAAGCCCAAATATGCATTTTTAGATATATTCATGCATGTTTATGGTATCTTCCTTGAGAAGAAATAATTATGCAAAATCTAACAGTTCATTTTTTACTTTTAGAATATTAATTCCAGCTTTCTAAAAAAATGTAAACAAGCATTATTAACACTGTTCCGGTTTGCAGTTTGCCCCCAAAAGTGTTTGACCCTGACGGCAATTGCTGACTTGCCGACCGGGTCAGTCCGACCCTGAAGCAAACTAGCACAAATGAAGAATATCCAACAGGTTCTACAGAAAAATGGCTGGCTGAAGTCACAATTTAATTGAAGAAGGGAATAAGCGGGCGCAGGTTTCCAAATCGTAAAAAAAATGTTTCCCCCTCAACTATTGACGAAAAGCTACAGCAACTTGTCTCTAAGAAACACGATCCAACTTTTCCTGAAGATTATTACCCTGTTAGTGACTGGAGAATGGTATATTTGATCTCATTTACAAGGAATATCTTTATAAGCACTCTTTGACAAGGAAAAGTTCAATATTATAATGTTATCATTCTTATAGTTAATAGGCTTTATTTACCTGAAAACTATTGCCACCCCTGAGCCAAGTCAGTGCCTTTTTCGCCTTATCAATTTTGTTATTCCGCACCAACCATACCGGGCTTTCAGGAAGAAAGAAGAATGCTGTAATAGATGACAGTGGAAGTATCGTACTTAATCCTAAAAAGTAAATATGCTTGATTAGAAAACAACAGTCATGATTTCATATTATCAAGTGCTATACTTCAGGTACATAAAGTGTGGAATAAATTGATTGTTTCTGATTACGAAAATATTTTGGAAAAATCTTTGGATAGGTCGATTATTATTTTTACACAGACAAATTAAATTGACTAAAATGCCATCCATACTTAGGTATTGGCTGCAATCATTTATATAGGTATGACGTTAATAGAAAAGCAAAACAATATGTATTTTTTGAGAGTTGTTCAAAAAAATGCTTTTATTTTTAATTTCAGAGTTTATTTGTCAAAATTTGTTACATTAGAAAGCTATGACACGCTTTATATTAAAATCTCAAATACAAATTATTCTTCTTGATATTACAATAAACGAATATGAAGCAAAGGCTGTTTAAAACAATTTTTGGACGCCAATAGTAAGAAGAAGTTAACTCACCTGCTACATATCTCCATGGTAGGAGAGAACCTAAGGCATAAACCAAAAGAATTCCGAAAGAATAACTTGCGAAAGGTACACTAGAAAACATGCCTCGTAGATGCGGTTCTGAAATTTCCCCTATGAGTACCTGAAAGTAAAGAAGAAGATTAGTACAAAAGACAATTTTTTAACTTAAATTGAGATATAATATGGTATAGGCATGCCTGCTTAATTTTTTGAAGTGGTCATGGACATTTTGATCATGTTATAAAGTGATTAAAATAAGTTGAAGTTGGATCTAGGGTATATTCCTCAAAACAATATCAATGACAAGTGTGCGATTGACTTGTTCAAATGTAAACTGTTTTGGGAAAATGTGAGTTCTGGAACTGTCTGTATTAGTTATAACTGGTGTATAATTCCTTCGCCATTGAAACTCTTTATCCTTACACTTAGGTCCCAAAAATAATATCCATATGTAAAATATGATATCAAGACATTTGTGCTTAGCAAACTTAGAATATCCTGTTGGGATTAAAGGCAAATTTGTTATTAGTTGTTAAGGAATTCAAATATTTACTCCGCTAACACAGCCGACCATGCAGTTACAAACCAAACAATGTAATTGTGGATAATATGGAGCTCCAGTACCTACATTAATTAAACACTTCGGCACACATTAGCGTATGAGGTTTTCCCGCTGGTATTGGATATAAAATAAATTGCCGTGGTTTTGAACAGTGTTATTGCCTTTAAAATATATTGGTCATATCGATCATATCATGTACTACGATACGGCTATGATAGTGGTGTCCAATCAGTTTAAGCTCTCTGTGTTTAGACATAAAAGAAAAAATATGCGCCTTCTTAAAATGAATCTGTGTCTAAGTTTGTTAGTCATTATTAAAAAAGTATTGAAGTATTTGAAATGTAACACTACACATTAATGAAAGTAGGTACAAATTTGTATTATTATCATATAAAATATCCCTAAATTTACTTCCACTAATCATTATATTGATTCAAATCTTCTCTTTGTATTGATCTAAATAGGGTTAGTGTTTGAAGATACATTTTTAATATTGAAAATGTTAAACAAACCGAAGGTGTAATGGTAATACGGGGGTCCATTAGCAATGTCTGTAACGCTTGGAAATTTCGCAGTTTTTGCGTTTCTTCGTATGCTAGGTGGATGTTTTTGGTGTCACTTTGAAAATTCCGTCAAATGAAAAATTTTGGGAGTGGTGCCGTTATAGACGAAACTGTGGATACTGGAGTAGAGAAAATCCTTATTGGATGATGAAGGCTCACACTGAATATCCCAGGGAAGTTAATGTTTGGGCTGGGATTATTGAAAATAAAATTATTGATCCCTATTTTTTCTAGGGTTCATTAAATGGTGAACGGTATCTACATTTCCAAATGAAATAGATCGGAATATTTGGTTCCAGCAAGATGGAGCTCCACCGCATTATGCAATAATTGAAGTTAGGACTTGTTTAAGTAAAGTGTTTCCTGGCAGATAGATTGGTAGGCGCGGCGCAATAGAGTGGCTTGCCCGTTCTCCTGTCATGACGCCACTTGATTACTTCTTATTGGGATAGTTAAAGTCGAAAGTATATGTTAATAGACCGGGCAATATTGAAGATTTAAAAAATAAGATAAGGTAAGAAGTTGAACAAATAAGTTTATGCTTGGGGAATTTACTAACCGCCTTGTGTATTGTCAAGAAGTGAACGGTTTCTTTTTGTTAACTGTTTTTTTTTCTAATCAAAACTTATTTTATAATATTTGGATTTCCTCATTTCTCGTGTTGTGAAATTTCAAAATGGATTTTCTCGATAACTAGTAAACAAAATCGAAGAAAGCTGATATTGCTAAATAGAGAATAGATGTATCTTTCAAATGAGGTACCCCCTAACAATTAAAAAAATAGGGGTTGTATGTGTCACGGGAAGGGGGTTGAAGTGGAGGGTGAAAATTTTGCACCAAAAAGTGTAATTTTAAAATAAAAAATTGACCTGTCTCGGGATATTGCAATAATACTATTAATAAAAGTAATAAACGGAGACGGTAGCACAGTGGTTAACGCCTCTAGCTTCCACTTTGAGCGTACATAGCGAAGTGGGTTCGAGGCCTACCTACTGCAAAGTAGTTTTCAGTTATAAATTACCCCCAAGAAGTGGTTCGGATCCCACTATAAACTGTAGGGCCCCAGGTACTTATAGAACTTAGATGGGCTTCCCATTTCAAGGAAATACATTGTCCTTGCCCCATCTTCTAACGGCTTTTATATTAGTGTATACGCGGAAGCTATGCAATCTTAGTCGAGGATTGCGTAGTGGATATACCATCCTCCGGAGGGGATGTAAGGCAGTCGGTCCCTTGTCTATTAATGGTAGGAAAGTGAAAGTGACCTAGAAGAGGTTCGGCAAAATTCCTAGTTGCGGGTAGGTCGTATCCAGGTGTGGGTGGTAGGCCTCAGCAGCGGAAATAGGCCAACATTAAGTAAATATATATATGTAAAAAATTTATAAAACATGTCAATACTTTGAGAATAATGTTATACAAGTATTTTATATTTGCTGTATATGCTCATTCACAGATAACTAAATTACACTTCAATTATCTCTCGAAGATGGTAACATGGTTAGCGAGACGCGGGTTAAGTAGTGTCTTACACAACCGCTGTCTCCCGTCTCATCGGCATACATGGCACTAAACACCCATACTCCAGTCAGGATTCAAATCCGAAACTCCTTGGTCGCCTCGTTTAGTTGTATAGTTTATAATGACACTGGACTCGACAGTGTATTAGGGGTACCAGTTTTATCATTTTTTCCTTCATTAGGACCCCAAAGCCCTAATTTCAAGTATCTATGGCCGTGTTTTTAACATACAATTTGTTACTATAGATTTATTTCTGAAAAAAATTATTTATTTCAGTAACAATTATTTATTATGTCAGGAGAAAAGGTTCCAAAAAATCTATGCTAATTAACACAGCTCTTTAAATAAGTGACAAAAAATCGTTTTATAGACGTATCTAGAATTTGTTCAAAATCGTTGCTTCAAATTAATATAGTCCATCAACATGTTGAAAACCCCCAAAAGTTCTGTGACAGGGATGAAACATGGGTACGCCCCCGTTTTCGAGAGCTCTGAACACGATGGCGATATTTCTAAGGTTCCCACCCCTCATCAACTTGAAAAACCACCCCTATTTCGCGTTCTTTCCATCGTAGCCATGCCGATCAGTTCTCGAAAAAGGGGAGAAAACATTTTCCACGATTTCGTATTTTTCTGTGGATTTTAATGTTAGGGGTGGTGGTAGTTTCAACCCTGGAGTCTTGTCATTCAATTCCCTTTACGATATCGAAATCCCCTTAAAAAGCCCGATCCAACGAGTCCCCACATACCCAGCATGAAGAAAAATGGAAAGGGGATGATTTTAGAGGTGGTTGGTGGAGGGTGGGGGAGAAATTAATATTACCATTGTGTTTAGCGCCCTCGAAAACGGCAAGAAAACATTTTTCACTATTTTGTATTTTCCGGTGGATTTCAATGTTAGGGGTGGTGGTAGTTTCAACCCCGGGGGTCGATAAGATGCTGTATGGTTAAATTTCATACGGCCTACCCAATTCCCGCTCAAAAAACCGATACGCATACCTACGATGGAAACAAACGCGAAATAGGGGTGATTTGTCGAATTTAGGGGTAGTTGCTGAGGGGTGGGAACCTTAAAAATATCACCATCGTGTTCAGCGAACTCGAAAACGGGGGTACCCGTAACCGTTTCATCCTTTTGCGTTTTAACCCTTTTTTGCAACTTTTTCATGGAGTAATATTTCAAGTTACCCAAATTATACATTTCAGATATTTTATTTCATTGTAAATTGTAACATATTTCTTGACAAAAATGCTCATAATCTTCTTACTTCATGGAATAATTTGCTATTTCTTTGCTTCTATATATGCAATTTTATTTGTTTATTTTTTGTGTCAAAAACATGTTTATGGTGTTGAACGAGGTAGGATTCTTGTATCTTATACAATGCATACTGGATTAAAAAAAAGAAAACACTCTGTATACTGCAGAAGAATCACAATGGCGTTTCTCTAATTGACGCGGCGCGATTTCTGAAAAAGAATCTAGTAGGCCTCTCTTATTGTGTTTAAAGTAACCTGACACAAAACAAAATCGCATCGACTTTGAAAACGCGTCGTCAATAATTGTTGTCGGTTGGGTTTGTAAAAGTGTGTGTTTTAAATAGCTGGATTTAAGAGACATTAGATTATGTGTAGTTTGTGTTAATAATATTTAGTGGAAGTTAGTGAAAATGTGGTATTTTGCTGTAGAATCAAACAGAGTTGCAGATTGTGAGTAGATGTAGTATAGGTACTTAATCTAACCTCAAATTTTAACACTAGAGCTACTCTCGTTACTAGTTGTATAATAATACTTCATTATTCAATTTGGCTCTAATTAATATTATTTATTATGTGTAATATGTTATTTAAATTCATCAGAGTATAATAGCATACTAACATTTCGCAGCGTATTAGTTGGATTTCGAAGAAATATTACCTATTTTGCACTATGGAAACTGTAAGTTGGCGTATGATGCATTTTCTAGTTATTAAAAATGCTATATCTAAATCACAGTTTAAACTGTGAATGCCAGACGAATTAAACTATAAGTGTGTGATAATTTAAAAGCGAGCAATAATCGTATTAGTCTTGAACCTTGTTTGAGTTAAAATGTTTCATCTATATTCGAGATCAACCTTAGACGAAATCCTCAAAATGTGAAGTTCAATAAGTGCCATATTAATACGACAAATACTTCTATTTTGCGCCGACTTTCCTATGTAATCTATTTCCTGGAACCCTCAACTAATAGTAGAGTCAGTCTAGATTTTGAATGAAATTGTCTGGAAATATGAATTTTATTGATAAGATAATCTATGGAAGATCTTTTCTTAAACAATTAATTTCTTGAAATAGGTATTTTCTCTCTTTATGTTGAATATCTCCGGTTATGTTTTTCGTATCGAGAAAACAAAAAGACTGGCTTCTTCGCAATTAAATATTTCATAAAATTAAGTTGTTAGAAGAAACAGCTGAATTTTAAAATTTGCTATATCTCTATCTCTAAATTCTTGCTAGTCCATATTTTTCTTTATTATTATTTTTCGTGATATTAGCAAAAAACTCAATTTTTTTCATTTCATAGGGTTGTTTATAAAGGTTCACGGGGGTAGATTGTGGTATACTTTTTTGAGCCACTTAAAATTAACATTTTTTTTTAGTTTTAAATTTCTTTGTTAGAAACAAATTAACATAATTCTTCTGGCTTTTCGTCTAAAGTGAAGACAAAATCATGGCTTAATAGAACTCCGAGGCCCTAAAATTAAAAAAAAATTGTTGGAAAGTATTAATTTAAAATGAAAAAATATGGAACCTTTTAGTAATTTGTTCCACGGCCACTGCGTATTCACACAAATCCCCAACTTACTTGTCCAGCGGCCGCTGTCAGTCCGGCTGAAATTCCTGCTACAAGCCGACCTAGAAGCAGGACAGCGTGGTTTCTTGAGAGCCCAATGAGGATCCAACCTAATATTAAGGGTAGAGAGGCTATCTGTAGGGCCAATTTTCTTCCGCAACGATCCATCAGTAATCCACTAAGAAGTGATCCTAACGGTGTTGCTGCCGAATGGACACTTGCTGTAACAAAGGGAAGCCGTTAATATAATTATTGCTGCTTCTTCAATTCTCTAGTCCTATTTGTTTTTAGATTTAAATTTGTAGCACACAACTATGGAAAATTAGCGTGGAATTCACACTTACTTTTGTTATTGTTTCTTTCTTTTAATAATATACAGGGTGCTACAAAATAGTGGCTAGATATCCTTAATTTTTTAACTTATTGGAATGAAATTTGGAGAGCATAAATTACTTCTAAGAACGTGTTCTTGGGCATATCAAGCAGAATATTTAGCGGGAAATGACTTCAACATTGTCTACTTTTTAATAATACTTTTTGGGGGCTTTACCCCCCCCCCCCTCAGATAAATAAAAATTCGTCTCTCAACGATTTGTTTTGATTTCTCGCTCCTTCACTTTGTCGCTACTTCGTTCTGCAGATTTTTCAATTTTCACCCCCACGCCCCCTATGTGCGGATATTTGCAAAAGTAACGGTGAATACTGTATTATCATCCGATCTTAGTAACTGTGCAAAACAAAATTTCATCAATTGATCATGTCAGAAAATGTGTTAAATAAAGGATGCAAAATTTGAACACAAGCATTACAAAACATTGTTAAAAAAAATCGGCAGCTACTGGAAGCGGCTGGCTGCTCGGTGGATTTTTGAAGCCGAAAAGAGCATTAAATTGTGTGACAAAACGGCACTAAACGTAATCCGATCTCATCCAAAACCTTTTCAGATCTTCTAGGGCACTAAAAAATCCCTCAACTTAATGATATGCGAGTTATTACCTACACATTATCGCTCGTTGAATAATATACTATTAGGATATTAACTTGAACGACTAAGAAAGTCTAGTTATCCTAAATACTACAGATTTGTAAAGCAACAAACTGAAAATTGGTAAGGTGATCTATTTATATATTTATCTATAATAAATTCACCAACGAAGGTACAGAAAGCATATGATATTGATATTGTTACATCTATCTTTAAAGTTTGTGACAATCCAGGTGCAGTCACTAAAAGTTACAAATATGCCGAAATTTTATTAACATGACATGATACCAACGTTATCGGATGACAAACGATGACAATGACAATCGTCAAAATTTGCTCATTGCAATCCGATCCTTCGCGGCTGTCTTTGTTAAATGAAACATTAGCATTTCAGTAATTTTACTAGATTTTAGAGGAACATTTGTAGTTTAATTATTCGATTTGTCTGTATATATATTTAAAAACGGCACTAAACGTAATCCGCTCCACTTCTAGAGCAGTGAAGACCTCACACGTGAATTGACAAGTGACGTGACGAGTTTCACGACGTAACGGCTACGCGTATCGATCATGTTACGAGAAATGCGATCTATGCTTCATATTTGCTTTGTTTTTAATTTTTTTCACGGAAACCAAATCGAAAGGGTGGAAGTGTGATATATCGTTGAAATCATAATTTTAACTGCTTTTCAATGATTCCATTGCAAATTGAAAGTAATTATAAAATAAATAACTTGTTGCGTCAAAATGGCACTTAACGTAATCCGATCTCAACCAAAACCTTTTCAAATCTTCTGGGGCACTAAAGAAACGCACATGCAATGTTTCATTCAAATCCGTTCAGTAGTTTCGGCGCTATCGTGCTAACACACATGCACATATACACATACACACACACAGACATTTTTCAAAAACCACTTTTTTGGGTTCCTAAACGTAAAGATTTCATGTTATCTCAATTTTCGTTTTTGAACCAATTTTAGTAACCTCTCACAATTTTATTGTGGTGAGGTTAAAAAGCAAGTAAAAAAATGACTGATCCCAATATTCACAATGAAGTGCTCGATTAGACGAGCCGGGTTAGGTAAAAAGGTGAAACTAATTTCCACAAAAATGCTTTTTGCTTCAAAGTGAATGTACAACATATTATAAATAGCGAAAACATATGTGATATTCAAGTCATGGACGAATCAATTGGGAAAGAAGCTTGTAATACTCTCCTTTCTGCTAACGCGTTAGGCGTTAACAGGGTGCGCCACTAATAGTGCGTTGTTTGGCATAAGTAAATCTTCTGCGTTTAAACACATG
Source organism: Leptura quadrifasciata (assembly GCA_963675555.1). NCBI lineage: Eukaryota > Metazoa > Arthropoda > Insecta > Coleoptera > Cerambycidae > Leptura > Leptura quadrifasciata. Next base: position 6,714,395 of record OY776677.1, read on the forward strand.
AGCAAATCCGAAACGCTTGGTGGAGTCCGAGAAATTTAACAGAGCTATTTTGCCAAACGGTCTTATTATTCATTTTTACGAGAATACTTTGATTGGTTTCTTTAATGGGAAAACACAGCATTTCAGTTTTTGAGTTATTCAATTCAATAAGCCATTGCCAGAACAAAATATTTCCATATTTTCTACAGCAACATTCGCATGAGAACCGAGTTCCGTTATACCAGAAGCAGAGACAGCAGCAGATGTGTCATCAGAAAATGACGACAGAAAAGATCCGTCAAAACAGTCAACAATATCATTTATAAAAATCAGAAATAACAATGGCCCCAAAACATTCCCTTGGGGGATGCCCATGGTGACTTGGCTAGTGTTGGATTTATAAATAATACCGTTGTTCCTTATAGCAACTTATTGTGTCCTATCCACCATATTACATGTTTTCAACCAGTTTAAAGCATTATATTTTGTCCCATATTTACCAAGTTTCAGTAACAGCAGATTTAGATTGACTGCATTGAATGCGCGTTTTAAATAAAAAAATATGCAGGCGGTATTATTTTTTAAGTCAATATTATTTAAGATATGATTGTACAGTGATAAAACGGCATGCTGGGTAGAACAGCCTTTTGTATAGTGGAAATAGTAACACATACAGCCTGAATATGCCTATGAAAATTACATGAAGAAAATAACTTCACTAATAAGGAATTGGATGTTTCCCATTTGACTCCATTTGAAAATGCAGTGAAGTTCTTTCTATCTATTTTGAGTTCATTTGCAGTGCGTCACTTGGAAAAACCTTGACACGGCTACTCCTGATTTTATTCCATGGGGATGGCAAAAGAAAAAGGAAGCATTCAGCTAATTATGACAGATAAGAACTCTGCACCAGATAGGCTTTTGAATATGATACAATGTGGCTGCAAAGTGATAGTTAATGTACCGTATTATAATATGAAATGTACGTGTCACTGATACTTATATTACTTTATAAAAACAACAGTTATACAGGGTGTCCAGAAACTCTGCTGACAAGCGAATACTGCAAATTCTAGTAATTTTATGTTGATTTAATATAAATCACAGTATTCTAACGAATCTACGGCCCTTTAAAGATGGAACGTTGTCATCAAATATTTCTAAATATCTTCAAAACTCTTTTATCTAAGAAGATAAAACTTGGTTAATTAAAAGTGACACATCAGAATTCAACGAGTTTGTTAAAATCTTATGTTTACAGCCATATCTGAAAACGAGGAAGCAATATTTAACCGAAATATTTGATGGTACTGATCAAGTCCAGAAGGATCGCTTATTGTTTGCACATTTTTGAGATTTTGTTTAATATGTTACTGACGATGAGAAGGACTTCTGGCGATTAACAGTTTTAATCATCCCCAGATGATGCTAATATGGTTGACGAAACGCGCGCCAAAAGCAGTGTTTAATTATCTTAATGATTCTGTGAACTAGTTCTCTTAAAACAATTTAAATAGAGAATATAATATATTGCCTTAAATAATTCGCTTTTTAAGTCTTTCAGCTTAAGGCAACTTGAATAATTTTAAATTACAATCTGTTGTGGTACATAAATAACACCTAAGTGACATAATAGTTATTGGTGTTTTGCATCAATTTGATATACTCACAGTAACTATAACCATAAATCACGTTTTACGATTCAATTAAATTTATTACTACAATTTGTACTAATCGACTCGAATTTGCTGTTATAATAAATAACATTTTGCAACAACATACGGTGACTGGGATCTACCACACGTGGGATTGAGTGAATTAAATTTGAAATTAATTTATTGTTAATGTAAAATAGCTTCCTTTACAAATATATAATCGGGTAAGCTACATTTGAGTACTGTGCTTTTCGCTGGTTTCGCCAACCATCTAGGCATCGTCTATAAATTTGACCGTATGGAGTTAAAATTTTAGACACCCCCGATCAATTTTCTGGAAGATTTTTATTTACTATTTCATATTTTTTTTTGGAGAAATATATCTTTTTTTATATTTTGCAGTAATCTAGGATAGGTTAGGTTAATATGCAAGAGCGCGAAAGTTCTATCATTACAGTCCATGGATTGAGTTTGTGAAAAGAGTTATATACAAAACAGTCGCGATCTGTTTGACTTAAAATGGATTTTTACCAAATTATGGTTCAAATGGGATCTAACTCGTTGAGTTAATCTAAGAAGAAAATAAATCATTTTAAGTAAACTGGTCTTTTTGCTGTTTACGGAAAAATTATATTTGGATAAAATATTTTGCATTGAAAGTTAGAGTCATATGCTAACTTTCATTGTATTTCAACAAAGAAAAATAATACTAGAAATTAAAGTAAATAGCTTTTTATTTTTTAGCACAAGTGTATTTTGCATTAAAGACTGTAAACTGGCTACTGCTATAGTACATTTCATTCCCTATAAGAAAATGCAAACCAAAAATGTCAAAAATAGTTAAAATATTTAATCTTTCGATCCGAAAAGAGAAACCCAGATAAAAAGTACATTTCATTTTCGTTTCAAGCAAAAACCTCAATTACGTCACAAAAATCTGAAAAATTTCACGAAACATTTCACGGTAATTCTAAAATATTCTCAAACAATCAAAAAAACACGTTAAAATATTTAATTAGCCAATTTTACGAAATAAACTTTCCAAATAACCCACCTAAAAAATATAGTCCCCGTGTAATAGCATTCAACACCAAACACACTTTTCGTACCTCAGGTATAAATCTTAAATTCATATCCATAAACTTTTTACAGCTCATTTTCCATTCAATTTTAACCTTCACTCGAATTGAGCCCTAACTATTTTATTTCCAAATTAATGCCACGACGTATTCTCGTTCTAACGCATCAGCACACTTTCATTCCATTTCAACTCCATATTTACCCCCTTCAAATATCGACACGCAAGATAACCTAAAGTCCATATTACGTGGGTGCGTAAATCATCATTCTACGAGGACGAAACAATATATTCAACTTCTTTTTCATGCAATATCTTCCAAACCAAAACCAATTCGAGTTTCATTCAATCACCAAACGATTTCTCTTTCTATTGCCCAAACAATCATATAATTTTCATTTTCAAATTTTTAACTTTTTGCAAAGATGATGCAATATGCCACCTTCGCCCATACTGAATGTTGAGGATTAACTTTCTATAATAAAATGGAGGTAAAAATGTTCGTGTAAGACTCACGGGGCATGACAAACGAGACGATAGCGAAACGTATAAAAGGCCGAACTTAACACGCTTTAGGCAAGTCAGTTTGATCGGTGTAACACGTGATAATCTAAATCCAGTACCTGCCCTGCACTTCCTTAGCCGCAACCAAGTAAAAAGGACTTGGTTTTAAGTGAATTTTTAAATAATTTTAATCTGCCACAGTGCATTAAATAGAAGTCAGTGTCGGTATCCGAAGTTAGTATTCTGCATCTAGTCAGTGTAACTCGTGCTCATGCGCTTCTTTGGCCGAAACCAAATAAAAAATACTTTTTAATTTAATCTAATCTGCTACCGCGCATCTAACTTTAAGTGAATTTTTTTCAGGCAATTTAAATAATACAATCTGCCACCGCGCACCTAATTTTTAAGTGAATCTTTGACATTTTTACCAACTAGTAACTGTAAAAAGAATAATAATTTTATTTTATTTAAACTTGTGTTCGTTCGTATAATAAATATTATAGTCCCCTTTAAAACAAATTGTCTTAATCTTCAACGGCTACATACAGGGTGCTCCAAACTATCTGGTCATTTTAATCAAATCTTTTAATTTAAACAGAAATACTTCAACACTAATCTTGCATTCAAAAGTGTTATACTTCAAGAAGTATATACAGGGTGTTGAGAAATCACCTGACAAAAGAGTCAAAACTGAATTCAAATAAATTCAACTTTTTGAATTTAAACTAAATACATTCAAAGCATCCAAGGCTTATTATACAGGGTGTAGCTAATGACCCTGCCACCAATAATAAATTCAAAAATCCATAGTGCTAGCTGCCTTACCAAGTTGAAATCAGTGAATGCAATCAGCAGGGGCTTATACAGGGTGAAGCAGTTTATCGTGTTCCAACCTTTTTAAGTGAAATCCCCCAAACTTCATTCAACTACAAATTAAGTGCACGACAAGCCTCAAGGGTCTATACTAAGCTCATAGCTCTTATTCTTGTGCGCCCAACCTACTTACCTACCGCCCAGAAAATGAAACCCGTCGTCGAGATCAAAAATACAGTTGACAGCGGCAAAGACAAGGACAATTTGGCAGGAATTAAATTTTTATAACCCAAACAAGTAGAATTTCTCCCAAGAACTATAATAGCATGGGTATTTTCAATTAAATTATTATTGAACTTATTAACCCCAAGTGATATCGTAATAGACTATTTTAAGTTTCAAATGTAAAAATTTCGCAATATTACGGTCATTTCTGATTATTTACATATGTTCCCGTTTGCTTTTCTTTAAGCTTCTATGTTGTCGTAAATTGTTCTTTAAATTTAATTTAAATCATTAGCTCAGTGGCTCAACGTTTATGCGTTAGGCTTGACACCAATAAGTCCCGGGTTCGAATCCTGTTTAGGGTACGGATGCTTAGAAGCGTTTTGATGTGCTACAGAGTTGGTAGCAGTTGATTAGTAGAGGTTGTGTGAGAGACAACTCGGCTAGTCGCTCTACCACGCCTGGGTTCGAGCCACAACTGCGATATATTGCAATATCGTAGGGAGTGGTCGTTGTGTAATAATTGTCTGTGTGCATGTGTCCTGGTTGAATGGTGGAATAGCAAATGTCGTAACCTAAATATAGCAAATGGAGTAAAAATTAAAAAAATAGATAATGCCGCAATTTAAATAAGGCAATAAAATAACAATAAAAAAAAGATTTATAATCTTTCTGTTTGGGTAACGTAGTTGTTGCGATAGGCGGGAAATTAATCGATTTTATTGTAAAATTAGCGCAAAAACAAATTAGTAAAATTTACCTAATTTTATTTAAAATATTTATTTCTTATACTTATACGACACTCGCAGCTACGAATACTTTTTAATCAAATATTAGCAAAATTAGCAGGAAAGTTGGTTTCACATGGCAAATCAAACTCAGAATAAAGGGTTGGATTGCTGCAATTTATGACCGGGGTTTTCAGAAATTTTTACATCATAATAGAGTTAGATTTCTCATAAATATACCCACGAATGAACATGTTTCTTACCCATCTCAAGAGAATATTGATGGAAAAAAAATCAGGGTTAGCACAATTACTCCAAGTAGTCGTTTTTTACCCCAATCGATCGTACACCCATGTCAAAAAGGCATGTCTATTGGAGAGACGTTTGAATGTAATATGTGTATATTACTAAATTCTTTTCAAGGGAGAGTGATACGACGTACAGCTCAAAGTTTTAAGTGTAGGGCATTTATTTAGATGTACAGTGAAATATGGTTGCCGGGTAGCTACTATCTTCTTGAAAGTTTTATTGTGACAATTAGTTCGTACACGAGCTTTTTTTGTACACTAATTTTCTAAAATCTCTTTGATATCTAGTATAATCAATGAACCGATTCACCTCCGAAATCTGATCAACTCAACCGATTCGTTTGAAATTTTGACAGTAGCTCAAAAATGATGTAAATAACAAACCTGACTTAGTGCCGATATGTGCTCCACGCCGGGGGCGAATGCCACCCTTTCTCGGGGGTGGAAATTTAAAAATTCAAAATGACACCACAAATCGATAGAGGATCAAAGTTTAAGAAGAAAATGTAGTATATAGTTTTTGTACAACCTAATAATTTCTGAGTTATTCGCGATTGAAAATTCCAATAAAAAACACGTTTTTCACACACGTTTCTCGTGAATAACTCTAAAATTAAACGTTTTCGGGAAAAAACTATTCTTATCAAAATTGAAGCTTATAAAAAAACAGAGCGATTCGTCTGTTTTTATTTAATGTTTTAGGTCATATTAAGCGACTTATGAGTCATTGAAGACAAATTTTTGTTTGTCGTAAATTTATCTAAAGATTTAAACTCAAATAACGGAAAAATGAGTAATTTTTCAGAGAAAATCTTCATAACCTTTTTAAAGTAATTTATTAGACCTTTAAAATAAGCTTTTATAAAAGCCTCTAGCATGAAAATTAAGGAAGTTATGACGAAAATACGATAAGTCTCTGTAATTTTTGAAAAAAAATTGACAATAACATGGGCGCTATGAGCGGCAAAATTAAAATTAATCGTAGCCCATGAAAAATTAACTTTATTTATGTCCCAGTAATACATTCCAAAAGTTTGAATGGATTTGAGAATGTACATTTTGAAAAAAGTTGTTTTAAGTAAATTTTTTTTTTAATTTTTCAAAAAATACGTTGTTTTTTCAAAATAATCAAAAAATCTCAACAAAAACTTAGTTTTCTTTTTACTGAAAATTTTTCTTTTTTGTAAATTCATGTAGCTTAAAAATTAAGCGAGATATGGTCATTTAAATCTTTGATTTCTATGAGAAGGAAACCTCTTTTTAGCACTTCAACCTTAAAATTCTCTGAACGAAAGGGTGTAGAAATACTGCAATCATCATGACTTTATAGCTTATGAAATTTCCTACAAGATGATGTGTGGGTGAATGCAAAAAGCTTAAAAGGAAGCCAGCCAGGTTAAAGAATATATTTTTTCTATTCAAGATCCAAAAAAAAAAAGATTTTATGCTTTTTAAACCGTTTTTTTAATAATTGTGTGAGGGGTAGTTTTTAAGGGTAGTTACATAGTAAAATATCGAAATATTAGTTACATTATAAAAAAACAACAAATATTTAACATATTTGAACATAATGATAACCTATCACTGCTTTCAATTTTTCCTAAGTTTTATTGTTAGGGGTGGCTTTTGGGGGTTGCATCATTAAAAAAATGAAGTATCAGATTTCTTATACTTAAAGGGAAAAATTCTCCTATTATGATCCAAAATAAAATGGTTTCATGCTTTTTAAACACATTTTTTTATTAATTTTCGCATGAGGGGTTGTTTTTAAGGGTAGTTAAATAGTAAAATACTGAAATATTAGATCCATGATTAAAAACAATTGATATTTAACATATTTGAACATAATTATAGCCCATCACTGCGTTAATTTATTAGTTTTCAATTTATTGGAGTAAGGGGTAGTTTTCACCCCTTAAAAACAAAAAGCACACTTTGCGACCAAGTCAGGTTTGAAGAGGAGGGTAAGATGATCTTAATTCTAAATTTTCAAGAAAATCGGAGCAGTACTTCAGATTTCGGAGATTTGGCCCCTTTTTAACGTTGAATGACTGTACTAATCGTATTTGCAAACAGTGCAATTCAGTGAAGAGTCCTGTATATTTCCCAAGCTACTTTACAAAGGATACTTAGCAAAAAATAACAATTACCGGAACATACGTTGTTATTTTAACGCAATGTAATGGTTCATGGTTCGTCAAACACTGGCGAATTCACCATATTTTCGAATACTCTGCAAATGTGTGCTCTGTTGTTCTCAATTGTCGAACTCGCTCAAATGCAGAAGTTTTGTGCATTTCGTAGGATTGAATATCAGTCAGATTTTTTATTGCTATTATTTCTATTTACATTTTCTATATTTAAGTCGGTCAAATCATAGAATATTTTTGATATTTATTTCTAAAATTATTTATTACATAATAGACGGTTAAATATTAAAGAATTCAGTAAATTTGTAAGGACCATTGATAGCAATCAAGATTTAAAAAAATGAACATCATTCACAGGGGTCGACTGGCCATTCCTATCTTGCTACATTTTTAAGGAGATACGTGGAGTTGATATCATAAAAAAAATGTATAAGAGGATCCTAACAGAAATTCCGTTAAACGCTATTTAGTTGGACGACTGTAATCATGCATGTGACCCTGTTCATCTCTCTGTGGGTCTCGGACGTTTAGGATTACCGCAGCAGTTTATTTACATTTTTTACTAGATTTACTAGATAAATTTAATAATAATACTTCTAAACTCAAGACGGCCATTCCGGTGACTTGTAAGACGGTCAAAAATGTTTTCAGATATTTCGTTACCTCATGTTCGATGTCCTTGCCGTTATCGAATTTATTTTCGCAAAATTTTTAAATGATTGCATTATTAACTGTAATATGATTTTATTGAAATACAATCGGCCAAGATTACTTTTAAATTGTTTTAAAAGTGATTTTTAATTTTTTTTTCTTTGTGCTACCGTATTTACATGAATTTTGTTGTACATCATCTAAAAATTTTAAGATTACGTTCACCTTGTATCTACATCTACTTGCTAGTCGTTGGGATGGCCTGTTAATGCAATGTAAACTGTAACTGGGAAACCTTCTAAGAACGAATTCGATTTGAAACTATTCACTCGAAAAATGATGCGAGAGCAGAAGGAAATTTTAGAATAAAACTTTTCGGAAGGGACGTAATATTTATACAGAGTATTGTTCTACGTAGTTTTTGTATTATTATATTTGAAAGACGGCCTAGTTAAACAAGAGCCAAGATCGTGTTTGTTTATTTAGGAAACGACGGAAAGGTGATTGACGTTCGATGTCTTGTACTATTGAAAAGTCAAATAAACCTGTTTTGAAGTATTTTTCACGAGAAATAAGTTTTTAGGGAACAGATTTTTAAATATATTACGTAGCCTTGAGTAAATTTCAGTTAATTGGAAAGTGAAAAACGTTTTACGAGCTTAAAAATTATTTTTTGTCCTGAATTGTTGAAATTATTTTTATCAAAACCAACCATATTCAACTACCTCATTTTGTATAAAAAACAATTGATTTAATTTATTACAGGTATTTGCAGGTTGTAAGTCTTAGAGGGGGGTTACTAAATGATAAATGCGTATAGACGTATAGCCATATTTGCCCTATTTTTTTATAGACAACGACCAAAGTCGGAAAACTCAGTTTTCGGGTCGTAGAATTTTTCAGTTACGTTTTAGAGAATAGTTGTATTAGTAAAAGCTGTAGGTATTAAAAGGACTTTTAATGTCATTTTTTATGAGTTAAAGTCGATAAATTAATTCTCGAGATAATTTCGAAAAACCCTCTCTTTTGCACTATTTCATAAATGTTAATAACTATTGCAATAATGGCAGTAAGTGACACATAATATCTTTGTGGCGAGGCCATTATGGGTCTTTATAAGTGTGCAAGATTTCAGCCAGATCGGTTTGATAGTTAATGAATAATTGCATTTGTTTATCCCAGAGAGCGTATGTTTAAACAATCTTCATAAGCAAGATAATGGATCTAGAGATGTTTAACAAAGTGGAGTGGATTCATGAAAGGTTGAACTACAAGGTAAGTTAAAAAAAATAAACTATTTATTCAAAAATTTGTTGTTAAAAAGTCCGTTCAAAAGGTGGGTGTCTTTTTGCTTATAAACAAATGGAATAACTTTGTTATTTTTTATGATAAACACTTGTAATTAGACGCATTGAAGAGCTGTTTGAAAAACACTTATTTAAAAAATGAACTCTCTACGACCAATAGCAGTCAAGATAGCAACTTTAAAAAAAAAATCATATCTGTACTATTTATAAAACTTTAAGAGTTGAAATTTTCACATATTTTCAATGAAGACCTATATTTTATGATTCAATTGATGTGTACAATTTATGCAATGAGTATGAAGTCCTAGCCCTTGAAAATGAAGGTACACTTGCAAGAGCGCCGGCGCCGTGGTGAGGAGGTGGGGAGAGCAGCCTGAACTGCGTTTGAGATCGAAACTTCAAATTGGAGTGCGCATAAAAATTTTACAATATCTCGGCTTCTAGACGACGTAGAACCTTATTTTTTTTTTAATCTGGGGTAACTCGACGAAATATTAATAACTGGCTAATTGTCATTGCCCTGGAAAATTGAGAAATGCCGGAAAAATCTATATGTTTTATTACACATACTTTCAACATGAATGATAAACTTTTGCAATAAATCTTTTACTTTTGCTTCAATTTTGTTCTAAACTATTTATTTTTTTATAATCTAATTATTTTATAAATTAATGAAACGGCCATTTGTACGTAATAACATATTTTTCTACGACAACATCAAAATATGTTTATTTTAAGAGTGTAAACTCAATCGTAAGTAACTGCATTTTGCGCGGAATTTCATTTCGCATTGGTTGCCAGGCAAGTTGCTAAGTGACAAATGCGATATGAAATATTTCGTGTTAGATTTCACTCAGTTTAACCGTTTTTGATGACAAATTTTTTAAGGCGGCTTAGAGAATATGACGTCCAACGACGGAGTAATGAAATGTTATTCTAGATTGCTTCTGTCAACATATTTGTACATTTGCAGATAATTTCGGAGTTATTTCCAATAAATTTGATGATTAATATGGAAAGTGATAGTGATAATGACTTAGAATTGACACCCCCCAAACATAAGAGGAGCGACAAAGTTAACAATACTAAATTTATTACCAGAAACGTCGAAGAAAATGTATCAACGCGCTTACAACCTCTTTTTGGATTGGAGAAGGGATCAAAACGCAAAATCGTTTTCCGAGGACGTTTTAATGATTTCTTTTAGCGATTTGGCGAAGAAATTCAAAAGTTTTACTGTATGGACACAATACTCAATGCTGAGAACGACTCTTAGTATTCATGAAAATATAGATATCGCCAAATATTTGAAACTGAAAGCATTCCTCAAGCGACAATCCAAAGGCTACAAGCCCAAAAAGTCAAAGATCTATACCTCAAATGACATCAAAAAATTTATAAATGAAGCGCCAGATGAAATATATTTAGCGACAAAAGTAAGTTTAATTATAGCCATTATGTGATAATAATAAGTAATTTGGTTAACTATTTAGGTCGCATTAGTTATGGGCGTAATGGGTGCATGCAGAAGACATGAGCTACATCAAATGAAAATTACTAATTTCAATGATTTGGGTTCAGTTCTGTTAGTAACAATACCAGACACTAAAACCAAAATTGTACGAATTTTTACTGTAACTGCTCCATACTATGAAATTTACAAGAAATATGCAAATCTGCGCCCTCCAAATGTTAATGGTCTATGGTTTTTCATTAACTATCAAAAAGGAAAATGTACTGTTCAAAGAATAGGCTTGAATAAGTTTGGAACCATGGGCAAAGACATTGCTAAGTATTTAAAATTGCCAAATCACGAATTATATACCGGGCACTGCTTTCGCCGATCTTCCGCAACTATCCTGGTTGATGCTGGTGGTGACATAACCACGTTAAAACGCCACGGTGGCTGGAAGTCCACGGCAGTCGCTGAAGGATACATCGATGAATCCAAGAAAAGTAAGCTTGACACAGCTAATAAAATTGCAAATGCGATACAGGACATTTCAAACATACAATCGAATGGAAAATCGTGAAAGGCCGTCGACTTCAACAACGGAAAATTGCCAATATCAAGAAAATATTAGTATCAAGCATTCCACAAATTCTCCAAAAATGATTTTCAATAATTGCAAATTTATCTTTAAAAAATAAATAAAATAGGTAGGAAGTTATTTTATAGTTTATTTTTTCTCAACTAGTTGGGCATTGCTGTCCAGGCACTCTAACTTATGGTTTGTATTCAAAGCAATAAAGAAAATACTCCATATTTTTTGTATCGATTATTATTTATTTAGTATATTACGCGTGAGCAGTGGGTTGTCGTAGAAAAAATATAGTATGCAACTTGCACAAAATAGCAATTTTACACTCGTATGAAATTTCATACTCGTGTAAAATATGCATCATTTTGTGCTCATTACATAATATACTATTTCGAATTAAACATAAAAATTGCTGAATTTTTTCTGTGTACTATATTTTTATTTTCTTTATAAATTTATTTTACTCGCATCAAATTATTATTAAATAATATTAAATAGTATTAATTGTTACTAATAAATGTATCACAAAAAAATGCACATCATTTTTGAATGAAATATAAAAATGATTGATCTGTTTTGTTCTTCGATTTATATGGATTTTCTTTGCATTAAATTTGTTATAAATGATATTCATTATTATTATTTCCAATGTAATAATATTTAAAATGTTACAATCTTCTTAAAAATCAATCATATGATAAGTGTATTTGAAATTTTTGTATTCTCATTTAAAATAGTACACACATGCTGAAAACAAAGCCAAGTTCCAGCATGTGTGTGTATGTAATAATACAAAAAAGGCGGGACTTTATCTAGGCGAGCAATAGCTGCCATGCCCTTGAATACTTCTTCCAAAATATTTCAGATGTTGAAGTGCTCGACTAGATAAGTCCCGTCTTTTTTGTATTATTATTATTGCAAAATTTTAGCATTCACGTTAAAAATAAAGTATGGGTAATAAAACATGTAGATTTTTCCGGAATTTCCCAATTTTCCAGGGCAATGACAATTAGCCAGTTGTTAATATTTCGTCTAGTTACACCAGATTTAAAAAAATTAAGGTTTTACGTTGTCTAGAAGCCGAGATATTGTAAAATTTTCATGCGTGCTCCATTTTGAAGTTTCCATCTCAAAAAGTTTCAATGAAAATCTGTGAAAATTTCAACTTTTAATGTTTATAAATAATACAGATTTGATTTTTTTTTAAAAAGTTGCTACTGTTGTATTATTTTTTTGCGTGAAATCGATCAATTTTCTATACATTGACTGGATTCAACAGATGCTTTATATAAAGAAAGTAAATTGTTTGATATACGACAAACGTTCTGTTATTATATTCTAAATTACTTAGTTTAGTAAATTAGAAACTTACGAAAGGTATTGGTAAAATATCATTTGGCTAGGTATAGTCTTAAGTGAGAATTATTTATATTCAAAGTACCTACTATAGATAAATATTTTTGTAATTTCTTCTCCGCGTTCTGTATTAGTTTATTTTTTGTATAACAATATAGTATCTTTGGTATCAATAAAATATTATTATTATATTATAATACTTCTTGTTCCAAAGGATATATTAAGAACTTTTTTGTATAATACTTTTATATACTGCCATATTGTGCGATTATGCCCCCGCAGTCACAGCTATGACACTTACTAAACTCGAAAACTGATGAATTATAATGCAGTCCTCGGGCACCATATTTTTTGATAACTAAAAATCTTTTTCTGATCGTAAACAACTTCAAAATGTTTGATATATAGCAGGGATATTATATATAACTCACCCCTATTTTACTTTAAGTTTATCATGCAAAAGTCTACGTACGGAATTTTTTGGCATTTACCCGTATCCTTACTAACCAAATTTGTAGTACTGTGTTATGTTCAATTTTGAAGTGTCCATTTTAAAAATAATAATAGCCTCTTAGCAACGTAGAAGCAAAACATTTCAACGTTGGTTCGGTGTGCCCTAAACTTATGTCATCAACCTAAAAAGTGCTACTTGAAAATGAAACAGACACTCCACACGGCCAATGTTAGAGAAGCAATTTTCGAATTAAATCTAATTTTAAGGTCGTTCACTCATAGGCCTTGCAAATCTAACGAGCTGGTTCCGAAATAGGTCAAGATCGTAATAATGTTGCGACTATCAATCAAATAAATTGTTATGGTCTTTTCTCTGGCCGTTTGTTTTAATATCTTAATTTTTTTATTGTCCACGAGCTGCGTAACCAAAAATAACGCGGAAGTCCTCAGTAGCTAAAGCTGGGAAGAATGCCGGAAGTGTACTTCAATGTACTAAGTGAAGTTATCTAAGGCATCGACATGAATTTAATATATAGATGTATATATAAAGTGTTTTATAATTTTTGATAATTTGTTTATTTTCATCACAAGTGAACCAAAAAATGCTAAAGAAAAAATTTAAAGTTGATGTGATAATCTTTAGATTTTACATATTACCATTTATAGTTCATGTAATAAATTATTGTATTGAAAAAAATGTATTTCCTCACATGTGGAAGGTATCTCATATAATTCCGATTTCTAAGAATAAATCTCTATCTGATTTTAAGGTTTTTGAGACCTATTAGTGTTCTTCCACCTTTATCTAAAGTTATTAAAAAAATACTAAATACACAAATTAAAGAACATCTTAAAAACTGTAATATTTTGCCTGTAACACAATCGTGATTTAGTCATAATTATAGTTGTGCTTCTGCTTTATTAAAGATTATAGATGATATCGTCACAGATATTGATAGAGACAGAGTAACTGTATTAATACTTTTAGATTATACAGAGGCATTCGATACACTCTAACAGAACCTACTATTAGCAATACAACATTTTATAGGGTTCAAAGATCATGCCGTAGAACTGATGGATAGTAGACAACAACTTGTGAAACTCAATAATCAAACTTCTTCAGTAGGAGATGTGAACTGTGGTATTCCTCAGGGGTCTATCTTAGACCTTGTGCTATTTACCATGCAATATATATATATATATATATATATATATATATATATATATATATAATTTAAAATACTGCTTGTTACCTCCTTTCTCTTATTATTTATTTTTGAGAAAGAATTGAGGCAACATGTGCGGACGACTAGCTGGTTTAAGCCGGAGCAGAGAGCCGTGGGTCCAGAGCATTCGTAAGAGTGGAGAAACTTACCCTTTCTGACATGTACAGCATAAGCGACAGATTTCTGTTTATTTCGAGAAAAGGAGACAAAGAAAAATTGATGTTAAATTGGGCACCATCTATAGTAAAATAAGCAAAATAGTCTCTTTTTCTCGAATAACCAGTCTGCTATAGATCAGACTGAAATTGTTGGTAAGAGAAATAAAAAGATAGTTTAAAATGAATGACAAAATATATTACATAAAAAAATTAGACAAATCGGTTTGAGACAAATTGAAATGTGAAAAAAATATATATATATAAAAAACAAATTGATACCAGTATCCTAGGTGGTTTATGGGTCAGGTGGCTGGTTCTGGGACAGCAATCCAGGCCCACAATTGTCTCTTATTGCAAGAATTCTAAATTTTTCTTGGCAATTTACGTCTCTCAATGAATGGGGTGAAAATTGTAGGAAATTTAACCAAATATAAGCACATACAAAATTTATGCAAGTTATTTATGCAGAATTTAAGCAATGTTAGCTATGCAAATATAAGCTAGTTAGCTGTACAATATATATTTAAATTAGCTGCACGAAATATTAAGCTAGCTATACAAAGCTGCAGGAAATTAATTTAAGCTATACAAAAGTAATCTGATTAGCAGTACAAAAGTAATTTTAGCTATGCAATAGTAATTATTAGCTATGCTCGAGTTATTATTAGCCATGCACGTGTAATTATTAGCTATGCACGAGTATTATTATTAGCTATGCACTAGTTATTATTAGCTATGCACTAGTTATTATTAGCTATGCACTAGTAAGCTGATTTCTTAGACTATAAATTGCCAAAAAAATGAAAAGGAAAGAGAAAAATATTTTTACAACCATGTGGTACATATAGCATTTTAACTACTTATTAAATTAAAAAGAATTGACTTTGAATTCAAAATTTATTTTAAAAATAATTGAAATTTTATCAAAGGCAAAACTTGAAGATTAATTAAAATATTTTAATGAGTATAATGAAATTACCTGTATGTTAAACACTTTGTAACTGGGATATAAAAATTGTAATATAAATTACTGAAGTCCGCAGTTAAAAATTATAATGTTTGAATCAGTACAAAGGCTGCAAGCAAATGACTTCCTGGTGAGTTTTATTGATAAGGTAAACTTTTTATCCTGTTTACTGGAAAACAACGCTACCAAAAAAATGTGAGAAATCTAATTCCCTATTGAAATTGAAAGCTATAAAATATAAAAATCGTACAAGTATGGCCATCTGTCAGTGGTTAATTTAAGCGCACCAACTTGCCTTGTAGATTCCCATACTCAACTAAAGTAGTGGCATATAATCGATAAAAGGAATCTATAATAATAGTTTATTTTCCATGCCAGCTGATTTGCCTTTGCAATTTCTATTTTATACATAACAACAAATATTAACAGATGTAAATAAGTAGTAAAACGTATTGATATTATTGATAAATCAGTAACATATTACATCTCATAGGATTTACTATATATAGAATGAGAGAAGGTAAGGAAAATAACCATATGTACTCCATAGCAAACAAAAATATAAAAATTGAAAAATAGACATCTGATGTAACTAAATTTTGTAGACAAATTGTTTCCTGGGATAATAATGCTGTATTACAACGGATATGAGATACATAATAGTATTAATAGAAAAACAGGACCAAGTTCCCAAGATATAAAATCAAGTACATAAACAGTGTGAAATGGTCTAGCAGCTATACATGTAAAATTCTGTTAGTTGAAAACAGTTTCACCTGCAAGAACTGAATCCAAAAAATATACAGGTCGTGCTAACTATCCACAAAACACTAGTTTTTAAATAAAACTGTTAAATGGACATAGGCCATGTAACAGAATGCCTCCCTTCTGGCAAAAAAAATTTTTTAAGGTACGTATAAAAATTTTTGCTTTGCTTTAGTCGTAAACACATTATGAAAGTAAACAATATTTTAATATTATTAATTCCTCGTAGGAAACATAAAATACAAAATTGAGAAAGCGAGCGAAGGATGAGTGACAAAATACATTCTCTACCAGAAGTTCTACGTACAGGGAGCAAGTGTTTGACCTAAACTGAAGAAATCTTCGGAACTAAGTAATGAAAAAAATGTGAAAAGTTGTGTTGTGAAATTTAAAAATTGACAAAAAAATGGATAAAATTAATTTTAAGGAGACGACTTAATGTCGAAATCCTACAGACATTATAACGTCTCAGCAACTGTGAAGCCGTTGCTAGTACTAAAATTGGTAGAGTTTTATAAAACTAATACCACGATACATATAATGTAATATTATATGCCAATATAGGTTAGCAAGAAGTGAAAACTTGTGGTATTGTTAACCTATAATTCAAGTGTATAGCCGTTGAGTGCTAAAACTGATAGTTCAAAACAAATCAGATAGTACATGTAAGATGTACTATAGTTAAATCAGAAAAATTGTTCTAAAAAATCAAAGTTAAAATCGTGAGGCGAAGTAGAGAAGCTAGAAAAAATTTAAATTTACCTAGGTAGGAGAATTTTATTAATTACGGTAAATAGAAGAAACATAAACAAGAAAGAAAAGAAAGAGGAAAGTACTGAATACCCATAAGGCTGGTTTTCAGAAAGGTAATTAAAATAATCTAGTAAAAATATAAAACTTATGGTTTTAAAGTTTTAGTTGTCAAAGTTTTGAGGTTATGGCTTTTTATTCAAGGTGGTAGGAAAAGATTAAACCAAATTGAAGTAAAGAATCGTATAGGTATTCACAGAAAGCACAAAAGAAAGAAGAAAAATACAAACACAAAAGAAGAGAAGAGACGGTGTTGTTGTCTATCGTTATGAGAATCCACAAGTAAAATTATAAGTAGAGGTAAGTACTCCTGTTCAGAAAGTTGAACAAAGGAAAAAGAAATAATTACGATATTTTTACATTTGTAGGTTCTCATCATCTGGTAATGTAAGCTACCGGATGTTATTTTGTTCCCACCCCTGAACCTTCGTGGATCTGAAGAAAGTAGAAATAGAAAGTTATAGATCCAGCCGGAAAATACATAAAAGACAAATAACTTTTTACTAAAGTTACCGCTGTACTATAATAATGAATACTGTACGTTATGCAAAAGATTGACTCGCGTATTCTCATTGGAGAAAAAGTCTGGCTAGCAAGCGATGGTGAAGAAACGTACTTATTAAAGGTTAGTATTTGAGAAAATTTTCTCAACGTTAAAGAAAATATTTACATAATAACAATTTAGAGCAGTGTATATCTCACAAGTAAGATAACTTATAGGTAAGATATGAAAAAGAAATCTTTTTGATAAACAGATCTCAAAAAAATTGTTAATGGAAGAAATATTTTTAGAAAATATTTCCAGAAAAATATAGCTAAATATTTTTACTAATTTACAATTTAATTAAACTAATATTTACAATAATATGTACAGTACTTAAGCAATGAATGATAAACATATGTGATATATGATATAATTCAGTGATACTTAAATTAAGGAGTGCATGAATTATTAGTGAATAAAATGCACGAAGGACTTAATGAATAATGCATCAAGGACTTAAAGAGTAATGGATAGGGGACTTAACTTAATAATGCTTAAAGGACTTAAAAAATAGTGGCCATTTTATATACAAAATTTACAAGAGAATCATCCTCGAAAGAGGAGCGGGAGGAAATTTTTTAATTTCCGGTTGAGTGAAACAATTCACTCAAAAAAATGAAGTATGTAGGAATGGTAGCATGCCATGTCTACAGATATAGTTAACCTTGAAAGTTAATCCAATACATCCCTTCGTTAGAGATTTACGAAGAAAAAAAATATCGACAAACGATGGTACGTACTAGTACCAAAAAGAAATTGCGTAAGCTTTGCTTACTGGTATACCAAAAAAATTGTTTTTGGTGGCTTTGCACCAAAAAAATTATTATACTTATTGTATAATTTAAGGAAATTTGCCAAAAATAGACACTCAAAAAAATCAAGAGACATAAAATAGGTATTTTTATTAAGGTAGTTGAAATTTCAGAAAAGTTATGATTTTTATAAAAATTACGAACTGTATTTTTCCAATTCTCCCAATCAAAAATGTCAGTTTTAGGTTTAACTTTGAAATTTGAGAAAATATGTTTATTTGAGTCATTTCTGGAATGCTGTTTAAACTTAGAATTAAAAATTACTCGGCCTCTAGGGTTATTTTTCTGCCGTGGGCCTGATAAAACAGCAGAAAACCTTTCTAGTTTTTTGGATTGCACACTGGGCAAGTCTTAGAAGTAAAATTAGGTTTTCCACATCGGAAACAAAACCTATTTCGAGCTTGTCTACACTCGTGAAAGCTATGACCTTTCTTTTGACAATTCCAACAAGAAATAGAAAATTTATTATTATTTGATGTACCCGGAACAGCATTTTCTTGATTCAAATTATTATTTAGACTAATATTTTTGTTACTTTTGCTTTTAGAATTGAAATTATTTTTATTTTTAGGTGATGGAGGATTTTCTACATATGCCAAGTCAGTTTCGAGGACACATGCTTTAGGAGTTGGAGAATAATAATTATTTTTCATTTGTGTGGCCAAATCTATTTTCTTGCATAAAGTTAATAGTTCAGCTGTATTTTTAATATCTGTTAAAGCTAATGCATGAATATATTTAGGCAAAATGTTACGTCTAATTATTTTTAACTTCTCCTCTTCACTTACAACAGTATCTAAACGATTAAATAAATTTTGCATTGTAGCAACAAAAATATTTATGGACTCTGACTGTCCCTGTCTACGAGATTTTATCTCATCTAACAATTTTTCATCATAATCGCATACTAAAAAAGCGATTTTAAGCTGTTCTTCAAGCTCTTGCCAATTGGATACAACAGATCTGATTGACCGATAAACAATTAAGGCCTTGTCAGTAAATAAATCAATACTAGACTCAAATAATTGTTGTTCCGATACATTCCTAGCGGCAGCAAGTTCCTTGACTCGTTCGAGAAAAGCTTTTAAATTTGACTTTCCGTCAAACTGAATTCCCCATTTATAAACTGGGACATATTTCTTGTCAATTGGGTAATTAATAGGTGAAATATTTTCTAATTTAGGAATAATTTTAATTTCTAACCTTGCATCAATTTCCTCGCAAGATGCGACTGAGTCATCTTTAAATTCCTGCAGGTTAATATTTAACTCTGTTGGTTCTTCCGGAACCACGAATCTATGCACTCGATTTGTTAGGCATATTAAACGATTTGAAATTATTAAATAGGATGTGTCCTCTTTGCATGCTGAAAAATCGTGAACTAAAGCAAGTAGTTCAGCGATAGTGTTGGTGATTTCAGTTTTTTCTGTTTCAACATCGAAGCTAGGATCTTTTAATGATTGAAATTCGCGTTTTTGCTTTTTTAATAAATTGTCTAATATCATCCGTTTTGTATCTAAAGTTTTATTAGATGCCTTAACATTTCGAATACGTAGTTCATAATCTACCTCAGATTCCGTTAAATATTTTACACAAAATGGAAGTTCCATGTTAACAAGAAATTTAAAGAAATAAATTAAAAGTTTTTATTAAGAACCCAACTGGCAATAAATTGTATGTTTTAAATAGCAAATGAATGTAGTCTTATCTGTTGTCAAGAGATAAAAAAAAACACAAACAATTTTATCTATCAAATAAAAAAACTGTTGTTTCAATTTTAACTTTCCAGAAATAAATCAAATTAAACACTTTAAGCAGCAAAATAATATTTCAGGTAGGTATAATTCCACAACTTCACTTTCACTAATAAAGAATATTTTAAGAAAATATTTGGACGTAAAATATTTGATATTTAAGGACGCAAAGTTTCTGTATACCATAGAATTCAATTGTTGTAAGCAAAGATATATGCAAAAATATATATAATAAAAATTTTTAGACAAAATGAAATATAAGCAAAAATATGACTCGACTTAAGAAAAAAATTATTTTCTTACCAAAAATTTAAAAATTTGTCTCATATGCAATACATTCAAAAATTGGGGTTTCACCTCTCTTACTACTCTTACTATATAAATATGTTTATTGAATTGAGCCCTACACATTTGTCGTCAATTATATTGTTTCGGGCCCCACACGTTGGTCGCCAATTATGTTACCTCCTTTCTCTTATTATTTATTTTTGAGAAAGAATTGAGGCAACATGTGCGGACGACTAGCTGGTTTAAGCCGGAGCAGAGAGCCGTGGGTCCAGAGCATTCGTAAGAGTGGAGAAACTTACCCTTTCTGACATGTACAGCATAAGCGACAGATTTCTGTTTATTTCGAGAAAAGGAGACAAAGAAAAATTGATGTTAAATTGGGCACCATCTATAGTAAAATAAGCAAAATAGTCTCTTTTTCTCGAATAACCAGTCTGCTATAGATCAGACTGAAATTGTTGGTAAGAGAAATAAAAAGATAGTTTAAAATGAATGACAAAATATATTACATAAAAAAATTAGACAAATCGGTTTGAGACAAATTGAAATGTGAAAAAAATATATATATATAAAAAACAAATTGATACCAGTATCCTAGGTGGTTTATGGGTCAGGTGGCTGGTTCTGGGACAGCAATCCAGGCCCACAATTGTCTCTTATTGCAAGAATTCTAAATTTTTCTTGGCAATTTACGTCTCTCAATGAATGGGGTGAAAATTGTAGGAAATTTAACCAAATATAAGCACATACAAAATTTATGCAAGTTATTTATGCAGAATTTAAGCAATGTTAGCTATGCAAATATAAGCTAGTTAGCTGTACAATATATATTTAAATTAGCTGCACGAAATATTAAGCTAGCTATACAAAGCTGCAGGAAATTAATTTAAGCTATACAAAAGTAATCTGATTAGCAGTACAAAAGTAATTTTAGCTATGCAATAGTAATTATTAGCTATGCTCGAGTTATTATTAGCCATGCACGTGTAATTATTAGCTATGCACGAGTATTATTATTAGCTATGCACTAGTTATTATTAGCTATGCACTAGTTATTATTAGCTATGCACTAGTAAGCTGATTTCTTAGACTATAAATTGCCAAAAAAATGAAAAGGAAAGAGAAAAATATTTTTACAACCATGTGGTACATATAGCATTTTAACTACTTATTAAATTAAAAAGAATTGACTTTGAATTCAAAATTTATTTTAAAAATAATTGAAATTTTATCAAAGGCAAAACTTGAAGATTAATTAAAATATTTTAATGAGTATAATGAAATTACCTGTATGTTAAACACTTTGTAACTGGGATATAAAAATTGTAATATAAATTACTGAAGTCCGCAGTTAAAAATTATAATGTTTGAATCAGTACAAAGGCTGCAAGCAAATGACTTCCTGGTGAGTTTTATTGATAAGGTAAACTTTTTATCCTGTTTACTGGAAAACAACGCTACCAAAAAAATGTGAGAAATCTAATTCCCTATTGAAATTGAAAGCTATAAAATATAAAAATCGTACAAGTATGGCCATCTGTCAGTGGTTAATTTAAGCGCACCAACTTGCCTTGTAGATTCCCATACTCAACTAAAGTAGTGGCATATAATCGATAAAAGGAATCTATAATAATAGTTTATTTTCCATGCCAGCTGATTTGCCTTTGCAATTTCTATTTTATACATAACAACAAATATTAACAGATGTAAATAAGTAGTAAAACGTATTGATATTATTGATAAATCAGTAACATATTACATCTCATAGGATTTACTATATATAGAATGAGAGAAGGTAAGGAAAATAACCATATGTACTCCATAGCAAACAAAAATATAAAAATTGAAAAATAGACATCTGATGTAACTAAATTTTGTAGACAAATTGTTTCCTGGGATAATAATGCTGTATTACAACGGATATGAGATACATAATAGTATTAATAGAAAAACAGGACCAAGTTCCCAAGATATAAAATCAAGTACATAAACAGTGTGAAATGGTCTAGCAGCTATACATGTAAAATTCTGTTAGTTGAAAACAGTTTCACCTGCAAGAACTGAATCCAAAAAATATACAGGTCGTGCTAACTATCCACAAAACACTAGTTTTTAAATAAAACTGTTAAATGGACATAGGCCATGTAACATGCTCAGTACATATCTATGCTGATGACACCCAGCTATATTATTCGTTTGACGTAAGCAATGCTGCTCTTGCTAACAATGAGATTAACTTTGATTTGCAGGAACTGATTAACCAATCTTCAGCTTATTGTTGAAATATTAATCCAAATAAATCTAATCTAATCTGTTTGGAAGAAAGCAATCCAGAACTAAATGTATCAAAGATTTGAATATAGTGATAGATAATATTCCTTTGGAGTTTGTAAACTTAGCAAAAAATTTAGGTGTTAAAATCGATATAGATTGTAGGTTTTCGGATCATATAACTAAAAAAATAAAAGCTGCATTTGTTAATTTAAAGATGATTTATCCCCACAGGCATATACTAGACGTAAATACAAAAAACATTTCAATTATGCAGATGTAGTATATGGTTCATGTATTACGAAATTTGATAAATAACGAATCCAAAAAGTGCAAAATTCATGTATTCGTCTTATATGTGGCATAAGACGGAGATAAAGATTGTCCAATAGGCTAAGAACTATTGTGTGGCTAAATATGGAGGAAAGACGTTACTGCACATGTTAGGCATAAGCATATCATATCACCACCACTACACTCCACTGCCATATATCAACGAACTTTTTCTTATATATATATATGTAAACTGTATAACAAGCTACCAGAGGAAATAAAAAATATACCAAAATTCAGTTTTAGGAGTAACGTTAGGCAAATTATTTTTGAAAAAGGTATTCGTTTGTAACGAATAAATTTCACTGCTTTTCTAGATTATTGCTATAGTTTGTATTATAATTTTAACTGATTATTTTTTATATATAAGCTGTCGCCCTTGTTACTGAACTGTTTTGCATGGTATTGCATCTAAACTTCGTCGTTGTAAATTTTAATGTTTAATAAATGCATTATTATTATTATTTAAAAAGCAGATAATCAAAGACTTGAAACAGGTGTATATTACTGCGAAGAGGGAAATTTTTAAATGAAATACGAAACAAATATTAAAATTTTTCACATTGATAATAATAGTAGCAACACTTACTGTCGAATTTTCATACTGACTGTTACAAATTTTCTGTATAATTATTAAAAACTGTTTAGTCATTGCCTGCCAATGGTAATGAGCGCAAAACACAGGGTCACTTATATTTCGTAGCAGAGAAGAGGAAACAAGTTCATAATGAAAGACTGTCCTGAGGACGGGTTCAATAACAACTTATGCAAATCTTTATTTTCGATTGTTAAAATTGGTTCATTAACGAAAGAAATTTCGAACAAGGCTACATAGCTTTGCTGTGATATAGTACTTTCTTATAGACTAGTGAAATAAAGTAATTTTAATTTAGCGGCATTTTAAATAGGTATTTTATGGCCGTAAACTTATATCAAACACCACAACGTATTTGTACGTAATCGTTATTTATGATACACGGTGTAAGATAGCGTTTTCTGTCACGAATGGCACACAGGGGCCAAAAGAACACTTTACCAACTCGTAGCGTATACTATTTTATCTGCGATGGTCGTGGAATAAAGAAAATTCAAGTAATACAAAAAACGGTATAATATGAATAATAAATAAGCAATAAAATGAAACTGTATATATAATAAACAAAGCATTATTTACGGTTAATTTTTTACACATGAGTGTAAATGCTCACTTACACATGCCAGGAAATCAAATAGCACTCTGCACTGTTATAAAATACATAGAATTTACGCGTACTTGAAAACATCAAATATTCCTCATTCGCTTCTGACAAAAAGGTTTCAACCTGGTTTCTTCCCAAAACTTTAGAACTTTTCGCTTTGCTGTCAGTTCTTTCTTTCTCTCTCTTACCATACGAGTACTATTTTAAGTTTTTAATTTATTTTATGCTCAAGTTCCGTTGCTAGATAATATATTTCAATGTTTAATATTTTCAATGTAGTAATTTCTCATAATATCTTAAATCAGTTGGCAATTTTTGCTATACATAATTTGATGCTCAGTCAGATTTTTCTTACTAAGTTTTAAAATTTTCCAAAATAATAATAATTCGTGCTCGAATAAATATCTTTCATAGAGAAATATTTGAATATGATCTACCGATGTTTCATATTTTCCAAAACTCAAAAGAAAAATATATTATATATGCAACTGAATTTAAGTCAGTAAATTTAATAGGCTGTTGTTACAGACGCCACTTGAGACGACAGCATCAATTACCAGATAATACATTTAGAGTACTAGTTAGCACTGCTCCCTCAAGGGGTTAACGGCTGTGCAATATGGCGTGAAAATTATATGTGAAGTCCATATTACATTCTTCACAGCAACAAAGAGTGTTATTGCATTAGATAAGTACTCTTCTGCAACCCTAAATTTATTATTGTGATAGCCATTGAATTCTGAATGATTTTTTGTATGTCCGTTTGTTCATCTGTAATGTTTTTGCGAGCACGATAATTGGAAATATTGATTAAGAAGACTTAAGCAATATTTGGAGCTTATTAAAACGTCTCCATCTTTCCATAATTACAATTTTTTTATAAACATTTTTCAGATGAAATTATGAAACCCTATACGTAATGATTATTTGTAATGGGTAGTAGTACTATTTACAAATTGCAACTGTTTACATATAAAGCACTCACCAATCCAAGATCCTATTTCGTCATCTATTTGCATAGAATCATTAATATATTTTAGTTGAGGAAGTAGAATGGCTGAATATCCAACTGGCATGCCACAACTGGCCGAACTTAACATCACTGCACTGGTTACGAAACTCTGAAAACGAATAACTTTCATTGTCAGGGTAATTTATTCAGGGATTTAATGGCAATAATAATTATGTACTTTTTAAAGATTTGCCATTACGCAAAAAACATTATTAGAAACATATTGTATGTAAAAACATGCTGGTTTTGTTGATGACAGTTTACAAATATATATTTACTAGACAGCAAATGCAACATTTAGTAATGCTTCTTCAGATAAAGTACAAGGAATCTGGAATCGGGTTGCCTGTATGAACGCTGCCTTAGAGAATATAAATGGTAGATTTTAAAAATTTGCTTTTAGAATATTCCTTATGGAGGTGGTAGACACTATGTTAGTCAGACATTTAGGCAACTCAGGGTGTCTTGCTGAACAAACTTAAGAATTAAGTCAGATCAAAATAACAGTTATATTATTCTGAGTAAAAACAAAGTCTTGTCTCACTAAATTCTTTTAATCTTATAACGGCGACCGATTTCGTGAACTAAACTTGCTTCACATCATCAGGCCACAAGAATTTCTATAAAATATTTGATAGAAATAGAACTTCTATTTTATAGAAATTCTATTTCTATAAAATAGAAATAGAAAGTCTTGTCGCCTGATGATGTGAAACAAGTTTAGTTCACGAAACCGGTCGCCATTATAAGATTAAAAGAATTTGAAGACTTTGTTTTTACTCAGTATGAACAACTCACTTGGGGTCTACTCTATGGAATTAATTATATTATTAAAAAGTATTTTGCAAATATGATGATGAAGGAAGATAATGCCAAAAGAAAATTAAAAGTATTCGAGAAATTTAATAGAGCTGAATGTGTATATAATTACACATTTTTGTCATAACTACGAAATGTAAAGCGTCGTCCGTCGTTTAGATTGGGCATAAGTATCTGGATTTGTGTGAGATACTTGTTTATTTGACAAATCATGATATAAATCCTCACACTCCTTGTCATACGTTTTGTGTGCGCAGTAATAGTACATTACTCATATATTGTGTATATGGAATTAATTCAATATACATGACAAATACCTGCATACTTTTACTTCCACGTCCAGTGGAAGTATAGTAACGCAAAAAAAAGATAAAATTTCCTGTCTGTCGGTCTGTTTGTCTGTCTGTCTGTAACTTTTTGTGCGCACGTTTACTCTGGAACCGTTTATGATATTGATTTGAAATTTGGTAAACTTACGTATTGTAACGAGATCTTGAACTAGATAATATTTTGATCTAATTCCGTTGAAGGGTTCGGGGGTAAATGGAGTAAATAAGGGTAAATAGGCAATACAAGCAAGTAAGAGTTAGGGCATGTACGAAAAGTTAAGGTCTCAAATTTTTTTTAGGCATCAGCCCCCCCCCCACTATCAGCCCCCCCCAATACCACTTCCACGCTATTATGAAAAGGAGTAAAAAATAAATAAAATGTGATCTAGTGTATATACAAAAACGAAACGTCTAAAAAAATTTTTTATCATTATCTACCCCCTCTACCACCCCCATTGCCACCATCACGCTATTATTAAAGGGGGTAAAAAAAATTATAATGTGATTTAGTGTGTATACAAAACGAAACGTCTAACAAAGTTTTTTAGCGTTAACTACCCCCTCTACAACCCCCATTGCCACCCCCACCCTATTATTAAAGGGAGTAAAAAATTAAACTGGGATTTAACCAAGGGCCTCTAAAATTTATTTTGGTATTAGCCACCCCCTCTACCACCCCCACTCTATTATTAAAGGGAATACAATATTACATTGGGATTTAGTGTGCATAAGACTTGGATACAAAATCTGGATGTGGAAGTAGTGATTCCTTGGGCAGCGGTTTTATAATTTGTGTTGGTTTTGGAAGCTGTGACGTATAAAAAATGTCGTCGTGGACGCATAGTTTCTGAAACAAGTTCCATCCTCCAACGTTAATTCAGAAATTAACACGTTGTAGGCCTCTTGATTTTCCCTGCATTTTAGAAATGTACATTGCTACCACCTGCGTTTTTGATGCTTCTTTTTTAATTTATACATAATAAGAGGGCATGAACTTAAAAAGAGAAAATTGTTCGCAATTTCATGAGACATTGATTTCTTTTTAAATGTGAACACTTTATCATACTTCAGATATATATACATATACAAGTTTTTTAAACAGAGTCTTTTCTGATACATGTATATGGATGAATTTCGATACAAATCCAGATACTGATTCCCAATCTAAACATACCTTTAGTTTAAATTTAAATAAATTCCTATAATAAGATAGAAGAAAATACAATTAGCAAAATAATGTACGTGAAACAAAGAGATATATTAACATTGATGCCAACAGTTCAGCAAGTATGTTAGAGTTTCGCCCATTAAAGATAAAAATGACAACACCGTAGGTTAAATATGTTTCTTTTTAGCACATTATTCGGCCGTTTCTCTTCTCTTCTATATTCTTTTTAACCCCCAATTTATTTAAAATTTTCCTTGAAGAGCCGTTTCTATGTTTAATCAATTTAACCACACCATTAATTTTTTAAATTTTTTCGTAAATGTAACTTACCTGTGCCAATATTCTTCTTCTAGTTTCACTTTTCTTCTGTTTCTTGACATTTTTAAGAGGAAGATATTGTGTATTGTTATTATTCTGCGGAATATCACTGTCATCGTCGGTACTGAAATTCAAATAAGTCCTATGTGAAATGTAATTTTTAGTATTTTTTCATTTTATACAGTGTCATCTATTTGTTTTGGAGTCAGTCTATAACATCTTTATTTACTGTGCGATTTTCGCCGGTTTTCCTTTAAATTGTAGAGCTTGTTGGAATGCGTTATTTTAGCAAAAAGCGTCTATAAAATTCAAGGTCTACTACGCCAGTTTTTTGGAGTAACATTTTATTCTACTACATAATGTTAAACGCACATTAACGCCAACAAGACGTACAATTTTTATTTTCTCTCGTATAGCTAGGCTTTCCATGGCTATTAACACTAGACACTATGCAATAACTTTCTTACGTCTTAAACTTGTCATTTTTGACAATTAACTGTTTAAATTTTATTCTCATGAATAACTTTACTTTTAGAATGAACTTATGAAAATTATGTAATGTGCATTTTTATTAATGTCTACAAAAATATTAATACTTAAATAGTTTCGATAAATTTTAGTACAGGCTCGTTTTGAGGGGTAGTGAATCCAGTGGCGTGCAAAGATTTTATCTAAAAAAATCGCTAATATGAATTATTAAAATTTTACTCCTAAAAATTGACGTAGTAATCCTTGGATTTTGTAGGAATCTGGCGCTGGCTGCTTTTTGCTCTAAAAATGCAGTTCAACAAGCTCTACAATTGAAAAAAAAAACGTTGAAAATTGTACACTAAATAAAGATTTTATAGGGTGACTTCAAGACAAATGGGTTACACTATATACAGGGCGATTCACATAAAATTCCCCA
The DNA here is from genome assembly GCA_963675555.1 of Leptura quadrifasciata. Classification (NCBI taxonomy): domain Eukaryota; kingdom Metazoa; phylum Arthropoda; class Insecta; order Coleoptera; family Cerambycidae; genus Leptura; species Leptura quadrifasciata. Next base: position 6,743,327 of record OY776677.1, read on the forward strand.
GGCAGTTTCCGTAATAACGAAAAGAGGTATTCAATTTTTGTAAGGGCCAGTCGTTACATAATTTTGGTGGCTTTATTTTGTCGTTCAAATGTTGTCAATGACAGTGGCGTCTGCGACGCAGGAAAGAAAATTTTCGATGACTGGAACTTTGAAAGTATAATATTATTAAAGTTTGTTTAATTATAAGTACTTTTTGCAGTATACACTTTTCTATTAAAACTAGTGGTTTTCGAGATAAATCGAAATAATATAAAGTCAAATAAGTTTTTTTAATTTAGCACTTGCATATATTTTGTTGTATAGGTCTGCCATATCATCGATTGGTTCAGTGTAAACTAAATTTTTTAGATGTCCCCATAAGTCAGGTGATCGTGCTGGCCGCCTGATTACTCCATTAGGTCCTATCCATCTTTCAGGATATGTTCGTTGTAAGTGTCTAACTGATATTCTTGAATTATGTGCCGGTGCCCCGTCTTGATGAAACCAGATTATGTGCCCATCATGAAAAATATTTCTTAATAAATTTGGCAGCTCCTCTGGCAGAAATCTCCCATATCTAGCACCGTTTGTTTCATGAAATAGATAAGGTCCGACTATGTATCCGTTCAATATTCCACACTATACATTTACTTTAAAAAATGTTTGATTTCTGGTTCTTTGTGCCCACCTCGAATTATTTTTAGACCAATTACTCCATGAAAAAGTTGCTTAAAACACAAAAGTTCTGTTACAGGGACGAAACATGGATCCCCCTCCGTTTTCGAGGACGCTGAGCACGATAGTGATATTTTTAAGGAACTACCCCTACACTCGAAAAAACCTCAACTTTACGTTTTTTCCATCGTAGGCATGCGGATCGGTTTTTTGGGCAGAATTGGATAAACCTATGAAATTTAACCATACAAGATCTTATCCATCCCCGGGGTTGAAACTACCACCACCCCTAATATTAAAATATCCATAAAAAATCAAAATGCATGAAAATCTGTTTATTCCCGTTTTCGAGGGTGCTCAACACGATGGTGATATTGATTTCTCCCCCACCCTCCACCAACCACCCCCAAAACCATCCGCTTTTCGTATTTTTTGATACTGGGCATGTGGGGACTCGTTGGTTCGGGGTTTTTAAGGGGATTTCGATATTATAAAAGGGGTTGAGTGACGGAACATGCCATAAACCCCGGGGCTGAAACTACCACCACCCCTAACATTGAAATCCACCGAAAAATACAAAATAGTGGAAAATGTTTTCTCTCCATTTCCGAGGGCGCTAAACACGATGTCAATACTATTTCATCCCCCACTATCCATCAACTCCCTTTCATTCCCTTTTCACTTTTCAATCTATGTGACGCTGAAAATCACCAGGTCTTAAATGATGAACTTAATGTACTTTAGGGGGCGAGCGTGGGTGTGTCTTTACTATGTACATACTTCGATATGGGATGTAAAGCAACGTAAGGTGCGGTTAGTAGTTGGATGGGTGACCGTTCCAACGAAGACCGCGTCCTCGCCTCATAAATCTTCAGCGGCTTGTATATCGGTGTATGCGCGGAAGCTTGCGCGGAAGCTATACAACCTTAGGCGAGGGTTGTATAGGGGATATACAATCCTTCGGAGGGGATGTAAAGCCGTCGGTCCCTTGTCTATTAAATGTTAGGCAAGTAAAAGATCCCTACTCTTTTTAAGGGAAGAGGTTCGGCAAAATTCCAGGTTGGGGTAGCTCGTCTACAGGCGTCGGTGTTAGGCCTCAGTAGCGGAAATAGGCCGACGTTAAATAAATGTATAAAAAAAAAAAAATGTACTTTATAGGGATGATACTTACTTTTCTTTAAAATTCATTGACAGGAGGAGTAGGAAATATTTGTTTCAGACGATAATTTGGATTATTTACAATATTGTTAATTACTAAAGCAGTATTTGCATCATTTGTAGCCGTTAACTAACTCTTTATTATGCTTTAACTTCGGTAATTTTTCAAATTATTAGTTAAAGAAATAATGGTCTTATGATCTGGCTTAGGCAAATTGGGATGGAATAACTTTTCGGTTTCATGGGAATACTTTCTACATTCTCCGTAAATCAAAATCATGTTTAATTTGTCTTCGTTGGTGTACACAACCATTTCTGAATTATCTTGTGATAACAAACGCATTCAAAAGCTTAAAAATTGATTATTTGTCAACAAAGGTCAAAATAAATTACTACACAACATACTTGATTTTATATTATTAAATTAGACTTAGGACCACCTAGTTTATATAATTAACAAAACAATACAGGGGTTAATGAAAATTATACTTTAAAAAATTTAAAAATAGGAAATGTTAGATAATTTGAAAGTCATTGGTCTTTTTAAAAAATGTGTCATTACAAAATTACTTATATGTATATTATTTGGTTCCTCGTGTATCCTATATTTCAATATTCCAGCTATCGAAAAATAATTTTGCATTTCAACGCCATCTTTCTACAACCATTTGAAAGATTGCGAATCACTTTAAACTAAGTATCTATTGTATGTAGCGACTACCTTTGAGCGAATTTTAATTTTTCTACAAGTTACCAAATATTTGACTGAATAATTTTTTTCGATTTATCTCGAAAACCACTGGTTTTAGTAGAAAAGTGTATACTGCAAAAAGTACTTAGAATGAAATAAACTTTAATAACATTATACTTTCAAAGTTCCAGTCAACGAAAATTTCCTTTCCGGCGTCTCGACGTCGCTGACGCCACTGTCATTGAAAACATTCCACCGACAAAATAAAGCCACCAAACTGATTGGCCTTTACAGAAATTCAACACCTCTTTTCGTTAATACAGTAACTGCCTGGGGAGTTTTATGTGAATCAGCCTGTATATTTATTTTAAAAACTTTCTTTAGAGTAAAATCCTTTCCCTACAAATAGTTCCACAAAATTACCTAGTTTTTATATTTGTATTGACGTTCTTCTGAACATGTCAATATATCCAAATAATAAAATGTGAAAAAAATGTTTGCATCGTTTTAACACGCATAGTTGTTCATTGTATGCCTTATTGCTAAAAAGACGGTACAACTAATAACGTCTTATTGTCACGTAATCATTGTTATATTGGCGGATTTATAATTACATATTTCAAGAAGTATTATTTCGGAATAGTAAAATATTTCTTTAAGCCGGGTGTAACTTAAATAGATAAACTTAAAAAAACATCTACGAATTAAAATACTACTTACCAGCTTAAGGATCGTGTTTCAGTTTGTAGAAAACAGTTTCATTTAATTAAGGTAGATTGGTCTTTCAAAAAAACTATTATATATGCTCAAAAATCAACCCTGATGTCTTTATTTTCCAAAATAAAATATAAAAAAATGTAAAATAACATTGTACCTGCTCATAAGATTGTTTGGCAGACGGGGATGTGACATCGAAACGGTAAATATTTTTGAAATAGTCCATTTTGTAAAAAACATATCGATGTTACGAGAGATTTGAATAGAATTGCACAATCGTCAAAACTATGTACCAATTTTACTCATCTTCGAATTTAGCTAATAAAATAAACATCGATCAAATTTAAATGAAACAGCTCACTTATATTGTTCACAGAATCAACCCAACCACACAATGATCGACAGGGAGGGTTTTGTAGAAACTATATCCGTTTCCGTTAAAATATGACTGTTATCGCACAAAAATAATATTTTCTTTATTTTGGGAAACATATACATGACAAAATAATAAAGCAAATCTACAATTTGATATCTTTCAGAAAAATAACGGCTACATTTATCAAACGATGTATATTAAATTAGTTTGTTATAAGCTGCTGATTTAAAAAATGTATATAAAGCTGCACGTTAGATTTTTTTTAATTGTAGCTTTATTTTTGTATTTTTATATTGCGTTGTTTAAACTAAAGTAATTTTAGTTGACTCACCTATGTTCCGACTTATTGTCGTTACACATTTTCAAAGAACTAGCACTAAGAGAAGCAAAGTGTATGCTACCGTAAATGATATTGTCTGAAACTTTTATAATCTTTTTGTTTTATTTGTTGGCGGTCACATAAAATTAGTCCCCCACGCCTACAAGAATCTTCGGTGAACCCAGGACCGGTTCTAAATGTTTTTACAATTCGCTTTGCAAACGACGTAACTGCACATATAGTTAGTTTTGCAATCAACTGCAGACTAATTAATTTAATACCTATTTTGTCGACTAGTCAGCATCGTGGTGTGGCACTGACACTGAAGTAGTTTCTTAAGCAGCAAACCACTATCGACTAGTATTTCGTCAACTAAATTGACATCATCAGGTTAATTAAAACTAAAATTATCTCTTCAAACTTCAAATTGAGTGGGAACAACCAATAGCTTTATTTTTTGACCTCAGTAGAGCTTTTGGCGCCCATAGAACGAGTACATACATTTAAATATCTGGGTACCTTATTTAATGACGAATGGGATCCACAACATGAAATAAAGTGCCGCATACAGTAAGCGAGGCAGGCATTCACTAAATTGAGGCCCTTCCTTTGCAACTAAAGTCTGTCCTTGATCCGGTACAGAATGATCAAATGCTATGTATGATCAATCTTACTCTATGGAATGGAAACCTGGACACTTAAAGTCACATCGATTAATAGATTGGAAGCTTTTGAAATGTGGTTACTGAGAAGAATGCTCCGCATATCCTGGGTAGATAGAATTCGTACCGACGACGTACAGCAAATAGCGAATGTGGAGAGGCAGCTCTTTAACTTGATTAAAAAGTGCAAGATAAAATACCTGGGACACATCTTAAGAGGACCGAAATACAGAATACCACAACTAATCTTACAAGGAAAAATTGAAGGCAAGAGAGGAGTAGGGCGTAAACAAATGTCCTGGTTACGAAACATTAAACAATGGACTGGAATAACGAATACCGGCGAACTATGTCACGTGGCCAAGGAAAGAACCCTCACTCTGAGATAGTCACCTACGCATAATTGCATGGTAGCAGAAGAAGAAGAGCTTTTGGTACAGTTGACAACAATTTGCTTTTGGAAAAACTTTTTAGATTGGTAGTACGTGGGCTAGCACATCAGTGGGTCAACTCTTTTCTGGATAATAGAAAGCAAGCGGTAATAATTGATTCATATAAATCTGACTTCAGGTAAATGAAAACAGGCCCTATCCTCGGTCTTTATTCTTTTTAATTTTTGTGAATGATATGGCATATTCTTACGTAACACCTACTGTATTAATTGTCTATGCTGATTGTTTTTATAATACTTCTCCGTTCGAAAATCTCTTTTTATTAACAATATTAACAGTGCCAAAAGCTCAAGATAGATCAATCACTAATAATATGACATATTTGCTTTCATCAAGTTCTTTGTAAACGAAATTTAATAAGTGATATGAAGCTGTTTCTGTTGACATATATTCTCTGAAACCACGTTGGCAGTATGTTCTAATATCCAGTTTATTTAAGTACTTTATTATTATATTCTATACTATTTTTCTTCAAGTTTTGATAAAGTATTGAGCAGTAAAATTTGTCGATAATTTTCTACTTTTAAAGGATCCTCTTTCTTATATAAAGACATAACATGCTAGCTTCAGAATATCAGGAAATATTCCGGAACTTAAAGATCTATATTTATTAGATAATTTAGAGGTTCACAAATAATATCGCTAATTGATTTTAATAGTTTAATACTTATTTCATCTACACCTATAGATCTTTTATTTTTTTAGACGATTAATTTCTCTTTTAACATCAGCTTCATCTTATATGTGCTACTTTACTATTACTTCTTCTGGATTAGCCGATTATCAAGAATTGTTTTCGTTTTCTTTTTACCCTTTCCTAATGTATTGTTTACTATTTTCCAACTTTCTTTCGCTTTGTTATCAGACTCCTTGTTTTTTTTTGTAAAGTGGTTTAGGTTTGATTTCCTAATATTCATTATATATTGTTTTCTTTTATTTTGTTAAATTCTGTGATAACCAGTACATTTTTTTCTAATTATTTTCTTTAATTCCTTACTTCTTGAGTATATGAAATATTCGTTTTCGTTTTATTTAAATTTATATTGGCAACAGGACAGCTAGATTCAATACATCAAGTTAAATCTCTTGCAAACATATCAAATGTTAGATTTATATCATCATAGACCAGTCTATCTTGTTTACATTTTGTGCAAAGTATATGACATTATCATCAGATATATCTCTAAACCGAAATGTACTAATTTTGGGCTTAGCTGGTTCCGTATTTAAATCATATGTGATATTAATTATTTGAGCAAAATGATCGGTTATAAAAGGATTATGTAACAGTTTTACATTTCTATGTACCACGCGCTATGTTAGTCGATATATAATCAATTGAACTAGAGCTAGTTTGGCCATTACAGTTTATATACATTCTTGAAGGACCAATTTCAATATATTTATTTGCTGTTTAAAATAATACGGTGTATTGCCAGGCCCCGGCCCAGAGCCAATCCATCAACCGCCGGTAAATGAGGGATTGGATGGGGCGAGGTCGATTCAACTTAAAACTGTGAACAAAAGTGCCTAAATCTAAACATACCGGGTGTTAGAAAAGTATGGGAACGGTGGAAAATCTCGAACAGTTTGCATCAAATCGAAAAATAAAAAAATACGTGTCAAAAATTTTTCAAAAAACTATCTACTGATACCAAAATGACCTCCCCACCCGCCACCCTGTGGGTGGAGCGAGGGGCAACTTTAAAATTTCAAATGGAAACCCCTATTCATTATTGCGGAATCGGATTCTACGACAAAAAATACGTAAATTTTATTCCGGACATTTTTTTTTGATTCTTGAATGGTGTCGCTGTAATCGCAAAAAATGAAAAGAAAACATTACTGTTTCAAGAGTAGCGTTATGTGCCCATAAAAGAACGTCCAATTCAAAAACTGAAAAACACGTATTTGTTATTTTTACGAAATCTATCCAATGCCATTGGATTCGACTCTCCCACCCCTAACCCAGTAGGTAGGGCGGAGGAAACTTTGAAATTTGTAATGAAAATCCCTATTTTTTATAACGGATTCGGATTCTATGGCCAAAAATACGTGAATTTTTTTAGATTCTCGCAAGGTGTCGCTGAAATCGCAAAAATTTGAGTGGAAGCATGAAAGTTTTGAACGCATACTTAAAAAAATACGAAAAGTAAAACTACTGATAGAGTGAATGATTTCTCGAGCTGTTTTGAGAATAGTGATTTTACATGGTCATGTGTAAATTACAACAACTATTAACATTCTGTAAATTTATTAGCAGCTAGTAATTTTCAATTTACATTTTTTACAGGGCAATAGAAAACTCGATTTAAAAAAAAACTAACAGTGGTTTTACCTCTTAATTCAGCCACTTCAGACAAGTTCTTGGTCCCAGCCAGTGAAGGCAAGGAGGTAAGTCAGCCATTTAAGGCAAGGTGAGGATTTCGGCCAGTTGAGGAAATTAATTTACAGCTTAACTGCTACACTAGCAGGTTTTAATTTCAAGATTATAGCAGGTGTTCAAAATGGTGCCCATTACGAACGTAAAAATTTTCAATAACACTTCTTATCATTTGAGGTGGTATTTCTGCAGAAATGTTTATTATGCGTTGCCTCAGCTCTTCCAAATCAGGAGGTTTAGTGAAATAAACCTTACCATTCACGTAGTCCCAAACAAAATAATCAAGTGGCGCAGGGTCGGGAGATCTTGCTGGCCATTCAATAGTTCCTCTTCGACATATACATCGATCTTCGAAAGTACCATTCAAATAGTCCCTAACAATATCCCGATAGTGTGGAGGAGCCCCATCTTGCTGGAACCAAACATTATCGAATTCATCACCAGCAATCTCTTGTATTGCGGGAACTATTTGATTTGTCAACATTTCCAGGTATTTTTCTCCATTCAAATTTCCATCTATGAAAAACGGTCTTATGATTCGATCCCTGAAAACCCCTGCCCACACATTTAATTTTTGTGGATACTGCGTGTGTGTTTCAAGCATCCAGTGAGGGTTTCGTTACTCCAATATCTGAAATTATGGCGATTAACTTTTCCACTGAGTTCGAAAGTTGCTTCATCTGGGAAGACAAGTAGAGATGACAAAAAAATTTGGGTTTTGGTTACTCCTTTCCATCATTAATTCACTAAATTCAAGTCGCCGACCAAAATCATCTTCATTTAACTCTTGGTGACGGTGAATTTTGTAAGGATGAAATATCAAAAGTTTCAAATTCTTATGAACTGAAAATGCACTCTTATCAAGCTGTTGACTGGCTTTTCTGATTGATAACCTTCGATTTTCAACAAATGCCTGGGCCACTTCCATTTGTCGAGCTTCCGATGTTTCAGATTTTGGTCTTCCAGATTTTGGGCGATTTTTATTTGTCCTTGTGTCTAGGAATAGTTTGATGGTACGGGACACAGTAGATTTCGAAATTACCACTTGATCTACACGGAAAGTTTCGTTGAATGAAATCACAACTTCATCATAGGACCTTTCTTAATCGCCCCACCCTCGCATCATTAAAAGAGAAACTCTCTCTTCCTCTGTTAAAATAGCAGCCATTATGCAGAAAAAAAGGCGAGAACCAATGGAAAATGAAATAACTTTTTCCGTACAAAAGTGCGGTCCTGCCTCTACAAAAGTTGGAAGGAACTGAACGTTCTCGTAGAAATTTCACAAAACAAATACTGTTATTAAGAACACTTAAAAAAAACATTAATAAAAACCAAGATATCACAGATATTGTTTTTTAAACTGAATGTTTTTTTGTCAACACGAGTAGCTAGAGTTTGTAAATATTTACAAACTTAAGGACGCTTAAGGTTTATTTCAATTTTGTGCGATTGCAGCGACACCTTGCGAGAACCGAAAAAAAAATGCCCGATATAAAATTCACGTATTTTTGGCCGTAGAATCCGAATCCGCTATAAAAAAATAGGGATTTTCATTAGTTCAAAGTTGCCACCCGCCCCACCCACTGGGTTAGGGGCGGGAGAGTCGAATCCAATGTCATTGGATAGATTTCGTAAAAATAACAAATACGTGTTGTTCAGATTTTGAATTGGACGTTTTTTTATGGGCACAAGACGCTACTCTTGAAACAGTGATGTTTTCTTTTAATTTTTTGCGATTACAGCGACACCATGCAAGAATCGAGAAAAATGTGTGGAATAAAATTTACGTATTTTTTGCCGTAGAATCCGACTCCGCAATAAAAAAATAGGGGTTTCTATTTGAAATTTTAAAGTTGCCCCTCGCGCCACCCACAGGGTGGTGGGTGGGGAGGTCATTTTGGTATCACTAGATAGTTTTTTGAAAAATTTTTGACACGTATTTTTTTATTTTTTGATTTGATGCAAACTGTTCGAGATTTTCCACCGTTCCCATACTTTTCTAACATCCGGTATAATCTAAAATACTCTAATAGACCCAGACACTCACATAAACGTCCATCACCTTTCACACAAAAACAATGAATAAAACGCATGAATAACATTTAAAAATACGAAAAGGCGGATAAAAAAGCTAAAACTTAAAACTAAAAACTCGCGGACTTTACTGATTCGATTTTGATTGTTGAAACGGGTAGATACAGACAGACAACAAATACCCGTTTAAAACAATGCAGGTAAGGGTAGCATCCCAGCCACTCAAAATGTGATTAAATATGTTGTGATTTTTTTGAAATGTTTGATAATTTTGATGATTTTATGGGAGGGGGCTTGAAAAGAATTTAGTAGAAAACAACAAACAGAAATGAAGACAGTGATAGAAAAAGAATTAAAAATTTAAAGTTGAGAGTAAAAGAAGCTAAGAGTGCAAAAGAAGTTATGGGAAGCAGAAGGTCGGCTAAAGGGGTTGCCGGAAGATAAGCAGCGCCTGGTATGGTAGATTGTGTTTGAATAATTCTGAATAGTTCACGGTTTGTCGAACCTGAACAAAATTTAAATAGAAATTGGCAGCACGTCGTGTATTTACAACATACTTTTACTTCGTCTTTTATATAAGATTTTTTCTAGCAAAATATACTTGTTTAGAAAATAAATATATTATAATATGACAAAAGTACAAAAATTGGTATGTATATGTGCGTATATCGTCTTTTATAAACGCATACATATTGTGCACCAATGTTTAAGTAAATTTTTATTTACATAATTAATTGTTAAAGACTAAATAATTTGTTTATAGGGAAATAAAATATAAATAAACCTAACCATATTTCTAAACAGTATTATTATTCCAATGTGAAGGTGTTAATATTTCATTTAATAAAAGTGTGCCAAGTTTAATGTTTTTATTAAAAAACAACATAAAAGGCCGTGTTCCAATGGCAAATAGATACAAATATCGCATATTGTCAAACTATGAATAGTTATACAACTTGTTTTACCTAATTTATAGCTGACAATTTTGGATTCCTCATCAGATACTTAATCAATTAAAACCGGTACCTGTCGGTTTGTTTAAAATTCATCTTAATTTATACATTACATTATTTTAAATCTGCATGTTTATTGTTGTCGTCAAACCTATATCATTTGATATGTTTTATTTAATGAAAAAATTCTGAAAAACTGCTTTTTTAAAATTTCAAGAATATTTGAATAATTTTTAAAGTTATACTAATGGTTTACTCGGCGATATTCTTGACAATAAACTGACCTGCACTAAACTACTCATTGAATACCTAAAAAGTAGATGTGAGAATGTTTTAAATATGCAAAAATATGACTAAAAAACTGAGCGGGACCTCTTTATAGAATAGGCGCGACCTAGATTATGGGATATGTTTATATGGTTCTAAATATATTTATCTAGAATTAATCATCGCATACAATATCGAGATATTCGATTATGCGTAGGCGTACTCAAGCAGTCACCTTGTCCTGCAATTCAGGGAAAAACATAAGAACCTCCAATATGCATTAGAATTTTTGTAGCAAATAAATTCTTGACTTACTTATAACAGCTTCGTTCACGGATACATATTAGAAAATTAAAGATAGCCCACCACTTGTAGATGTTAGGAATTGATAACTACTAGTGAAAGGCTATTTAGTTTTAGAGCACTTCTTATGCTCTCTGTTGTCGATATTACTACTAAATCTTGGGGTTAATTTAGATATACAGCTCAGGCGTATGCCTAGGACCGGGTGAACATGTTTGGAGGTCTGTATGCAAAATTGAGGTGGAGGCTTGCTCAAGACCGGTGATTTTCGGAAAATCAACCTCCATAACTTTCTGGAATCTGGGGTGTAAATCATGAGGTCCTTTTTATTTATTTTTTTATATACATTTATTTAACGGCTCGACGATCTATTCCGCAACTAAGGCCTAAGACCGATGCCTAGACGAGCTACCCCAACCAGGAATTTTGCCGAACTTCTTCTCTTTCGAAGAGTAGGGATATTTTAAATATTGTCTGAAAGTTATTTGTGGCATTCTACGAATATTATTTCCTATTACTTGGGTTTTCTACCCCATGTATCATTATCCTCTTCAAAAATAAATCACCAAATCTACAAATAATAGAATTATTGAAAAAACGCCCGTGACGTTTACGTCAAAGCAATAGTCAGAGGTTATGTTTTGCAAATAATATAAATCGGATTAAACACAGAAATAATGTATTTTGCTGACGTTTCGGAAAGTATGCAGTAGTACGTTTCAACATTATCTAAAAGAAAATATCATCAGTTCTGTGTTCTGTGCAAGTAGTAAGTATCTATGGAAATAACATAAACAGAATCTTAAAGCTGTGTATTTGACATACACAGCAAAATAAGAGTTCTTCCAAAAAAAAAAAGCTTTGAAAACGGAAAGAGACTACTTTCCGAAACGTCAGCAAAATACATTATTTTTGTGTTTATTCCGATTTATAGTACTTGCAAAACATAACCTCTGACTATTCCGAATAATAGGAAAGAATAGGGATATTTTAGTTGCCTAACATTTAATAGACAAGGGACCGACGGCTTACATCCCCTCGGAAGGATAGTATACCATTACACAACCCTCGCCTAAGACTGCATAGCTTCCGCCCATACACTGATTTACAAGCCGCTGGAAGATATGAGGCGAGAACGCGGTCTTCCTTGAAACGGTCACCCAAAGACCTTCTTAACCTTTTAATAACGTTTTTATATTTATGATTTTTGGTAATTGCCGGGTAGCAAAGGTAGAAATGTTTAACATTTTACATTCAACTTTTAAGCTAATATCCCGATATATATCCTACACTAAATTGACCTTTCAAGATTTTTGATTAGTGAATTCTTCAACAATAGCAGAAAAGTCCAACGCTCGTAAGATATCACAATTGATACTCATACTAGTTAATTGATTGAGCCTATCTTGGCCCATACACGATTTTAATCTATTTTTCGTCGATTTTAGTTTTGTCTCATCACTATTTGTGGTTATTTTTACAAGATAAATTTCTAATAATGTCGACGCTCCATATTGGGAAACAAATATTTTAAATTTCTATCTACTAATAGCTGACACAAGCGAATTTCATAGCATAGCTACTTTCTTGCTCATCATCATCTTCAGAACGTGTTGGCATATTACGTATGCTCAATAAAGTAGGAACCGCATGCTTAACTGAGGGGCGGGAGTTTGATTTGTCATTTCAAATTTCGAAAGAAATCAGATTAGAAATCATTCATACATTTTATTTTTAATAAAATAAATTTTCAAAGCAATTTGGTGGGAGTCCGATTTTGGTGGGGGCCTTGGGGTTAATCCGGCACTGCATGCCACAGAATATTCTTTGAACTAAAACAGATTCATGGATTATAAATATTATCGCAAACTGGTAAGACTTTTTGACAAAGGGTTAATAATTTTTCTTTTATTTAACAAACCTAACAGTATTTTCATCCCAATTAAAGGGTATGAGCTTATAATCGAATGAAGATGATATAATTTTTATAACCCTAATAAGTGTGTTAACTATAGATATGTCCAAACTTTGCAGATTCATTCTAATATCCAGAATAATAAAAAAGATTAAATACAAGTGCGTCTGGAAATGGTTCCTTAAAAAGTTATAGCTTCTTGAAGTTTTTAACAACATATTTATTATAAAACTTCATTATAAACAATGTTAAATAATAACAAGAAACCATAACTATAGTAACAAATGATACGACATAAATAATAACACGAATTAAAGAAATTGTTCAAAGTGACTCCCTCCCACAGCAATGCATGTTGCTTGACCAAATAGCAGAAAAATAATATAATAAATAAATAAATTCAAAAGGAAAAAAAAACTGGAGACCCATGAGGGCAGATGGTCAATAAAAAATCCTAATAGTCTGATTTATTCTACTCTTTCAAATATTATTTTTTAAATTGAGGAATACTCTTAATCTTCTGTTACAACTAAGCTAAAATTGAAAACTGGTTCCTTACTTGCTCATCTGTGTGGAATAGGTATCTACGTGACCTAACTCACATATTATTTTCTTGTAAAAGCACACTGTTCAAGGAGAAATCTTCTTAAAGGGCATTTTCTCAATAATATAATAAGTCTAAGAACTTAAGAAGAGGATTTTTGATTTAATCACATATTTAATAAGAACAAACAATAGCAAGATACTATAACAGGTACATATACAGCCACCAGCTCCTCACCCTCAGCGCCACCCCTTTTTAAAAATACCCTGTCTTTTAGGCTTTAGTTTATCCTCTAACAGTATCATACAATAATGTATAAATGTGGGGTATAAAGTGAATGTGAATAATTCGGGAGCCACGTATTATTTTAAATTTAAATAAGATATTCATATATAAACTAAACAATATTGGCCCCAGAACTGTACTCTGCGGTGTTCCATAGCTTATTTCCCTTCTTTCACTTTTGATACGGTCGATACTTATATACTGAGTTCTTTCTGACAAATAACTTTTCTTGAGCTCAAAAGGTTTACCTCTGAATCCATCATTTTTTAGTTTATATGGTAATTTCTTATGGCAGACTGTGTCGAATGCTTTGGCAAGGTCGACGAGTATGCATAATGAGGGTTTGTATCAGAAATGTAAGGTAGGCTATAGCGTCCTGCGTAGAAAGGTTTTCCCTAAATCTAAATTGGTTGTCCGATATTATGCTACATTTATTTAAACTTTTATTATTCTTATTTTTAAATTTTTTCAAATATTTTTGAAATGTTTGGTATTAGCGAGACTGGTCTGTAGTTTAACATTTCAAGTTTTGAGCCTTTTTTGTATAATGGTTTAATTATTCCGACTTTTAAAATATTTAGAAATACTTCTAGATCCATGGCTTTGATGATAATATACATAATCGGTGCCGATATTCCAGCAACCACTTCTTTTAATGTTTCTGCTTTTATATTATCATGCTCTGGTGCTTTATGAGATTTAAGTTCTAGTATATTTTTTTTACCTCGTATTTGTTGGGCTCAGAAAAATTGTATTCTTCAAACTTGTCTCTTTATTATCTATTGTAAAACTGTTTATTTGAGTTATCTGTTTTGCTAATGACGTTCTAATTTCACTACAGTGGTTGTTGAATTTAATCGCAATTTCTTTTTTGCCGGTAATTATTTCGTTGTCTATTTCTATTTGTTCGATATTTGCTTGGTTTTTATTTTTGTTACATAATTTGCTAACCATAGATTTTGTACGTAATTATTATTTTTATTTATTAAATTTCTGTAACATCTAATTTTCGTGTTTTTTTATTAATTGACAGCTTATTTTTATAGTTTTTGGATTGGTTTACTAGATTTATGTTGAGTGGATTATTTGTTATCATTTTATTTAAGTTATTTTTTGTATTTATGGAATTAAGAAGGCCGGTGGTAATCCATTATTTTCTAGAGGTTTCATGTCTATCTAATTTGGTACTTCTAGTATTTTAACCTCTCCACAATAAAATTGTGAGAGGTTACTAAAATTGGTTCAAAAACGAAAATTGAGATGACATCAAATCTTTACGTTCTGAGGTCCTAGGAACCCAAAAAAATGGTTTTTGAAAAACTGTCTGTGTGTGTGTGTGTGTGTTAGCACGATAGCGCCGAAACCACTGAACGGATTTGAATGAAACTTTGCATGTTCGTTTATTTAGTTCCCCATAAGATCTGAAAAGGTTTTGGTTGAGATCGGATTACGTTTAGTGCAATTTTGACGCAACAAGTTGTTTATTTTATAATTACTTTCAATTTGCAATGGAACCATTTAAAAGCAGTTAAAATTCTGATTTCAACGATATATCTACCCTTTCGATTTGGTTTCCGTGAAAAAAATTAAAAACAAAGCAAATATGAAGCATAGATCGCATTTCGCATGACATGATCGATGCGCGTAGCCGTTACGTCGTGAAACTCCTCACATCACGTGTCAATTCACGTGTAAGGGTTTCTTCACTGCTCTAGAAGTAGAGCGGATTACGTTTAGTGCCATTTTTAAATATATATACAGACAAATCGAAGAATTAAACTACAAATATTCCTCTAAAATCTAGTAAAATTACTGAAATGCTAATGTTTCATTTAACAAAGACAGCCGCGAGCGATCGGATTGCAATGAGGAAATTTTGACGATTGTCATTGTCATCGTTTGTCATGCGATAACGTCGGTGTCATGTCATGTTAATAAGATTTCGGCATATATGTAACTTTTAGTGGACTGTCACAGACTTTAAAGGTAGATGTAACAATATTAATATCACATGCTTTCTGTACCTTCGTTGGTGAATTTATTATAGATTATCACTTTACCAATTTTCAGTTTGTTGCTTTACAAATCTGTAGTATTTAGGATAACTAGATTTTCTTAGTCGTTCAAGTGATGTTAAAGTTGTTAATATCCTAATAGTATATTATTTAACGAGCGATAATGTAGGTAATAACTCGCATAGATGATTGTAAATTCATTAAGTTAAGGGTTTTTTAGTGCCCCAGAAGATCTGAAAAGGTTTTGGATGAAATCGGATTACGTTTAGTGCCGTTTTATTACACAATTTAATACTCTTTTCGGCTTCAAAGATCCGTCGAGTGGGGAGGTTCCAGCCGCTTCCAGTAGCTGCCGATTTTTGTTTATGTAATGGTCTAGTTTCCTAATGAAGTTATGTGTTATTTGATCAACATTACTATTATTGTAGATGATATAATATTTCAATAATTTATGGATCAACTGCATCTCTCAGTATTTCTAAATGATATTCAACTTAATAGTCTCCCTATCAACTTTATTCTAATGAGTTCTAATGGACTGACTGACCATGTTTGTATATGATGAAAGAATATTAAAATGCTTGAGAGCTAAAATTAGTTGTAAATTTTTGAAAGTTAACTTTGACAGATGCTATTTTTGTCATTTGAGTTATAAATTGGATTTAAAAGTAATTGATAATTAAAATAAAATATAAATAAAATATAAAACTAGAGATATTTTCATCAGAATCTGTGTGTTCTTCAAAGCCTCCAATTTGTGGTGACAATTAAAAAATTTCTTCGTTTTGATCCTTTTTGGAGTCATCTTGTTAGCCACAATTAAAATTACTTTTGATGTTAAACTTTAATAAAGGTATATAAAGGTTTGTAGAAATTAAGAATATTAAATATGTGTAAAATACGAAACTCATAATAATAAAATTCTTATATCCTTTGCCCACACTGGGTTAAAAATTATATAACCAACAGCGAAATTCTGCAATTGTTTTATAAGATTTTTCATTCTTATTGGAAATCATTAGTGTGCAGTTCGAATTAATTAGATTAATTATATCTGAAAATATACATGAATTTTTTCTCAGCGAAAAAAAATCATACCTTCTGATTGAAGCTTGGCATTTCTTTTTAAGTAAAATTTCACAGTGTTTCTTAATTTGTTAAATTTCAATAAATTAAAATAAATGAATGAATTCTAGTATATAATCCTATTTCTTCCACTAAAATTTATAGTTTTTAAGAAAGTCGCAAATAATTTAAACAAGGTTTTGACTGCTTTATTTATTTTTTAAACAAATAAATAAATTGAAACTATAGAACACATTTATATTTTACTAAAAAACTCAATTTTCACAAAAATTCCTAACAATAAAAGTTAAGAGCAAAAATAATAAATATTTCCATACCAGAGGGTTCTGTCATGAAACTTAATGCGGGAACTTGAAAGTTGAGAAACATTTTAAGGAACAACTTCCGACTGCCCCGTTTAGCTCGAGTCGAGGGCGGTTAGATGTAACTATAATATTTGAAGACTTATTCCTCTCAGTTAAAAAAGCAATATCATTGTTTAAGTAAAACTTTACCAAGTTGTTAGAGATATTTATGAATCAAACAATTTTTAAAAAATTGTAACGTATTTTCCTGTAATTATGGAATGACATTTTTTAATATAAATGATTGAGTAGAATTTTTTTATTTACGTTACCTCGATTACTCTGTAAAATGTGAAATAAATGAGTCAACAATCAGTTTTTACGTTGTACAGCATATATTAAGCTTCCTGGCGTTATAATTATGCAAAATGAGATTCTAGTAGTTTCCAATATTGTAATTAACGATTTCAAAACACTATCTAACCCTCTGGGATAACCCTTACCCAATAACTTCCACTAAACTGTTTAGTAATTGACCTGGGGTAGGTGCTGTTTGAATTCTAAATTACATCATAATTTTGTTATCAAATAGAAGTGGCTGTAAAAATGTATATATGTGTGGAAAGAGTGTATCCAATATAGATTTTTAATAGTGCTTAATACAAGTTTTGAATACACTGTATTTATTTTAGTATGAAATATAGTTTTTTATGAAAAATTAGAAATATTCCTATTATGCCTTCAAAAGATTGATTATTGTATAGCAAAATATATGAAATTTCTTTAACAAACGTTTCGCTACGAAATACTGAATTCAAAAAATAAATTATGACAAAGATTAAATTTCATTTGAAAAATGATATTTTTTTATTTAATTTTTTTAAATTTCACAAACACCTACACGGCAACAATTCCCTGCGTATTGTCATATGCCGTAGTTGAGATTTGAACTCGGGAAGATAACAGCAACTAGCTGTGTTGTCTGTAATACAACCGCATCTAGCTTACTACGACCATCTCGTTAACGCATTAAGAACCCACTAAATACCCATATCGCAACCAGTATTCGAACCCGAGAACCGTTGATCGCAAACCTAATAAACAGTGAATTACTTAACCGGTCAATAGTATCAATATTATGTTTCATCTCCATAACTGTTTGCGTTTGTCCTTCATTATATGCCACGTCACGTGAAGAATAAAAAATTCTTGAAACTCCTCAGTTACATTTCTGAAATTCACTAACCTGGACAATTGACAACGGATGACATTACCATTACACCGTATATCTTTACATCTTTAGGCCGGCCCTGGACCCATTCTCGCATCTTAAGTGTTTACATTTGTGATCAATGCTAACTGGCGTAAATATATTTTTGCGAAGTACTTTTGACATTTCCGTTCTAATTCTAAGGTTACCTATGTGCGAAGATGTGTTATTTAATTGGAGAAATTGGGTCAATCTCTGACGATTTTTTTGTTCAAGGGGAAATTAATTCAGATTCGCCGTTCAACCATTGCCTACGTTCCAGTCCGCATTGTAAGTAGCTGGAAACTAAATGAGTCATTTACACAACTACCTTCTAGTTGTTGTAGATTGTTATCTAACAGAATAATTGACTTTTCCAAGATGTGCTGTTAAGAAATAATTAACCAGTAGATACGAAAGTCTAGGCAATTTCATGGTCATATCCAAAGAAGGTCCTGAATGTAGTAGTGTTATGAATTAACTTTCCGAGTTTCCTGATAGTTAAATTTTGACTACCTCTCAAGTTCTGCTAGATTTATTACTGAATTGTGACAATTCAGTGCAGGTACGAAAAAATCGTACACAAAATTGTGGTATGTCAAGCGAGACAACATAGAAAAAAAGCCGGCTTTAGGTCGTATAGCTGTTCTTATTTATATGGCTGTAGTGTCTCGGATTACGTGGGTGGATAGTACCTATTTGTAATGAGTGTTTATTGATAGTTACTTAGCAAGAGATGTGAATATTCCAGTGGCACCTGATTCTCACCGTTCTACGTCAAAATCCAGTACACTTCGTGTGCGATGATTGTGTCCCAAATATGTGGTGCACCTGAGCATCCACATTAGTGTTTATGTATTCTTGTCAGTTAAAATATAAATATATTATTACACACAATCAACATGGATTTCGGCCAGGTATGTCAACAAATACAGTTATGCATTCCTTTTATGAAAGACTTGAATATATAGAGGCAGGCGAGTGTCCTGCTGGAGTTTTTTGTGGCCTCAGCAGGACATTCGACTGTGTCAATCATAATGAACTATTGACTAAATTATACCCTTTCGGTATACAGGATATAGCACGACATTGGGTTTCCTCATTTTTCGAATATCGAACCCAGTATGTCAGTATAACTCACTCTTCAAACGATGCTGTAAATAGAGTTAACTCAGAACATAAAGGAGACAATATGGTAGTTCCACAGGGCTCAATACTGGGTCCTATATTATTTTTGTTGTATACAAATGAGCTTGACATATATCCTGGACATGTGTTTAGGAACTTTTGGTCCTCATCAGAACGGTGTAGCTAAGTTGAAAGGATGGGCTCAACTTAAGAAAAAAATGACACAAAGCCAGCTGCTCCTTTATGGCGCCGCTGTAAGACCCTGCGCCCCAGACTAACAACACAGCATCGCCATGGAGGCAAACTACAACCACCTGCGTGGAATTCAATTCCTTATCCCAAGGATTATTACAAGATAAAAGAGCAGCAGGCTTTTTTCATGGGGCCGAAATGTCACTTATGGGGTATCACCATACTCAAGAATTTTTCAAGAATCTCAAAAATATAATAATATTCAGAGTGTTCTATTTAAAAATCAAAAGTTGGGGTCATTTCCGGTGAAACCGGAAGGGAAAATGACAGTTATGCCATCTTGGCCATATAATACATCTACCAAGTTTCATTCTGGAATTCTAAAAAATAAGGATGAAAGGGAGGGTCTACTATTATCTGTTGACACCCGGTAGATGAGATTGAGAAAATATCACCTGGATGAGAGAAACCGAAACAGGAAATTTTTGAAGCAGTATAGTCGAGTCGTGTCCTACGAAAAATCTGTGTATGTTGCATCTATTTGTGCAGCTGAGGATATGGTGTCGTGTAATGACATTTTAAAACCCTAGAAAAATGTGTTGTGGATATAGGCCCATATCTGAAAACTGACTGTCGTTAATACACAAGTCAAAACGTATAGAAGGGTGATATGAAGAAATAACACAATTTCTAATCGGGAAAGATTGAATATCATCCGACCCAGCCTACCTTTGTCCCTACTCTAGCTATAGTCTGGCCGAACAGAGTAGATAGTGGAGCCAAGGGCGTGAGGATTTTCGAATTTCGTAGGTATTCCGCGCCTAAACAAAATTATGCCTACCATCAAAAATTTTCTTAAGAGAACTCCAGTTATTCTTTTTGGCTGAGTTGGATGTAGAAACAAATTTAATTTTACCTATTTTTTGTTTCGTTTTATAAAATATAAACAATATTATTATTTTATATATGCCTAAATAAATATATGTGTGGCGCTACTGATTGACGAACTAACCGAATATTTGACCTTCTCTATAAAAGCTCCGCCTAATTCACAGCAGTCAACAAATTATTAGGTATAAATGCGACACGTTCACACATTCAACACATTTGGTCGACTATGGCAATTACACAAAATGTCCTGCCGTGGTTTTCATTGCTGGTAGGAGTCAAAAACGGATAAAATTTAATATATTTCTATGGTAGAAAGAGGTGCCGCTTCAGTATTAAATAACAGCTAAATCCATTGTCAAGAATGCCGCTGATTTTTTGCTCTACTGTGTACTCTTTTTGGCTTCACTTTAGAGTAGACTCGTTTAGGTCTTTATCATTTATATGTATGCAACGTGCTACTGAAAGGAAGGAGAAATGTGGTCGATTATATGGCGATCGTGATGGATTGAAGTTCTCACCCTAGAAATTTTATTTATGATCATGTATCATAATAAAAATGTCATAAAAGAAACTAGTGCTAAAATGAAATAATAGAAATGATACATAAAATATTTCCGGATAAGGCACATGAAAAAGTAGGTTAATTGGGCTATCCTGTTTATCTTGACCTTCGCAAATAGTCAAACGTTTTAAATAACGGCCGTCTAGTTGAAGCCAGCAGAAATTATAGTTGGTGATCAAAATGGCGAGAGAGTTTGCGAATTTAAATAACCCACAATTTCATATCAAACGTAATGGGGTATGTAGTGACTATTGAAAAACGTAAATAGATACAGAAATCTAATTGCTGTTACTGGCAAAGAAATAATAGTCTTATTTGATTTTGATATACCGAAAAATTATCGCAAAATAACGGAAATTCTATTTATTCGTGAAAAAATATTCATGACATTTATCTCCTATTTTTCCCGTATTCAGAATGTTTGTTTCTAAAGCCTTAAATAGTTAGTTCTGCTGAAAAAAAAACACGTGGTTCTGGATCAATTAAATAACAAACAATGAAATTAAGTTCACCTCCTTCTGTTATCTTCTTCTATCCAAATATATTAAATTTTTAAGGTTTTTCCAGCCTTGCTACTACCTGCAATGTAAGATGAAATGTTCGCGCTTTGATAGGATGCCGGATGCCTCTATGGTTTTTCAATTATTATAAATCGAGAAAAGTGTGTCATGAAAATTGAATAAAACTAGATTTTAAGTATGCATTTTGTATCCAGACAAAACATCATCCATGTTTTCAATATTCTCCAATTATGGAGAAACAAATCAGGAAAGGGATTGATAATAATCGTGACGCTTTTATTATTGACAAAGCGTCAGAAATTAACGTGTTGGCTTTTGTAAAAGTGAATCCTACTGCTTCTACTAGAGAAATTATCCACGAGGTGCAAATTAGTCATGAGTCAACAAGAAGGTTTATCAAAAAATATGGTTAGGTTAGGTTAGGCTATTAATATTATACGAGGAATCCCTTGGCCAACAATCTGGAAAAATTCCGTGGCTGTCAAATATTGCGGTAAAATTTGGACGGTCGATAATGGCGTGGATGGTGTAGCGCGATATTTCCTACCACTTGGTATGACTCAATCTGTAGCTTGGCTACAGCACACTTTCTCTCGGAGCACTTAGTTGGATCGTATGAACACCTTCTAATGCCATCTTGTGTTTAGATATCTTCGGGTGGCTTCAGTTATGTTCGGCTTAAGTTCGAGTTTTCTTCGTCTCCACGAATGTTAACCCTCAGAAATTAATCTTCAATTTCAAATTTCTTCTTTTTGTATCAGTAATGGAATTAGCCTCATTGGGAGTGCTTGAATGGATTCGGCACCATCGATTACTCATACCATCCACTTGTGCAAATTCCACAAAAGTTTTAGAAGTTATCGAGTTTATCATAAACTAGATTTTGTACACAGGTTAACGGCAGTACTAACGGCTTGTTGTTGAATAACCTAACAGTTAGAGGAATTACATTTGGATCTAGAACATCTAAAAGAAAATTGTTTATATGGTAGTCCACAAAGTGGCCAACACTTTTCCACAAAGAAGGCAAATAAACAAAACAAATCACGACCTCGGTTTGTTTGCACAAAATCTACTTGGACTTGATAGAAACGATAATGAGTCTTTTGATGACAGAAACTGTCTAATAGAAATAACTTTGTTTTCGATGCTCCAGATCATTAAGCAATACGTATTAGATGCTCTGCATTTTGGTGTGTGGATTAGAGGTATGGAATGATCAACGCGATTACCAGATGTGACGCCCCGAAAATATTCCTATTTTGGCATTTGCAATCTACGGTTTACGAAACCGAATCGGTCAAGAACATAAAATAGTTGTGCTTTGGTAGGATGTCTCTGTGGTTTTTCAATTATAAATCGAGAAAAGTGTGCCATGAAAATTGAATAAAACTGGATTCTAAGTATGCATTTTGTCAACAAAACAACATTGCTAATAAAAAAGTATGCTGTGGAAACAAAAGCAAGTTTGATAAATAATAATACGTGTATATTGTTAACTTAATAAGTTTAATCTTTATTGTTAAATTTGTTATTTTTTGTTGTTTTCTAATTGATGGTATTGATTGTATGCCCAAAGGTATTTAAACAAAACATCATCTATGTTTTCGATATTCACAATTGTGGAAAAACAAATCAGGAAAGGAAATCATAATAATCGTGACGCTTTTATCGTTGATAAAGGGACAGAAATTAACGTGTTGGCTTTTGTAAAAATGAATCTTACCGCTTCTACTAGAGAAATTGGCCACGAGGTGCAAATTAGTCATGAGTCAGCAAGAAAGTTTCTCAAAAATATGGTTACCGCTCGTTTAAATATCAATTGCACATCAGCACTTGTACGAAGATGATGGAACTGAAGATTAGTTTATTGTGACTGGTGACCTAACCTAACCCGAATTTTCTTTCTTTCATATTGTATAACGAGTCGAGAATCACCAACAATGGAGTATCCAATAAACAAAACAATATATATTGGGCACAGGAAAATCAATATTTGATGAGGCAAGGTAATTTTCAAGAAAGATTTGGAGTAAATATGTGGGTTGTGTCATTGGAACAAGAATTATTGAACACATTTTCTTTCAAGGACCTTTGACAGGGAATAGATATTTAGAATTTCTACAAAATGATATTGAAGATTGTAATGATGGGATTACCACCTGTCGTTTCAGAGCAAATCTATTTTTAACAAGATAGGGAGTCGCCTCATAAAGCCGCTCAAGTTATGACCCATTTAGTGAACCAGTATAATCGGCGAGTAACTGCAACAAATGGACCTGTACCTTGGCCTGCCCGCTCACCAGATTTAAGCATATTAGATTTTTTTGTGTGGGATTATGTGAAGGAACGAGTTTTTATGCACCTCTTGAACACACTTGAAATTTTACAAAATGGCATCCGCGAAGATTTTGTAACAATCTCGATGTTTCACTCATATTCAAGACCTAAAATAGCAAATTTATTAAATAACCTCGCTAAAATTAATAGTCTAACCAAATAGCATATATTATGATTTTACATACATTTTGGAGTTATTCAATCCGCAAAATTGATTTGAAAGAAATGAATGAATTCTTTTTTTTTAAATTCTTATATATGGGTTGTCCATTTTATCAGTGCCAATCAAACTTAATGTTGTTTTAACAAATATATCCTAATATTTATAATTAAATAAAATTTTGAAGGCATTTAAAATCCATTAAAAATGTAGGTCTAGCAAATCTGTTATCATTGTTACAATAGGATTTGATTAATTAAATATAGTTAATATTTAAAACAAATTATTTGACTATTTATAGTAAATTACTTAGTTTTATTTGACCTTGGATGTGTTTATTAAATTTTTCATGTAAGACCGAATTTAAATCGTCGATTAAAATTATATTTATTTGAATCCTTTATTGATTGGCATAGGTTAAATTCAGACTAGACGACTTTTTCTCGAAGCACTTAATCGAATTCGGTCAGTTAGGAAATCTACCACCGAAAACTAGTATATTATGGATGATTTATTTCAAACCTTCTTCACGTTAAGTGGGTAATCTCCAAATTTTTCTACAAATTTTAGAGTCAAATTTGAAATTTGGAGGAGTAAATAGTGGACAAATAGTAATCATTATTAGGATAATATGGATGACAAATGCCCTAGGATCATTGAAAGCAATCTCCAGTATATTGTATTGTTCTACATAGATATGAGTAAGTTGGTAAATTAACAAAACATCTACTGTGATAAACATAAATAAAATACACAGGTAAATATTTCCTCTGGATAACAGGATAGACGGGATAACCTCCTCTGAGGATAAAGGAATGCAGTTTCATATTTCACGAGCACTATCATGCTATTTTCGTGTATCTCCCTGATTCCGTTAAAATAAATAAAACCACTCATTTAGATCGTGCCAGGTGAATATTTTAATTTATTTAGTTTACTTTATTGACGGATAATCCATTACATATACAATAAATTGTTAATTTATCACAAGTACATTTAGACGAAAGTGCTTAAAAGGAGCATAATATTAACAGCAGAGAAAAAAGAAAACTGCAGTACATAAATCTGTGTATAAAATATAACAAAACCACTAATCAACATTAGAAGTCAACATTTACACTTAATTAATTGCATTCACGTTCAGACGTGCATTTTAATGTTAATTTTTTAAATGAAGTAAGAGATGAACTAAAAATACCTAACGAGCATTTGTTATATTGTTATATTCTTTTGGCAAACGCGCCAATGAACTGTCATAACCATAATTTCTTGCATGAGACTGAATGTAGAAGAATGGTTTATTTCTGTTTATTCTTAATCTAATATTAAAAGAAAATTTTGATATCAGTTCAGGACAGTTTATGTCACCATTTAGCAATTTGTACACAAATACCAAATTAGCGTCTTATCTACATTTCTTCTTATAGATTAATAATATTTGAGATGGTTCCATAATCAGTCTCACTCCAAATATATCCCAGTCTAAAAGCATAATGTCTAAAAAACTTCTATGCACCCTCTCTAACATATTGATACCACACAGGTAAAAAGGACTCCATACTACAAATCCATATTCAATACCCGACCTAAGAAAGGATGAATAAACCAATCTTATGCTATTCAGAACTAGGTCACAATGCTCAACAACGCCAAAATCCTTGACTTCTTCGTCGATACTCATATAGAGTAGTAGATGTACTTCTAGAAACAGTGACGCAGTAACATTTGGAAGTATTCAAAGCAAGAGCATTATCCACAAACCATGCATCGAAACTATTTATATCAATCTACATGTCACAGTCACTATCTTGAAATATTGACCTATATATTTTTAGATCATCGGCGGGAAGAAGATACTCAGAATGATTCAAAACCTGGCTAATATCATTAATAAATAAATTAAATTAAATTGGTCCGCAATGTGACCCTTGTGGAATTCCAGTTAGGACATCAATTGCTTTCGATACATAATTATTCATTCTGATAGCAAAGAAGGTTTATTGTTGCCGATTTCTCTAATGAGAAACCGTGCTGCTCTGGAACAATTGCATGCGTCGATGACTAGGCCAAACACGCCGAAATCAACTTATCAAAGAGTTTAGGTATTTCAGATTGAATTGAAACTCCACAGAAATGCTCTTCCTCCTTTATCAATGGTAGAGCTACCTGTTTCTTTATGTTGTTCTTCAGTGTTAGAATCTGTGAGTATGAATCAAATAATTAATGAATGATGTTTTGCGAATAAAAATTTCATGAAACTTAAGAAAATTTCATGAAGATTTCTTAAGTTTCGAATAGTTCTTATTAATTGACATTATGTTACAAAATGGCCCTAATTAGTAATTTCATCTGGGGTTGGTAGTAGGTACTGACATTATCTGACCATAAGATTAGATATTTTACGTCCACGTCCAGTGGAAGTTTAGTAATGCAAAAAAAAAAAATCTTTTTTGGTTGAAATAGGCTTAAAATATCATGAAACGTCGAGATTTTAAATTTGAGCGAAAAAAAATATTCTGTCGGTCCGTCTGTCTGTTGGTCTGTAACTTTTTTGTGCGCACGTTTACTCTGGAACCGTTTATGATATTGACTTGAAATTTGGTACACTTATATATTTATAACGAGATCTGGAACTAAACTATACTTTGATCTAATTCCGTTGAACTGTTCGGGGGTAAAAACGGGGTAAATAGGCAAAGTAAGCAAGTAAGAATCCATAAAATTGCAATTTAGGGCATGTACGAAAAGTCAAGGTCTCAATTTTTTTTTTTGGCATCAGCCACCCCCCAATGTCACCCCCAATATCGCCCCCACACTATTCTGAAAGAAAGTAAAAAAAACTAAATGCAATTTACTGTCTATACAGGAACGAAACGTCACAAAAATTTTGTTTGGCGTTAGCCACCCCCTCACCACCCCCATTGCCATCCCTGCCCTATTATTAAAGGGAATAAAAAATTAAATTGGAATTTAGTGTGCGTACGAGAACCAGGGGCCTCTGAAACTTTTCTGGTATTAGCCGCCCCCTTTACCACCCCCATTGCCATCCCTGCCCTATTATTAAAGGGAATAAAAAATTAAATTAGGATTTAGTGTGTGTACGAGAACCAAGGGCCTTTAAAATTTATTTTGGCATTAGCCAGCCGCGCTACCACCCCCATTGCCACCTTCACCCTATTAAAAAGGTAGTAAAACATTACATTGGGATTTAGTATGTATAAGACTTGGATACAAAATCTGGACGTAACAATAGTGATTCCTTGGGCAGCGGTTTTTAAATTTCTAATCATAAACCAAAAATTAATCCTTTTTATTAAATCTACTGTGATTTTAAAAATGTTGGAGTGTAAAAATTTTATCTCGATTTACAATAATTATTTTTGGGGAATATATTGTTCTTTGTCAATGATTTAGACCTAAAAAGTCTTTAATCTTTATTTAATTACACTGCTTAACAAGCATCTGTCGTTAAAAACTGCTAGAATAGGGCTATATGGCTAACAGATAATAGTTGACTTCTCATGTCTCAGAGACACATGCTACGTTGCTAAAAGCGGATTTAGGATAACAGACAAACCTAACAAAGGCATTGAAAAACGGGAAAGTGTAACGTTCCAAATATCGAGGAAACTTAACCATGTTTATTGGGAGCGTTATGATAACAACCTTAGTTACAGTAGTGACCGAACATAAGTCTACGTATCGGATTGACAACTTGATTACTATCAAACACTCTATAAAAAACTGTATTTAATTCAATTTGTGAACTTAAATAGATAAGTGTTTGATAAAATATTGCATGCCATGTATGAGTAGATATTTTATCCAAGCCGAGTGTGCAAAATTGATCGCTCATGGATAAAATATATCTTCGCTCTCTTGTACCGTAAATAAATTTGCCTGCAGAAAGATGCAAGGAAATAAAATATAGAAATATTTCAGGTACTATGTCCATACTTCGGAGAGAAGTCTTTATATTTCACGTAAAGGAAAGATGTACAGGACAAGGAATTCAGCGGTATTTTTTATATATTTTTTTATTTACAATTTGGAAGTCAATCCTATTCCTATCATAACGTTTTACAGAGCTGGTTAATTTATTATTGTAAAAAGGCGTGAATAAGAACATCAATAAAACAGCAATGCCCTACAAATACTAATGAATAAAAAATAAATAATCAATATCAGTGAAATAATTATCAATAATTAAATAGTAGACGTAAAGAAATATATACAGGGTTACTGGTAAGTCGATACATTCCTTTGGAGATGTGATGGGGCATGAGCTAAGGAGTAAATCTAGCCCTAACATACATTATGCAAAACTCAATAGTTTTTGAGATATTTCAATTTTTTTGTTTTTCTCAAAAAAGTAGATCTTAATGTCTTAAAAGTTAATTTCCAAAAAATCTACTTGACATTTTTAAATTTTTTTTTACTGGATTACTTGTCTAATATTATAGATGTCCGTTTGGAATGAAAAATATCCGGAAACATTTCGATCATGTGAACATTTAAAATAAAAACTTGTAAACATTTTTTTTTAAAAATCAGTTATGAAATTTACCTATTAGATTTTTTCAAAAAAATATTAATGTAGCACGCGTACAAATTATTATAAAAACTTCCTTATTTCAATAGCTATCTACCTAGGTAGAAATGTTTAATGTACCCTTGATAGTTCTAATAAAAAATTAGTAAAGATAATGCTGGTGGCGGAATTTATTAAACGACTAATCGTTCATTTTCATTTAAGTCTGTCAGTCCTTGACTTTGACGTTTGTGCATATATGTCATTAACTGGCATTCTTATCTCCGTGTCCCTTAAGTTTGTTGGTCTTGTTAAATTAGTTATCGAAGATTTTCATTTTGCTCGTAGTTGTTGTTATTGTATTTTCTGTGCCATGGCCGCGTATGCCAACGCAGAATACGCTGATATCTTGTTTGTCTATGGATACTGTGGCGGCAACGCTGCTGAAGCTCGCCGAGAATATGGTCTTTGGTACCCTAACCACCGCTTACCAAATGCACGTGTATTCAGTACGGCATATCGAAATATCGCTGAAACTGGCTCCGTGAAATGTAGAAGAAGTGACGCTGGTGCTCCTCCCATTTATGAACCAGATGATGAGAAAGAAATAGTGAGGTATTTTGAGGAAGACCCAACTATTTCAACTAATAAAGTCGTAAGACTAACCGGAGCGTCACAATGGAAAGTTTGGTCTACGATACGTAGAGTTGGATGTCATCCTTACCACTATACCCCTGTCCAAGGCTTGGAGGAAGGTGATCCTGGAAGGAGAGTGGAATTCTGCCGCTTTATGTCAAATTCAGATGCAGAAAGTGCAAATTTTTTAACAAGTATTTTATGGATGGACGAGTCGAAATTTAATCCCAAGTTAACACGTGAAACTAGTTTCCAAATGAAGTTTTCTATTAATGTGTGGATGGGAGTCATTGGCCACTATTTAATAGGGCCACACTTTCTTCCTCAAAATTTAAAAGGGGAAATCTATGAAAATGTTTTAAGAAATGATCTGGCGGTGATTTTAGAAGATGTTCCTCTCGCCGTCAGACAGCGAATGATGTTTCAGAACGACGGTTGTCCAGCACATTATCGGCTGACAGTACGACAGTTACTTGATCAACGTTTCCCTAACCGTTGGATTGGAAGAACGGGCCCAATACCTTGGCCAGCGCGAAGCCCTGACTTAACACCCCTTGATTATTACTTATGGGGTCATATGAAGGATATGGTCTATGCCACACCAGTCAGTACTATAGAAAACCTTAGACAAAGGATAGTCGATGCTGCCCAACACATAAGGCATAATCTGACAACCAGAGTAACAGGAACGGAAATAAGAAGGCGCTGCCGTGTCTGTATACGGAATAGGGGCTCCTATTTTGAGCAAGACATATAAAAAATAAAGTACAACTTTGAAATTAATGAAGAATTAAACTCTACTTTTAAAATGTTTTTTACTGTTTATCTAAAAATAAAATTCGTACTACTTATGTTATTTTTACCAGTATTTTCTTAGAACTATTAAGGGTACATTGAACATCTGTACCTTGTTAGATAGCTATTGAAATAAGGCAGTTTTTATAATAACTTATACGCGTGTTACGTTAATATTTTTTTGAAAAAACCTAATAGGTAAATTTCATATTTAAAAAGAAAAATTTTTTAAAGTTTTTATTTCAGATGTTCACATGATCGAAATGTTTTCAGATATTTTTCATTCCAAACGGATATCTATAATATTGGACAAGTAATTCAGTAAAAAAAATTTAAAAATGTCAAATAGATTTTTCGAAAATTAACTTTTAGGACATTAAGACCTACTTTTTGAGAAAAACAAAAAAAATTAAATATCTCAAAAACTATTGAGTTTTGCATAATATATGTTAGGGCTAAATTTACTTCTTAGATCATGCCCCATCACATCTCCAAAGGAATGTATCGAATTACCAGTAACCCTGTATAAAAAAATATGATGCAATGTTTAGACAAAATTAAATAATTACAGAGCTACTGGTGCTTTCTCTGATATTTGGAAAAGTGTATATGTAACATCAATGATTAAGTCTGGTAATAAATCTTATCCAGCAAACTACAGACCCATCATTACACTTTCAACTATTCAGCTAAGTTACTCGAAAAATAGGTAATAAAACTTTCCAAGCTATTAATTTAAAAATATCGTTATTTATGGTCAAGAATGAAATATACTCACCAAGATTTTCAGTACCAAGAGAACTATAGGGTTATTTTTATATTATTAATAGCTCACGAGATTCATAATAATCCTTATTTTATGCATTGTTTATAAACATTATTACATCCAATCAAACGGAGATACACTTTTCAGTCGTCATTCGCTCTATTCCTACAGTTTATCGCGCACCATTTTTCTTGCTTTGAGCTTTAACAGCCTATGCTCCCGGATTTATTGTCAGAGTCAACGGCTTCAACTTTATCCTAGAGACATCAAAGGCGTTTTCTTGTCACTTGATTTTACACATCCCTTGATGCTTTTTCAACCGCCATAAAAGTGTTGCTCGAGTCAGCGTATCCTGAAACAATTCTGCAACTGTCTGTGTTCAAGTTTTTCAACTGTCAGAGCTGCAACTGTTGTTTAGGTTAAAAGGGACGGCATAATAATTAGCATATCCGGTGTGCACGACTTGTTAAAAATAACAAAGTTCGTATTATTTTTCCTGGGAAGTAATGTACCTATGTGTTTTGCAAGTTAATTTTTTATTATTTGCGAGTATTTGAGACTCTTACATGTAGAATATTCCATGATTGGGTGTCTTGCTTTGTCGATGGAACAAATTTTTTTCTATGAACACTTGCCGTAAATTATTGATAAATGAGCTGCAGTCTGTTGAAGGTGGTAAATGAAAGATATTTATCAGCTAATAAATTCAAAACATCGTTATGAAATCTTCGTACAGGAAGACTCTCTGCACACGTTCACGTGTATTCCTGTTGATGGCTGTAACATTAGCGTATATTTTATTATGAAGATCGGCCATGTTTTCTATTGATTCCTTATACAGCTCGCTTAATAACCCCAGAAAGAAAATTCTAACGGAGTCAAATCAGGAGATCTGACGGGCCACCCGAGTAATCCGTTTGTACTTATCCATCTGCCTGGATAAGTATGGTGACGATAATTACTGCTACTTCTATTATGTGGACTTGCACGAAAGAGGAGCATAAACACTCCATCACAAACATCTACACTTCCCCTCCACTATTTCTCTACCATGCGTTATGTGGCTTTCGTTGCTGACAAGAAACATAATCTGTAATGATATTTCTACACCCTCCCAAAAGACCTTTAATACGTCCGTTATATTTGTTTAGTAGTGAGTTTAACTAAAGTGAATTTACATTTTGTGACCCTTCATCAGTCTTCTAATTTTTATATAAGTACTGTAATTTATACATTTATTGTTAATTATTATCATAAAAATAACAAATTTTGTTATTTGATAATTTTTACAGTAATAATAATAAACATAATCGTAATTATTTTGTAGCTATATTTAGCAGACGAGACTTTTGAAACGCGTATATCAATGGTTGTAGTATGACATCAGTAAATGCTCCTTATTTACTACACGTTATCTTTGTCAATACAGATTTTTATTCTTGCAAAATACGGGAAGTACTTGAAGATTGATATCGTTTTTGTAAATTAGTAAAAATAAAGTAAAGGTCGTATTTATTTTAAAGATTGGATAATTAAAACTTTAATATATATCATTGCAGTACCCGATGGTTTGTGTTTTATCACCAATGAAGGCAAAGACTGGATTATCTCACTGTAAATGCATAAAATTAAATTGATAATTATGCCAAGATACAGCGAAGTTGAATGAGGGGGCGAGCGTAGATGCGTCTTTACTATGTACATACTTCGATATGCGATGTAAAGCAACGTTAGGCGCGGTTAGTACTTGGATAGGCGACCGTTTCAAAGAAGACTATGTCCTCGCCTCACATATCTTCCAGCGGCTTGCATATTAGGGTAATAGCTTCCGCGCATACCCTAATATGCAAGCCGCTGCAACCTTAGGCGATGGTTGTGTAGGTGATGTACCATCCTTCGGAGGAAATATAAAGCCGTCGGTGTCTTGTTTATTAAATGTTAGACAAGTAAAAGATCCCTACTCTTCTTATGGGAAGAGGTTCGGCAAAATTCCTGGTTGGGGGTAGCTCGTCTACAGGCGTCGGTGATAGGCCTCAGTAGCGGAAATAGACCGACGTTAAATAAATGTTGAATGAGAAAACATTCTGTGTTCATCCCATTTGTAATAAATGGTTCGTTAGTAATGTATATATCACAAAGTGCAAGTGAACATCCATGCCAATATCTCAAAAACTATTAAGTTTATTTTTCCTGTATTCATTTGTTTTATGTGCAAACGGAATAATTTATTATCGATGTAATATTTTCAACTGTTATATTCTTGAAAACTGTCAAAGATAGAGATACGGTATGGTATGCTACATGTTTTGTACCTGGAATTTCCTGAGCAATCTAGATTTTGAAAAAATAACAAAGTTTGTACTATTCAAATGTGCTTTTAGAGGGCGGAATATTAAACATAATATTTTTAGTCGCAAACTCCTCTATACAGTCCTTATTTTACTATAAGGAACGTAACCAGACTGCAACCAACAGCTACTCTCCGGGCTATGTGCCCCGCCGAGCGCTGAATTACAAGTTACAAGTCTGGCGCGTTAAGTGTAATAATTGCATATTACCATCAAAACGCTAATGCTTCGATTGCAACAAACACCAGCCGAAAGACTGATTCTACTTAAAGGAGCTCTCGAATGCAATCGAAGCATTAGCGTTTTGATGGTAATATGCAATTATTACACTTAACGCGCCAGACTTGTAACTTGTAATTCAGCGCTCGGCGGGGCATATAGCCCGGAGAGTAGCTGTTGGTTGCAGTCTGGTTACGTTCCTTATAGTAAAATAAGGATTTTATAGAGGAGTTTGCAACTAAAAATATTATGTTTAATATTCCGCCCTCTAAAAGCACATTTGAACGATGCTAAGCCCAGTCAGGCTATTTATTTTTCGATTGCAACAGACACTGGACCGCTAGATGGCGCCTGCTGTCTATTTTACATGTCGCTATTGTAAAAATACCGGGATGTACCAAGTAGTCAAAGGATCCTCGTGCCGGTCGTCACATGCCTACCTTGCACTGACGAGAGCCAACAGCTCGAAACTGCAGTCTGCAAGTGGTGTGTGACGACTGGCAAGAGAGCTCCTTTAAGTAGGATCAGTCTTTCGGCTGGTGTTTGTTGCAATCGAAGCATTAGCGTTTTGATGGTAATATGCAATTATTACACTTAACGCGCCAGACTTGTAACTTGTAATTCAGCGCTCGGCGGGGCACATAGCCCAGAGAGTAGCTGTTGGTTGCAGCTTGGTTACGTTCCTTATAGTAAAATAAGAACTTTATAGAGAAGTTTGCGACTAAAAATATTATATTTAAAGTTTGTACTGTTTCTGGTTAAACCGGAAATAAAAATCACATGTTAAAGTAATCAAAGTCAAATTTACCAAAATATGAAATCGGTATATAGTTATAGGTTGGTTGGTAGTATGTAGTTTGACGGGAACAACATCAAATTTGATTTTTTAAATGGAATAGAATGAAGTAGAGTAGAGTGGCATGGAGTGGATTGGAGGAGAAGAGAAGAGAAGAGAAGAGAAGAGAAGAGAAGAGAAGAGAAGAGAAGAGAAGAGAAGAGAAGAGAAGAGAAGAGAAGGGAAGGGAAGGGAAGGGAAGGGAAGGGAAGGGAAGGGAAGTGAAGATAAGAGTTGGGAACGGAACAGAACAGAACAGAATATAATACAATTTAGAATATATATTTATTTCTGTTTTAACAATTATACACATATTTTTGTTATGTTTTATCATTTTTTAGATCAATTACTACATTGGGCTTATAATATAATCTACATAACAACTTGCACTCTGTTGACTGAAGATTTATGACAGTTTCATATTTACACGTACATGGCAAATTTAAGATATTTATGCACATAATAACTTGTACAGTTGAGAATAGCTTTCCTCTCAATTTATTAATAATTCTAACTCAGTCAAACTGATCTGGTTCACTACAGATCTTAAGCAAATAAGAGACTCACTCCACCTGATAATGGGTGTCTACAAATACACCCCTCGAAGGGTCTAACCATACTACAGAAATGAACAAGTAAAAGCGGAAAACATTGCTCGTGATACCTACCATATACTAGTCATCAATTTTACGAAAAGCTATGTGCCAATTATAAATAATTATACACCAAAGAAACAGGATTGTTTAGTTGTAAGCTCACTTACAGAATTCAACGTATATTTTACAAAAAATATTGCCACTGATCTAAATGTTTATTTGCAGAATTTAAATACCGATATGCTGGAGAATTTTAGTTTCTCCACAGTATCATGCATACAAGTTATCGATGTAATAAATAACTTAAACAAAACTAACGGTAAGGATGCTTATAAAATCCATATAAAAATATTAATCTGATAAATCCTGGTGCATATTAAATAATGTTTTTTTAGATGTACCTTCACAAAAAAAATGCTACTGACAATCCCTCTAATTATAGATCTATTTCTATAATACCAATTCTTGGGAAAATATTTGAGGTTATACTGAAATGACAACTTTCACATTATTTTCAAGTCAATATTCTCTTTAGTAAACATAGTTTGACTTTAGAATTAGTAGATCAAATTAATTGAAATTATAAACAGGGAGGAAAGAGGTTTTATTTACACACAATATTTTGATTTAACTAAAGATTTGGACTATGTGTCACATAAAATCTTAATAGAAAAGTTAGTTATTATAAACTTAGTAACAGCAGTATAGAACTTACAAGTTTGTGTCTATGTGCTTGAATTCGAGAACTCGGAACAGAATGTGGAAGGAAAGTGCTAGAAAATTTTTAAAAAAACATAAATATATAACCTACAGCAACACGTATACGAATATAATTGAAAACGAAGGTTAATGTATTGCAGTTGGTTGTTACGTAAACAAGTTGACGATAATAACTTTGTTTTCAAAATTTTGTTCTCGAAACAAGATCAACTAGTAATGGTATATTCAATCGAAATAACATGCGTTACTGGGCTCAAGGAAATTCGAGAGATTATTAAAGCAAGGATGTTTCCAAGACAGATTTCGTTATATTTATTTATATAACTTTATTTATACTGTCCATCAAACAGAATGCAATATTCCACTTACATGGTTTTAGTAGTGTGTATACTAAAGATTTGAGATACAGTAGCGTGGAGAAGAAATATACATTTGGCATGTAAAGCTATAGCTAGTATTACATATAGTTTAACGGTTTATTCCTACTGATGTTAAAAAAATTTGTTATGATTTTTTATAAACTCATTTGTAGTAATGAGACATTGGTCAACACGGGATATTATGTTTGTTATTTTTTAAAAGTATTATCTCTTTTCCTTAATTTAATGTCAGTAGCATCAATTGCAATTTCCGTTAAAATGTCAGGATCATTAATTTTATTATAAACGTTAAATGTAAATAGTACATCAGAGCTATTTCTCCTTTTCTGGGGTGAGTAAACATAGATTTAATTCCGATAGTGGATAAAATATTAGAAATCGTAGCAGCCGAACAATTGGGGAAGTACTTTAAAGAAAATACACATTTATGCAATAATCAATCGGGATTTAGACATTAGTCGTTCATGTGAAACAAGTTTACAATTAGCGTGTGCGAATTGGATAAACCAGATCAATGATGGTATTGCAGTTTTGAGTGTGTTTGTAGACCTAAAGCGCGCATTTGAAACTATTTATAGATGTAGATTAGTTAAAAAGTTAAGTGAGTATGGTGTGACAGAAACAGCCCTAACATGGATTGAAAATTATTTAGAAGATAAGTACTGGAAGACCCAAATTGAACAATATGACATTTTCAAAAGTCCCTAGCTCATATGGGGTGCCGCAGGGTGGTGTGTTGGTGTGGATTTCGGTGGAAGAAAGCATTGAAAGAGCAAATTTAATTTTAATGTATAAAATAGACAAAAATCTAGTACCTACGTATCTTAAATCTTTCTTGGTTAAACGAGCTAAATTGCACGATTATCTAGTGAAATCTGCTGAATGTGTGGGCCGGGATAATTGGAGGAAGAATTACCTGGGACCAGTAATTCTTTTTATGCTTCTTAAAGCTGGTGAAAGATATCATGGATTCTTTCAAAATGAAATTCAAGATGAAATTAACAACCTACCCCATAATTAAAAAAAGATTTGTACTTTCATCAAGATGGGACATAACCTCACAATGCTCATATCGCTCGCAATTACTTAAAGGAAGCTTATGGGCAACGATGGATTAGTACCAATCGGCCTGCGAAGTTGCCACCTAGGTTACCTGATCTGATTATAATAAAGTTTACTACAGACCACTAACAGTATTAGGAGACTTGTGAAATAGAGTAACATAGGCATTCCATTAAATTACCAACGATCAGTTAAGAAATATTGGTCGCTATACTTTAAACAAGAGTGAATCTTGCTGAGAACGAGCGTCAGTTTTAACACATAATGCTCATATCGTTTGCAGTTACCTAAATGAAACTTACGGCGAACCAATCGTCCAGTAAGGTGGCCACCTAGGTGACCTGATCTGATTCCCCTCGATTTTTATTTTTAAATTTTGATACAGTTTAAATTTTTTAATAGTAATTTTGCTGAAGCTTTCGGATAATGACTTTGTGTCACATTTTTTTGTTTCTAATCTTGTTTATTATATTACCTATAACAGTATTATGTTTGTTTCAATTTATTTTTTTCCAGGCCTACTATGTCTCTAATTCATATAAGCAACACAAAATAATATTCCGAATAAACGAAGAGATATTTTATAGTAATTAGTTTTTAGAATTAAATAGAAATAAAACTAAACATATCGCATATCGTCGTATTCTAAATAGTTTTCCATCTAATGTTGAGGATTATCTATATAGTCGTCTGCAATTTTACTCTGCAGATAAAAAAGGCAACAAAAACTATACGAGCTCATTATTAACATCGTTGAACCATTCGGTATGGCGTCGTCAAACAAGCCGACGTATTATAAACCTATGAAGGTAAGTGGCTCAATTTGCGGACGAAATAGTTCAGAGAGTAACGGTATTTTAATGAGATCGTAAAGTTTTTGTTGGTTTTTTTATCTGCAGAGTAAAATTGTAAACAACTATACATGTTATATTAAAAAAGAGGTCTTTTTATCAAGAACCAACACTTTCAAATTTATTGGCTCACTTAACACTTAATACTAATTTACTATCAAGAGTTATTGCAATTATGCAGCTATTTATAGTGTGCCGATTTTATCGGTCCATTTATATTGTTGATAAGTAATATTAATAAAAATAATTTTATAAATTTTATAGTCCCTAACAAATTCCTAATAGTTCAAATGTGCTTTTAGAAGGCGGAATATTAAATCATAATATTTTTAGTCACAAACTCCTCTATAAAATCCTTATTTTACTATAAGGAACGTAACCAGACTTCAACCAACAGCTACTCTCTGGGCTATGTACCCCGCCGAGCACTGATTTACAAGTTACAAGTCTGGCGCGTTAATTGTAATAATTGCATATTACCATCAAAACGCAATCGAAACATTAGCATTTTGATGGTAATATGCAATTATTACACTTAACGCGCCAGGCTTGTAACTTGTAATTCAGCGCTCGGCGGGGCACATAGCTCGGAGAGTAGCTGTTGGTTGCAGTCTGGTTAAGTTACTTATAGTAAAATAAGGATTTTATAGAGGAGTTTGCGACTAAAAATATTATGTTTTATAATTCCTAATAACACTACTATTTTTAATTTACCTGTAAAATGTTTGACTTCTTATATTTTTCGAGATAATTTGGTACATAACCTTTTAAGATGGCGCCGAATACTATATTCAGATTTTCTATTAAAAAAATCGCCAATAGCATTTTTTTGATTTTAGCCCCACAAAATTACTCCAGCTAAGCTTTGATTGTTGTAAATAAAATGTGACGCTTTGTCTTAAATTAGTTCTTGGTGTGCTACCTATTAAAAAAAACCGAGTCGAAATAGACCAATAAATAAAACATTTATCTGAGCTAGATTGTAAAATAAATGTGACGTGTTTAAAACTAAACATTTAATCAAATTGTTTATAAAAATTCCTGACCAGTAAAACTAAGTTGATTCTTACGTTGAATAATAGAATTAAAATTAGTAATATAGTAATAAAATTTCTATGAAAAGTAAATTAAATAGCACAACTAAGACAATAAAAAAATATTGAAAAAAGCAGTAAAACATTTATTACTCAAGAGTACATTTTTTATTTAATTTAATTAATAATAATTAGTCCCACAGAACAATATTTCTACGTGATTTAATTGTATTAATTAGATGCCTATTTGTGTAAAAAAATTAAAATGGACTTGGAAATTATTTAACAGTTTAAAGTAATGTAATGTATATAAAGAGAAAATAACAAAGAATGGGACCGATCTAAGCTGTGAAAATGTTTTTACATTTTAGTAAGTTTCAGCGATTTTATGTTTGTATTTAAGTGAAATTATTAATAATAATACTTCTACACTGTACACAGTACATAAATAAAATAAAAATATAAATAGGTACCACAGATATATTTCAGCCATCAGTTGTTAATAATTTTAAAATGTTTTAGAAACATAAGGCCATTAATGTTACGGCACCAACACATTGCGACTTTTCACTGTCAACCTTCTGTTTTTCCTCATCTCTTCGTTTATATTCTCTCATCTGCTGCAACTCTCTGTTTTGTTGAAAGATTATTTCTTCTTTCACTCCATTTTCGGAAAGCACAATATCGTACTCAACGGGGTAGGTTTCTTCTACAACTAATTCTTGATTAGCATTTGCCGCCACATCGTAGTAATTTCTTGTATCTACACTTTTCCCACAAACACATGCGAAGTATAATAAAAACAAGACGCTAATAACTTTCACCTGCATTTTCTTTACTAGTAGTACTGCTACTGTAAGCGTTTGTAAAGTTTACTAGATTTGTAAGTTTTGATTTATAAGAGACTTGGAGAAGGTTTCTAGGAAGTCTGACGGGATAAAACCATCGAAGGGGTTTTTAACAACAATATTCCAAGCTGCGGCAGATTCGGATAAATCATAAAATTCTATTGATCTGTGACCTCTTTCGATAAGAGCTTGATTTTCAATTATTCGATAAGGACACGCAAAGTTCATGTATACTTTTTATTTTGATGTTTACGCATCGGACATAGTCTATAAAAAGTCAGATAATACAATAGCAATAGTAAATATATGTTATAGATAGCTTATGAATCGTAGTAAAGTATATGAAACGTAATTACTAAATTGCACTCGTTTCGAGTGTTAGGTTATCTCTTTCAATAAATTACACTGTGAAACAGAATTTTTACAATAAAGTTGCAGTTAATGCATCCTTTACGCTATATTCATGCCGATATTAAGTGTCTTTGTTTTGCTATTGCTATCGTATACATTTATTGCAGTAATGGACATATTTCTTGAAATGATACATGATGTTTTTAAAAGGTGTGTCAATCAGCAAACCACGGACTCACCGTATCATGAAAAGTTGATTCAACTTAATTTACCTTTATCCAATATGGCATTCGAATGGCTACAGATATTTTTTTCATTTCCGGTACACTGAAACGTATGTAAAAGGGTAATCGCTTAAAGTATAAACTTTTTATAATCAAGTTGCTACGTTCTACAAGTGCATAAATAAATAAATACGTTGGATCGAAAGGGTTAAAAGATATTACAGAAAAGAAATTCGCTTGGGCTGTTGTGGCGTAGCAGATCGCAAACACTACCTAGCCCGGGAAAGCGATTTAACGTGCCCAAGATAAAATTTCACTAGCTCAGACTATCTCAGAGCGTTAAGCCCAAGTTAACATAAACTATTATGAATTATTAGTGTTCTTATTTACACAAATAGCTGAGGGTTCCATTCACAGCGGTCGCAGAC
Source organism: Leptura quadrifasciata (assembly GCA_963675555.1). Classification (NCBI taxonomy): domain Eukaryota; kingdom Metazoa; phylum Arthropoda; class Insecta; order Coleoptera; family Cerambycidae; genus Leptura; species Leptura quadrifasciata. The sequence continues at coordinate 6,784,092 of OY776677.1, forward strand.
GAAATGATGACACTAGCTTTAAACATGAAATGCACTATATTACAGAATTTACAAAATAATGTCTGGTTCTCTAGCATGAAACCTGGCGATGTTCAAAAGGTGTGGCTAATTTTCCGATTAACAGGCAACAGCATAAATAAAGATGCCTCGTGTAGCTACACTTGGTTTGCAACGTAATAATTAAATTAATATAAACCTGGCCACAACGGGTCTGATTAGAGAACCTCCTTAAATAAATATAAATGCGTAAAATCTTTAGGTATATCCAAGTTAAAATGCAAAAGTATAAATATATTTAACTACGCAGAACCACTGAAGGTGGTCCCCGGTAAAGCAAACAACATACTTATCAAGGGTGGTACGATATCCAGACTTCGACGATGCAGAAATTGCAGCCCTACGGTGGTGTCTTCGGGAAGAAAGGAATTGACCAGAGGATGGGGGTCGATTACAGCTTCTCCAGCTGTCGAATTTCCTACTCCTGTGGGTCTGTGTGGGCGTTCGGGCCCCGTCCGTGGAACTTTCTACCCCTGGTGTATGCGTGTAGGCGTTCTAGCCCCGTCCATGGAACCCTCTGACTATTGAAGGAAGCAATCCACCAAAACTTCTAGAGAAGGCTACAGCTGAATAAATGGGGTCGAGTCCGTCTTACAAACTAGCGAGATACTTCCAAAGGAAAGCCTATACGCTTAAATCCTGCACCAGCAGTTAAAATTCGCCCCCAACAACAAAATATTCTGCTCAACAGAACAACGAATGGAGTGATTTTCTTGGTGTTGATAACTCCAAAATCCACAAGGATGTCTTGAATAAAGTTTTCAGGAATCATCAACCATGCACATGCCAACAACAACGTCTCACTCTCTCTCTCTAAACCAGCCGGAAGACTCGCGCCACTCGCGGACTGTAACAGAAACTCCGCTACGGACGTTTTGTTGGTGCGGTTGCTGTTATGCGGTCCACAAAACGCAAATGCGTATCGCGGGTCGCATATGCAACAGGTTCGCAACAAAGTCTTCTAGCGGGCCAATTTAGGAGTAAACAAGCTTTGCCCCTGCACACTTTTTTAATGGTACGCCAATGATTCTTTCTTGGTAATCTTTATCCAATGTCAATTTGCAATATTATAATTTCAGCGTCTCTACCATGGATGTCCGCTGCTATGCCTCTCTACATCGTATACAGCAGGCAGCGATGCGTTTTCGATATAATTTATCCCCTCGTATATGAAATGTAATCGAGCACATGTACAATTACGCTGATGTGGGCGGTCGGTAAAGAATTCAAGGCGATGTTCGGAATGACCAGTTAACAAGAAAATGCTGTGCGAAACTGTTTTCGTGGATCCGGAGCAGTGCCATACATTTATTTAACATTGCGCGGTGGTTTTCTTCTAATAAAAAAAAACGTAAGTTGTTTGTGTTATACTTACTTAAATAATTATTATTGACTGTAATATTGCTTTCAAAAATATTTTTAAAATGGATTTTTGGAGACCATTTGATACAGAAGATAATTTACATAATGAAAACGTTGAAGACGAGATTACGGGGACTCGTTCGAATCGAGTCAGGAGTTTAAGAACCAAGATTTACACTTGCAAATCCAGCGTCGTCTTTTAAATATTTATAACTGCTTAAAGAGAGAAAATAATCAAATGACGGATACAGGTATTATAAAAAAATGTTTGAATTAACTACGACTTCGATTTCTGCTATTCATCTTGTTCTTAAAAAAGGGGGTTGTTCACTTTGTTAAAAGAAAACGGAAAAAATAAAAAATTTGAAAAATTGTCGATGCTTGGTAATGATTTCAAATAAATTGCACGAAAATCCTGATCATAATTATCAATCTTTGGAAACTTTAAGAGGTATTTTATTAGAGTGTAAAATCACAATGTCCGTATCTTGGTGATAATATACTCCGATGGTATTGTTAATGGGTGTTATTTTAAATTGAGCAAGTGCTGATCCGATCAGCAGGAGAAACCCTAAATTTTTCATCCTCGTGGTCCAGTTGAATGAGATTTCGTGAGCTTAGCTTCACCAAAGGTTTCTCTCTGCCAGGGGCGTCACTGGGTGTTCCTTCCACAGGGTTGCCTTTGATGCCGAAGACACCAACGATGGGATGGGATGAAATTCTTACTTGCTAATTGCTGAATCGTGTTGATTTGTTGCTTGTTGAATTATTATTGTTTCGCTTCTTTGCGTTTGAGAATGTAGGCTCTTCTGAACAAGGGATTGGCATCCACCACCACAGCTAACCAGTTCCTCTTGTTCCAGAAGCTCTTTTCGTCCGGTTAGGCACCTTTTGCAGATGGACTCCTTGTTCCCTCGGATATGTTTGCTACTGGTTAGGCTTCCGAACTGTGCGTGTTTTTCAGATCCGCCACGACTGCGCCAATGTTAGATTTTGGATTGTAGATTTAACTTTTTAAAAACAATTATTTTGTTTAACACTGGAGTCAACGTTGACTCTATAATAATAACAATAATAATTTTGAAGTGATTTATTCGAACATGAATTTAAGACTGAGGGTTACAGAGACTATTGGTAATATTTATAAGGTTACAGAACAAAGAACATTGGATTGGCAATTCAGCATGATAAACAGATTACTTAGAATTGAAATACTATGCTCATGCAGCGTGAGCGGTTATTAAGAAGAGCTGTTACGCAGTATGTAATATGATAAGTTTGAGAAGGTTAAGCCTGTCTCGGTGATATCGTATATCATAGTATATTTCTAATATAACATATATATACTAGCAGTAAAAGATCACGTAAAGGGGAAGGGTGGATACATTATTTCTATTATATAATGTACTTCTACCCCTCCATTATAATAGATGCTTAGTTATTAGTTATGTTATAACTTATAAGTAAATAGTTGTTGTGGATAAAACTATTAGTGAAACTTATTAGTTATTTATGAGAAAGACATACTGCAGTTGAAAGAGGATAATTGGTTAGGTAGATATTACCTATTAACGACCACGGTGGAACGTAATATTTACGTTTAAATTACCTGTTCAGGAAAATACGTTCTATAACTAATAGGTTATTATGATGGGGCGGCCTTGTTTAAGACGTATTACCGATGTCGTCTCATTCCCCACTTACCTATCTTTCACGTAAATTATAAGTTAATTAGGTTAGGTTAAACGGGCAAATGAGACCTAAATGAGGTCAGCATTACGTAATTCTGACATATGGTGCTATTTGGTTGGGTAGTCTGTTACGCTTACCGCCATATTACTGCATATTTAATCCAATGGAATTGATTTGGTGCAGTGTGAAACACGAGTTGAGAAAATGCAATCAGAATCTGACTTTAAGGGAATGATTTTAGTAGTGAGTTTACTGATGGCTCCGTTACTATGTAATCATTTTTATCTCGAAACTATCAGAATTTCCTTTATTATTATTTAAACTGGCTCCGGCACCGTCGGAGGAAATGGTTGTATGTCCACGTTTTTTCAATGTGTAACCCCCTTCCGCACAAGCGCCTGGCTTCTGGAATTGGGGGTTGTCTAATTTCTGTGGTGTTTGTTTGTTTGTTTACTATTTAAACTTTCTTACTGTAATGGAAGTTTTATTTTAATTGAGGTAAAATAACACAACTAATTCTGTTTTGTTTGAGATGTGAAGACGTTTTAATGGGAAATATGTTTTATTCTATTTTTATTGTTTTTAACCAGACTTAAATATTAAATTTTGTTATTAATGTTATCGGGTTTGTTAAGTTTATTATAACGTCCTACCTTACTAACATTATATACCTTTCCCCTTCCCATCCCGGTAAAAATTACTTGATTTTTGCTGGACGGTGATATTATCTATAATATCAAGTTTTTCTAGATCCCTACATTAAAAGTCAATGAAATTATTACGTTCTGTACAGTGGCGTAACTAGAAATTTTAGTCCCTTAAGCAAAATTGTATTTGGTCCCCTTCCCGCGAGCGAAACGAGCGCAAAAAATTCGCCGCAGGCAAAATTTTCTTAAATTATCAAGGTCATGCGTTTTACAAGCCCAGAAAACCCCAGAAAACCCCAGAAAAATTGTAACTTGCCCCTAACATAACGCACACATGGGTCCAAAACAAAAAGCATTAAATTTTTTTTTATTTATTTAATGCATTTTAAAAAGTCAACATTATTATATAAAAGTTCTAAAAATAAAAAATAATCCTCAAAATTAACAAAAAATTTAAAAAGTAACAAAATAAACATATTGTTTATAATAAAAAATATAAAAACAGTAACATATATTTTCCATACATTATATTCTACAATATTTACTTTCAAATCTACATGAAATTTACTTTTCTACTTTTCATAGCTGCAAAATTTTTAATTAATTCTGTTGTGTCCAAATTATCAGCTTCATCTCCTTCAATGGAAATTAAAGATAAATAATTTAACCGTTCCTGATGCATTGCATTTCTAAAATAATTTTTTATAATCTTTAATTTACTAAAAGATCTTTCTATTGTTGCCGACGTTACGGGCAAAGTTAAATACAAAATTAGTGCTGTAGTAACATCTTTGAAATTACATGTTAAATTATAATATTTTATTATTAATAATTCAGCAAATTCTCTTACAGTTGTAATTTTATTTAGATGCTCTTTGAAAAAGCTGCTTGAAACAATTTGTACAAGTTGAATCGGAAAATTTGTACTTAAGTCATTGCTATAAATTTTTTGTAAATTTTCTGCAAAAGTTACAATATTTTCTTCGGTTAGCGTTAATAACTTTACAGGATTTAGAAAATAAAAATTATCAACAATTTTTTGCATTGCATTGAATCTACTTTTAATTTGGACTATACTAACGTCTAAAATTTTGAAAAATACTTTTATTCTAAAATTATCTTCGGCTTTATTAAACGTGACATAATGTTCCTGTTCTTGTTCCTGTTCGTCAAAAAAATTTTTTGGTACGGATATTCTTTTTTCTATAAAATTATCCGGAACTCCTCATTTATCAGCAGTTTTTTTAGCTTCATTTTTACATTCATTAAAAGATTCTCTCAGTTTAATTAATGCTTCAGTAGTTGTCTTTAATGCAATTGATGCTTTTTCCAAATCTATTTCTTTAGATTGTAATAATTTTGAGGTAATATTAACTTCATTCAATAATTTAAATAAAAATGTGCAAAGAAACACAAACTGGAAATTGGTCATCATGTTTTTAATTCTTTTTGCTTCATTGCGTTCTTCTTTCTTGGTGCTTTTTAATGCTATTTATGTTAAAGCCTTTAATATGTCAACGTACCTTAGTTTAACAGCCAATAGTGATGTAACACGTCCTGACCATCTTGTGGGATTTAATCTTTTGATTGTAGTTGTTGATTCTTCTGTGAATGAAGCCAACGTTTCCCATCTATTTAAACTATAGCCAAAAAAGTTATATATGCTTCCAAGATTGACAAAAAAAGTGTCAGCTTCCTTTGAATTTTTAATGCAGTCATTTATTACCAAGTTTAGATTATGAGATGCACAATGTACATATTCGGCATTTGGTTGAATTTCTCGAATTTTTTGTTGTACACCATTATATAGACCACTCATTACATTTGCCCCGTCAAAACCTTGACCTCTACATTTGTTCAAATCTATTTTGTGCTTTTGAAGCAATTCATAAATTGTATTCGTTATACCAGTAGCTGAACGATCATTTATTACTAAGTAACCCAAAAATGTTTCTCTAATTTTAATACTAATTGGAATGTCTTCTGAGTTTCTTTCAATATCTATATATCTATAAACATGGCTTAATTGATCTACTTTGTTAATATCTTGAGTAGTATCCATTATAATTGCATAAAATGGAGCAGATTTAATATCTTCAACCAGTTTTTTTCCAAATATATTCCAATTGTATTAATTAGTTCGTTTTGAATTGTTGGGCTTAAGTATCTAATTTGCCCTTTTCCTTTATTTAATACTTCCTTCATTACCAAATCATACCTGGATAAGAGTTTTACTTCTTGCAAAAAAAATCCATTAAAATTATCTCCAAAATGTTCTCTATGTCCTCGAAATGGTAATGAATTTTTCGCTAGCAAAATCGTTATATTCACCAATCTTTCAAGAACTTGTCTCCAAAAGTTAGTTTCAGACCTAATTTTATCTTCAAGATCTTTGTCTATTGTATTGTTTTTCTTGCATCGTTCGTATATACAGCAAGCATTAATATGCGCACGGGAATTTTCGTGAACCGATATTTTTAATGACAGATTTTTCCAAGTCCTTATTCCTTCTGTCCAGTTACTTGACGATGAAAAGAGCCAACACGGATTACAATACACAACATCTAAACCAGCCGAATAACACAACCATGTTCTATTAATATAACCATAAGCAGTTTTCACTTTATAATAGTTTTCTGAGAATGATCATTTGGCTTGCATGGCTCTAAACTAATTACTAACTGTTTAATTTTATAAGTTAGTTCTGAGTTTTTTAGTGATTCAAACACTGTTTCTTTGCATAGGCATACACTTCTTTCTTCTAATTCTGAACTTTCTGTTACTAATTCTTGATCACTTTTTCTTTCTTTTTCTTCTATTTCATGTGATGTTTTGGGAATATATTCTGATTCTGACTCTGATGTCTCTGATACACTCGTACTCGTAGTAGCAATTTCATTTTCAACTTGAATAACTTCATTTTCATCTTGACGAGCGAAAAAAGATGAAATTTTTGGTATTTTATTTAATCTCTCTTGGATTTCTTTTGCGCGTCTTCGTTTTGCAGCTCCGCTTGTTTTGCTATAATTTTTATCAGCCATTTTGTATGTCTATGTAGTCTATTAAATAAATATTATTTTGGTCAGTTTAGTATATAATAATATAGTATATGTTGTTCTGTGATCTGTGATAGTGTAGTGATTAAAAACAGGCCAAACAGCGTAACAATAATAGCCCCCGGTTTACGGCACGCCGACAACTAGACAACTACGCAACTGTAGACTTGCACAAACTTGTGCTGTGCGGCACAGCACAGCTGTGCGCGCTAGAAAAAAGCCCGCATTTTTCAAATATTGAAAACAAAATTATTTAATAACAATTTCTGGATATTTTGTGTAAAAATTTCTAGGCATAGTAAATATAAAATTTTTTTAGTATCTTTAAACGTAGGCCCCGAGGGGCCCCTTGAGTCCCCCGGGCCCCTAAGCTGTGCTTAACCGCGCTTAATGCTAGTTACGCCACTGGTTCTGTAGAAAATGGCATTGACTAAGTGAGTAAAGTTTGTTGTTAGTTTATTTAAACGTATATAATTGTTAAGTGTATACTGATGCCTAATACTATGGTTATGTACTACATTTCTAAAGAAAGTAATGAAATATTACACTATTGTACATTTTTAACCACTTCAACTCAATAACTTTTTATGATATATGATCCTAGGTTGAAAATGAAGCGGCAGTATGTGTTTTTGACAATATTTAAATGAGAAGAGTAAACTTTGTCATTAATGGCTCCCACAGATAAAAATCAATTAGGTTTAAATCCGCTCCTGGGCCAATCCTTGTATTCCATGGTATAAACTCACATAGAAATCCCACTTTATAATTTTTCACTTGCTACTTTGAATAGTTTGTATATTTTTTATACTCATCGTAGCCTGACAAAGGACATAGTTGCATGATGTAATGTTTTTGAAAATGGACTACTTTTCTCCATGATATCCACGACTATACAATAATTATTTGACTTTATTTCTCCTTATGTCTGCTACAGATACGAATCACCATAAACAGAACAATAATTGCAAATTATTACGGAAAAGATTTCGTGATACGATATGCTCCCATGCAACTTTATAACGTTCGCCGACTTCCTTTCTAATTTTCAAACTCAAAACCCTTGCAAACTCCCAAAGCTGCAATTTACAATAATTTCGCTTTTATCACGAATACCATGCTTCGCGATCGTTCCTGAAAGTGACTTCGTGGATCGCTCCCTCGAGATCGTCAACATACATTTCTAATCCTTTGCTGTTCCAGAAACCTAGAAATTAATTTCCGACAAAAAGTTTCAATTACAAGATATATAATTTAATGTTTCTTGAGAATTACATTTTATCTAATTCGGTTGTGCATAGTGTTGTTGAATCCCTGTACAAATTCCCAGTGCTGAATCCTGATAAAATATTATGCTTAAAATCCCATCACATTCCATCTCATCCCATACCGTCCCATGCGATTCCATTCCATTTCATTATATTTTATTTTACAAACTCAACAGAATCTATATTCCAATTGCAGGGTCGGAACATACAGGGTGTGCAGGGAGCATCTTCGAGGTAATTATTTTTAAATGGAGGGTGTTCCATATATTTTTACATTTAGGAATTCGGCGTAAAATTTACCAACGACCTCCAGATTTTTGATTTTATCGGAACAAGGTTTAACAAATTAATTCGCTGTGTATGTATTACTATTAATTAGGAAGATATATTTTGCAATTATGTTTATTTATTTATTAGCCGTTACTCGAGTCCGAGTATAAAAATGTTACAGTCGATAAATTGTGTACAATAAAAAAACAAGTAAAAGGTGTAGTCTATTGTAATTCCCATTCATCTACGGTGCACACGACTATGGCTATAGAGGCCAATTCGGGAGAACACATGTCGACCGCAGTCAGGACAAACATAGACCTGGTTAGGTCTTGGATTCGGCCTTGCAGCAACATTTCCTTGATAGCTGGCCACAACCCCTCGCCATTCGGTTCTGTTCGCTGCAAGTTGTTCCCATTGCTCGTCTGGAATACCGCAGGATTTTAGATTTTCATGGAGAACGTCTTTGAACCTCTTTCGTTGACCGCCACGCCTTCTTCTACCGCTTAGCAATTCACCATAAAGTGTACATTTAGGAAGGCGGTTATCATGCATACGATGAACGTGACCTGCCCATCTTAGGCGTGCTCTTGAAATAAGCACCTCAATTGGAAGGCTGTTTGCTCTCCTGAGTACTTCCACGTTTGATATGTGATGGAACCAACGGATTTTCATCATACTTCTGAGGTGTCTTTGCTGAAAACGTTCTAATTCTTTCACATGACGACGGTAAGTGACCCAGCTTTCACATCCATATAGCAGTGTTGGAATGACAACTGCCCTGTAGACAGCCATTTTCGTTGACAAAGCAAGGTCGTGGTTGTCAAATACTCTCTCTCTAAGTCCCCAGAGTGCTCTAGATGCAGCGTTAATTCTATTGCGAATCTCGCTGTCAATATTTGCTTTGTCATTAACAACGTTGCCTAAGTAATTGAACTGATCCACGACTTCAAGAGAATTTCCGTTAAATGTAATGTCTATTTGGTTCACTTGATGAGGAGTTGACATAATCTTAGTTTTTCCAATGTTGATTTTAAGTCCCAAGGAATCATAGCTCTGGGCATACACATCTAAAAGTTCTTGAAGCTCTTCCGGCGTAGAGGCTAAAAGTGCACAGTCATCCGCATACTGGAGATCACAAATGAATCGTGTGCGTGTCTTCGTGAAAGCTCTAAAGCGCCCTATGTTAAAGAGACCGCCATCAAAACGGTATCTGAGACCTATTCCTCTGACTGTCAGTTTGTTGTCAACAATAATTGTTAGAGCAGTGGTAAACAAATTAAAGAGTAGGGGTGCCAAGGACACATCCCTGCCTAACTCCAGTGAGGGTTTGGAAAGGTTCGGTTGCCTCATTATTATACACAACCTGGACGTTGTTGTTTGTATGTAGACTGCGACATACTTCCACAAATTTTCTAGGGATACCTAAGCGGAACATAATTTTCCAGAGCACTTCCCTGTTCACCGAGTCAAACGCCTTGGTTAAATCAATGAAGGCCATGTGAATTTCTCCTTGATGTTCTAGTGCTTTTTTTTGAAGCTGTTTAAGTGTGAAGATTAAATCCGATGTGCCTCGGTTTGGTCTAAAGCCACTCTGTGTTTCAGGAAGCAACTTTTCCATAACAGGTGTTAGCCTGTTTACCATCGCTTTAGTGAGTATCTTCCCTCCAACAGCCAGGAGAGCTATACCCCTGTAATTTCCACAGTCCGCAGCGCTCCCTTTGTTTTTGAAGAGGTTGATTAAAAGTGTGTCACGAAACTCCTGCGGAGCTTGACCACTTTCCCACACGACATCAAACAGTTTTTTGAGGTAGGGTATGAGCTCTGACGACACAGCTTTAAAGATCTCAGCTGGGAGTGAGTCGGCGCCGGGAGATTTGTTATTTTTTAGCTGCCCAATGGCGGTTAAGATCTCTTCCGTTGTTAGTGGTTTATCTAAGTCTTCGAAGGTGTCATATTGAGGGATAAGATTTATAATATCGTGATCGGTTTGACTTTGCTGGTTAAGAATGTTAGAGTAGTGTTCTTTCCATCGGGCTCTTATTTCCTGGTCTTCTTTGAGGAGATTTCCATTTAAATCTTTAATAGGGCACATATTTTTCCGACTGGGGCCGTACACTGCTTTTACTCCTTGAAAGAAATTCTTGTAGTCGTGTGAATCGGCGTACCTTTGAATTTCTCTGGCCTTGCTTGCCCACCACTTGTTCTTTATTCTTCTGATTTCGCGTTGCGTTTCATACTTAGATTGGGTAAAAGCTTCTGCTTTTGATGAGTCATTGGGGTGGTTGATAGCGTTTTGGAAGGCAATATGTTTGCGGTCAAGAAGTTCTTGTATAAAAGCTTCATTATCATTGAACCAGTCCTCCTGTTTTTTACTTGCTGCAGTGCCAACAATTTCCTCAATTATGTAGACAAGGGATGTACTACAACGGCACAACCACCAAATATTAATTATAATTATACAGGGTGTATTTTATACTAGCGCCAATTCAGGACAATTCTAAGTGAATTTTCTTAATTTTTTCAAATGGAACACTCTGTATATTATTGTATTTTCGAATTGGCATGTTAATTCTCTACGATTTTAGTAAATAATATCCTATACATAAAATCGATATTTCCAGAGATATTTTTACTTTTTTATTAAAAACCGTTAAATTATAATACTTTCCATTTCGAACTGATCTAGTAGCCATGATTTTGACATAAAGTGAGAATAATTGAAAGTTATCTTATTGACGTTTAATTACTAACTATTGTGACAAAGCATTTACACTTAGGGATTATGAAAACGGAATACAATTTTATCAATGGGCAAAATAAAAAATAGGACAACAAAGATGTTTTTGTTACTTTGTCTTGCTTGCCAATGAGGCAACGTTTCACTAAAATGGACATGGTAATCGTCATAATTTTAATTACTACGACACAACCAATCTTAATATCTCATGAACAAATAGCCAGATAAAATGGTCGCTAAATGTTTGTGGAGGAATTGTTGGGGATTATGTGACAGAACCACATTTTTTTTTATAGACGTATGATTAGTCAAGTTTATTTGGAATTTTTGCAAGACAGCTTGGAAAAATTACTGGAGGATGTCCCCAGGGATATTAGGGAGAGAATGTGGTACCTCCATGATGGAGCACCTGCACACCACAGTGCAGCTATTCATGAACATTTAAACGACGCTTTTCCAAATGGTTCGAAAGGAAGATGAGGGCCCCATAGTTGGCCTGCCAGAAGCCTTGATTTGATCAAAATAGACTTTTTTGTTGGGCTATGTTAAGGAGCAAGTGAAAAAAGCTCCTATAACAACAGAAGAAAATATGAAAGAAAGAATAAGGGAAGTTTTTCAGGAAATTGCTGAGACAAATATTTTAAGAAATGTCGATAGATCATTAGAAAATCGTCTACATAAATGCATAGAAGTATTGGGAGGCCACTTTGAACATTTCCTATAAACACTAGGTATTATTTATGTCATTAAATTAGGTTCAAAATAACTTTGAATTTTTACCGTACCGTATTTTCTGTTCCTATTATTTATGTAAAAATTTTTGTAATATTAAACATTAAACATTTTTAAGATAGACTCAAATGTGATTTAATTAATTAAACTGTGAAAAAATACTATTGAAGCAAGCAAGACGCACCCGGAAAAAAATTTAATACTACTCTCAATTATTCTCACTTTATGTCACTCCTTTCTAAACTCAATGCAATTGGAGTGTCAGATATCTTGCTATCCCTAATTGAATCCTATTTATTTAATAGAGCACAGTTCGTGGAATACGGTGGATATAATTCTCGCAACTTTTTGCAACATCCGGAGTCCCTCAAGGATCCAACCTAGGGCCACTTTTATTCTTAGTATTTATTAATGATTTATCCCTCACTATGAGTTCTACACATTTATTTTTCGCCGACGATTTGAAAGTCTACTCTGAAGTAAGAAAGCCAAACGACTGTTCTGACTTGCAAATAGCGTTAGACTCAGTTAACGAATCGTGCGTGAATAACTACTTAAAACTAAATACGTCTAAATGTAAGATAATGATACCGTTCTTGACCGATGTAAAAATTTCAAGTATCTTGGAGTATCATTCGATTCCAAGCTCAGTTCTTCTACTCATATAAGCACAATTGTTACTTTGGCTTCTAAAGTACTTGGGTATTGTATAAGGAACTGGGACAGCTTTACGGATATCAACACTGAAATTAATATACATATCATTTATACGAAGCGAACTTGAATATGCCTCTGTCATCTGTTCACCTGTTTATCAAAACTCTAAAATGCAAGTTGAGTCCGTACAAAGACGATTTCTTAAATATATATATTTCAAATCCAATGGGTCCTATCCTGTTAGGGGCTTTGATCACAATACACACTAAATTCATTCAATTTTGACTCGCTTGAATTTAGAAGAAATTGCACAGCACTACAATTGTTATATAAAATACGGCATAGCGAATTAGATTGTATTCACTTACTAAATAAAATTAACTTTCATGTACCAAGGCAGAACGCTCGTCTGCACATTGCATTTTACGTCAATACCAGCAGAACTAACATTTAGGTTAAGTCTCCAATATTCAACATGTGCAAGATATTTAATGAAGTCGCTCATATGTGCGACCTCAAGTATGATACTCTAAACCGCATTATCATATGTACAAAGATTCATTTAACTGATTAAGTCTAATTATAACAATCTAATCTATAATATCTATCTAATCTTTTTTACAATTAATAAATGATAAATTAACGCAATTATGTAATGTAATGTATGCATGTATGTATTTTGTATGTATGTATGTATATATTATGTAATGAAATATAAATTAATGTAATTTTGTAAATTTTTATCTCATTATTGTTATTTTTTTATATTTTGTTCATTATTTTCTGTAATTCGGTGTCAACTTGATGAAAATAAACGCATTATTATTATTAATAAAAATCATGGCTACTAGATCAGTTCTAAATGAAAAGTATTACAATTTAACGGTTTTTAGTGAAAAAGTAAAAATATCTCTGGAAATATCGATTTTAGGTATAGGATATTATTCATAAAAATCGTAGAGAATTAATGTGATAATTCAAAAATACAATAATATACAGAGCGTTCCATTTGAAAAAAAAAAATGAGAAAATTCACTTTGAAATGTCCTGAATTAGCGCTAGTATAAAATACTTTTGACTTCGACGCGCTACTGGGACACCTTGTATCTACTTTTTAGATTGTTGTGCTTTAACGTATTTAGGATAACCCTGTACAGATATTCAATTAAACTGGCGAATAATGTTTACATCTAATTATTATTGAATTATTCGCAAAAGCTATTTTCTTGAAATTATCTCGTGCAAATTTGCTATTATTTTGCTATGAATACAAGAATTTAAAAATAATTACTGATAACTACGGTAAAATAGTATTTCTTATTTATTCTTCAGAATCCCGTCCAATCTCACGGTAATATTCGAGCGGGAGTGCCTAACGCAACATATCATCTTCCAAAAACCTTTGCATCCAAAGCGTTCTCTAAATCATATACTTTGAATTCTTTTAGAAAAAAAAGAAGGTAATGTGGGATGGGTAAAGTGGAGTGATATCATAGTGTCAGCTGAAACATTTCCAACAATCTCTTTATGTGCACTAGACTGGGACATTCTGTAATGGACATTTTATTATCTCTCAAGTGTAGGTGTACGTAGAAAAATCGTAACTCTAATGCAGAACCATAATTGCTGAAAGTGGCGTATCTGGTCAAGACCAGAGCTTCAGAGCTCTGTTAAATAATCGATTTGGACTGTGGAAAGTGTATATGTGATTGTGAGTAGGACAATTAAGACGTAACTTATAGAACTTTTAATTTTATTCGTTACTTACATCAGAAGTATGTCTTAACAACTAACTGAAACTTAATGATAAATTTTATTGTACCTAAAAGTCACCGTGTACTCTCTTTGGGATTGCCCATTGTTACAGGTCACCGTAGCCTTCATAAAATTAATTTTGTTCGTTGGGTTTTTCCATTGTCCATTGAGATTAAAAAAGCTTTACCCACTTTCTCGTTGGAGTTGTTGTCGATGGGGCGAGCGTGGGTGCGTCTTTACTATGTACATACTTCGATATGCGATGTAAAACAACGTAAGGCGCGGTTAGTAGTTGGATGGGTGACCGTTCCAACTGTTGTAGGGTCCCCTACAAGTCCAAAATAAAAAATAAAAAATAAGAAATTCCAAAAATCACCAAAAAATCAGATCACCCCATGCAATATGGCAAACCACATAAAAAAAGTCAACCAGACGCCATTCACACCAAAAAACCACAGTCAAACTCAAAGAAATCTGAGAAAATTCGCAGACACTCGATAATTCATAAATAACGTAAATTCACTAAAGTCCAACCTCAAACATTCATTCAAGCCAATTCGTAACCGATTCATTACGAAAAAGTCACTTAAAAATGCAGCCCCCGTATATTCATCGACCTAACCAAAATGACTATCTAAACCCAAATTTTCATCATCTTACTTCAATCCATAAATTTTCTATAAACAGTTTCATTTTCAAAATTTTAATACTTCTTGACCACCTCTCGTATACGTAACTACGTCTAAACTTAACCTTCGAGCTCGTTTCCCAACTTTCTTGCAACCGCTTCGCATTTTACTCTTTTTACTTTTCGATCACCCCCTGTATACTTCAAATCACGTTCCGTGCCTCGAGTCTTAAAGTTTAAATCCCATTCCATCAAATTCTCGCAATCCGATTGCTATTTTAAATTTCACCATTTTTGATCACTCCTCGTATCATAGCATACAATATCTCGGTTCAACTTGACTCGTACCCGTTAGGAACATTTTAATATCTTATCTTCAGACACTGCGCACCTATCGGGAACATTATCATTTCATTTCAACTTTTAAACATCGGACCTCCGTTAATAGTTTACGGGGTCGTGTCAGATTTCGCTAATTAAACTCCAATAACTTCTAAACCAAAATAGATCCGAATTTCATTTTTATTTCAATAAATTCCTATTTTCATTGCCGATTTTTCTATGTAACTTTTATCTTCAAAATCTTAAAATTTCCAGTATTGCGCAACATGTCGTAATCGATGACTCATCCTCGCCCGCACGTAGCCATTTCAAGCCTTTCCAGACCTTTAGAACGGGATGCGAGACTCGATGGGGCGCGACAAACGAAATTTACCCAAACAATATAAATACCGGCGTGTAGCAAGCCCAAGTTAAGTTCAATTTTGGCAGTGACTCCTATTACTATTACTATTATTCCGGTTACTATTTAACTAAAGTTGTAGATACCCACCGTCTAGTTAGGCTTTCTTAACCACCCGTCCTAGCATACTTCTCGTGACTAGCTTCCCAGGCCGAAACCTGGTTGAAAAGAGTAGTTTTAAGTAATCGCCTTAAGTGGCCCCTTTCTTTTTTAAATATTTATATTTCGTTTTAAGTGACCCCATTTATATTTCGTCTTAACTGACTACATTTATTCTCGCCTTTACGGCCCATACAATCCTAAACCAAGTGAGTTTTTTCAGATTAATTCCAATTAAAATATTTCAATAAATAATTTTTACTAAATTCTACAGCCCGAATTTATGCTGTCGAATAGTTTTATTCTACAAAAAGAAACTCTGTTAAATAAAACTTTTTACTATATTTTTCCAAACTCTGTTCAAAGAAAAGTTTAAATAAAAAATTGTTCGTTCCGTTTTAAAATTAAGTGTTATTTTTTCAAGAACACCAAATACAGGGTGTAGTCGTTGACCCTGTCAAAACTCAAAGACTATACAGTGTTAAATAATAATAAAATTGAAATCACATGCTTCGACCGAATCCAGACTACAATAGACAGGGTGTAGTATTTGACCCTAACCAGTTCAACAGAAATCCAATACCATCCTTCGGAAAGGATGTAAAGCCGTCGGTCTCTTGTCTATTAAATGTTAGGCAAGTAAAACCTCTTAAGGGAAGAGGTTCGGCAAAATTCCTGGTTGGGGGTAGCTCGTCTACAGGTGTTAGGCCTCAGTAACGGAAATAGGCCGACGTTAAATAAATGTATAAAAGAAAAAAGATGTTGTCGATTGAAATAACTTCGAGCAAACGACAATATCTAAAACCTTGCGATCTTTAAGTATTAAGCTCAAAATGTAGCAGGTCCGGGGCACTGCCAAATATAGCTCTTCCTTATGTATACACAGACACACTCTAAAATTCCTTTCATTGAGGAAGTTTGTACAGAGTGAACACTTAAAGGTAAAGTGCTACTTTTAAAATACAAATTAGGGCTAGCGTAGGTGCGTCTTTACTATGTACATACTTCGGTATACGATTTAAAGCAACGGCAGGCGCAGTTAGTACTTGGATGGGTAACCATTCCAACGGAAACCGCGTTCTCGCCTCACACATCTTCCAGCGGCTTGTATATCAGTGTATGCGCGGAACTATACAACCTATACCATCCTTCGGAGGGAATGTAAAGCCGTCGGTCCCTTGTCTATTAAATGTTAGGCAAGTAAAAGATCCCTACTCTTCTTAAGGGAAGAGGTTCGGCAAAATTCCTGGTTGGGGGTAGCTCGTCTACAGGTGTTAGGCCTCAGTAACGGAAATAGGCCGACGTTAAATAAATGTATAAAAGAAAAAAGATGTTGTCGATTGGAATAACTTCGAGCAAACGGCAATATCTAAAACCTTGTGATGGTGGTAAAATTCCTGCTAGGACTAAATGAATCCAGTAAATGTCGAAGAAATTACGATGTTCTACAGCCCATTTCCTCATGTTTTCGTTCGTTGATCCCGATATGTACAGTCTCAAGACTATTTTAATGGTATCATACTTTTCTGTCGGTGATTCTAGTATTATGTCCTTTACTTCCTGGGCGTATTTATTCTC
This sequence comes from Leptura quadrifasciata, assembly GCA_963675555.1. Classification (NCBI taxonomy): domain Eukaryota; kingdom Metazoa; phylum Arthropoda; class Insecta; order Coleoptera; family Cerambycidae; genus Leptura; species Leptura quadrifasciata. Next base: position 6,801,375 of record OY776677.1, read on the forward strand.
TAACTTCGAAATTAGGTACCAAAATTGAGTACCATCTTGCGTCACTCTACTAAGATTGACTTGGGCTACAAACTGTCGAAATCATAATTCTTGTTTTTTAGGCCAAAATGCGCGCGTATATGATTTATTTATCGATTAACAATAATGCATCAGCCACTGTATTGCCTTTTTCAGATAAGACGATAATTTTATACCTTCATATCATATCTTATATCTTCATGTTGAACTGCCTAATTCTGTATGGTTATGAAGAAAACATTGTTTTCCCTCGATACTTCATCTAGATGATTTCAATATTTACTTCATCTAACATATCTTTTTCCAATTCAGTGAAATTAAAAAGATACTCTTCAATAAAGCTGCCCATGACAAGGGAAACGAATGTTTTTATCTGTTTTGAAGATATTCTTTATATCCTAAGAGCTAAGCTATTAAGTTTATGAATAATTTGCAGTTATTCGCAAAGAAACTTCAGAGATTGCAGTATCAATGTCATTATGTAGATACAGTTTTAGAGTAAGTATGCAATTGTGATGATTCCCACTTCAAGAATGATTCTGATAAAAGCGACGTGAATATATGAAGTTGTTGATTATACAGGGTGTTTTAATACACGCACTATTGGCACCCTGTATGATAAGCATTTAGAACACCAAATAATAAAAGCACATTCTAAATTAGGGCGAGCAAATGTGGTATATTAATATTGACAAACTGAAGCAATTACTTCGGCTGTTTCTGATAATAAATCCTTAAGTTTTGTAGGTGTTCGTGGCAATGTACTTGTAATTGTTAAAGTACACTTTTTTATCAAAGGTAATATCCAGATCACAAAATGTTCCAGGTCTAGAGATCGTGTTATTATCTACAGAGAACTCAAAGTGGATCAAAATCTTTTGGTGGAATAACACACTGCGTTACATTTCTGTATATTTAAAGGTAAATTATTCATTAAGTATCAATCCTTAACGTAAGAAATTTTGTTGAAATACAGGACAGTCGTCGAAACTTGCAACCTTGCAAACATTTTTTATGTCGTCAGTATAAAAAAGACAAGGTTCTGTCAGGCTGTTAACAACATCGTCAATGCAGGATAAATAACAGAGGTCCTAAAACTTTTCCCTGCGGCGTACCCGACGTAGCAGATATTTGGATAGAATTGCAACCGCGATATACAACATGCCGGATCCTATCTGAGAAGTAGGATCTTCAAGAAGTCTACAGAGAAACCGAGATTAGTCAGTTTATTTAATAGAATACTGTAGTCAATTCTGTCAAATGCCTTTGAAAAATCGGTATAGATCACATCTGCTTGAAGTCCCTCGTCGATGGCATCAGTTAAGAGTTCTATCTTACAAAATAAGTTGGTAACGGTAGACCTGTCTTTAGCAAAACCATCTGTTGCGCACTTTTCTGATACGGTGACAAGAAGAGATAAGAGGCATATTTTTTTCCAAAGAAGGGCAGTATACAATGCATTTAAAACAAAAACTATCCACCTAAATAAAATTGGTTGACGTTTTTATAAGGACACCTCGTATTGATGCTTTGAAAGACAAATATTAAATTTTGTTTTGTTTACGATAAATTAAAATCCTGTTGAAAATAAACACCGAATCGTCTTGCACGCCACGCTTTATTCTTTGCATTCAGTTTAAGTGGAACAGTGACATCTCGAGATTAAACCATTTATTAAGATTATTTAGATTTATGAAAGGCTTTTTCACACTCAGTCAGGATTTCTTTTCACTTCAATTAAACTGAATAGCTGAAAACCCTTTGAGCTGGAACTAATTCTCACCGCCGCCGATTCACAAAGGAGCTTTTATTGTATTAATCTTAAAATGTTTAAAATATATGGAGGTGCGCAGTTTGATAAACAGTAGCGAATACAGTGCTACATTTTATCTAAAGTTATTAGAGAAACCACAATGCATTAAATATCACTCCAATGGCCATAATGCAGAGACTTTACTTATAAGAAGTATTAAAAATAAGTTAGGGACTCTTATCTTTGTTTCTCTCAACGAACTAATGGGTAAATTAGGTAAAAGCACAAGTATTGATTGAGACGGCTACCTATTATCTTCTGGAGTATGTTTACAAATGCTTGGATGAGGGTAGGTATGTTGTGTCATTGTCGTTTGACCTATCCAAAGCATTTGATACTGTCAATAAAGAAATACTGAATAGTAAATTATACAGTGTCGGCATTAGGGGTAACATTCTGCTGTGGCTGACCTCCTATATGGAAAATAGATCGGTTAGGGTGAGGCTAAATGACCAGGAGTCGGATACATTTAGTGTTGCACTTGGGATTCCTCAAGGCTCAGTGCTAGGTCCATTACTGTTCATGCTCTATGTAAATGATTTGCCCACTTACATGGAGCATGGCCATGTAACAATGTTTGCGGATGACACAACAATCACCGTGTAAGCTGATACACTCGAGGAGCTTCACATTCAGATCAATAATATAATAGATTCTTTAAGTGCATGGTGTCAAAGAAACAAGCTGATTCTAAATGAGAAAAAGACAGTTTGCATAAACTTTCACCTTCAAAAACCTTTACCGGAAAACTTCACGAATGATATTGTGCTATCGGATTCTGTCAAATTACTTGGTACCTTACTTGATTCCAAGTTATCCTGGTGTAGACATGTAGATCATGTATGTAGTGAGTTAAATAAGGCATTTTTTGCAATGTTACAGTTAAAATCCTCCCTAGGCAAAGAAGGCTTAATCATATTATGCTATGGCGTATAGTCACATCTCATTTAATATTCTTGCATAGGGTAAAGCCTCTGAGTGTGAAAGTGTTTATTTGTCAAAAAAGAATTATCAGGCTTATTTTTGTCCTAAAAGCAAACGAAAGTTGTAGAGAAATATTTATGGAAAAACGTATTCTTACAACACCTTCGATCTATATCCTAAAATGCTTAACATTTACAAAAAATAACTTAGTCTTTAAAAAAAGGTGTATCTATCACAATTATCCAACGAGAGACGGTGATCTCTTAAGCGTACCGAGTCACCATACGAGCTCATTTAAACGATCATCTATGTATAACTGTATCATCCTATACAATGCTCTCCCTAAAAGTATTCGTGATATTCCAACAACATAAAATTTAAAATAAAACTTAAAAAATACCTATCTAATAAGGGCTATTATATCAGACTTTATTGAAGGGATATAATGTTATCTGTTTTATTTATTGTGTCATATATGTATATATTTACGTGTTTTTGTCACACATTTGTTATGCTAATGTTATTTGTTTTTTATTCGCTTAATTATTTATTTAATTATCTATATTTCTATGTTCTTTTCCTGACTTGTTACATGTACAATATGTTTTTATCGTGATCAATAAATTATTGTTATTATTATTATCCTCCGTGGTTTAACAGGGAAATTATTAGTGAAAAACAAAAAGGCAAAAACAGAAACTATCGAAGCTTTACAAAAAATCTAATGACCCTGCAATTTACTTAGCTTTTAGTGAGCTGAGAGCGAAATTAAAAGCTGATATTTTTAACGCTCGCAAAAATTTTATAATATTTACCGAAGAGAATATTAAGAACGAGCTTAAAAGATTTTGGTCCTACATGTGACATTGAATGATGAAGAATTAGATAATGGCTACTCAGTCGTAGAGGGCTTTGCAATTTTTTTTAAAAACGCATATGCTTCAGATGCTGATGACATAGATGTCATTGATGAGACATTATCAAATATAAATGCAAACACTACTCGAAATATTAATGCTTCCACTGAAGTGATATTTTAAAATGCATAAGAAGACTAAAGCCAAATATGACCACGGATCCGAACAATATTCCAGCTTTCTTAATTTGTGCCCCTATTAGTAGTACCTCTAAAAATAATTTTTAACCTTGCTGTGCATTCAAATACAATACCCGAAATTTGGAAAGTGTCACGTATATGTCCTGTTTTAAAAAAGGCAATTGAGGTGATATAGAGAATTATCGCCCCATAACAATTATCTGTAGTTTTATTAAAGTACTTGAATTTTACATCCATGATATATTATACAGTCACGTGAAAAACAGTATTAGTATACACCAGCATGGTTTTATGAAGGTGATGATCAAGGTCAAGTTGACGTAGTTTATACAGATTTCTCCAAGGCCTTCGATAGGCTTACCCATAGTATATTGGTCCTTGAGTTAGATAAATGCGGTCTGTCACAGAATGCACTGAGCCTTTTCAAATCCTATCTCTCTGATCGATTACAATACGTATGCTACAGGGGCTTTGCTTCAACTGAATTTGAAGTCCTATCTGGTGTTCCTCAAGGATCGATACTGGGGCCGTTACTTTTCCACATCTTCATTAATAACGCTATTAGTTCTTTGAATGATCCTCATCTACTATACGCAGACGATATGAAAATTTATGTTAGGATAAACTGCGCACAGGATTGCATCATCCTTCAGGAAAACCTCCATAGGCTTGATTTGTGGTGTAGGGAAAATAAGTTGCTATTTTATATAAACAAATGTAAGATATGTTAATGTTTCCATACAGTATCGATGGTATTTTACTTGATAGACCAGAATATATCAAAGATTTAGGGGTATTTTTTGTTTCAAAATTAAATTTTACCCACCACATAGATGAAGTAATTTCAGCTGCCAATAGAAGTTTAGGATTTATCATGCGTAATTCCCGTGAGTTTCATAAACTATCAACAATTAAACTGTTATACAACTCATATGTCAGATCCCGACTAAAATATAATTGTCATTTGGTGCCCAAATTACGTAAAATATATCGAGGTATTAGAAAGAGTGCAAAGGAGATTTTTAAAGTATCTGTCCTATAAAGATAATAAAGTGTATCCTCCTATTGGCTTTCCACACGATCTGTTACTTGACACACACAACTTTAAATCCTTACTGGTTCGTCGTGATATGCACTGTTATCTTTCTGTCTAACATAATAAACTCTGTTCATGATGCGACCGTAATACTGAGTAAAATCAATTTCCATGTACTAACATATACTAGGCAACGTTATGAAACTTTTTATATAAAGACGGCTAATACTAATATATTGCATTACTCTCCTATGTATATGATGTGCCGCAATTACTCCACCGTGCAAGACAGCATTGATACATATAATTCTAGCAATGTACATATAGAAAATGTAAAAAATGTGTTTTTTGTATCTTAAATTTTGTTAATTTTGTTTAGTGCTTGTCTTGTTATTTACCTTACTTGTTTGTCAGGAATGTTTGTCTTTTGCTAGCATGTCACTATTATATACCTATGTGTCTGTATTACTATTTACACATTGTCATTGTACTTTTTTTTTGAAAATTTTTTTACATTTTTCTTTTATCGTTTTGGTCCATTCAATCAATTTTAGGGCATTCACTACACTCTAGATGTAAAAATTAAAATGGCCCTAAGAATCCAAGTAGTTTAGAATGGTTGTCAAAACTATGCAAACGTACATGAAATGATCCCAAAAAATGTAATAAATGCAAATAAAAGAAATTTAGGAAGGTCGAAAATAATGGAAAAATAACTTAAATTATTTTTATTTCAAATTAAAAATTTAAAAAGTAAGATTTTTTATCAAGTAGAATGTTTTTTTCAAAAAAAAGTCTGTTGTAAATAGAGATTTTTATGTCAGTTATGTCAATTAAATTATTTTGACAAGAAATCATTGGTGGGTATCACAATAACATTGACACTAATAAACATAATAATAGTATTTTATATAACAAGTGGCTAAAAAAACACATTTTAGTTCCGAGTTATATACAATATTTTTTGTATCGCCATTCAAAAACAATCTGGTTTGTAAAAATACGGAAAAAGTGTGAAAAAAAGAAGTTTTATTTCACACTGTGAAATAATAATATATTCAACGAGCGGTAATGTAGATAATAACTCATGCAGATTAAGTTTGTAATTCATCAAGTGAGTTATTGCAATTACCGCAAGTTGAATACTATCTCATCTATGATTATAACATAAATATTAAATTGAAAAAAGGGTGAAAACTACCTCTTTGAGACAAAAAACGGTCGTAACTAATTTTTTCGCGCTGCTCGAAGTGAATGTAACTAAAGAAAGGTTGAGGAGGACGAGGGAGACAAAATTCAACCACCCACCACTTACTTTAGTCATGGGGTGAAAACTACCACCTACAGGGATTACGGTCACCCTCAATTTTTCTGCCAATTTTCCAAAAGGATTTCGATTGGGAGGTAGTGATCCCGGAAGGGGATAATTTTCACCTCCTTGTCTGAAAATAAGGGGTGGATGAATGAATTTACTTCCCTCATCTGTTTTAATTACCTACCAATCGAATTCCTTTTGGAAAATCGGCAGGAAAATTGAGGGGGCCTGTGATCTCTGCAGCGGCTAGTTTTCACCACTTCACTGGAAATAAGGGTGGATGGATGATTTTATTTACCTGATCCTCGATCTTTTTTTAGTAGCATTCCCTCCGAACAGCGCTAAAAGATCAGTTTCGACCGTTTTTTTATTCATAGGGGTGGCTGATCGACCCTCTCGATAGCCCCATACAGAAAATCACTTTTACAGGAAAAATTCAGCACAAAAACTGCGCCTTCACTTGCTACACCTTTTGGGGGCGGTTATTGGCCAATAGGGGATGAAGGTAGGTGTTTTTCACCCTCGGACTTATCGGAAAAAAATTCCGAACCAAAAACGGGGGAGAAATGGCTTTTAGCCCTGGGTTAGTTTTCACCCCCTTGACTGGAAATGGGGGATGGATGATTGATTTTATTAGTTACATTGCCTCCAAATAGCGCGAAAAAATCAGATACGACTGTTTTTTGCTTCAAAAGGGTGGTTTTTACCCCCTTTGATCAGCCCTCTCGGTGGCCTAGTATCAAAAATCATTTTTACAGAAAAATTCTCCACAAAAACTGTGTCTCCACTTGCTACAGACTTTGGGGTGGCTTTGGTCAATAGGGGATGATGGCAGGTTTTTTTTATTCTCGGACTTATCGCAATAGATTCTCCGCCCCAAGATACGGGGGGGAGAGAGAAATGTATTTTAGCCCTGGTCCAAAAGTGTCCAACTTTTCCGTTTATTTACCTGGACAGAAGGTAATGGAGATTGTCTCTGTACCTAGTGAATTATAACTCACGCTATTTGTTTATGGATACTATTATTTGTCCGAAAGCAGCAATTTTTTTTTTATTTTTCACTTGCTTATAATGACATTGTTTTGATTCGTTGAATCTGTCAAATAAATGCCATTTTAGGATATGGCCTTACAAAAATATGTTGTGATTGATGCGTCACTGGTGAGAACCATGCTTACAACGGGTAGATCAGTTGATTACTTTTTTCTGCTGCAATGACATACAGATTTTTAAAAACGTTTGGCAGAAGGTTTGGTCGTTGGTAGAAATAAAAGGAAAGGCAAACCAGTAAGTCTTTTTGAATAATTATAAATAAAAAAATCCTTTAGGAGTGATTCTTTTACCACAAATGACCAGAATTTCTTAAAAACTCCTTTAATAGACAAAATGTTGAAAATTCTGCATTTACATACTTATACTTAATCAGCCGAAAATTAATTAGGGATTAAGTCATAAATATTTTGGGCATAAATTTAAAATAACCACCTCTGTAAAACTCATTTTGAAATTTTCTGTCAGGAAGCCGAAATATATGTATATATGTATGTATATGTATGCATGTATGTATATAGTAAGATATACCAAATACATTATTTGAAAACATCTAAAAGTGTGTTTATTTGAAATAAATATAATTGTTTTTAATTTTCATAATTTCTCTTTATATATCTTTGTTTATACCATGTATATACATAATATAATGAATGCCCATTATTATGCTAGTTTTATTTAATATTTTGAAGCACTCGATTACCTTAATGGTAATAAAATGTACATCGCCTGGGTATAAATTGAGCACTGAAACTAATAACAACAGTACGACTCGTACCTTGGCACTGCAGGCATTTCTCTGCTTTTTTTCTTTGTGCAAATAAATAATATAAATAATTATTATAACAGACTTCTTGATTCGGTGATTACAAATCAATTAAGTCGTGTTAGCAAATCAGATAATGTTTTAATGAGTGAGGATGCTTACCACCCTGCCCTTTGCATCTGCTTTTCTAACACAGTCAATTCATATCATAGCGCTCAAACTAATGCAAAAGAAGTTTACAGCTTTCGTAAAGCCAACTATGCTCTATTGTATGAAATGATATTGAATTGTGATTGGTCTTTTTAAAAAAACTTTGATAATGTGAAGGTAGCCAGTGATCAATTTTATAGTACGTACGTACTAAGGTATGCTTCTAAACGTATTCCTCGGAATGCTAGTAAAAAGTTTCCTCCGTGGTTTAACGGCCTACTTATAAAAAATATTAAAACCAAATTCTTGCTTTGGAAGTGCTACAAAAAAAACAAGGTATCCGTATGTCTATTATAATCAGTTTAAACTTATTAGGAATGAAATAAATATGGTCATTTTGGGGTCAATTCTAAATCAAATATGTCAAATATTCCGGATGATTAAATGTACAACGATAGAAATTTAACCGCCATGCAAGATATTGTTGATGCTGTTTCAGCACCAGATTCACCACACCGGTAAAAGTTACCGATAATGCAAATGATTCATATTACAATGATCATACCAACGATGTATTAACAGCGTATTAAAGTTGAAACCTAAGGTTACTAATAGTCCTGATGACATTCCAGCATTTATTGTGCTTATGCTCTGGTCACTATATTGTTTAACCTATGCTCCGTACCTGTGTTATTCCGATTGTTTAGAAAACTACTCGAGTTTGTGCCATGTTTAAAAAAGGTAATAGGAATAATGTTGAAAACTACAGACCTATAACAGTAATATGTAATTTTGCTAAAGTTTTTATGCACTACATGACGTATTGTATCAGCACGTTCGGGGACAAATTTCTACTCGTCAACATAACTTCGTGCGTAACAGATCAACGGTAACAAATTTTACACCACTCAATTTATTGCTGATAATCTTCATATGAATGTCTAGGTGGAAGTAATTTATACAGATTTCTCCGAGGCCTTTGATCGGTTAAATCATGGCACCTTACATCAAAAGCTTAAAAGAGTTGAAATGTCTATGACAGTGCTAGACTTATTTAAGTTCCATTTAATAGAGCGCAGTTCGTTTAATGTCGCGTGTTTCATTTCCAAGGAGATTTTTGTATCCTCAGGAGTGCTTCAAGGGTCAATCCTTGATCCAATCCTTTTCATAATATTTATCAATGACATTGTGAAAGACCTTGATGTGCATTTTTTACTGTACGCCGACGACATAAAAATATTCTTCTCAATATATAATAGGCCTGCCTACCTAAAGTTGCAAAATAATCTTAAAACATTAAATGAGGGTGTGTGTATTAAATAACCTCCCCCTAAACAATGTAAAGTGCAGTATTGTAACTTTCACCCAAAAAATATCACCTATTTCTTTTAATTTGGGCAATGTCACCTTAAATCGGTTGGACTAAAGATCTAGGGGTTATATTTGATAAAAAATTGTCATTTATTCAGCATGTTAATGAAACTATCAAGACCAGCTACAAAAGTTTGGATTTTGTTATATAAGGTACTCTCAGGCTGCTACTCTACAATGCATTTGTGCAATCTAAACTTAAGTATAACAATAAAATAAAATAATAAAATGAATTGTCCCCAATTTTTAGAGCAACTTAATTTCTATACTCCTAAAGTTGAGGCTCGTTGCTGCTGCATATTTTATCTGACTGCGCTGCGGACAAACATGTTAAAATTCCCCCCCCCCCCTCTTTTTTACGTGTGAGAACTGCAATAACCTGCAGAACAGGCTGGATATAGGTTTTTAAAAAAAGTGTATGCATTGAATTAATAATTTCCTGACAGACCCCTGGACGAGAAGCGTGTTTCCCTATATTTTCCTTCGATGCTCTTCTTCACTCTTTTTCTCCATTTTGTTTAGGTTAGATAATTTTAACATAGTGTGACTGGCTGTATGGTCTCTGGCCCAAAGCCATAAAAAAAATTAATAATTGTATTATGTGGTGTGTTTATTTTTTTCTTTCTTCTTTTGTCATATGCTGCCAATGTTATCCCTATACTACAGGAATTTCTTTCAAGGAGTAAAAGCAGTGTACGGCCCCAGTCGGAAAAATATGTGCCCTATTAAAGATTTAAATGGAAATCTCCTCAAAGAAGACCAGGAAATAAGAGCCCGATGGAAAGAACACTACTCTAACATTCTTAACCAGCAAAGTCAAGCCGATCACGATATTATAAATCTTATCCCTCAATATGACACCTTCGAAGACTTAGATAAACCACTAACAACGGAAGAGATCTTAACCGCCATTGGGCAGCTAAAAAATAACAAATCTCCCGGCGCCGACTCACTCCCAGCTGAGATCTTTAAAGCTGTGTCGTCAGAGCTCATACCCTACCTCAAAAAACTGTTTGATGTCGTGTGGGAAAGTGGTCAAGCTCCGCAGGAGTTTCGTGATACACTTTTAATCAACCTCTTCAAAAACAAAGGGAGCGCTGCGGACTGTGGAAATTACAGGGGTATAGCTCTCCTGGCTGTTGGAGGGAAGATACTCACTAAAGCGATTGCAAATAGGCTAACACCTGTTATGGAAAAGGTACTTCCTGAAACACAGAGTGGCTTTAGACCAAACCGAGGCACATCGGATCTAATCTTCACATTTAAACAGCTTCAAGAAAAAGCACTCGAACATCAAGGAGAAATTCACATGGCCTTCATTGATTTAACCAAGGCGTTTGACTCGGTGGACAGGGAAGTGCTCTGGAAAATTATGCTCCGCTTAGGTATCCCTAGAAAATTTGTGGAAGTATGTCGCAGTCTACATACAAACAACAACGCCCAGGTTATGTATAATAATGAGGCAACCGAACCTTTCCAAACCCTCACTGGAGTTAGGCAGGGATATCTCCTGGCACCCCTACTTTTTAATTTGTTTACCACTGCTCTAACAAATATTGTTGACAACAAACTGACAGTCAGAGGAATAGGTCTCAGATACCGTTCTGATGGCGGTCTCTTTAACATAGGGCGCTTTAGAGCTTTCACGAAGACACGCACACGATTCATTTGTGATCTCCAGTATGCGGATGACTGTGCACTTTTAGCCTCTACGTCGGAAGAGCTTCAAGAACTTTTAGATGTGTATGCCCAGAGCTATGATTCCTTGGGACTTAAAATCAACACTGGAAAGACTAAGATTATGTCAACTCCTCATCAAGTGAACCAAATAGACATTACACTTAACGGAAATTCTCTTGAAGTGGTGGATCAGTTCAATTACTTAGGCAACGTTGTTAATGACAAAGCAAACATAGACAGCGAGATTCGCAATAGAATTAACGCTGCATCTAGAGCACTCTGGGGACTTAAAGAGAGAGTATTTGACAACCACGACCTTGCTTTGTCAACGAAAATGGCTGTCTACAGAGCAGTTGTCATTCCAACACTGCTATATGGATGTGAAAGCTGGGTCACTTACCGTCGTCATGTGAAAGAATTAGAACGTTTTCAGCAAAGACACCTCAGAAGTATGATGAAAATCCGTTGGTTCCATCACATATCAAACGTGGAAGTAGTCAGGAGAGCATACAGCCTTCCAATTGAGGTGCTTATTTCAAGAGCACGCCTAAGATGGGCAGGCCACGTTCATCGTATGCATGATAACCGCCTTCCTAAATGTACACTTTATGGTGAATTGCTAAGCGGTAGAAGAAGGCGTGGCGGTCAACGAAATAGGTTCAAAGACGTTCTCCATGAAAATCTAAAATCCTGCGGTATTGCAGACGAGCAATGGGAACAACTTGCAGCGGACAGAACCGAATGGCGAGGGGTTGTGGCCAGCTATCAAGGAAATGTTGCTGCAAGAAGGCCGAATCCAAGACCTAACCAGGTCTATGTTTGTCCTGACTGCGGTCGACATGTGCTCTCCCGAATTGGCCTCTATAGCCATAGTCGTGTGCACCGTAGATGAATGGGAATTACAATAGACTACACCTTTTACTTGTTTTTTATTACACACAATCTATCGACTGTAACATTTTTTTAAACTTGGACTCGAGTAAAGCCTAATAATCCCTATACTTATATAATTTTATCGTTATATGTTTTCATCCTTTAATTGGTTTAAGAACTGTTACATGGTGTAAAATAAAACAAAATGAAAATAAAATAAAATAACTTTTTAGATGTTTAAATCTGAACATATTTATTTTATTATTAATTACCACGACCCGATTCGTTGGTTTATCAATGCATCTGTACGTAATCATTTATTGTATTTGACAATAATCGATTACCCCGATGCGATGCAAGCAACAGTAATTTAGGTGTATATCAATTGAGGAAATAACGTTGGAAATGTACGGATATTTTTCCGTTGTGTCGGTCCCTTCAGAGTGCCTTAAAATTGGCACGTACCGCATAGAACCATACTTCATCTTTACGTGAACCAGCCAACTACAAAATGCTTTCAATGCTGTATTATTACGTTACATGAAACCTTTTCAGCTCTAGAGAATAACTACAAAACATTTGCGACAAATCGTTTTCAAGTATATATAAGTGCATGAGACACGTAATTTTTAACATGTGAAATATTATTTGTATCTGGTATGAACTATTCAACCAATTTGTCGTATATTAAATAAAAAGTTTTGCACCGGACGACTGCAAAGCAATTTTACAAGCAATTTGTCACTTATTCCTAGATCTACAAATTTGTAACTTGGATATGTCGAACAGTATAGTGTTGTTTATATTTCAACATAGATGCCTTACTAAATTTCTTCCGGTTCCTTAGTTTCGTGTCTATTGTATCGTTATTATGCTTCAAATTCCAATAACTGAAAACTGAACAATATTCAAGACCGCGCTAAATACCGAAGATTTCATATATTATTAAAATCGAAATTATATAATTAAAATAATAAATCCACATATTTTGTACGGTGTTTAGTTTTCATTTCTATTTGTTGATTAAAACTAAACTCATTAATAAGTGTAGCTCCTAAGCTTTCAATACGATTTACACGAGCCAAATCCAAATTGTTTATGTTACGGTCAAATAAAATTTAATGTTTTCTTTTCAAAAAAGTAGTGATTTACGTTTGTTCGTATTAAATTCCTAGCAGAGTGGAAAGTGGTTCTGTCGTGCCCTGCTGAAACCATACTCTTAGGATATCCACATCAACATTACGAAGTTGTTTTTCAAAGTTACACAATACCTGTTGATAACTTTGTGATGTAACAGCAACAGTCAAGTCATTTTCCTCAAAGAAAAACGGCCCAAAAATTCCAAAGGCGTAAACAGCGCACCACACAGTAACCTTTTTGCTTTGAAGTGGTAATTCGTGCAATTGCAGAGGATTTTCCGTCGCCCAGTAGCGAAAGTTATGTTTGTTAACATATCCGCAAAGATGAAAATGAGCTTCATTTGACATCAGCAAGTAATCAACGAATCGTTGATTTTTTTAGTATATAAAATAGACTGTCTGTGTTCTCTTAACCTCACATCTATGCTACGGCCACTCTGACCTATATATACGGCGTCACACTCGTCGCACTTTATTTCATATACCCCCGATTTTTTAATATCTTCTGTATTTTCTTTATTATTAACCAACAAGCGACCTAAATTATTTCTATTCGTTGATATTTTATTAATACCTAATTTATTTAATCTATTACATACTGAGTTGCTAACTTTAGTTAATAAGTTGCTTATTGATAAATTAATAAAAAATAAATAGAGAAAATTATTACAAAAACATTTTTATAACGTGCCAAATATAGAAAACAAAAAGTGGCATAGTATAAATTATGTAAATAATTTATTTCTAACCGACGATCAGTTGGCATATGCTTCATTTGGCGACAAATGGCATAAAGGCTTATTAAACTCATATTAGGTTTTACAGAATTGTACAGCATTGTAGCAAAGTAAGTGAAACTTCGTTGGAAAGAGCACTCGAGTGGTGATGCATTGTGAGTATATATTGATGTCTAATATTATGGTTATGAACAATATTTCTGAAGTTTTTCTCTAAGGTACAGGGGAACTGACGAATTGAATAAGCAGTACAAAAATTTGAGATAATGTAATTTTAATGTATTGTCCATCTTTAACCATCTCAATTGTATGAGTTTTTCCGAAAGTTGATCATATTTTCGTAGTTTAAAAATGAAGGAGGCAACATGTGTTTTGGATAATTTGTAAACGGGTTTTTGAAATTTGATCTAGACATGGGTGATATAGTACATTGAAATGGTTAAAAACAGGCATACAAGTGATTCGCACATTTTTTTCCGCATTTTGATATTTAAAATATATCGGTTTGAATATAAAAATCTCATTCTGGCATAAGTCTTTTCAATAATAACTTAATATGTTCTATAAATCGTAAATTTTGATCTAAGAAAACACCAAGATTTCTTGCGCAATCTGAAAACCTAATATTTCTGCCCTCTGTAACCGTAGAAAGTTGCATTTTTAGAACCTCCCTACGGTTTTTCGAGCAAACAATTAATTATGCTCCATAGAATATCTGCAAATAGAATTTATGTCGTCATTTAATAAGGTATTAGCTAGATCGCGCAATTTTCCTTCAGATACTAGTTCATGGACGATACGAGTTTCTAATAATAGACTCAATCTTGAAAATGTACATTATGAGGCAAGGCAAAATCCGACGTATTTACTGTAAGGTATTTTCCAGAAAAGATTTCGTTTCAATGTTTGAGCGGACATTCGAGAAAATAGAGCAGGGGTCTCTATCTTTGATGGCCGACCTCATTGTAGAGTGGTATTCGAACTTGAGAATGTAAATTGAAGTTTTCGTCAATGATTCTCGTATACGTTATGGATAAAGTATGCATTTCCAGTAAAATGAGGCCTTGTTCGGTAACAGCTTAAATATTCGAGAGCAGTTACAAGTAGGATTTGGAAACAGTGGATAGACATTCATGAACCAGTCACGTAAGTTAAGAAATATCGTGTTACGGTGATTATCAGGCATATAAAAATGTTTTTGTGTAGCAAACTAGTCTGGAATGGACTGGATTATATTTTGGCACCCTGTAACCCAGTTTGATGTGCAAATTGAATCATTATGTCCTAATTCCTTTGTAACCTCAGGAAATTCACCACAATTAAATTTCTTTCCATATATTTTTTAAATGCCACAACAAATTTTAAAAACAAACTTCTTATTCCAGTTTTTTGAAAAAAAAAATAAAAATAGAGGGAATCCACATGTTGATCCTGGTACCCTTTATCTAAATATTAATAGAATTTCTGACACTTTGATGTCTTGTAAGCAGCACGTGACTTTCACTTTATTACAAAAATTTTCTCTAGGACGCAACATGAAAATGGAGATGTTTATTTTTGTGTTTTTAGGTCAATTTAAGTTAATTATATCATTCTGATTCGCAATTACCAAAAAAGTTTATCATTTGTTACAAGGCTGTGCTTAAATCTGATGCAATAAAAATCTGCGTTGCAATTAAAGGAAACTGCTTTGGGGTCATCTTCAAGGCGTGCAAATAATCATGTGTGTCTTAAAATTTTTTGCTATAACACTTACAGAATTGCGTTCCATTTTAATTACCTTTTAGGGATGAAAGTCAACCATCCTATTCACAGTGTTAGGTATAGTGGAAATACAGAAAAACTTAACATCACCTCAAAAATATGTTGTCGTCGTTTTGGATAAGAAAATCTTAATTCTTTTAAAAATTGTTCTGATACTTGGCTATGAATAGTAGTAAGCAGGGTGTGCCACGTATGAGAGCTTATTTTTCGAAGGTAAATCACAGCTATTCATCCGATTCTTATTTAATTAGAGATAGGTACTTTCATTTGGAATTTATAACTGAATAGTAGGGAGTTTTATTTTTATTTAAAAAACTGCAATTCGTAATAATAAAGTCTAAAGTTTTGTGTATGATACACACAGATTTTTATAGAATACTGTCTAATACTTGATTGTTCAAAAAGTACGTATATGTATCTGGATCCTTTCCATATCTGTAAGTACTTTACATTTCTCTATGGTTAGTTTAAGTTTAAATGCGTTACAGTACATCTTATGGAAACTAATTGTAGAAATAAGTAATCATATATGCCCGTAGGTAATTTCAAAATGATATGTTTCTAATGATATGGAGATAGAAGTTATAAAAGCCAATAACTTCCGTAAGATCATCAATAACAAAAGAAATAAAAGAGTTCAAGATTGGATCCTTGTGGTTCACCTGATATATTTGTGTATATCTCTGACATAAACAGCTACATGTTATGTTCCATCATTTAGACAATAAATGAATAGATTAATTACATTCTTGGATAACTTAAACTATCAGCTTTAGTGATATAACAAAGTGGTGGTTGCTCAGTGGTTAGCTCGCCTAGCTTTCTCTCTGAGAATACATGGCGAAGTGGGTTCGAGCCTGATCTGTCGCGAAACAATTTTTAATGATAAATTATCCCCAAGAAGTGGTTCGGAGCCTACTATAAACTGTAGATCCTCGTGTCCTTAACTCGCACATATCTAAATTTCCTAGACTTAAGAGTCATTTGGGTAACCTGGACGGCGGTTAAAAATGTTTTAAAACATTCATAGTACTAAACTCGTTTAAAAACTTGTCCCTACGCATCTACAGTGTGTCTCACTTAAGAGCGTAACAGCGTAATAATTTTTTTGTTTTTTGTCTGATTTAAATCAAACTGATTTCAAAAGATAGAGGTCACCAAGGTCTATTTAAGACCATAAAATCACTTTCCATCTTTAAACGTAAGTCATAGAAGGCATTTTCAATCTAAGAATTTTATTAACAAAACTTGTTCGAAATCATTGAAAAACCCTGAATCCCAAGTTTAGTTAAATTCTAAAAAAATTTATGAAAAAATTCTGGTCCGAAATTTCTCACTTTAATAAGCATGCTTAATTCGATTATTATTACATTAATTATTAAATATGAATGTTGTCGATGGTTAAGTGGCAAAATAACTGATGGGCCAAACTTCCTCTTTGAATTAAGGAAATCTTGAATGTCTCTTTTTTACTAAGGACGATTTTATTATTATTAAGAGTCTATCAAAAACTTGTAATAAGTAGGAAAGCTCAAATCACTCATACACTGTTGTGTAATACTGCGAGAACCGACTAAAGTTTTAAGGGACCAAGAAGTAGGTCAAAGTAGTCAAAAAATAGATCGTAACAACGGTCACACATGTCTTGATGATAGGTACTGTATTATTCCTACAAGTAATAGTAGGTTAGCTGGGATATCTCTGGAAACTTACTCTGTAAAAAGTTTAATACTAAAAATACGTCCAACATAAATCTTTGGAAGTCAGATAGCCCTTAAAGATAAACTGGTATATTACTTTGTATCCCATTGAGTATAACCGCAAAATTTCATGGCGTAATTCGCACATTCACTGATATTTCAGATTATCTGTTTTACGGCCCCATTATCGATTTTATGCATACTAAAAAATGACATTGTAGTTGATATAAAAACTCAGTTCAGCCGGGATTCTTTATTAGGAAAATTTAATAGAATTGTGGCTAGAATTTCTTCCGATAAATATAGCATAGTTTAATTTAATCAAAAACGTTTTGTGATCAATTGTACTTTAAATTTAACTTATTCTCTCATTGCTATTTACCTATTGGATATACTTTTTAAATTAGGCTCATGTGCAAATTTTTGTTCTCAATACATTCCCGGAAGGTGCAAAGTGATTTGGGCCTGCGTTCATCTCTTATATTAATTTTTCACTTCTTTTCGATGGTATATAGGTAGATAGGTATGTAGATATTTTTACCTTTTTAAATGTATCTTGTGATATATCCAAGAGTATAAATTCTACGAGGCCCAGATTTTTAACGAAAGTTAAATAATGTATGACGGGTACAATGCAAATATTAAAAAAGTGGTTTAACTAGTTATTTCCCAAGAAAAAATAATGAAGGTAAGTGTGCTGAAGTGTTGTGGAGAACAATTTAACTTGTAGTCAATTTGTCTTTTTAAAAAATATTCGCTTGGCATTGGAATAATATTGTAATAGAAACTACAAATTTAATTTTAATGATCCCATTATTCTGGTTCTAAATATCGGGCGCTTCATTGGATCACATATTTTTATACTATCATTATACTTCTCTTCGATATTCTCATTGAGTTATAGGAACTAGAATCAAATAACTGTATGTCTTGCGACAAAATCAATAAAGCATTAACAACACATGTTGCAAAATTATCCTCGTATGTTGCAAGTCGGCTTCTAGTAACTTATACTGATGCATTATCAAGACATCAGTTATTCTAATTGAACTACACCTATTTATAATGCCATATAATGTATGTTTATTAAACAACTTTATCATTTACCATGTTGAGAAACAAGTTATTGACAATTTTTTCAAAACTATTTCGATTTGAGGAAACCGCGAAAAGTTACAATCGATTTCTATTCCCAGAAACTTGACGAACGGACTCTGAATTAATGATTTATATGAGGTTATAACTAATAGACTGCAATTATTTTCTCTGGTTGTAAATGAAATTAGTTGTGATTTTGTGGTGTTTTATTAATTTATTATTATTGTAGTAGTTTTCCATGTTTGCTGTACAATTACTGACTTTTTGACTTAGAGATTTTATCCATTTAACGAAGGAAAATATTAAAAACTTGCAGAATATTAATATCATCAAAATATTAATATCATAAAAATACTTCTTTAAGCTCATTCAATACCCTCAACAAACAATTGTGTTTCAACTTACACCAGCAGCTTAGTGTAGTTGTCTACCAGATATTTTTTAGTTTCTATCCTGAAACGCTTTTTTCTCATTTTTTTTATATGTGGCGTAGGTTTATTATTTATATAACTTGATTCCGTTGCGTTTTATACATTTTTCAGAGATTTTTTTTATTATAAAATGGTACCTTATACGCGTTGCTTGCCCTAGTTTTTGTTTCATATTGATGTTCAATAATGGATTCAAGAGTTTTCTTCTTATTATGTGCATAGGCCATAGAAGCATGCATGTATAAATCCGCCACATCGAGTAATTGATTTTCAGTAAAGATGTTTCTACAGCTTTCTCTGCTTTTTTATTAAAAAATAATCTAAGGATGTAGTATTGTGTTATCTGCAAGGGTTGTAGAACTACTTTATAAGCAGAACCCCAGACTATAATGCCATATCTCATTATAGATTCAACTCGGCTGTTGTGTGTGACCAGCAGAGTTTAGTTGTTTAGTATATTTTTTAGGTTGTAGAATTTATAAATCAGTTTCATATTCTTCCATTTAATAGTTAGTCAATATGATTTTCCCATTTGAAATGTGGGTCTAAGACTTGTCCTAGATATTTTATGGTGACCGCACTATACAGGGTGTCCCAGCCAAAAGTTGGTACCGTGAATAACTTTGGAGATAAAAATTTTTTGAAAAATTGGCGAAACTCGTCGACCTTGTTTCCAAGGGGGACATATTTTAATGTAGTACTTGTATACATATCATCATCCCTTTATCCTACACGGCCACCCCCTCAAAAAATTCAAATGCAAATGAGGTCGAGTGATACATCTTTAGAAAGGTCTTTCAATTCTTTACATAACTGTGTATTTTTTAAAACTTTTATCGATTCTTTCCTGAGAATACGTTGTTTCATTATTTTAGGTGCGGGAAATAAAAATAAAAGAAGCAGTTTAAATTATCGTATGTATTGTTCAAAATGACCCCCACCGACTTCCATACAGTAGTATAATCTGTTTTAAAATTCTGTACGAATATTTCTGATCACATCTGGAGTCACTAAACGGCATTCTCGAACAATTCTTTCACGTAACTCTTCCAGATATGCGGATTTTGTTGCAAATACCTTTGATTTCAAATGTCCCCACAGAAATAAATCCAAGGCAGTTAAATCGGGTGACCTAGCGGGCCACTCCATAGGACCTTTTCTTCCAGTCCATCGCTCAGGAAACCGATTTTCCAAAAATTGACGGATTGCTATATATAACAAAATGTGGGGGTGCTCCATCCTGTTGAAAAAACAGTTCGCCTTCTAAAAGATTATTTCGAGGATTTGGGTAATCATTGGGTCGATGTTATTTTCTAACAGATCGAGGTACCTTTCGCCATTTAAATTGTCAGGAATAAAAAACGGCCCGACAATGTGATCCCCGAAGATGCTAGCCCAAACATTTAACTTCTGAGGCCTTTGGGTATCAGTTTCCATTAACAAATGTGGATTGGTTTCACTCCAATACCTACAATTGTGCCTGTTTACATCCCCATTTAAGTAAAATGTCGATTCATCAAAAAACCGCGAGTTTTTTTTTATAAATTCCAATACCCAGTGGCGTGTATTTTAGATTTTTTAAACGATTTCGATTGTGTGTAATCATCAAAAATAAAATTTATTTTCCTTAAGAACGAACGGATAAAAGTTAAAAAAATACACAGTTATATAGGGAATTGAAAGACCTTTAAGGATGTATTACTCGACCCCCTTGTCAATTGAATTTTTTGAGGGAGTGGCCGTGTAGGGTAGAGGGATGATGATAGGTATACAAGTATTACATTAAAATATGTCCCCCTTGGAAACAAGGTCGACGTGTTTCACCAATTTTTCAAAAAATTTGTATCTAAAAAGTTATTCAGTGTGCCTATTATTGGTTGGGGCAGCCGTATACACAACCATTAATAGATTCATTGATTAGAATGGGGCATTCCAACTTTAGTTAGGGAAAAGGACATATATTTAGTTTTTGTAATGTTTGGCTTAAGAAGATTGGTGTCTAGCCAGGTTTTTACTTTTCTAATTGTCGTAATGGCTTTTTGCTTTGTTCTGTTTTGGCCCAAGTCTCTTTTGATACTACTAGTTTGCTGTTCCAGAATTATTGCACTACACTAATATCTTCCTATGGTTTTCAAGATTTCATTAGATATATTAAAAAGGTGGAAATATTATTATCACCGAAAAGAAATATAGGGGATTATAGGATCAAACCGCTTTGTGTTTTCCGGAAATGTACGAAAACTTTACATGAAATATAATCGAAATTTATGCATTGAATCTCCGCCTAGTACTAAGAATACCAACATCATAAATACAATTGCGATAGTTGCGAACCATTAAATCATAAAATTAATTTAAATTGAAAATTTTATCCTGCGTTACCTCGCCTTTCGTAATTAATCATAATATATCGCCAGCTATTTCCAGTGGCATTACGAGCAATAAAATTAAATTAAAACTGCTATATAGTCCAATCTTATTGGAAGGCTATTCATTTAATTTTATTAGCCATCAAATAATATAACGTTTCAGTATTTCCACTATTCCATTTAGTAGGTTCGAGACCTAATAATGACGGCAGGATTTCCGTGGAGGATAAGAGGTTTATTTTATTGTTTTAAAATGACTGAAATGCCGAAACGCTTTAAAGGGAGACGTAAAGCCAGCTATATATTTGCTGAAACTATATCGCTGAAAGGTTTTATGCGAGTCGACGTCAATAATAATAAGTTTTTTTATGACAAAGTTGAAAGGAAAAAGTTTATGTCTTGGAAATGGCAGCTTCTCATTGTTGTCAAAGTTAAGTTGAAGTTTAATAGGATAAATTTATAAAATATTTAGGCTTTCTTTTTCGTGTCTCTGGCAGAAATTACAGGACAAATAGCAACCACCATGGGTATACCTTTATTTTTTCCATATACTGCGAACTTAGTTCTAGTTGTTGCCTTGTTACGTAAATAATGATACTGGTGTGGCATGGAATATAAAGCAATATTGTCGAAAGAAGTTGTTCAATGTACAGGATGATTCAGCTTCATATCGTAACGACCGACATTTCTAAACAGAGGCAGCTGATAATGCGTTTCGACTAATTGCTGCACAACTGACATACATTTTATTTTGTAAATCAGCTTGCTACGGATTACACATACATAAACAAATAAATACGTTGGATATTAATGATTACAAGATATTACGTAACGAAATCACTTGGGCTACTGTAGCGTACCAGATATCGTAGGGCACTAGCTTAACCCGGATAAGTGATGCACGTGCCTACGATAAAATTTCTCTAGCTCAGACTATCTCAGGGCGTTAAGCCCAAGCTTACATAAACTATCACAAATTATTAGTTTACTTACTTAACAAATCACAGAGATTTCCATATGTAGTGGTCGCAGACGAAATAATGACACTTTCTTTAAAAATGAAATGCACTATATTATACAATTTACAGATTTTGGTTCTCTAGCATGTAACCTGACGATTTTCAAAGTTGTGGCCAATTTCTCAATTAATAAGTTATAACATTCATAAAATGCCTCCTGTAGCTACACATCGGTTTACAATATTTTTATAAATGGTCATAAATTCTGCCACAAAGGTCTGATTTAAAGAACCTCCTTAAATAAATATACATGCATAAAATCTTTAAATATGTACAAGTTAAAATGCGAAAGTATGAATTGATATCCAGCCGAACCACTGAAGGTGGTCCCCGGTAAGTAAAAAAAATAAACACAACACACTTATTCAGGGTGGTACGATACCGAGTCCGGACGTGGAAGAACTGTAGCCCTACGGGGATGTCTTCGGGACACAAGAAATGGACCCAAGGATGGGGTTGATGGTAGCCTCACCAACCCTGGCACCTTCCACTGTGTGTGGATGCCCCGTCCGTGGAACTCTCACTGACGTGTGTAGAAGTCCCGTCCGTAGAACCTTAAAGTTATCACGATTTAATTCACAAAGTCAGAAATGCACGTGAAGCGTGCCTAATGTGAGCAATTCTGACATAACCTACAAAGGCAGCATAATTTACCTCACTGATGAGGGAACAATCCACCAAAAGCCACAGTCGGATGAATGGGGTCGAATCCGCCTTTCGAGTTGACACTGCATTTCCAAAGAAGAGCCTTGTGTAATTAAATATCCTGCTTCCGCAGATAAAATTTACTCACAACCACAAAATATTCCGCTAAACGGAACAACAACAGATTGAGGAAATTTTCTTGTGTTGATAATTCTAAAATCCACCAGGATGCCTTGGATTAACCGAGGTTGGAAGAATTATCCACTACCTGCCACCAACAAAAATGGTTGCCTTCGTTTTCCGCTCTCTGCTGATCACGTGCCGCAAATGTGTCGCCCTCCCGTGGAGAATAGCGAAATGTGTTACGGACGTAGCAGTTGTTATTATGCGGCCCACAATACGCTGAAGCGTATGGTGGGTCGCATACGCTAGAGGTTCGCAACAAGCTATATTTTCTGTTAGTTCCTCATAAATTTCGTTTTTAAGTAACCCTAGAGAAATAAATCTGGTGGAGCTATGACGGGTGGCCGAGCTGGACAATTAAGTTGTTTGTTCATATCAATACACATATCTATATCTAGTAACTAAGTAACTTGAAAAAAATGGCTATGTACGTTATTTATAATTCTTCATACACATTCACGTTTACCTCTCTCAAGGCTTCCATGTTGCAGCAAATTTTAAGGTTAAGAACGTTTTATGGTCTGGATTTTTTCAGATTTCAAGTAACGTAGTCTACATAATTTGTCAATCACTGTTAATTTTCTGCCACATTCACTGTAAACAATAAACATATCCAGTTTTCCGGTATTGGCCTATATTTTCTTTTCTAAAATCATATGTAACTCACGTTCTACAAAATGAAAACGGACTCGCCAGCAACCGTGGGCGTGGCGCTTGATGTGGGGCAATATGAGCAAACATTTTATTCTAAAAGTAATATTCTCTATTTTTTACGTAAATGCAAAAAACAACTTCCGTGAATCCTTTCAACTTATATTATAAGTAAAACTAACGAGCCGTACTATTCATATTAAATTCGCTATACTTTGTACGGTGTTTTATAACAAAATATTATTCTTTAGATTGTTTTCAGTTCAACCTACAAACTATAAATATATTCATCAATAGTTTATACAGATTTATATTTTTTTAAATGTTTTGGATCCTAATTTATTACGAATTAGTTTAAATAAATATAACAAAAGAAGGTGATAGCGTAAAAATTAATCGATGAATGTACATGTACAAGTAGTAATAGTAGTAGTCTATTCTATATTACTCGTAAGTGTATTCCAATGACAGCTGTCCACACCAAATAAAACAGAAAGAGATCTTTTTGTAACGTCGGTCGGTAGGAAAATTAGTTTTTTGAAAATTGTACTACTTATTAAATTTTAGTCTTCACAAATATTTTAGTATTTGTTTTTTGCATCTTGATAGTCCTTAACGTAAAAATATATATTCGCGGGAGTTAACAATGTTTGTTATTTGACATCAAACTTCCCGTCATCCCATTACATAATGTACGTTGTAGAGATATTACCATTATCTAATGCAGATTTAGTGCACTGTACAATATAGATCTAATTTTGATGTACACATTGTGTGGCGCATCTAAATCAAGTTGGCTTTCCAACAACTTATACATACACCTCTATTAATCGAGCATACTATAACAGAATCGATATTCGACAGCAGTACAGAACGGTTGTTGCAAAACAAATCACTTTTAAAAAGTTTCTATTAAACTTGCAATGTTTGTTTTTTTGTTATTTAGTTAGTTTGTTTAGGTCAAATCTTGCAATCAAAATTTCGATTAGTTCTAATTAAGCTAGAGCTTTGAAATTTTGCACATGTGTATAAGTTCGGTGACAATACACTTTAACATTTTCATATAAGAAAAAACAAGATGGCGGCTTCAAAATGGCGGATAACTTTACCGTTTATGATTCGACTCAAAAGCGATATTTGGGGGTTTTTAGGCCGCGGATTATGAATTTTTAGTCAAAATTTAGAAATTCAAAATGGTGACGCTAATGTGGCTGACGACTTTTGTCAATTAAATTCAAATCAAGCAAATTCGATATCTGGGCATTTTCGTGGTCGCGGATTGCGAATTTGTATTCAAAAATTTAGTTCAAGATGGTGGATGACTTTACCGTTTATAAAATTATATATACATTTTTTTTTTAAAAAGCTGTTATTTAAATATTCTAAAAAGTAGAAAATAAACTTTGAAGTAAATCAAACCCATCGTTTTGTTACATTATATAATTTTTTTATGATATAAATCGAGCAATTTCCTTTACACAGGAAAATCTCGCGACAAGCTTTTATATCATAAAAAAAATTATATGATGTAACAAAATGATGGGTTTGGTTTGATTTACTTTAAAGTTTATTTTTTATATAATTTTATTAAAAAATTATGTATTGGGAATAAACTAAGATGTCCATATGTTTCACGTGTTATGTTTTTTCTGTATACAGGCACTCAAACATTACAAGTGGCGCATCGATATAGAAAATGTATTGATTACTTTGCAGTTTGATGACGATTTTGAGAATTTGCATCTGTGTTGTGTTTACCTACTTCCCGGTGATGAAAACGCGTTGTTTGCTAACAACTTAGAAATTATTTTAATTCATATTTCCGAAGATATTTTATTATGCGGAGATTTTAACTTTGCAAATGGAATTCTAAAAATAATAATCGATATTTTACGTCTTCAAATATTGATGAAAAGTCTAGTATATTAATAGATGCATTATCTTTTTGCGAATTAATTCAATTTAATAGTCTGGCCAATGTTAATAATTGTATTTACAAAGATAAGTTATCTCGCGTATTTTTTGGAGGAAATCATGAAATTTCTATTTTCTTTATATTTCGTTGCTTGATAGTGTTAATGAAATACGTTATTTGGTTATTACTCTATCAAAAACTTCCACGTTGATAAGATATTACCTACTGTTTTATATTTATATCGGTGCTCTTCCATCTATAGTCCATTTGGAAACGAAGTAGAGTAATAAGGCTCATTAAAAATGGAAATTCCAATAAATGTAGTACGGTGTTTATAAGTAATTTCTATAAATTGCAGTTAGTTATAAGCAAGTTCTCTATTTCTATTTTTATTATAGTTTACTACCCGTACTAAGGAAATTTATACCTGCTTGAGTTGAACACTTGTGATCTGTCCCTGTCTAATGCGTTTCATACTATCTGCCGAGCTCTCTCATTACCAGTTGACATCTGTTTAATGTGACGAATTTAATCTGTAAACACTAAAAAATGGATTTCATAACCTGATTTACGGCTTTTTTATGTGATTTAGTTCATTGTAAACTATAAAAAAAACCGCTGCCCAAGGAATCACTACTTCCACATTCAGATTTTGTATCCAAGTCTTATTATACACACTAAATCCCAATGTAATATTTTATTTCCTTTAATAATAGAGTGTGGATGGCAGAGGGGGTAGCTAACGCTAAACATTTTTTATAGACGTTTCGATTCTGTATATACGCTAAATCACATTTTAATTTTTTTGCTCCCTTTCCTAATAGCATGGGGGTGGCAATGGGGTGGTAGAGCAAAACAAATTTTTGTAGACGTTTCGTTCTTGTATACACACTAAATCACATTTTAATTTTTTTACCCCCTTTAAGAAGAGGGTGGCACTGGCAATGGGGTGGTAGAGGGGGTAGCTAACGCCGAAAATTTCTTTTAGACGTTTCGTTCTTGTATATACACTAAATCACATTTTAATTTTTTCCTCCCTTTCCTAATAGTGTGGAGGTGGTATTGGGGGTGATAGTGGGGGGGGGATAGACCTTAACTTTTCGTACATGCCCTAAATTGCAATTTTATGGACTCTTACTTGCTTGTTTTGCCTATTTACCCTTATTTACTCCATTTACCCCCGAACCCTTCAACGGAAGTAGATTAAAATATAATCCAGTTCCAGATCTTGTTACAATACATAAGTGTACCAAATTTCAAGTCAATATCATAAATGGTTCCAGAGTAAACGTGCGCACAAAAAAAGTTACAGACAGACAGACCAACAGACAGGATTTTTTTTTTCGCTCAAATTTAAAATCTCGACGTTTCATGACATTTTAAGCTTATTACAAAAAAAAAAATGCGTTACTATACTTCCACGTCCAGTGGAATACGATGTAGTGTTGTATAAATGTATATCAGTTTAGTAAAATTAAAACTCATCCTCTGACGATTCTGACGAACTATCTTCGGATCCTATTTAATAATGATATGTTCTATAGTTATGTCAATTAGATCGTCGAGTTCCCACATTTTAGCTTCTTCTTTTAGTACGCGATTTATACAACTTCGCCATTTTTCTGCAGTAACTCGTTCCAAGGAATTCAATAGGGTTAAGTTTGCAGGAATAGGGTGGTAACCATAATACAGTTATTTGACGATTCTTTGCCATTTCATCTACAACGTACTCTTTGGGTCCTTTATTAGCATTGACAATCGCCAAAAGTTCTTTTTTCACCATAGTTGCCTGGAAAGCAATTTTTTCCTGATAACCATTCGGTTATATCGGCTTTCCACCAGGCAGTCGTAGGGGTTCGCTCAAGTTGTCTGGAATGGTAACTTGCATTATCCAATACAATTACAAACCCCGGAGGAATAAGATCCAACATTTGAAAAAAATACACCTCGAATCTGCGTTCATATCTTCGTGATAGTCACCTGTATTTTTCGATTCGAATACTAGTAAACCGCCATCTACAAGAAACCATTAGCACTGCTAATATGCGTGATTACTAATCGTCTCCCTTTTACTGAAGGTGCTTTAAACAATGTTGCTGGTCTATCAAAAAATGGTTGTCGAGAACTTTTCACATTTTTAACTTGCCACACTTTTGTTATAGCATATCCCGCGTTTACCCAAGTTTCGTCCAGATAATAAATATTCTCTTCTTGTTCACGGAAGTTTCGAATTGTTCGTAGGTAGTATCTTCCCCAAAAAATAATTTCATCGTTGTCAATAAGGATAGATCTTCTGTTCTGCTTTTCCCCGCAAAAATTCAGGTCATGTAGAACTCCCCAGAGTTTGTTTCTGCTGATTTTTGGTAAATCGATGTCTTCTGAAAGTCCACGTATCTTGTCCAATGTTGGAATTTCTTTTTTCAAATAAAATGAGTGCACTTTTCTTCGAATAACATTTTTGAAGTATTCCTCTATGATGATTTTTGGCCTCCCTGTACTTGATTTTGGGGGATTCGCAGCGTCTTGTTCATTTTTTGTTTGTTTTAAAAGTTGGTATATAGTCGACTTTCCAATCCCTGTCATCTTGGTACACAGTTCGTCGATGCCATCAATACTGTTGGCAGGATTTTGATATTTCAGCGCATTATATACGTTGAAAACGATTATCTTCTCATTTTGAGATAGCGTACATTTTTTAACATGTTTAACGGGAGCATAATCTTATAAGATTGCCATTTTTACTTCATATAATAATTTCTTTTAAACCTAGTTCAATTGTTACCAAACGAACACAATGTACATACCTAATAAATACTGTAACATTTCTATATAGTATATCATTTCCATGAATTTTAAAAAACTTAGTAGCAGTAAACTAAGTTGATTATAGGTTTTTATTACTCTACTTCATTTCCAAATCGACTATAGACGTGCGATACAGTGTGAACAGCCAGTTGGAATAAATTCAGTATCTCAATTATAGTGTATGTTTATAAAAAATCCCGAGACATGTCGATTTTGGAATCTAAAATGGCATCATGCAACGTACAAATTTCATCACTAAATTCAACCCCTTTCGAGTGGCAGTGGCAAACCCTAAATTTTGAAATGGGAAGTAGGGGCTTTTTTTTTGGCATTGGACAAAATCCATTAGCCAATTACATACAGTAAAACCTAACCTAAACAACATAATAGAGAATTTACAGACAACTAACAATAGGAATTAAAACAGGGACGCCCTCTTCTCGCCCAGGGGTCTATCAGGGCATTTATAAAAACACACAGGTTAAAGACCACGGATAAAAGGTAATTATACAGAGGTTTGAGGAGCACAATGGAACAATTCTTAATCGATAGCATCCTATAATCGTAGGTTTGTATTACTTAGGAAACGGAGTAATTCCTTGTATATATGTATTGTAATGATATTACGAGTTGGTGTAAAGTGAAAAAATATATAGATGAAATAGATTGGTATTGACTAAAATTTGAATTTTGAAAAGTGAAATTTTGTAAATTGTGAAA
Organism: Leptura quadrifasciata; assembly: GCA_963675555.1. NCBI lineage: Eukaryota > Metazoa > Arthropoda > Insecta > Coleoptera > Cerambycidae > Leptura > Leptura quadrifasciata. The sequence continues at coordinate 6,830,604 of OY776677.1, forward strand.
AATTTAATTTCTTGCCAGGGCGCCAAATCTGAAATTGAATTACCAACTTCAGATTGAATAGAGCACGAGAACAACTGTGCCCAAACTGCAAACAGTTTCCCTTAATCTCAAGAGCAGTTTCTATATATTTAAGGTTGTTACTCAATTTAAAATAACGAAAAGATATCAAGAAAAATACTTATATTACTAAAGAACAAATGGAACTGTCACCAGTTAAATGACGTACAGAATTCCTTAAAACTAACTAAAATAGAAATTGGTCTTTATTATTTTTGCTCGAGACTTTTGTATATTAAAGCTTTATTTATTTAAAAAAGTACCTTTTTCGCACGCAAATCACTCGTTGATATCGTTCTTTGGTTCAAACTTTAGTTTCACATTAATAATTCAAATTTTGAATTTCCAAACTAGTTTTCCACTACTCGAAAACCTTAACCAATTTATTTATTTTCCTTCTTTTTTTTCTCTTCCAAAATAATCCAATCTCAAAATGTTTTTCTTTTGCCTTATTTCTGCTTCTTTAACTTCTGCTATTAATAACTAATCTCCGTCTACTCAAAAATCTTCCGTATTTATTTTTTCTATATTTATTCTCCCTCAAATTTCATCATAATCCATCTCCCGTCAAAATTTTTTACTTGCTTGATCTTCCCTCACTTTTTTTGTACTTTTTAAATAATGTTTGCGATTATTGGAATTTATTATTTATAACTGCAACACAACTCCTACTAAACCTTTTCTACTGAGTTTTTATAATTATTATCAACAGTAGGTTATATTTTAAAAATATCAAACCTCACAAAAAAAAAACTAATAACTATAACAAATATTTCTTAAACTAATGTTGTCAATAAATTATCGTTATTTTATCTAATTTTTAACTATCTGCAGTATACACACAGCTATCTCCATTCAATCTAAAGTTGAAAGTAGTAGTTATTTCGGTCACGAATGTTATATTGCCATAATATGTTCTTCAGAGACAAGAGATGCAGAAGGTGATATTTCATTTGAAGGGTTGTTTCATTCTCTATTCGAAAATGCTATAGTTTTAATATTTATTAATTTTAATAAAAAATAAAAAATATAAATTTTAATTTTTGACGTAATTCACAACAGCAAACTAAAAAAAACTTAATTTCAATGTAGTAAATGTTCAAAATAATCCTAATCGTAAATAATAATGTCTTCTAACGTTTTCCAATATTTGAAAAATGTTAGGCCGAGGTATTGCCGGACATCGATTCGGTAATGTGGAGGTGCTCCATCCTGCTGGAATCATATTACAGCTGCTGGAACTTGTGGGTTTGCTTGAGCAGGATACAAGTTTGCCGAAGTTGGCACATTATTTTGGAGCAGAGCTAAATAATTATGTCCATTCAATTTCCCAATCAATTATGGTGATATCAGCAGCGAACGATTCAGGGAAGTGCATAATTAGGTAAATCATTATTATATATTATAAATAAAAGAGGCCCAAGTACTGAACCATGAGATACTCCGAATTTTGCTTTATTAGGTTTATTAACCATAATATCATACCAATGGTTGATTACATATTGTACATACTTTACAATGTCAATATTTATGTCCACACATTTTTTCAGGACATTTTTCTAAACGATTGCGTATAGCAGTAAAAGAAAATGCAATAGTTTTTCTGACTATTCTGATAGGGCCAATAGCGTCTGTTATGTTTTTATGGTTTCGAAAGCTACATTTGCAAAAAAATAAAATCATTCGAAGTTTAAAGTACAATCAATAATGTTAGTCATTTTATACACACATTTTGAATTTACCGTATGATACTTACGAATGTGAAATAAAACAACATTAGTCACAAGAATGTATAGCATGACTACAATAAAAGTTTTTATAAAGAATTCATTATTTTTATTAAAAAATGGTTTGAATGTTACCTTAAGCCTATTTATACGAAATTATCCACGTTAAGGGATTAAGACACAATGGTTTAACTTTTTTTTAGAAACAAAGCACTTTCATATACGCAAAAGTCTTTTCGTTGCGCAGTAGCAATGGACAACAGCATCATTCTTTTGTTGTGCAATATTGATACCTTTACAACTGGAGATTTAAAAAATCTGGCTTTAATTACTATTTTGAAATACTAATCATAGCGATTACAAGTGTTTTTTAATGATATTTCCTGGAAATTGATCATGGTCAAAAATTCCGCCTTATGACATATCATCTGAAATTTCATCATGCAAAATGTTAATTTTGCGTTGAGATAACGGTCAGTTATCTTTCAAAATACGTTTAATTTAGAAAACAAAGTCTATAAATATAAGTAAAAATTATTCACATTATACACGATTTATTAGTTTAATTTCAAATAATGTTGTTCGTCGATTTTGCGATAAAATGGCGGTCTAACATTACAATGTTTTGATGTCTGATTTTCAAAATGGTTTCCTAGGACAAAGGCCAACGAATCCAAGATCTGCCTCTAGGAACTAGAACAAATGTCAATGAAATCAGCAAAAAAAATCGAGAGATATGTTTTTGTTTATTTTTAACGCATAAGGAGGACAAAGGAAGTATTTGTTGTTTTGTTTAAAGTATATCGAAAGTGGAAATCGTTAACAATTTAATACTGTACATTTATCCGAAGATTTACTATAATTTCAATGATCAAATATTGCAAATAGTTTATGCATGTAATAATATGTTTCATAATATCTTTGGAAGGTGATTATTGAAATAAGAAGGTTTCCAGATGACGGAAAAATTGGCTCAAATTCCAGATTGTGGCAGAAATCGACATTTTGGGGTTCAAAATAACAAATTTGCTCTAACAGGCATGCGGCTTGTGTATTTTGTTGTTTATCTAATTTTTTGTGACGTCATTGTAGAACACGGGGAATCTAATACTATTTATATAAAGTTTGAAAAATATTGATGAATTCTAAATATTGTCTGAAAGTTATTTGTGGCATTCTACGAATATTCTTTCCTATTATTTGGGTTTTCTACCACATGTACTATTATCCTCTTCAAAACAAATCACCGAATCTACAAAATAATAGAATTATTGGAAAAAAAGCCTCTGCGGCCGTGACGTTTACGCCAAAGGAAAAGTCAGAGGTTATGTTTTGCAAATAATATAAATCGGAGTAAACACAGAAATAATGTATTTTGCTGACGTTTCGGAAAGTAATCTCTTTCCGTTTTCAAAGCTATTTTTTGAAGAACTCTTATTTTGCTGTGTATGTCAAATACACAGCTTTAAGATTCTGTTTATGTTATTTCCATAGATACTTACTACTTACACAGAACATAGAACTGATGATATTTTTTTAGATAATGTTGAGTTTGTTAAGTTCTTCTTTTAACATTGGTAGCCAGGTTGTACAAATATCTACAGAACAATTCGATACGCACTTATCTTCATTTAATAAGATTATTGCTGATTCTTTAATTTTTCTTTATTTGGTATCTGTTTCTTTTGTTAAAATTTTTGCCGAGTCCCAGTTTATTCTATGTCCGTTTTCCCAAGCATGTTCACAAATCTTTGATTTCTGAATTTCATTCTTTCTAATGTAATTCTTGTGCTCATCCAACCTCACACTGAAAGGTCTGGATGACTCACCCACATAACATTTATCACATTCGCACGGGATATTGTAAATACAGTTTTTTGAATTCTGCTCCCTGTTTATCGGTTTTGTTTTTGTTAAAATAGATCTTAAAGTGTTCCCCGTTTGAAATATCGTCCTAACATCAAATTTGTCACCTATACGGCGTAGCTTTTCCGATAGTCCGTATACATAAGGAATTATTGCTGTATAATGACGTTCAGGTTTTTGTCGTACCTGATTGTCCCTATTTTCAACATTTATGAAAACTCTATCAACAAAGGCTTCAGGATATTGATGTTGTACTAGAACCTCTTTGATAAATTTTTTCTCGTTATTTAATATTTCATTATTAGATGAAATTATTTTGGCCCTATCGTATAAACATTTTACAACACCCCTTTTAACATTTATTGACTGATTTGAGTTAAAATTTAGATATCTATTAGTATGTGTTGGTTTTCTATAAACGCTTGTTTCAATTGTATTGTTTATCCTTCTAATTAAAACATCTAGAAACGGTAGTTCATTCCTACTTTCTACTTCTAATGTGAATTTAATAGACGGTTCCTTACTATTTATATTTTCTAAAAAAGTATCTAGTAAGTCGACACCATGAGGCCAAATTGCAAAGATGTCGTCAATATATCTCCACCAGACAACCGGTTTGTTTATACAATTTTGAACATGTGTGTTCTCAAAGTTTTCCATAAATATGTTGCTTAAAATTGGTGATAATGCAGACCCCATAGCCATACCAAAATCCTGCTGATAGAACTCATTGTCCAATTGAAAATAGGTTGTTTTATACACATTGTTAAGAGTTCCATTATGCTATTTACATTTAATTTAGTTCTAGTTTCCAAATTATTATCATTTAGCAACCTGTCTTTAACTATTTTTAATGTTTCATCTACCGGAACATTGGTAAAGAGGCTAACTACATCAAAACTAACCATCAGGTGTGATTCATGAATATCGGTTTCATAAATTTTTTCTATGAAATGTTTACTATTTTTAATATATGAATCGGTATTTCCAGATAATGGATCAATAATTTTAAGTAAAAATTTTGCCAAATTATGACATGGTGAATTAATAGAACTAACAATTGGTCTTAAAGGAATATTTTGTTTATGTGTCTTTGGTAAGCCATAAAAATGAGGGGGCTTACTATGATGTGGTGTAAGTTTCCTTCGTTCAAAATCATTAAATTCATGTTTGTATTTAAACAAAGTTCTGTAAATTTTGCTCTCTATTGATTTTGTTGGATCTTTGTTTAGTTTTGAGTAGGGTCCCACATTTACAAGAGTCATGATTTTTGTGTTATATATATCTTTATCTATAACGACTGTGGCATTACCTTTGTCTGCTGGCAATATTTTTATACTTTCATCGCGTTTTAAAGAATTTATCGATAACTTTTCTTCTGGAGTTAAATTATCTTTAATTTTGTATTGCTTCTCTAAAGCAATTTTTGCCCGTATGCGATATTCATTACCACTATCTGTTGGTAAATTTTGAGCCGTTTTTTCTATTGCCGCTACTATGTCAAATTTTGGAACAGTTTTCGGGTTTATTGCAAAATTTAAACCTTTTGATAGTACAAGCCTGTCTGAAATGGACAAAAGTCTTTTTGACATATTAATGACAGTCCTGTCAATTAAAGGATTATTATTTATATTTTGTAATTGCCTAATCTGTTTTTCCCTTATTAAGTTTCTAAATTTATGTAAATGCGTACCTTTTTGCAGATTAAAATATTTTTCGTAACTCAACCTGACATTCTGGATTATAAACTGATAATCCTGTTCTATAATGTTTCTGCTTAATTCATTCTCCGTGTAAGTAATGTCCCCAATAGTTCGTTCTTTTTGGTATCTATGATATTGAATCCTTTCCCTAACCATGGACTTGCTTGCCTTTCTTCATTCTAATTTCTAATCTTCATTATTCGTCCATTATACAGGGCGTTTCAGGTATGCAGTTATTAATCTAGAGGTGATTCTATATAAAAAATATGAAAAAAAGTTCGTGTAAACATATGCCCGGAAATACCTCGTAAGAGCGCTGCGGACTTCTGAAGGAGGCCCCCAAAATTGACATTTTTATTTAATATCTCAGGAACCCCTTGAGCTACAGTGACTAGTATTTTGTAACATGTATTACGTGACACAGAGAAGTACTAAGAGGGTTGGCTGTCAACGTACCAATAAAAAAGAATAAATTAGTGAAACTGCATTTATTATTCCTTTGGATAAAACAAGGAAAAATAACAAATTATATCTAAATTAAACAAGTTGTAAAGATTAACAAATTAAATTAAATATTCAAAAAGGGCATCACTCATATTCACACAAGCTGCTAGACGACGATTCATTGAAGCAAATACCAGTTGAAAAATTCCTGGCATGTTCCTGATAATTTCGCACCCCATTGCTACACGTTCACAAAACTCTTCAAGATTTGTCATAGGAGTTGAGCAGACAACCTAGACAAAATAGTCAAGAGGATTTAGGTCGGGGGATCGGGGCGGGGGGGAGTTGGCAACTATTCTCCTCACCACCAAAAGGAAAATAGAGCCGATCTGCTTTATCATCCTGGGTTCTTCGATTAGGCCCAGCAAGGCAATAAAATACCTAGAAGTGTGGCTTGACACTAAGCTTACTTTTGCGGAGCACGTTAAGAAAACTAATGCCAAAGTGGAAAAATGAGGCGCAGTACTGTCAAGCCTTATGCCCAATATAGGAGGGCCAAGAGCATCTAAAAGGAGGGTAATGGCAAGTGTGGTCCACTCTCAATTACTGTATGCCGCACCCGTTTGGCATACGGTAACCCGAAACAAAAAATTAACGGCAAAATTAGCAAAACTCCAAAGGCTGATGTCAATCTGAATCAGCAGAGCATATCGTACCCTCTAAACTCAGGCAGTGGGGGTTATAGCAGGAGTCCCACCTATAGAATTCCTAATACAAGAAAGGAAGGAAAATACAATGGAGAGGAAACCAGAGCAGCAAAAGAGAATATTCTGATAAGATGGTAACAAAAATGGCAAACTGCAAAGTATGGACGGTGGACCTGTTAATTGATACCCATCATCCAGCCCTATGGAGAAGTGGACTACTATTTAACCCAAGCTCTCTCAGGCCACGGGTGTTTTAAGAAGTACCTCTATGATCTTAGAAGGGCAGAATCGGGCCAATGCAGCTACTGCGACGAAGTGGATGATGCTGAGGATACTTTCTTTATTTGTAGTAGATGGGCAGAGATAAGGAAGAACTATACCAAGCAAACTGGGTTAACTTTTAGCTGTGACAACATGATGGCAAACCTATGCACATCGAAAGAATAATAGCAGCAAGCATACGGGACAATCCGTAAAGAGACAAAAGAAATAGAAAGTCGTTAAAGATAGTAAAGGACGGCTCCCCCACTGAAGTAATGCGAAAGCGGAGGGAGACGAAGGGGAGGGGTTTTAGTTGGTAAGAATCCGACACTCTCGGCACTAACAACCAGCCGGGGTCTTATGCAAAATTTCCCCTCCCCCTACACACAAAAAAAACTATTCTAAAATGGTGAGGTGCACCATTGTGCATGAACCACATTGCCCTTCTGGCTCATACGGCACATCCTCCAAGAAATCGCTTTGTCTCTTAAAAAATCTAGATAATGTAATCCATCCAATCTATTAGGCAAAAACAAATGGTCCTAATAATCTGTTGCCAAGTATACCTGCCCAAACGTTGATGGAAATTTTTTCTTGGTGCCTAGACTCGAAGAAAGTATGAGGATTTTTTTCTGCTATATGTGATTGTTGTGAAAGTTGACAACACCATGCCGCGTATCCGCTTTGTCCATAAACAAAATTTTTTGAAGAAATTCAGCATATCTTTCACATTTTTGCACAAACCATCGGCAGAATGCCTCCCTTCTTGGTAGGTCACCTTTTGTATGTGGTTCATGTAAGACAATCCAAACAGACGATTACACACCTTTCTGTAACGCTAACCTTCTCGTACTGATTCGGGGATTTGCATTTACTGCATTTAATATTGTTTCATCTCTTTCTGGGGTCTTAACCTAATGATCTGGGCCAAAATTTTCCTCGTCTTAATAGAACTTACCCTTTCTCGTAACGGACGATCTGCACTTACAAAAAATCTCTCGCAAGGTATTCTTCTGTTTGGGAAAGCTTCTTCGAACAATCTTCTTGCTTGATGAACGATGATCGGCCTGCTCTTCGAAAGTGTAACTCGTATTAAATAAAAATTGAAATTATCGTAATAAAAACTGCGTAATGAGAACCTTAACTTTTATGTCATTGATGGCAATTGAATATTGGAAACCAATAACGACCAATAGTAATAAAAAGCTAAGTAAGTTGATCAGTGGTATAAAGTTTTTGCAAAAAAAATAAGGTGCGGATGCTTACAAGTGCAGATCAAAAAATGGCCTTCCGTCCATGGTACTTGCGAAAATCATATTTCGATGAGACAGTCAGAGAATATTCACATAAAAAAATTTCTGGGCAATTTCGCGTATCCCTGATTGAATTGATTCTTGGTGAATAACATCAGATAATGACCTTTTCGTCGTATAATTTCATTTTAAATATGTAGGCTGTTATGTGTCAAAAAACGGCATGTCAAAAACTTACATTTAAACATCAACGTTGTTTATATTCTACATATTGCTGAAAGTAGTTCAGTTTCATATCCTCAAAATAGTACTTATAAATTTCTTCAGTAAAAATTGTTTCCACAATTGTAACTGGCCATAAATTCTACTAAAAAGTTACGAGATTGTACTCAAAACGAAGATGCACCTGCTAGTAGAAATTCGTGTATATAATTAATTATAATTGAAGAAATAATTAATTATAATTGGTACATTATAAGAGTGGTAGACAAATTTTTTAAATAATTTCAGAAATAACAATAAACATTGTCATTTAAACTTTTTGCTAATAAAGTAATCTTTAAATAAAACTTGAAAATCCGCATATTCAAATAGTCTTTATTACTGTTAACGGTACAAACAGTTGCCTCACCAGGACCTGCTCTAGAACCAATGGTGCAACCACTAATCATCGATGTGAAGTTCCTCCTGAACAGTATCGAGCCTGATCAGGACGACCTTCTCCACTAACTTGGAGATCGCTGACGGCAACGAGATGAGCTTGTAGCTGCCGGCGAACTTCGAGTTCTTGTTCGGTTTGAGGATGGGAATGACCAGGCGCATTTCCACTGGCTGGACCAGTGCTGTAGCCGCAGGATCGCATTGTTGGGAATATTAGTGTTGTGTATAGTCCGGAAGTGGTCGTTTTCCACGCATCTGCCAACGACGTCTGTCCGTTCGCGCGTATCAAGGCGGATATAACCACCCGCGTATTCCTAACGGCCCTCGTCAATTTCCACAGCGAGTTGTCCATAGGATTCAACGCTGCTAGCTTGTCTCCCCATTTCTGGTTCTTAACAGTGTTGATGGAGGTTCTGATTTGCTTTTGCAGTCTGATTATCTCGGTCTTGGTGTTGACATCGCGATTTCGCTGCCAAAGCCGTCTCAGTCTGTTCTTTTCGCGTATGTCTCGTATGACCGCCTCGTCGAGTCGGTCTCTGTTCGGGTTTATGGTTTTAGTGGTGGCAACATTCTGCTTGGCATCCTGCAGCAACCGTGTAAACTCTTCCACAACATTTTCCAGATCGGCGGGAATGTTGATTGTGTTGTCCAGTGTTAAATTCGTCATACCGTTCAACTCGACCACAATGGCGTTATGGTCGGACGTGAGTTCCACTAGGGTCAAGGGGACCGTGGTGTTCCTCACCTATACCAGAATACTTATTCATAAAATACTAAATCAGAAACCAGAAAGTTATAAGGGATATACGTGTTAGCTGTACGAAGTTATAAACTTTTTAGAGAACTGACAGCAAAATGTAAACTAACTTGAAGTTAGCAGCAAACTAAACGACAATTTTTATATTCTCAATTCCCATTGGAGGGTACAGTAATTTATATGTAATATTCATTTATTTAATTGAAGTTAATTTCTTCTAATGTACTTTACATATATATAATTTTACTTACTTTGTGAATGTACATTAGTTACTGAAAGTTCTTAAATATTTTCTGCGAGATAGAAATGAAATGAAATTCTGAGCTATGGTTTAACCCTCTTGATAATAGTCTTTATTAAGTAAAGCATTAAGAGTCAAGTTCCAATGCATTAATTTCGCCCCGTCAGCGTTATGAGAGTAGTATGTTGGGTTGCCTAATATGTGACGTCACACTAATTGGGTCCATAGCTCTTGGTTTATATAATTAAATTAGGGTATGAGAGACTGAACGTTGATAATTTAAATTTTCTACATACCCATTTACTTATTACAGAAAAAATATAGTTCATCGAATTAAACATCGTATATCATTGCATCGTCGGTAAACAAACAAAATAAATAGCCTGACTTGAACTATGCTAAGCCAAGTCAGGCTATTTATTTTTCGATTGCAACAGACACTGGACCGCTAGATGGCGCCTGCTGGCTGTTTTACATGTCGCTATTGTAAAAATACCGGGATGTACTATAGTCAAAGGATTCTCATGTCGGTCGTTGCATACCTACCTTGCACTGACGAGAGCCAACAGCTCGAAACTGCAGTCTGCAAGTGGTGTGTGATGACTGGCAAGGGAGCTCCTTTAAGTAGGATCAGTCTTTCGGCTGGTGTTTGTTGCAATCGAAGCATTAGCGTTTTGATGGTAATATGCAATTATTACACTTAACGCGCCAGACTTGTAACTTGTAATTCAGCGCTCGGCGGGGTACATAGCCCGGAGAGTAGCTGTTGGTTGCAGTCTGGTTACATTCCTTATAGTAAAATAAGGATTTTATAGAGGAGTTTGCGACTAAAAATATTATGTTTAATATTCCGCCCTCTAAAAGCACATTTGAACTAGTTCAAAGTTCATACATAAATTGAAGAAAGGGACTTAAAAAAAATTTCTTTTGTAATATGACATTAATTTATAGAGAGTCTGTTCCAAAATATACAATTGGATGCTTCCCAAAAACTAAGAAATCTCATAAACGTTACATTATTTTTCTCCAGCGAATTGTCAACGTTAAACAATGCTTATAATTTATAACAGATTTAAAACATTTTTGTTTTCGACTCTTACACTAAGACTTTAAAACTGATAAGGGCGGAAAAGAATCAGGATATATGCCGCATAGTGATATACTTGAAAGAATGTAACCCTCTTTTTTTGCCTCTGCAGTTAACCTATTTGAACGACTTTGATTTACAGGAATTGTGATTAAGTATCGGGATGTTTTCCACTGCCAAGTATAGCTCTTCCTTATGTATACACAGACACACTCTAAAATTCCTTTCATTGAGGAAGTTTGTACAGAGTGAACACTTAAAGGTAAAGTGCTACTTTTAAAATACAAATTAGGGCGAGCGTAGGTGCGTCTTTACTATGTACATACTTCGGTATGCGATTTAAAGCAACGACAGGCGCAGTTAGTACTTGGATGGGTAACCATTCCAACGGAAACCGCGTTCTCGCCTCACACATCTTCCAGCGGCTTGTATATCAGTGTATGCGCGGAAGCTATACAACCTTAGGCGAGGGTTGTATATGAGATATACCATCCTTCGGAGGGGATGTAAAGCCGTCGGTCCCTTGTCTATTAAATGTTAGGCAAGTAAAAGATCCCTACTCTTCTCAAGGGAAGAGGTTCGGCAAAATTCCTGGTTGGGGGCAGCTCGTCTACAGGCGTCGGTGTTAGGCCTCAGTAGCAGGAATAGGCCGACGTTAAATAAATGTATAAAAAAAAAATACGAATTAGTCGGTTCAAGAAACGCAACAAAAACTCATTAAAATACCGGTATTCTCTGTACTATTTCATTTGCAAATTCACTCGCTTACCTTTATAGGTTTTAATGTGTCGGCTTGTTTGATGGCAGCATGCCGCTTGGCCCAATGGCCATAATAATTATACTGGTAAGTTTTTGGTGCGTTTTTTGAGTGCCCGGAACAGATGATCTGGACTATATCTAGTCAATTGACAATATTTGTGTTTGATTCATGTAATACTAATAATGAAGAATATTAATAATGTTTATTAGATATAAATAATATAATAAATACTAATACAAATAGTATACAAAACATTTAATATAAAAAATCCAATAAACATGATATGCGTGAGAGACATTTGAAATAAAATAAAATAATATTAGATAATATGTAGCTAAGTTTTTTGTATTCATGTAAAGGTGTATACTTTATACGAGGATAATTGGAACTGGTCAGTGTTAAAGCACAGGGCCGTGCGCACTGAACTTGATATTTTGTCCTGGTATCGGGATTCGAATGGTAGTTGAAACTGTGCAGGCGAGTCCGAGACTTGCAATGTAATCAGCCTGAATGAACCATCTACGACTGCACTGGTTTAAGGATAATGAAACGGACAGGCCTACTAGCATAAAGAAAACTCGTAAATCGCTTCTCAATAGTCAAAGGGGGACTTCTGCTGTGCTGTTAATGTGCCAGTGCAGTGCGTAAATACCTGTTATAATATCAAGCGTAGGAGTTTAGTTAGTTATTGTTCATATTTATAAATATTTACTACTATATAAAAGGTAAAATATTTTAATTATTTACTAATTTACCATGGCTTTCTGGAGACCATTTGAAATAGAGGATAATATAATAACTCCCGAAAATCTTATTATTTTCTTATGACAAGCATTTCTATTTACCTCCGCCCATGTACAATAAAGAGATGCCGACTGTTTTTGCCGGCTTTTAGTTTTTATACGGTTTCAATTAAATTCGTTTACACTTTACAATATACAGATATAAAACGTCAATAAGATAGATAGTACAATAATACAAAGAAGTAATCGTTATACATAGGGTGGGGCAATAGTTCGAACCCCGACATCTCGAGTTCTATGAGAGCTAGATTTAAAAAAAAAACTAAACTAAATAAAAAAGTCTATAACTGGAAATTATTTTCGAACATACAGGGCGAACCAAGACGAAATGACAGGACCAAGTGCCTTTTTTAAAATAGAATGCTATGTATGTCAGTAAATTTTTGAAATCTTTTTCTAAGCTTTATTCATTCCTATATTAGCATTGAATATCTCCCAACCACTTGGACGTAATGAATTTTCGTGTTGAAATAATGCAATCTGCCGATGGATATTAACAAAATTACACGAGTTACACGTACATGAACACACAAATACGTTGGATATTAATGATTATCAGATATTACGTAACGAAATCACTTGGGCTACTGTAGCGTAGCAGATATCGTAAGCAAACTTGACCCGGAAAGTGATGTACGTGCCTACGATAAAATTTCTCTAGCTCAGACTATCTCAGGGCGTTAAGCCCAAGCTTACACAAACTATGATAAATTATTGGTTTACTTACTTAACAAATCACTGAGTTTTTCCATATGTAGTGGTCGCAGACGAAATAATGACACTTTCTTTAAAAATGAAATGCACTATATTATTCAATTTACAAAATTGGTTCTCTAGCATATAACCTGGCGATGTTCACAGTTGTGGCCAATATTTCACGATTAATCAGTTACAACACATTCATAAAATGCCTCGTGTAGCTACACATCGGTTTACAATATGATCATAAAATTGTCATAGATTCTGCCACAAAGGTTTGATTTAAAGAACCATGTAAATATATGCATAAAATCTCTAAATATGTACAGGTTAAAATGCCAAAGGTATGAATTGATGTCCAGCGGAACCACTGAAGGTGGTCCCCGGTAAGTAAAACAAATAACACAACACTTATTTAGGGTGGTACGATACCGAGTCCGGACGAGGAAGAACTGAAGCCCTACAGAGATGCCTTCGGGACACAAGAAATAGACCCAAGGATGGGGTTGATCGTAGCCTCACCAGCCCTGGAACCTTCCACTGTGTGTGGATGCCCCGTCCGTGGAACTCTCACTGACGTGTGTAGAAGCCCCGTCCGAAGAACCCTCACTAATGAGGGAACAATCCACCAAAACTCCTGGAAGCCACAGTCGGATAAATGGGGTCGAGTCCGCCTTTCAGGTTGACACGGTATTTCCAAAGGAAAGCCTTGTGTAATTTAATATCCTGCTTCCGCAGATAAAATTTACTCACAAACACAAAATATTCCGCTAAACGGAACAACAACAGATTGAGGAAATTTTCTTGAGTTGATTATTCTAAAATCCACGAGGATGCCTTGGATAAAACCGAGGTTGGAAGAATTACCAACTAATTAACACCAACCATGCCAAAAACAATCACACCAAAACAATGGTTGCTTCCGTTTCCTTTGCTGATCACGTGTCGCCCTCCCGTGGAGAATAGCGAAATGTGTTTCGGACGTGTAGCAGTTGTTATAATGCGGCCCACAAAACGCTAAAGCGTATGGTGGGTCGCATACGCTAGAGGTCCGTAACAATGGGTTTTAAGAAAAACTTATGTGAATACCAGTTACGAGACATCCAATTAATGTTTTTGAATCATTTTCATTTCCTAAAAATGTACAGGGTGCCCAAAAATTAAGAACATTTTAAATTGAATTTTCTCAACTTTTTCAAATGGCACACCCTGTATATTTTTCGACGATGTGATGTAGAAGTGAAAAACGAAAATTTTTTGTAAGTGCTTCAATTAGACATGTGACTTACTTGGGTTGGGAGAGTGTTAAATATTTTTGTGGAGAGATAGTTGTGACACCTCGGTCCAATAGTTTTAAAAATTTTGGGTAACTCTAATGCTCCTTCCTTGTAACTTGTGTTGTACACGTGTTTAATTATATTTTTCTTGTGTTTATTTCTGATACAGTATAGTAGAAGAGCTTGGCAAAATAGTTGTCTAATATCAAATATTCCTGTTTCATTGTATAGTAGATCTGATGAATAAGTTCTACATTTGTTAAATATGATTTTTAATATCCATTTTTGGATAACCTCAAGTTTCTTGCAATAGTTATTGGTTATGCTACCCCATGCTATTAGACCATAAGTGAGATGTGATTGCATTAGCGCATAATATACTGAGGTTAACTGTTTCTCGCCTAAAAAACTTTTTAATAGTTTTATTTTTGGTAGTACGCACCTCAGTTTTTTCTCTAATTTATCAGTGTGGGCATCAAATGAGTGTCCGATAGTATCCCTATATATTTGATATTTTACTTTGACTGAATCAAAATCTCACGGATTGCTAAAGAACTAAAATTTGGCAAACTATTTTCATAGCTGGCGAAAGGAGGATAAAATGTTTTCTGAAAATTTATAGATAATAGTTTTTTATTGAAAAGGTCAATCACCGCAGGCAGATTTAGCTCAACTTTCTTTTTTAATGCGTCTCATGATTCATCCTCAGAGAGATTGCAGTATCGTCGGCAAAGCTTATGATTTTACCAGCCCAAGGTATTTCAAATAACTTATTTACATGAGTAGTGGGCCAAGCATAGTTCCCTGTGGTACATCTTACTGGACATTTTGAAAGTTGCTGCGTATGTCCTCTAAGTCTACACAATGTTGTCTTCCGCAAGATAACTAGACAGAAGTGGTTTCACAACACCACGTAGACCAATGTCACTTAAGGTATCTAACAAATCTACAGGACTAACTGTATCGAATGCTTTAGCCAGATCTACGAAGATGCAAAGCGACTTTTTTTTTTATTATCTAATGCATTATAAATTCTTTCTGTTAAGTCAGCAATAGCATCCTGTGTAGATTTGCCCTTGCAAAATCTGTGCTGGCCATCAGATAGTAAGTTATTATTATTTTTAAATGTTTTAGAATCGTTTCATATATTTTCGCAAAATTAGATTCAATGATATTGGTCTGTAGTTGCTTGTCTTCAGATTTGTATACCGGTTTTATCACAGCAATTTTAATTTTTTTTGGAAAAACACCACATTGAATAGACAAGTTTTGGTTATTATTTAAAACAGTATAACTCAAAAAAAAATAAAAGAAAGAGATATATCATATTTAAATTAATTTAATTATAAATAAAAAATAATAACAATTTACATAATATCAAATTATAAAAACCTATCTAATGTGTCATTAGCTTCTCGTTCAATGGTATTTCTTCGTACTGAGTATTCATCTGTATTTTATTTTCACTAATTTTCAATGTTTTCTTGGTAGTTGAGCAACAGAACAAGGAACACAGTCCCCATAGAATACAAATAAGCCCTAATCCCACTAATATCAGGATCGTGTAGTTACTATATTCAGGTAGATTTTGTATTAGTCTTAAACTCGATGCTAGCTTATCTGTCAGTTTAACGTATTGGGTAAAATAAAACAAAGGCACGAAAATCTTTGGCACGTTTTCGTATAAACTAAAAAAGAAATAAAAAGTAAATAAAAATAATATAATAAATATGGTAATGTACGATGATGGAATTCTTGTGATGTTGCGTATTAGGCGACTAATCCCTGCCTGTCATACACTAGGTTCTAGTTTAAGTTCTAGCGGATGACAAATGTCTGTACAAGTTCTGCTTCTTGGATTTGGGTGAGGTCTAGTTATTGTTTATAATCATGCTTTTATAATGGCATTTAGGATGGACGTGTGGAAAAAACACCCAATGGGCTATAATGCCATTCATGCTGGGCGATAGAGTTATACTATATTTCCTTCCTTGGTATGCAGGGTGTCCCACGACGAACTGCGGCGATCGATATCTCGAAAAGTAGACATCGGAAAATTTTGAAAATTTGGTAGTAAACTAATGTCGATGGGGGCAACTCGGTTAAAATATTTTCAAGATCGTGGCACTTCCGGTTATACCGGAAGTCGATACCAACTTGCTTATTTTAAATGGGACACCCTATATATTATTACATTTTTTGATTTTACGCAAAATTCTAGACCGATTTTGTGTATCATGTCCTATACCTAGGTCTCTCCGTTTTTGAGATATTTCAATTTTTATGTCAAAAATGACGTTCGCGGGCCCTAAAAGAATTATCAATTTTTCCTATAAGGAATCCTTTATTATCTAATTTGGGTTTGATTCTTTGTTGAAAAAACCTACTTTAATAGAGTTTCTATAATATTTTGATAAGTATTAATACAGAGTGTTCAAAAAATAAGAATAAAGATGAAATTGAGAAAACTGTCAAAAATCAATTTTTTCAAATGGAAACCCCCAATTTTTATAATCTTATCTTATTCGCCATTAAAAATAAGGGTAAGTTTGTATATGGATGTCTATTCCGAAAATTTTTAGTTTTCGAAATATTGCCAATTCAATATTTTTATATGGGTATTTTGTTATGGATGTTAAGTTAAATTACTCTTAGTTGGCTATGACGGCGTTGAGTGCTAAACAAATGTATGTAGCTGTCACTTACCATCAATTATCATGCCGGGGCGCTTAAATTATACGCACGAGGATTACTTAAATTCTCTATGGAGAGTGTAACAAAGTTTTATCAAGAACGTGTAAAATATTTGCTAATAGATATCCAGAAAAACAAAAACCGTCTCCGAACAGTATTAAACGAATAATGGAGAATTTCAAAAATTTTGGCACCGTTAAGGCAACAGTTCATAAAATAAAACCAATTGTCGATGATGAAAATATCGAAATTGCTATTTTGGGATATTTTACGGCATATCCTATGACATCCTTAAGACAAATGGCCTTACAAACAGGGATCTCCAAGAACTCTATTCATAGAATTCTTTTGAAACACAAATTCCATCCCTATTCCATTTCTATGGTTCAACACTTAAACGACATCGATTTGACCAGAAGAGTTCGCTTTTGCGAATTTATTTTAACAATGTTACAAGGCGACTTTCGATTATTGGACAACATAATTTGGACTGACGAGGCAAAATTTACGAAAAATGGACTTTTCAACAGACATAATTCCCACTTTTGGTGTGATTCAAATCCCCATGCCGTGAGATTGCGAAATTATCAAGAAACCTGGCAATTTAATGTGTACTGTGCTGTGAGAAATGATGGAGTCGTAAAACTTAATTTTTATGAAGAAAACTTAAATGGTAATGAACTAATACTTAAATAGTTTCTGTTTTTCAAATTACGTATCAACTTTTTTTAGGTGAAAGATATTTGAATATATTACAAGATTTAGATAATGAATATTTGAACAATTTACCGCTTGCTGAACATAGGCAAATATTTTACCAACACGATGGCGCGCCACCAGACAGCAGCTTCATAGTTAACAACTTCTTGGAAGAAAATTTTTACGATAAGTGGATTGCTAACAATGGACCTTTTCTGTGGCCTCCCCGTTCTCCTGATCTGTCTGTCTTAGACTATTTTATATGGGGAACAATAAAAGATATGGTTTATTTTAATTCAGTCACAACAATGGAAGATTGTCAGGCAAGAGTAAGGAATGCTTTTGAAAGATTATCTCCAGGTTCTATTAGAGCGGCCACCCATGACAAACTAATCAAAAGGTGCGAAAAATGTTTGGAAGTTCAGGGTGGACACTTTGAACGCTTATTAAAATAAAATATTTTCCTGAGTATAAGTAGTTATACTGTTAGTATTTTATGTAAAAACCTTTTGTATCTAAGGTACATTTGTTTAATTATTTTATGAACTGTTGCAGTGCCAAATTTTCTGAAATTCTCTATTATTCATTAAATACTGTTCGGATATGGTTTTTGTTTCTCTGGACATCTATTAGCTAATATTTCACATGTTTTTGATAAAACTTTGTAACATTCTCCATAGATTATAAACAAATTTAAGTAATCCTCGTGTGCATAATTTAAGCGCCCCAGCATGATAGTTAATACTTGTCAATTGCCCAGTGAACAGCTACATACATTTGTTTAGCACTCAACGCCGTCATAGCCAACTAACAGCAATTGAACTCAAAATCCATAGCAAAATCCCCATATAGAAATATTGAATTGGGAATATCTCGAAAACTAAAAATTTTCGGAATAGACATCCATATACAAACTTACCCTTATTTTTAATGGCGAATAAGATAAGATTATAAAAATTGGGGCTTTCCATTTGAAAAAAATGATTTTTGACAGTTTTCTCAATTTCATCTTTATTCTTATTTTTTGAACACTCTGTATTAATACTTATCAAAATATTATAAAAACTCTATTGAAGTAGGTCTCTTTCAACAAAGAATCGAACCCAAGTTAGATAATAAAGGCTTCCTTATAGGAAAAATTGATAATTCTTTTATGGCCCGCAAACGTCATTTTTGACATAAAAATTGAAATATCTCAAAAACGGAGAGACCTAGGTATAGGACATGATACACAAAATCAGCCTAGAATTTTGCGTACAATCCAAAAATGTAATAAAATATAGGGTGTCCCATTTAAAATAGGCAGGTTGGTATCGACTTCCGGTATAACCGGAAGTGCCACCATCTTGAAAATATTTTAGCCGAGTTGCCCCCATCGACATTAGTTTACTACCAAATTTTCTAAAATTTTCCGATGTCTACTTTTCGAGATATCGATCGCCGCAGTTCGTCGTGGGACACCCTGTATTATTCTAAATGATGAGGTTGAATGAAAGTTCCAATGCAGAGAAAATAATGTTAAAACTATATAAATATAATTTACCTTATATGCTTAATTGGTTGTAGCAACATATTGACTTGCATACCCGCCCCGATGTCCATTACGATACCAGATTTCTGAAAATCAATGACCAAATTAGTATATTGGTGCATAAAGCACTTTTTAAATTATAATCTCGGCAAAAAAGCGCATTGTGCTTTTCTAAAACTATAAATAATGCTTGTAGAAAAAAAAGATCGTGTTATGATGAAACGTTTGTGTGTCTGCTCTCTGTTCGTTTGGCTGACTAACCCTCCATCCGTCTCGTGTTGTATATAATGTTTACATTTAGTTTTTCTTAATAAGAAGTTAAAGTTTTGTAGGATGCTTTTTAATTGGTTTTTTAGAATGTTAGGAAATAGGTACGCTGAATAAAAAAGTCTGTCCCTGAAAAGTTATTTTAAATTCAGCAAAGTAATAACTTAAAAGACATTGTAGACATAAAACCCACCTGAAATTTAGGACGTTTCATTTGTCAGATGATAATTTGTTATTGTTATTTTTTTTGGAGGCAGCCCAATAATTTATTATTTATGCAGCGTGTCCCAATAGTGCGTCAAAATCCAATATCCGCCTTATTAGAAAATATTTTTTATGGAAGTAGTATAGTGGAGCATCTTCGAGGTAATTTTTTAAAATGGAATACCCTATATATTTTTACATTTGTGAATTCACCGTAAAATTACCTTTCCAACGACGTCCAGATCTTTGGTTTTTGACGTGGCATTGCCGGGTTATTCGCAAAAATATGAAAATTTTGGTCGGTACAAGGTTTAACAAATTAGTTTGCTGTGTGTGTATTATTATTAATCATGAAGATTTATTTTGCAATTATGTAGACAACTACAACGACACAACCACTAAATATTTATTATAATTATACAGACTGTATTTTATACCAGCGCTAATTCAGGACATTTCAAAGCGAATTTTCTCAATTTTTTCAATTGGAATTCTCTACGATTTTTGTGAACAATATCCTATACCTAAAATCGATATTTCCGGAGATATTTTTACTTTTTCATTAAAAACCGTTAAATTATAAAACTTTTCATTTCAAAATGATCTAGTAGCCATGGTTTTGACATAAAGTGAGAATAATTGAAAGTTACCCTATTAACATTCAATTATGAACTATTGTGACACAGTATTTGCACTTATTTTAAGTTATAAATTAGTTTAAAATTCGTACTTTACAATAATGAATTTTTCGAGCGAAGAAATGAAGAAGACAGCTCTCTAAAAAACCTTTGAGAGGTTGATGGAACGATTTGACAATACGAGGAAAGTGGAACATGAGAAAAAGGAACGAACAAAATATGTAGCAAATGAAGAAAACAAAACAGTCATAATTTTGAGCGTGATTGAAGATCCTCCTCGCAATATAAGAGAGTTGGCAAGAGAAAATGATAAGCCGATTTTCAGTCTATCGAATCCCTACCACGTTCAACTAATGCAACAACCGATTGATAGGGATTATGCAAACCGAATACAATTTTGTCAATGGGCAAAACAAAAAATAGGACAACAAAGAAATTTGTTTGACTTTGTTTTGTTTGCCGATGAAGTAACGTGGGCATGTTAATAGTCATAATTAGCCAAACAAGATGGTCGTTGAATGTTTGGGGAGGAATTGTTGGAGATTATGTGATAGAACCGCATTTTTTTGATAGATGTGTGAATGGTCAAATTTATTTGGAATTTTTGCAAGACAGCTTGGAAGAATTACTGGAGGATGTCCCCAGGGATATTAGGGAGAGAATGTGGTACCCCCATGATGAAGTACCTGTGCAAATGTTCGTGAATAGCTATTCACGAACATTTAAACGACGCTTTTCCAAATGGTTGGATAGGAAGAGGAGGAGGATCCCATAGTTGGCCTGCCAGAAGCCCTGATTTGACCTTTTGTGCGGCTATGATAAGGACAAGTGTACAAAACTCCTATAACTACAAAATAAAATATTAAAGAAAGAATAAGGGAAATTTATCAGGAAATTGCTGTAGATATTTTACGTACTGGGAGTCCACTTTGAACAGTTCCTATAAACACTAGTATTCCATTAAATTAGGTTCAAAATAACTTTGAATTTTTAAGATTTTAAGTGCCTATTTTTATTTATTTATTTATTTATATAATTCATCCAACGGGTGAAACCCAATTACAGGACAAATAACAACAGATTTAAATAAAATATCGATAAATAGAACAATATGGTGTAAGTAAAAGGTACACAAATGACACAAATATAAAATGTAACAACTATAATCAAAATATATACTCTAGTAAAATAAATATATATACATACATACACATATATACATACATACACATATATACATACATACATATACATATATACACATACACACATATATATATCACAAGTGTAACACAGACATATAGACAAGAGAGTGTTTAAATGGGGTTTAAGTAAATGTTCTTTATGTCAGCAATATTACAGTTAAATATATCCAGGCTAGCCTCAATACCTCATAATTTAAACACATTTGATGTAGGGGGGATGATTCTAATATATTAGTGCGTGGAGTAGGAAGCATGAGTACATTATTTGTTCGAGAATTTAATCTCGGAATTCGATACCTAAGAAGTGAGGTGAGGCAGGTGCAGCTAATTTTATTGTTGATAATTTTGTGTAAGAACATTATTGAATGCATTACACGTCTCCTTATTAAGCTACTCATACTAAATTTATTTAAAAAAAAAACTTGTTGTGTCCCTCTTATTGGATATGTGCACTCCAGAATGAAAGTTGCGGACTTAAAAAATCTTCGTTGTACTTTTTCCATGGACGCTATGTGAATGTTGTAACTAAGACTCCAAACAATGGACGCATATTCCAGTTTGGATCTGACAAATGTAACAAATAACATACGTAGAGTAGATAATTCAGTAAAATCTTTGCTGTTTCTCAAAACAAAACCTAAATTTCTAAATGCACTACTGGTGCATTCCTCGATATGTTTAGAAAAAGTTAATATAGTATCAAAAACAACGCCAAGATATTTTATAAACGCAGGTCTATTTAGAGTACAGTCGTTTAATTTGTAGTTGAATGAAATTGAATTTACTTTACGTGTAAAAGACATGACATTACATTTAGCAGCATTAAGATGAAGACGGTTATTAATGCACCAGGTATTAAGAAGATCCAGGTTACGCTGAACCCTCAGGCAGTCACAGTCGGAATTTATAGGAAAGTATATTTTTAGGTCATCAGCATAAAGCAAATAGTGAACATCCAAGTCATCAACAATGTCATTGATAAACAGTACAAAAAGTAATGGTCCAAGTACCGAGCCCTGTGGTACTCCAGATGATTGGCTGTAATGATCAGACCGATCACCACGATACTGAACATATTGAGACCGATAGGACAAATAAGACATAAATAAATTTAGTAGCGAAGTACTGATTCTAAAGCTTTCTAATTTAGTCAATAAAATGCCATGGTCTAGTCTGTCGAATGCTTTAGAGAAATCGGTATAAATTACATCAACCTGACCCTTACGATCTATGACTTCAGAAATAAATTGGGTGATACATACCAGGTTTGTAACAGTTGACCGACAGCCCATAAAGCCATGTTGTTCTTCAATTGTTGAACTTTTAGTATAGAAGGATACGTAATCATGCAATAAATATTAAAAAAATTTAGAAAAATTGCATAAAATTGCGATGGGACGATGGTTCTCTATTTCATTTTTACTGCCCTTTTTAAACACTGGACAAATTCTGGATAGTTTCCACTTATCAGGGAATGTTTCAGTGCTTAAGATTAAATTAAATATAATACAGAGAGGTTTCTAAAAAACATTAGCGCAATCTCTTATAATAAAGGCGGGTATTTCATCAGGTCCTGTAGTCATGTTTGCCTTGAGTTTTTTAATTGAGTTTAGGACTTCGCTCTCAGTGAATATTCGAATATGCATAACATTGTTATTATATACACTGTCACCAGGCAAATATTCACTAGAATTAATATACGCATTAGAGAAAAAATCAGCAAAGGAGTTAACTATATCTTGGGGGGTTTCAAGAGTGGCATTGTTGTAGTTCATAGTACTGGGAATAGATGTGGCATTATTTTTTGAATTAACATAACCCCAGAACTTATTTGGATTAGATTTTATGGCATTCTCGGCATCCCGTATGTATGCAGCATAAGCATCTTTTATAGTCATTTTTAGCAAAACTAAGCTCTTAATTTAATTGTACTATCTAATGCCGTATTTCCTGTGCCTATTATTTACGTCAAGTTTTTTGTAATATTAAACGATTATTTATAGATTTTTAAGATTGACTCAAATGTGATTTAATTAAACTGTGAAAAAATACTAATGAGGCAACCAAGACGCTCCCAGAAAAAAATGTAATACTACTTTCAATTATCTCACTTTATGTCGAAATCATAGCTACTAGATCAGTTCGAAATGAAGTATTAGAATTTAACGGTTCTTAATGAAAAAGTAAAAATATCTCTGGAAATATCGAGTATAGGTATAGGATATTATTCACAAAAATCGTAGAGAATTAACGTCCCAATTCAAAAATATAATAATATACAGAGTGTTCCATTTGAAAAAATTGAGAAAATTCACTTTGAAATGTCCTGAATTAGCGCTAGTATAAAATACACCCTGTATATTTATAATCAATATTTGGTGGTTGTATCGTAGTACATCCCTTGTCTACATAATTGCAAAATGAATCCTCTTAATTAATAGTAATACACACACAGGAATTAATTTTTTACACCTTGTTTCGACCAAAATTTTCATATTTTTTCGAATAACTCGACAACGCCACGTCAAAAAACAGAAGTCTGGAGCTTGTTGGAAAGGTAATTTTACGCTGAATTCACAAATGTAAAAATATATGGGTGTTCCATTTTAAAAAGTGACTTCGAAGATGCTCCGCTGTAGCGAATCACACTGTATATTTCAATTTTTTTTTTAAATATGTGCCCTTTGACACTGTACCACTTAATTTTCCAAAGTTATCTAATAAGGTCGACATTGGACTTTGACTAACTATTCGGACACCCTGTATATATCTAGTTTAAAAATCAGATTTCCACTTACCGGTTCTAGAGTGATGTAAAATTCATGTTTTTCCTTATCTGGCTTCATGCCTTTTATGCTATCGGTGTAATAAGGATCAGCGCTATAAAAGTGTGGGAAAGATAAAAATGTTGGAGAGTCTTGTCGGCAGGCGGACACATTGAAGACTCCTGACGGGATACATTCTCCCTTGCAAAAACATGCATTCTCTGGTCGTTTTGTACCTGAAACAGATTTAAATTGAATTTCATAATGAAAAAATTTGCATTTTGATGGAAATTGTAATAGTCCTCGTGGAAATAACAGGGTAAATTTACAAGGAAATATGTTCTGTATGTTCTTCTGTGAAATCTTTAATTTATATTAAAATCTTGAGGAGCTGCAATTATTTTCATAAGTATGTGTATGTAATTAACCTCCTTTAAGTTAATTTTATTATTCATATGACACTAGTTTCATGATACATTTCAATAGAAGCCGTTGAGTATTAATTCTTCTTTATAAATAAAACAGACATCCACTGTTCACCACCATTTTATTCTAATGTCGCTTAAAGACTGACTGCTTTGTCACAAGTACAGCATTAGGTAATAGCTCTTTACTCATCTCAGGAATAAACATCAGTTATATTTTTTGGACAATAAAGTATTACTCCCTATTTAATATAATGCATAACACTACTTCCCTTCCTTTTATGAACATTTAAATGTA
The DNA here is from genome assembly GCA_963675555.1 of Leptura quadrifasciata. Taxonomy (NCBI): domain Eukaryota; kingdom Metazoa; phylum Arthropoda; class Insecta; order Coleoptera; family Cerambycidae; genus Leptura; species Leptura quadrifasciata. The sequence continues at coordinate 6,855,632 of OY776677.1, forward strand.
CATAATTTAGTCTAACCCAAATCAATACAATCTTAAATTTAAGTAATATAATTACAACATACCATAACAAGTAATATCATATTATTGGTTTGCGAAATAAATAATATAAACTAAAACATAGCACAAAGGTATTTAATTAATCAGTATTATCTTCGTTATAATTCTTATTCAAGTTTTGATCTAATAGTGACTCATTATTACCATTTGCAACTTTCCATTCATCGCCCATTTTCTATAAATGTAATTTATTTCTTCTGTATTCATGTCCTGTGTTATTATCCTTCACTTGGAGACCACCATTATTCTCTGACACAACTACATGTGGTGTAGGATCGTAATTTGTAGTTAATTTATTTCTTTTATCCATATTTTTGGCATAGACCTTGTCTTCCATTTGTATGTCATTTTCTCTTGCTCCTTTTTTCCTGACACTATACTGTTTCCTTTTACCTTTTTCTATTTAGTTTTTGTCTCTAATCTCGTCATCATTGCTGAATTGGTTTGGAATAAGCGAAGTAGTGATTTTATCCCCAAACTGACTGCGAAAACATAGCTCAACAGGTGTTCTTCCTGCAGTGGAATGAGGTGTACATTATCAAATAATCAATTATCTCTTGTTTCCAATTACTTTTTGTTGCTTGACTGATTTTTAATCTTTTCAGTATATCTTTGTTCTGTATCTCTACCTCTTCATTTTGTTGTGGCCAATGTGGAATCGAATGAAAAATGTTTATCCCTCTTTCTTTGCAGTTTGCAGAAGTTCTTTAGTTCTTCTTATATGAACTGTTTTCCATTATCGGCTGTTATGGAAACGGGAAAGCTTAATCTTGAAAATATTTCTTGCAGAACCCCAATAGTACTTGCTGCTATGATATTTTTCATGATTTTCACTTCTTTGTAAAGTGTATATGAACTTAATTGAAACCGTATAAAAACTAAAAGCCGGCAAAAACAGTCGGCATCTCTTTATTGTACATGGGCGGAGGTAAATAGAAATGCTTGTCATAAGACGTTATTATATTATCCTGTGTTTCAAATGGTCTCCAGACAGCCATGGCAAATTAGTAAATAATTAAAATATTTTACCTTTTATATAGTAGTAAATATTTATAAATATGAACAATAACTAACTAAACTCCTACGCTTGATATTATAATAGGTATTTATGCACTGCACTGGCACATTGACAACACATCTCACAAGTCCACGTTACTTCTGAGAAACGATTTACGAATTTTCTTTATGCCAGTAGGCCTGTCCGTTTTATTATATTTAAACCAGTGCAGTCGTAGATGGTTCATTCAGGCTGATTACATTGCCAGTCTCGGACTCGCCTGCACAGTTTCAACTACCATTCGAATCTCGATAGCATTGCTAAATATATAGGACAAAATATCAAGTTCAGCGCGCACGGTCCTGTTCTTTAACACTGACCAGTTTCAAGTGTGCTCGTATTAAGTATACCTGTTGAAGTAATCTACTATGACGAACAGATAGTCTTCGCTTGTTAATTAGCCCATGAAGCCAATTGCTTCCATGGAGCTGAAGGAAGCTCCTTTCGTTTTATTGGCTCTGGGAAGTTTGGGTCTGACACCAGGGTGCATCCGTTGCACGTTCTTATCATTTTTTCTTCGTCATAATCAAGTTTGGGCCACCAAACTTTTGTTGTGAGCCTATTTTTCATCGCCACTATTCCTGTATGGCCGATGGCCTTCATGTGCGGATTGTAAAACTGTTTGTCTCAATTGTGTTGGGATTACTATTCTGTTTCCTCTCAGTAATATGTTTTTGAAGAGGTATGACTGCGTATGGAATAATTTAAAATTTGATATAGAATCATCCCAGATATTTTAGCATAGTAGTAGAATTTTTTCTAGTATCCTCTAAAATATGTTCGGTGCACATGATATCCCAATAAGTCTTTTGTATATAATCCTTTATAACACCACAGAAATTAGACAACCCCCAATTCCAGAAGCCAGGGCTTGTGCGGAAGAAAAAACGCGGACATACAACCATTTCCTCCGACAGTGCCAATACCGGAGCCAGGATTCGAACCCGGTGGTGCGATGTCCGTGTGAGATTAATCGCGATTGCCACCTCGCGCCTTATCCCACTCGGCTATCGACCAGACGTAGTGCTAGTAATAATTATCTAATATGCCTGGAATATTCAGATATTTCTATCTGGTAAAAGGCGTTTATAATATCTAATCTGGTGAAGAATTGAGCTTTCCTAAAGTGGGGTAGTAAGGTGTCTATTGTTGGCCATGGAAGATTTTCTCGTTCAATAGCTTGATTGGCTCTTTTCATATCTATAAATATTCTTATTTCTCCAATTTTCCTTGAGAATTGGCTCCATAGGAGAATCCACTTAGGCGGATCATTTACTGCTTCTATAATATAACTATAACTCTTGTAGTTTTTCTTCTACTTCTGCTTTAAAAAAATTTGGTATTCTTCTATATGATTGAAATATAGGTGTAACTGACTTATCAATTGGAATGCCAGCCACAACATCCTTTAATTTCGGGAACTAACTTAAAGCGTTGATTTCCAAACCAATTTTAAGAACGCCAAAAATGATAGATGTCGTACATAGAATGTTGCTATTTCGCTATTTCCCCCCACTGAAATTTTAGATGTGAATGAGCCGTGAACTTTTAGTAGGTCTTTACGTGAAAAGTAATTTCTCTGGTTCCTTTATGTGGTGCCATCGCTAAACTTTGTGTAGTAGCTTTTGGTTCCGAAGTCGATTAACATATCAACGGGAACCCCATCAAGATTATATCCTATATTGCTGTCATCGTCAATTTGAAAAACATAATCAACTTCTTCGGTTTTTTCTTTTTCTCTCGTCGCTGTCCATGTTTGTGCCTGCTGTTTCAAGATGCGTTGTGGTAACGCCGTGTTAGGGGGCTAGTTCGGCAATACCTTTGATAATACCCTTTGTATCCGCATTTGCTGCAGGTTTTAAACTTAGCTGAGCATTTAGGAAACTTTGACTAATGATTCCCGATACGTGTACACTCCATCGAGCGAGATATATAATTTGTTTTATTGTCTTTGATTTTGGATCCACGAAACCCTCTAGTTGCCTGCTGATTGTTTCCAAAGCGTTGGCTTCCATCATGATTAACCGGATCACCCATGGACAGAGTTTTTTCCTTAATTCAGCCGAGGTTTATTTATTGACTAACGAACTATGATTTTAAATATATTTACAGAAAAGCTATAATAAAGCTTCTAGATTTATTAATTGTTTGCATAGTATTCGTTGTGATTTAAATAAATACTTATATGTTATAAAAGTTAGAGGACATAAAATTTGTAATAAAATCTTATTAAAAAACCATTCATCAATCAACTTTTAATTTAAAAAAAGGAAATATTTCAAAATAGATTGATCTAATTATTGTTTTTTATTTTAAGTACGAATGTAGTTCGCAGCATAAACATGACATAAACAAATATGTAAAATATTTAGGTTATTCCAAATAATCGGCTCTGTAAATAGATAATATTACAGGTATTCAAGTAAATAGTTAACATGTGATAAAGTGGTGTGATCGTGTGTATTTTTTTGGCATTGAAATTATACTGTTATTATTGTACAAATTATCGAATGTTAACGTATCCGGTATAAGCTAGAAGTTTATAGAAAATCATTTTTGTTTTAGTCGCTGCTTATGTTGTATTTCTCTGAGGTTCTGTGAATGTATGTAATAAAATAAACATGAAAATTAAATGTCTAAAAAAGAAAATAAATGTTGGTCCAGTTAGAACAATTAATATAAAAATCGGCAGCTACTGTAAGCGGCTGGAACCTCCCCACTCGGTGGATCCTTGAAGCCGAAAAGAGCATTAAATTGAGTGGCAAAACGGCACTAAACGTAATCCGATCTCATCCAAAACCTTTTCAGATCTTCTGGGGCACTAAAAAAACCTTCACTTAATGAATTTATAAGCATCTATCCGAGTTATTACCTATGTTATCGCTCGTTGAATAATATGCTATTAGGATATTAACAACTTTAACATCACTTGAACGACTAAGAAAATCTAGTTATCCTAAATAGTACAGATTTGTAAAGCAACAAACTGAAAATTAGTAAATTGTTAATCTATAATAAATTTACCAACGAAGGTACAGAAAGCATGTGATATTAATATTGTTACATCTACCTTTAAAGTTTGTGACAATCCACTAAAAGTTACAAATATGCCGAATTAACATGACATGACACCAACGTTATCGGATGACAAACAATGACAATGACAATCGTCAAAATTTACTCATTGCAATCCGATCGCTCGTGGCTGTCTTTGTTAAATGAAACATTAGCATTTCAGTAATTTTACTAGATATTAGAGGAATATTTGTAGTTTAATTCTTCGATTTGTCTGTATATATATTTAAAAACGGCACTAAACGTAATGCGCTCTACTTCTAGAGCAGTGAAGAAACCCTCACACGTGAACTGACACGTGATGTGACGAGTTTCACGACGTAACGGCTACGGGCATCGATCATGTCTTGCGAAATGCGATCTATGCTTCATATTTGCTTTGTTTTTAATTTTTTTCACGGAAACCAAATCGAAAGGGTGGAAGTGTGTTGAAATCAGAATTTGAACTGCTTTTCAATGGTTCCATTGCAAATTGAAAGTAATTATAAAATAAGCAACTTGTTGCGTCAAAATGGCACTAAACGTAATCCGATCTCAACCAAAACCTTTTCAGATCTTCTGGGGCACTAAAGAAACGCACATGCAAAGTTTCATTCAAATCCGTTCAGTAGTTTCGGCGCTATCGTGCTAACACACATACACACACACAGACATTTTTCAAAAACCACTTCTTTGGGTTCCTAGGACCTCAAAACGTAAAGATTTGATGTTATCTCAATTTTCGTTTTTGAACCAATTTTAGTAACCTCTCACAATTTTATTGTGGAGAGGTTAAAATTCCAAAAGGAACCAAACAAAAAAAAGCCACTTATTAAATTGAAATGCCCCTGGCGTTAAATTATAGGTATTAAAATGGAATTATTTATATTTACTGAGTGTTCAAAAACAGGTAAACTTAGGGAACTAGGAGGTCGAAAATTATACGTTCGGCAGTATAGAAACAGTAATTACAACAAACAAGGATGACGATACAAGCGGCAACGGTAAAAGACTAAATTGAATGGAAATAAATGCTATTATGAGCATTACGATTACCAACATTTAATGAAATGTAGTCTACACTGAAACATTTAATTCAATGCAAATCGAGAATGATGGTTAGGGATGTTCCAATCCCATTCCCTCCTCTAGGTAGGACCCTGTACTCTTATGAGATCAGTCCTAGTCGTAGTATTTACGTGTATATGTAGTCTTAGAAATTAGCATTCAATATATCTTGCAAAGAGTTTTGAAACAAAAAAATGTTCTTTAAAATTTATTCTACATATTACCAAATTCAGCACATTATCCAATATTTTTCTAAATTATTCGTTAACAGAATGAATCAGTGTTTCATTAACTGTGATTCTGAGTTCTTGAATTTTAAATGTCCACGTTATCTTGTAACCCATTTGCATACACTTACTTTTTAAGATATGTCAACAAAAAAATCATAGGAGCTAGATCAGGTATCCGAGCTGGCCATTTCATACGTCCAAAATGACCTATCCAATTATTATCAAAATGTTCATTCAAATGTTCCTTATTAGCAGTGTAGAATGTGCTGTGTATTCATTTTCTTATGCTATGATGTATTTACATTCTAAACTTTTCACTTGAAATAGCAAGTCGCATCCCTCATTTGCAAATAGAAATTTGAAGTAATTCTGTCGTCAAAATAAGGGCCAATTATTTTATCGTTAACAATAGTACATCGAACATTAGCATTTTGTATCGTTGACTGTTGGTTGTTACTTTAAAATAAGAATATACTTGCGCCCAACAACAACAATTTTCACTAGAGGTTATAATCCAAGCAATGGGTACAAAAAAGGGGGCTGACTTGCAAAAGGTCAGACAGAAATGAAATTTGGTAAGATGGTAAACATGGTACACCTAAGTTTGTGAACTCGGGGGGGAGGGGTGCCGCTCGAGGAGAGGAGGGTGGAAAACTGTACATCACCGCACTTTTTGAGGAATAGCGCCGTTATTTGGAGTGATGTCAATAGTTTCCGAGATACAGCACGCCAAATTTGGGGATTGATTTGTACTTTTCAAAAAAAATCATATTTTCATCGCGGATTAGTACGAAGATCGATTGCAAATAATTCCCCAAATTTTTTTTTATGAAAGAGCAATATTTTGTGAGTCTCATAATGCCTGATTTGTACGGTTTGGTTGTATACAACAAAAGATATGATTTTTTGAAGCGCGTCGCGACCCGCTCAAATATGTGAATTTATTAATTAGCCTATCTAAGGTTGATATATTATTATATATCTTTGTATAATCCACATATATTATATTTTTGCATGCATGATATAAAATATACTACTCTTAACTCGTTACCACACCACCTTTGAGATGTAATTGATCGGTGCGTTTTTTATGTGGTATCCCGAATAGGCCTAATCCACAGTCGAAATCGAGGTTCGTCACCTTGCGTCACTTACAATGATGCAAACAAGACTCGCTTTCATTGTCATCATCTTCAAGCATCAATTCTGAAGTAGGGTCGGCAAAATCGTGGTGATCGAAATGTTTTGCAGGACGTCCTATTGCAGTACAAGTACAGTACCAAGCATTTTAATCCTGCTTTACTTTCAACACAAGCTGCTCTACATCCTTCTTGGCATCGGCACGAAATGTTTTTAAGGAGGACCTCTGGAGCTGGTTCCTTTCTGATCCTGTGCTGTCCTCCGCCATCCGAGTTGTTCGGGAGGGAGCCTTCTGCACACCCCGCCAGCTCTATACAAAAATTACGCAGTGAATGTTGTTGGCAAGTGCCTGAGATTTTTGGCTGCGAGGTTGAATGGATTCTCGCAGAGAATCTAGGCAATATCTGGGGTGAATAGAACAACACTAGCAAATCCATGTCTTTTGCAACAATGAACACTGAAGAAAAGAAGGAGATATTTCGATGGCAGTCTGAAGAATTAAAGAACCGGCGTGTTCGACTGTCCGATTAACCGCATAATTATGTTCTCCCCAAGTTTAACTTCAGCAATGCAATGAGGTGCCTTTTGTTGAAACTGTTTGATAAAAAAATGTCTTGCTACACGGTAGGAATCATACATATTGATATATTTACACTTCAGATGAACAGAATATTAGAAAACGACGCTACAGGACATCTAGATCAGCACGGCTTTGAAGCCCCTACTTTAAAATTGATACCTGAAGATAACGAGAATGAAAGCGAGTCTGGTTTGCATCATCATAAGCGACGCAGGATGAATTAAACCTCAATTTGGACTGTGGATTAGGCCTATAAATTGGGGATGCACATAAAAAAACGCACCGATCAATTACACCTCAAGGGTGGTATATGAACGAGTTGAAAGTAATATATTTTATATCATGTATGCAAAAATATAATATATTTGTCGATTATACAAAAAGATATAAATGTATATCGACTTTAGATATGGATAATTAAAAAATCCACATATTTGAGTAGGTCGCGGCGCGCTTAAAAATCATATCTTTGTTTGTATACATCCAAACCTTACAAATCAGGCATCATCAGACTTACAAAATATTGCTCTTTCATAAAAAAAATATATTGGGAAACTGTTTGTAGTTGATCTTACTAATCCGCGATGAAAATGTGATTTTTTTGAAAATTGCAAATCGGCACCCCCTCGGGGTTGCAAACTTAGGTGTACCATTAGGAGGTCTATGTCTACCAACCTACCAATTCATTTCTGTCTTACCTTTTGCAAGTCAAAACCTCCTATCCATTTATGGATTGAACACTAAATAGACTGTACTAAAGTGTCTATTTTCCACAAATAAAAATGTCATCAACGATCATCTTCTAATCTGTAGTTATACGACGGTTTGAATACAATTGTACGCACTTTTTCATCGTAGCCACCTCACCGCTGGGTTTATTTAACATATTAATTAAATCCAAGCATGTAACAAGGAATAACCAGTAAATATATAAATTATCGGATATACTAACCATTATCAAACATATTGTCAGCTGTAAATTTGTAGCCTCGAACTCCCTTGATGACGACGTCCTCTACGTAATCCAATTTAGCGTGTTTGCATAACTCTGACGAATATAATAACAGGTGATCTCGCTTGCGATTTATCGGATAAAATTCACCGGCCGATCCCTTAATATCGTTGCAATGCCCTTCGAAGAAGTCAGTTTCGTTTCTGTGGTTCCATGTCAGGAGACTTCCAAAATTTTCGTCGTTTAGGTATGACATGCTGAATGTTCCATCGACCCCTATCGTTCCGTTTTTCTAAAAGAGAAAATGTCAATAGGTAAGAATATCATTATAAGGATTCCGTAATGTAAACAGCATATTGGGCGATTTAGAAATTTAGGGAGATACTCATTCTTAAAATTGGAATTGAATCCATCAAATAAAGTAACAAGTTATGATGTTATTAAACGCTACTTAGTTGGACGACAGTAGTTCTGCGTGAGACCTCACTCCACTCTCTATCTACATGCGGGTCTCGGGCGTTATCACTCGTTGATATTATAATATCAACGAGTGGAGTAAATCTATCAATCCAATTCAACAGACATTTGTTTTAAGATTAAAACATACAGGGCAGTTGCCTAACCAGAGCCTGCCCCGGGACCGATGGAACCACCGCACTAACGCGGTGGCGGTTTGCAGGATCGGGCGGAATAGGTGTAGGTCGGCGAAAACGAAAAATTTATAAAATATAATCTAAACTCCTTCTGAACAAAAACAAATAAAAATAGAGAATAACATTAAATACATTTCCAAAAAACGGAATCAACAAAACTTAAAACTACAGAAAATTTAAAAACACTCATGGGCACAATACACTTTTTAATTTTGTATCTGACGCGGGCACCCTAATTTGAACGAGGTGCCTTCCCGTAAGGGGTGTTTGATCCGAAATGGGATATTATGCTGTTTGATTTGTGGTATGTGTCTTGTTAGGGAACTATCGCCCAACTTGAACGAATAGAAGTTTTGAGAGATATGCTGGACGTAGTCCGCTATCGAGATTATGTCTTTGCAACGTGCGCAGAGATCTCTGAGGGAGGTGTACCTTTCAGAGTTAGAAATGAGGCGCATGAATTTGTGTTCTAGCACTTGAAGTTTTTTCATCGTCATGGCCAGTATGCTGCACTACGCCGGCGCCGCGTATGTGATGGACGGCTTGACGACCATCGTCAACTTCTGCTTTTGTCTGTCGAGTCTGCTACCCCTGACCATGAACGAATACAGACTCCTGGACAGGAAGTAGATCGTACGTACTGTCTCATTAATGTGTGTGTTGAACGTCAGTCGTTGGTCCAGTCTGACTCCCCAAGTACTTCACGCATCTTTTGGTTGGAATTTGGCTTCTCCGGATCGAAATTGGTCAATATTCTGTTTTCAGTCATGCGATGCGTGAAGACTATCACCTCTGACGTCTCAGCGTTCTACCAGATTATTATAGTCAATAAGGAACATTTTGGGAGCAGGATATTTTTTGCAAATACTAGAGAAAATAAAAAATACATTTTCTGGTTCCGGAATGTGTCCCCCGCACCCGTATTTTTGACAATTTCCTATAATCTGACGTTTTTATGACATATTTCGGCTTCCATTGATCTGATTGGCCCAAAACAAATGACAGATGGCGTGTATTAAAACTGCCTAACACCCAAGCTTGAAACAACATAACCTTAAAATTACCAAAGAAAGCAATTAACTTAATTTTTTTGATTTTTATTTATAACTCTTCAAGGTACGAACAAATTAAACTGAAATTTTGGGAAAAAAAGTTGTTTATGTTTATAAAAGTGTATACCAAATTTCAAGACGAGACTAAAAAATGCATTTTTGCACGACCGGGAGTAGAAATCGATTTCTAATTAAAGCATTTACTCCCTAGGGACGAAATAAGACAATAATTTCCCTAGGGGTTTTTATTTCATTTTATTTCAATGTATTTGTAAACTAATATCTGTTGATGCCATGATACGTTGAATGGAAATATCCCAAAGGCTTCTAAATATTGTAATTTCGCTCGAATTTATTATAATTCTTTATTTATGAAATACATGTTTCTACTCCCGATCGTGGAAGAAATAGTATATACACCTCGGGAGAGACCGCCATTTTTCCCTCGATGTATTTGTTGCCCTCAGGCCTCAAATTACACCTCAGGAAAAATAAGACGTTTCTCTCCCTTAGTGTATAATGTACTATTTTGAATCCCCTGTACTTTTAAGGAAAATCATTATAGAAAACCTTGTTATTAATTGTAAGTTTTTCATGTACTTTGTGGCGCTTAATATTGTTTTCTATATAACCTCAAAAAAATGTAAAAATTTTGGTTTTCTCATTTTTTTGTGGGAGATTTTTATTTTCACTGATATTGTTGAGTTTCAAGATAAAAAAAATCTTTGAAGTATGTCTTTTTACAACAATATTGCGTCAGTTACTAATTATGTTTAAATGTCTAAATTTACTGCACTAATTAGTTTAATGCCCAAATATAATACGGAAATAATGATATAATGGTTGATATATACATAGAAATAATTATGGACAATATTAACTTAATTCGTTAAGATAAAATAATCCATAAATATATTTTTATCTTATTAATTCACCATCAGAGATTACCCGTCATTGATTTTTAAATTACTAGGACCTACATTATTAAAAATGCAACTAAAATATTATCAACATAAATTATGGATATTCGAAAGAAAACAGGTATTACATAACCTATTATTTCTTAAGTTTATTGACACTTCTTACTTTTCCATGCGATATTTGAGATCTATATTTAGTTTTATCTCGTTTATTATAATTTTTTCGTTTCGGACTATGTGTTTTGGAGCTCCAGGTATACGCGAATATGTGTATGTAGAAGTTTAAATGTCGCAGGTAAATTATTTATGTGACAATCTTTAAAATGGCAAGAACAGATCAATGAATACTTATTAGATTTCCTATCGCCTAACTACACTTTAACAACTCAAATAATTTTTCAACTACGTCATAATAGTTTAGTCCTTAATATGTGCATGTAAATTTGTTATTTTGAGTTTAAACGCTTAACTTATCAACATTTAACCTTCTGTACTTACTCCGTAAAATATGGCGAATTTGTCCTCGACATTCAGCAAAGGAACGTAGGAAAGTGTACTTAAAATAGGTTCTTCGTATCCGTAGAAGAGTATTTCACCAGCTGTTTTAGTTACATGTAGACTAGATACACTTGATAATCCCATGGATATCATTCGTTTATACCAATATCCAAGATCTCTTGCTTTATAACTTACAGTCTGAAACAGAATAATTTAATTTTAATTAGAGAATTTGCTTATTTTTTATGTAAAATAAATTGCCAATGCACTTCAGGCATCAGGGTTTATAAAAGTGCATTATTAATGAAATCTGATTATAATTAGATAAACGTCTATCAATGTTAATTAACATCCCACTGTGCGTCTGTCTATCCTGTCTACCTGTCCACTCATGTGCTAACATATAATTAGAGTAGTTGAAGAAGTAAATTTCATTGTATTAAAAGTTGGATAGTAAGTTAGTAAGAAAAACACGTATATGATTGATAATATTCACCAAAAAAATTCTTATATAGTCTACTATCTACGAGGACGAGGAAAAGTTTTAGTAAAAGTTATCCCAAATTTTGTGAGCTTTATTTCAATAAATAGAAATCGCATAGAAATCCATAGCCTACTACAAGAACCTAAAAAATAAGAATATATCTTCCTTATTTGAGGAGGTACAGAAAAAAGTTAAGGGGATGAAACTGTAAGAATAATAATATGTCTCAAAGAATTCGAAAAACGCAGTTGCTTTTAAGATAGACCTTTGTGAAAAAGTAAAAAGAGCAAATCTCAAGGTAGGCTATGACACCATTAAATTCGTTGCTTTTTCTTTTCTCAATGATATAAAACATATAAAAATTTTGCCTTATAGTGCCAAACTTTTAAATTAACATAATACAATATCATTGCATCGTAAAAATCAGCTATGAAATAATACTAAGAATTTTCTTTATAATAATTATAAGTCAGTAAAAATAGGCAGACATAAAGTAAATATTACAAAAGAATAACCATTTTCGAAATATAAGATTCTCGAGAGTATTAAGTTTAAACATAGATTTTAAACTTAGGAAAATTTTGGCAAAGTTTACTTTCATGTTATTTTCTTTTATTTCACATTTTCCTTATATTTAGTTTTACAGTAAACAGCCATTGTTACCTAGGGCACTTCGTTATTCATGCTAAATTTTTAAGATCTTTAAATGATCCAGTCAGGTTTTAGGAATTTTTTTTTAGTACAGGTATGGCTTTGGCTCAAGTTACCGATGATTTTTTGTGAGCTACGGATAAAAATAATTTCAGTGTGTTGGTGTTACTTGACTTCTCAAAAGCATTTAATACCATTAATCATAAATTTATTTGAGCTAAATTAAAATATTATGGTTTGGATAATGGTTCAGTGGTTATTATAAAATCTTATCTGTCTATATCAAATAGGCAACAGAAAATTAGAATTCAAAATAAAACTTCAGACCTGGCCCGTATAGAAGCTGGTGTTCCCCAGGATCAGTAATTGGTCCTTTATTATTTATTATATATACTACAGATTATTTAAAGTGTATAAGATGATTGCAGCATAGGACAGCATCAACAGTGATTTAGATATTCTATTTAATAAAAGTCAGAAGCATAACCTTAGTCTGAATGCTACAAAATTGAATATTATGGTTTTTGGAGCCAAATCTAAAGTCAACATTGTCAAAGTCAATCAATGTAGATAATTTGTTTAAAAAATCATACAGTTATATGAAACTTTTATACACCAACACATTTATACTGATTAGTAGTCCATTAAAGTTCTTTGTGAGTCTCTTGTTCTGTCTTTGTTTAACTACTGTGATTTTATTTTTTACTTTTCAATCTTACTTCCACCCATTCACTATATTCAGTGCCATTCCATACCCTTTATTATTATTATTTATCAATTATATAAAAATATAGCTATACCTGGTGTTAGGAAAGCATGGGAACGGTGGAAAATCTCGAACAGTTTGCATCAAATCGAAAAATAAAAAAATACATGTCAAAAATTTTTCAAAAAACTGTCTACTGATACCAAAATGACCTCCCCATCCACCACCCTGTGGGTGAGGCAAGGGGCAACTTTAAAATATCAAATGGAAACCCCTAATTTTTATTGCGGGGCGGGGGGCAACTTTGAAATTTGTAATGAAAATCCCTATTTTTTATAGCGGATTCGGATTCTACGGCCAAAAATACGTGAATTTTATATCGGGTATTTTTTCGATTCTCGCAAGGTGTCGCTACAATCGCACAAAATTGAAATAAACCCTAAGCGTCCATAAGTTTGTAAGTATTTACAAACTCTAGCTACTCGTGTTGACAAAAAAACATTTAGTTTAAAAAACAATATCTATGATATCTTGGTTTTTATGAGTGTTTTTTTAAAGTGTTCTTAATAACAGTATTTGTTTTATGAAATTTCTACGAGAACGTTCAGTTCCTTCCAATTTTTGTAGAGGCAGGAGCGCACTTTTGTACGGAAAAAGTTATTTCATTTTTCATTAGTTCTCGCGTTTTTTTCTGCATAGTGGCTACTTTAACAGAGGAAGAGAGAGTTTCTCTTTTAATGATGCGAGGGTGGGGCGATAAAGAAAGTTCCTATGATGAAGTTGTGATTTTATTCAACGAAATTTTCCGTGTAGATCAAGCGGGACTATCGAAATCGACTGTGTCCCGTACCATCAAACGATTCCGAGACACAAGGACAAATAAAAATCGCCCAAAATCTGGAAGAATCAGAAACATCGGAAGCGCGACAAATGGAAGTGGCCCAGGCATTTGTTGAAAATCGAAGGTTATCAATCAGAAAAGCCAGTCAACAGCTTGATATGAGTGGATTTTCAGTTCATAAGAATTTGAAACTTTCGAAATTTCATCCTTACAAATTTCACCTTCACCAAGAGTTAAATGAAGATGATTTTGATCGGCGACTTGAATTTAGTGAATTAATGATGGAAAGGAGTAATCAAAACCAAAATTTTTTGTCATCTCTACTTGTCTTCTCAGATGAAGCAACTTTCGAACTCAGTGGAAAAGTTAATCGCCATAATTTCAGATATTGCAGTGACGAAAACCCTCACTGGATGCTTGAAACACACACGCAGTATCCACAAAAATTAAATGTTTCGGCAGGAGTTTTTCAGGGATCGAATCATAGAACCATTTTACATATATGGAAATTTGAATGGAGAAAAATACCTGGAATTGTTGACAAATCAAATAATTCCCGCAATACAAGAGATTGCTTGTGATAAGTTCAATAATGTTTGGTTCCAGCAAGATGGGGCTCCTCCACACTACCGGGATATTGTTAGGGACTATTTGAATGGTACTTTCGAAAAGCGATGGATAGGTCGAAGAGAAACTATTGAATGGCCAGCAAGATCTCCCGACCTCGCGCCATTTGATTATTTTGTTTGGGGCTATGTGAAGGGTAAGATTTATTTCACTAAACCTCGTGATTTGGAAGAGCTGAGGCAACGCATAATAAACATTTTTGCAGAAATACCACCTCAAGTGATAAGAAGTGCTATTGAAAATTTTTACGTTCGTCTCGGACAATGCCAAGAAGTCAATGGGCACCATTTTGAACACCTGCTATAATCTTGAAATTAAAACCTGCTAGTGTAGCAGTTAAGCTGTAAACTAATTGCCTCAACTGGCCGAAATCCTCACCTTGCTTAAATGGCTGAGTTACCTCCTTGCCTTCACTGGCTGTGATCAAGAACTTGTCTGAAGTGGCTGAATTAAAAGGTAAAACCACTGTTCGTTTTTTTTTAAATCAAGTTTTTTATTGCCCTGTAAAAAATGTAAATTTAAAATTACTAGCTGCTAATAAATTAACAGAATGTTAGTAGTTGTAATTTCCGCACGACCGTGTAAAATCACTGTTCTCAAAACAGCTCGGAAAATCATTCATTCTGAGATCAGTAGTTTTACTTTTCGTATTCTTTTAAGTATGCGTTCAAAACTTTCATGTTTCCACTCAATTTTTTGCGATTGCAGCGACACCTTGCGAGAATCGGAAAAAATGCCCGATATAAAATTCACGTATTTTTGGCCGGAGAATCCGAAACCGCTATAAAAAATAGGGATTTTCATTTCAAATTTCAAAGTTGCCCCCGCCCCACCCATTGGGTTAGGGGTGGGAGAGTCGAATCCAATATCATTGGATAGATTTCGTAAAAATAACAAATACGTGTTTTTCAGTTTTTGAATTGGACGTCTTTTTAGGGGCACAAGACGCTACTCTTGAAACAGTAGTGTTTTCGTTTCATTTTTTGCGATTACAGCGACACCATGTAAGAATCGAAAAAAAGTCCGGAATAAAATGTACGTATTTTTTACCGTAGAATCCGATTCCGCAATAAAAAATAGGGGTTTCCATTTGAAATTTTAAAGTTGTCCTTCGCCCCACCCACATTGTGGTGGGTGGGGAAGTCATTTTGGTATCAGTAGATAGTTTTTTGAAAAATTTTTTACACGTATTTTTTCCCTGTTCGAGATTTTCCACCGTTCCCATACTTTTCTAACACCCGGTATAATTGTAAACATTGTGCAAGCGAGCAACAATTTAGTAAAAGGTATTTAGCAAATTACCTATATAAATGTCATGTGTAGTGAGTGCTATTTCAGTTATATAAGTACATATAGACGTATAGACTATATATCTCATTTAATTTCTTTGGTTTCAGAAAGGTCATTTATCATTTATTTTGAGCTCTACATGGTTTTTCGCTATCATTTACAATACATTTATAACAGAGTAGCTTATATCCTAGCCCTTTGTTTCCTTTCTTAAACTGAACATTTCTAATGTGTGATATACAGGTTGTTTCTAGTTTCTGTGATCCAAGTAATAGAGTGATAATCTTTATATTCTAGTGTTCTGCGGTTGACAGAAATTGTTGGACAATCTGTAGAGTACTTTCACATATTTGAGAACAGTACAGTAAGACGGAAAACTAAATAAAAACTTTATACTACAAGTTATAGTTTGTAGTTGGTTATTTAGTTATAGACTTGTAGTAATCGTTCGAATGTTCAAATATCTCGCGAATAAAAGAGGTTTGTTATATAATGGTAATAATTCAATTCATAATTCCCTGCTGTACTAAGAAATGGTATGAACGTTACTCTCAATTTTATTCAATAATACTATTATTTTCAATTACGAATTTACAATTGTAATGAAAAAAGAATACTGTTGCAGTTGTAGCTGAACGTAATACATGTAGCAAAAAATAAACTACATTCCTTACCACTTTGATTAAATTTACTCCTCTCAGGGGACGAAGGAGAATTGGAGTTGGATGGATTTACCGTTTATCTGTAGCAAGAGATCTGCATTTTTTATGCTACTCTACCCTTCTCACACTCGTATACGGTTACTACGTATTCTAAATAACTAGATATGTAAATGGACTTTAATTTACTACTACAGACTACAGCAGAGTTGAGTATCAACTTTTAAATTGGTGATATATCGGACAGTATTGAAATTACAATTACATTATATAAAATGTTTAACTGAATTGTTTATAAACGATTTTGCTCGATAATTTTCTACTTATACTAAGGTTTGTTGCCTTGTTTTTAAATTAATATTACCATACTTTAAATTGGTTATGCACATCTGCTGTTCGATAAATAGATAGACTTTATTAGCAGCTTATGTTATACAAAGACAAAACAATATAAAACTTAATGTAAATATACTAACTTAATACAGATATATACATAAAATATACTAATAGAATTTCAAACATAAAGAATATATACAATACATTTAATACCATTTACATTCAATATCGGTAACATTTTATATTATGGTTTAAATAAAACAGACAGCAGTTTTTCTTTGAATCTAAGATAATTCTCACAATTTTTTATTTCTGTTGAGAGTATTTTACATATTTAGACCTTTATACCGTCTGTCTATTTTATGAGGGCCTTAATATCTATTGTAGAAGGGATGAAAATTGACGACAAAGACAATAAGAATAATAATGTGTATCAAAAAATACGAAAAACTCAGTTGGCTTCGACATACGCAACGCACTTGCAAAAATGAAAAGAACAAATCTCAAGTAGTTATATGGTAAAATTTGTGTATTTTGTCTAAACACAGTTAGCACTAAAATACAATGACTTGGAGTGCTCGAATACTACGAGGAAGATGCGAGGCCTCCTTCATCTCAGGATGTAACTGCAGACCGGTTTCGACCTAGTTTTAGATCTCGTCAGTGCAGTGCAAGTGATACCTTCAATACCCGGAGTTCGCATCTCATAGACACCGCAGTAGAGCGTAACTAGCTCCATCTCTTAGCAGTCTCCAAACAATCCAAGTCGAAAATAAATAACCATCACGCAAATTTTACCATATAATTCAGCGCTCGTAAGGGGGAATAGCTGTTTTGGTTTAATTTTTTGAGTCCTTATTTGTATAAGGCACTTGCAGATAGATTGGAATATTATAATTCCTATATTTTATATTTTTATA
Organism: Leptura quadrifasciata; assembly: GCA_963675555.1. Taxonomy (NCBI): domain Eukaryota; kingdom Metazoa; phylum Arthropoda; class Insecta; order Coleoptera; family Cerambycidae; genus Leptura; species Leptura quadrifasciata. Next base: position 6,873,407 of record OY776677.1, read on the forward strand.
AAATTTCCTTCTGCTATAAAATTGCTTAATCAGTGATGGTTATCAATTTTATTTTCGATTTGAATTGTTTGGAGACTACTGAGAGATGGCGCTAGTTACGCTCTACTGCGGTGGAACTTAACAGTGTCTATGAGATGCGAACTCCGGGTATTGAAGGTATCACTTGCACTGCACTGACGAGACGCAAAACTAGATCGAAACCGGTCTGTATTTAGAGACATCCTGAGATGAAGGACACCCTGTTCTATCTTCCTCGTAGTATTCGAGCATTCCAAGTCATTGTATTTTAGTGCTAACTGTGTTTAGACAAAATACGTAAATTTTACCATATAATTCAGTGCTCGTAAAGGGGAATAGCTGTTTTGGTTTAATTTGTTTAGTCCTTATTTATATAAGGCACTTGCAGATAAGTTGGAATATTATAATTCCTATATTATGTATATATATATATATATATATATATATATATATATATATACATATATTTACTGTATAAATTGTTTTTCAGTAGCGGAAATACGCCGACGTTAAATAAATGTATTAAAAAAAAAGCTCACAAAAAAATGGGATAACTGTTTCTAAAACTATATTCTTCTACAATACATATTAAGCGAGTTATTTAGTATGGCCCTCGTAAAATAGACAGACGGTATAGTCACAATGTTTTTTAAATATTAAGTTCTCATCTATTATTAATAATACCCGGGTACTTCATTTCTTTAACTTGTTCAAGCTTATAATTATTTATCCCAACATAAAAATTTATTTTATTTAAACTAGATAACCTATAATTTTTTCCCCTTAGCATGTATTTTGTTTTTATTTAAGACTTATTAAGACTTAAACTATGTTCACTCATTTATTTAGTACCGCTTATTCTTTATTTAAAGTTATATACATCTGGTTAAGACCATTGCCATTTATATACAATATTGTATCATCTGCAAACACGGACATTTTACAGTCATTGCACCCTTAACAATATCATTTATACAAAGAGCAAATAGAAGAGGACCAAGAATAGTTCCTTGGGGAACACCCTGTTCTATCTGTAGTTCATTTGTTACCGAGTCTTTATATTTAACTCTTTGTGAACTGTTGCTTAGGTAACTAGATAGATAAATAGTTGACAAAGTATTAGAATGTAAATGGATTGAAATAACAAAGGCTTTGTTTTATTTAACTTTTGTTTCTGGGATTGGCTCCAGACAAGAAAATTTGCGGTAAAGAAATTTCTGCACTGTTTGATACCATGGGACCGACTAGAAAGAATCACCCAGAAGTGCTTTTTATAGCTTTGTCCCAATTACATCTCTACTGTAAGGAAATACTAATTCACTTTTATTTAAGAACATACCCACTCTCGTCTCTGCGTCATTTGAAATTTTTAAACGAGACTCGAAATAGGATTATTACTGTTAATAATACATTTCAGATATTAGTATACAATGGGAATAAATTATTAGATTATATATGACAACGTCGACGCAATCATTATTATGGTGCGTTGTAAAGGGAATAAATATATTGTGTGCATAAATTTACGACTTCCTAGGAGAGGCGTCTTGTTAAGTGCAAAAAGAATAATTTCCATTAAAGCTCTCTGCTCTCTGCAAAATGCGGTATATGATGTACGGATGAAATACAAACATATTTCGATATTTTCATACTTCTACCGTGTAAAATGTGAAGCTCTGAAGATTACAACAGGACCATTTAATATACTATCTTCGGTGCTTAAAATATTAACTTAATTTAAAAAAATCATTTTTCTTTCGTTGAAAGTTCAATTATTTTTCACGCCTTACCTTTGAATAATCACTTAAAGCTATCGTATGAATGTATTTAAAATGCAACTTACCAAAGGCACAGCATTAATAGTAGATATCACATCATTTAAATTCCTAACACTATTTTTTTCGTCAAAAAAATATGACTTCTTATGTTTATAACTAATTGTATAATTGTCATGCCAAGTTATATTAACTTTTTCTTTAACTTCTTTAAACCTATAAGGTCCAACTTCTTTAAATTCAGGTTTCACTGAATGATTACTAATTTGGTCGGCATTTGTCCAGTTAAAAAGATAAATGTCCATTATTAACGGGGGGTCGTTCGTTCTCCATGCTTTGTATGCCTCAGATGTGGGGTTAAATTGCAGTGCATCTTTTAATATGAGTTCGAATATCGTTTCGAAAAATATAAATATTGATACTCCTACGCTAATTAGCGATATTCCTACTATGAGTAGACTTATTTGGCTGCAGAGCCGCCGTCGACGTTTCATTTTTGGGGCCCTGAAACAATAACATGGGATTAGAAAAGTATTCATATTTAAAAAAATTTAATAATGGTAGTGGTTTCATTTAAAAGACGTACAATTTAAATAAAAGAATTGACCTATTTGAGAGTTTCTCATAGTTCTAAAATACCGTCAAAAATAATTTTATTTCATAAGCGATTTCCACACTGTATTTAGCTATTTCGACATCAAATTTATATTTCTGTTGGGTGTTAGAGATATATAGAGTTGTTTACGTCAAGAGATATAAGTGATAATGCATGATATATGTATATAATTGAAATAAATATTAAGCGTACAATTGACATACATACAATAGTATAACTTTAAATAATAATTACCTTAAAAATAAAAATCATCAACAAATAATACTGTGGAATTACATTTACTGTGGAATGAATACGATAAGTAATGTTAACAAGTTATGCATAAGCATAGAAGTAGTAACAGCAGGTAAGGTTAATGTAGTGTCACAATCTATTTTACTGTCATTTGATTTAATATTTAAACACATATATTTAATAGCATACGGTTAAGCTTGTAACGTATAAACGTAAAACAGCACAGTTTTCTGTGAATTATACCAGATTTAATAGTTCACGAATAAGTGGTGGAGAGGTGCCAAATATGAATACTAATTATTCACATTTGACACGGATATAGCCCAAGATACAATTTTGATAACAACAGCCTAAATCTTGTAACATCTTATAACAAAATACGATACAGAAAGTCAAATCGAATAATACATTTTCCGAAGAAAGAACTATAAATATTGGAGTCTCTCAAGGATCAGTTGTGGAACACTTGCTCTTCCTAATATATCAATGATCTTGCGGTAAATGTAGACAAAACTCATTTTATATTTTTTGCTGATGACACATCCATGTCAATTTTTTGTAAAAATTGTATTAATACTATGAATGCAAGTCAAGAAGCCCAAATGAGTACTGAACCATGGTTCCAAATTGATGTCTTAAATTTAATTATTAATAAGACGCAAAGAATGATTTCTTCATTAAGAGAAACTGAATGCTCCAACGATAATAATGAGGTCAAATTCTTGGGTGTAACCCTGAATCTAACAGTAACAAATAAGCTAAGTAGTAATATATAGCTCTTACGCTTACTTAGCGAATCGAATCTGTGAGCAGTACGAATCGTAGATAACGTAGACTACAGAAATGAGTATCGTAATTCGTTTATTAAACACAAGATATTGGCTTTTCCTTGTTTATTTATTCTTCTGTATGTAATAAAAAATAATAGTTGAAAGTTTAATGAACATTGTTATGGACTCTTGCCTGCTTGCTTTGCCTATTTACTTCATTTACCCCCGAACCCTTCAATGGAATTACATCAAAATATAATCTAGGTTCAGATCTCCTTACAATACCTAAGTGTACCAAATTTCAAGTCACTATCATAAACGGTTCCACAGTAAACGTACGCACAAAAGAAAGTTACAGACAGACTGACAGACAGACAAATCGACAGACAGGAAATTTTTTAGCTCAAATTTAAAATTTCGACGTTTCATGACATTTTAAGCATATTTCAACCAAAACAAAAATTTTTTTGCATTACTATACTTCCGCTGGACGTGGAAGTAGTTATAATTAATATATTCTTATTAATTATTTGGATTTTTTCCACTCACCAAATATTTGGGATTTGATATAAAACGGTCAATTTGTGATATTTTTGTGTGCTTGTGAAACGCAATTATCAAAGGTATGGATTGGTAAGCCCATCTCATTAACACAAACATTCATGAAAAAAATACAAAACTTAATTTTGTTGAATGATCTTGCACAGTCAGGGAGGCATTTAAAAAAGTATATTTGATATTTTATTTCAGGTTTTTAAATAGTGAATTTCTGTTAATTTTTTTACGCATAATTTTATAGAAAAAATTTGTCCGCTTATAATATGCTGCTTTACTTAAATCAAAAAGGTCTAGTAAGACAAATTAATTAATTTTTAATATACGTTTACCAATTTAATCACTTTACGAATAATCGAACTCTATATTGTGTTCAATTAAAAGGGAAAGTTAAATTTGATTTTTTTGAATCATGGTCTATTTATTTTATGCCACGCCAACGATATATTATCAAGGGCAATTTCAAGTGCACTTATATAATTTATCGATCTAAATATAAGACAGAAGAAATAAAGGAAAAGTTATATTTATATTACATTTTTTTATTCTATATTTATCATATCGAAAAATATTATTTCTAAAGAAATATTTGTACAGATATGCTACGCGGTGACCGTCACCCTTAAGGTGCGCTATTTGTATTGATTTATCACTGGGTAAGAATACAAAATTTGTTTAGTAAATCAAAAATTAACTTGTGAGTTATTACCGCGAACCTTATCAATTTAAAAGTTAGGCCCAACACGCAACACAACCAAAATGACCTGAATACTGAATTTTGTTAATAAAAAAATCTTATAAATATGCATTAATAAATGAAAAAAATCTACATTCTCTATTTCACAACTTCGTACCCATGTGACTAACTTATCATGAAAGACAAAAATAAAGTACAAAATAAATTAACGTGTATTACGTAAGCAACGATAGTACTACAGAAAAAAAAAACAAGTTAAGAAAATGCAGATCAATCAAACTCCTCGATAATAATAAATTTCTATAGCAGCAACGCTGTACCTGTATATGCATATATCAGTACAGATTGCGTTGTGGTTGTCGCTACATAAATTGGCGAGAATTTTAAAATATTCGTGCGTGGTGTAGCCAGGTAAAAAACACTGAATTTGCGAGAAGTTCTGGGTATATTAAAACTAATTTTTGACAGCAATTGTGGTGCATCAACAGTGTTGTTAATTATTTTATGAAGAAATATTTGTGACAAACATTCTCGCCTACGGCTCAGATCAACTATTGAGTATTTACGCAGCAAGACCTCTTGTGGAAAACCTGTCGCTGGACAAAAACCTTCCGATTTAAAATGCAATAACTTCATAAACTTACGTTGCACTGATTCTAAACTATTAATATGCGCATTATAGTGTGGGGTCAAAACATGTGAGGCATATTCTAGTTTCGATCTAACATAAAAATCTCGATCATATCTAACTATAAGTCCATACATTTTACTATATTCAGTTTCAATAGTATTTATATGTACATTAAATGATAGAGTTTTATCAAATACCACCCCCAAATCCCCCCATATTGAAACAATTCTTTTCAAATAGACTTCAGCAAGTAAAAATAGGCAATGCTCTTAGTACAAAGAAAATAATAAAAACCGGAGTACCCCAAGCACTGTCCTACAACCAACTTTGTTTCTGCTATTTATAAATGAATTACTCGACAAAAACTTTTGATTTGATGCAAAATCATATCATATGCAGACGACACCATACTTATTTACTCGAGAGAGAACAGGAGTTCAGCAAGACAAAGGAAGCCACTGCAATAAGGGCGGAGATACAAATAATTACATTTATATTAAATATCTTGGCGTTATTTTTGACAGTCACCTAAAATGGGAAAACCATATTAAATATTTAAGTGGCATGTTCAGGAAATTAATATACAAGTTCTACAACCTGAAGAGTATCCTAAACAGGAAAACTCTCTTAACGACATATAATAGCCTCTCCTCCATAATTAGGTATGGCATTAGCATTTGGGAATTTGCGTATAATACAATCCTGCAGCCTCTACAAGTAACACAAAATTATATATTAAGGACAATTTTCATCATGAGAAGTTGAGACAGCTGCAAACACAAGAAACATAAGTTCCTTTCGACCCTAAGTCACCAATACGAAACAAGAAGTAAAACTAAAAACACATACCAAACTAGCAAAACAGTCTATCAAAAACAAATCAAATACAATGGGATCAAGCTATACAACCAACTACCTGAACAAATAAAAGCCCATGATAAAAATAAATTCAAAAGAGATGTAAAAAGTATCTAACAAAAAATTATACCACATGTCTCTGCTGGTTTTAGAGTCTCCAAATCTTGGTCTAATAAAAGCAGGGCCGGCCCAAAGGGCAGGCCAGCCAGGCAGCGGGCGCTAATTCTTGGGGGGCGCCAAAAATCAGCAAAAGTACATGTGTTTCCGAGAAATTGAAAACTACTTTTATTTAACAAGTATTGTTTGATTATTAAAACCAATTATTATTATTATCATCAATATTAAAGTAACTCTCACTACACCCGTGTATTTATGATACGATGATTGTGATATCGAACAAATGTCATTTACGTTACGAACTGTAAGCTTGCTATGAAAATCTGTCGCGGGCAAGGGTATGACAATGGTGCGAATATGGTAGGAAATAGAAAAGGCATTCAGGCTAGACTTTTAAAAGATTATCCAAGAGCATTTTTTAATCCTTATGGGTGCCATTCACTCAACTTAGTAACCGCAGATGCTGTAATATCTTCAGTAAAAAGTGTCACGCTGTTTAGAGTTTTGCAAAGGTTATTTGTACTTTTAAGGCCTCTACTAAACGTTGAGTCATTTTTAAGAAAAATGTTGAGTGTTTGACAGTTAAACAAATTTGTGAAACGAGATGGAAGAGTAGAATTGACAGTTTAAAAACTGTTCGTTATCAATTCCCCAGTATTTGTAACGCACTTTCCCCTTTGCAAGAGACATCGGATGATCTAAGGAATCATCAGAAGCAATGTCTTTGGAAACACACATGTGTGATTATGAATTTTTAATAACTTTAATGGTGTGGTACGATGTTCTTTTTCAAATTAATTTGGTGAGTAAGAGTATGCAAAAAGAAGATATGGATATACCATCAGCTGTTTCCTATTTAGAAATATGCAGGGAATTTCTTATTCGTTACCGAGAGTGGGGATATGCCGAAGCGGTTTTAAAAGCTCGAGAAGTTTGTGAAGAATTGGAAATCGAAACCCAATTCAAAGAATTACGGCCTAGAAAATAGAAAATAAATTTTCAGTATGAACGCGAAGATGAAATACCTCTAGATTTCTACATTCATTTCTAAATCACATCGTCGAAAAATATACAGGGCGTTTGTTACGTGCTAAATGCTGATTTATGCCTTTTAGGCAGACAGTAGGTAATTATTGAGAGGTGTATCCAGGGTTGCCGAGCTGTTAAATTTTGTAGCTGAGACTAGAATCCTTTGGCTATACAGTAGGCATCTCGCAGGTGTATTAGGGGTTGCGTCTTTTGTCGGCTTGTAAGGTCACGAGATGGAGGTAGGGAGTTGAGTTTGGAGACGGTAGCCATTAGGTGCAGTACGCTTGGCGTTCTTTGTGAATTTTTCCTTTTAATTGCCGTTAATGGGGCTTTCCATTTGATGTTTTCATGGGATATTGAAAATTTATGGTTGGTTGTGTACGTTATGGTTGTTTAGAACGACACACCTTACTCGACTAGTTCGGATTTTGAATTAAAACCGTCCCACGAGGAATTACTTCCAAGTTTAATCTCTTGGATAGCCGATTTTAAGCTGCCCTACACCTTTGAGGCTTCTTCTTCTTCTTCTTCTTCTTCTTTTCTATTCAACTTTTTGTTGTTTTCGTACTTCTTCTTCTTCTTTTCCTTCTTTTCTGTTCAACTTTTTGTTACTTTTTGTTGTTTTCGTAATGTTCAATCCCGAATTTTACGAATTCCCCCACATAATTATTGAGCCTGGCGTTACCCATCTCCCGAGCAAGAGAGGCCTGGGTTTCGGTCACCTGCTCTTGTTCTCCACTTGTGGACCCCTAATTGGAATTGACAACCTTTTGCTTTCACTTTGGACAACGATTCGGGGTTTTGGAAAACAGGTATGGAACTGAATTGACAACTGCAGGCTTCGACATAGGACAACGATTCGTGGTCTGGATCATTTTCGATGGATGGGAATTAACAACGACAACTTATGCGACCAATTTGGACAATGATTCGTGGTACTTCTTGGGAGGCAGCTACTCAGCTCGCCATGCAGGTTTTTATACTTAGGGTATGAGTTCGGGATACATAATTTGTGATTTCACTTTTGACTATTTGACTCTAGTTTACTTGCAATTTTTAAAAAAATTTCTAGCTATCGTCGAACTCGAGATATCGAGGTACGACGCACTATTGCCCCACCCTGTATATAATTTGCAATAATGTGAAATTGTAAACAAATGTTGCAGTAATAATAAATTAAAAAAATAAATAAATAAATTTATGGTATAGTCTTAAGATATTGTATTCAATTTGCGTGTATAAGATATTATATTACATTTTTGGGAATTTAACGAGAATTAATTTTAGAAAAAAATTTCAAACCATCGGCATACATTAAATAGTTTACATAAAAAAGAGTGCTCCAAGGACAGACCCTTGTAGTACCCTAGAAGTAACCATGTATTCGGCAGACTTGAAACCATTAAATGCGTATTGAGTCCTGTTAGGATAGGAATATAATAGGCATAATGGACTGTAAGAGACCCCGATGTCGTCAAGTTTCATAGCAACACAGAATGGTCAAGTTTATCGTATAAAATCCGTATTATATAATATCAGTTTGGTTGACTATTAAAAATATTAAATGTTTAAGCAAATTCTAATTTAAATTGCTTTATTATCTAAAGTCCAAAATACAAAATAGCATCATGCATATCAAAGCATACTTATAACAAATACTATGGTTAACAATTCAGCACGATTTGGTAAAATTTCTTATTCATTTATACAAGTTGCTTTATCTAAAATATAAAATTTAAAAATTTGTTCTTATGAATGTGAGTTAAATATAAAACAATTATTTACTTAGGTTAATGATGATACCAGAAAAAATAAAACAAATACAAAATATTTATTAAACATAAATTTAATACTTTCCCATAAGCAAGAACAGAATTATTAATCAAAGTAAATATTTCTATCTAATTTCCTTATCAAGCCTGATATATAAGATGACACTGTAATAGTTGGCCATCTGATTAAAGTTAATTTTTGTGTGATAAGTATGTATTTGTTTTTGTTGAACTACCAAAAGTCGCTTGAAACCGTACCTAGTCGTTCTGGCAAAATATCACCAATTTAACTTTTTTTAATTCAGTTAGCAGATAGCCTTAAGCTTCAACTGCTACTGGAAGCCCTTTACCTAAGTCCTTTACTTAACACTGAGCTAAATCAATTGTTATGTGCACAAAAAGAATAAAAATTACCTAATTCATGTATCTTTTCAGTATGGGAGGTTTGTTAAAACTATCTAGTTAAAAATATTTTCAGATTCAGTATCATAAGATTCTTTCCTCAGCCATTTGATGGTCATGTGCACCTCAATTGATATTGATAGCTGCACCATCACTTAAACAACAATTTTCCTTCTACAGTAATTCTTCTGAAAAGGAAATCAATCTAGGTCGAAACGTATGATCATTTAAATTCGAACACACATATAATTTTCTCAAGTAGGAATTGTTATAGAAATATCAGTAAAAGATACCAAAGTACGCCACAGTTAGAAAAGCGACTAATACAATCGATGATCACAAACTCAATTTCAGTGAAGTCGTACGTACATATTTTAACTACAGCTGATTAGATTTTTTGTTGACTATGTAAAAGATGTATCTTAAACATGTTTCAAATGTACTAATATTGCAATAGAAAACATATTGCTATATATTACATATATGTAAGGTTATTATTCTTTCTGTGTCGTAATTTTGATAAAAATATTACAAAACACAATAAAGTTCTTGAACTTTTTGGCTTGCACTAATAAACGCCAATTTTCTCAAATTTTGCGAAATCAGTTTATACTTGAACAAAGTATATAACATAGCAACAAAATGTGTTGTATGCAACTGATAAATTCTTAAGAAACAATACTATAAAAATACGTTTACTTAAACAAATTTACATATTATTGTCTTCTAGGAAGTGTCTTAAATTATTTTGGTTATAGTACTTACTTTGCCATTTTTGGGAAGTATTTAACAGATCAAACACATTAAACTAGAAAACTAATGAATGAAATAATCCAATGTTAGCGGCAAACTGGAATCACTGACTGGCGTTAGTACTGGGTTTATCACGCAAAGTATTGACCTATTAGATATATCGATAAAAGTACGAAAGATCGCTATTAGTTTATATTTCTGGTAGACGATAATAAACATATTTTAATAAATTATTAGACTTGGACGATTTATTTATGAAATGAATTGATACAAATGTGTACACTAGTACGAATTTCTATATCTATGAAGATATGATGCTTTGATAAGATTATAAACGATTTGAGAACACAATTGAAAAGTTACAATTGGCAAAAAAAATTTTAGCAACCTACAAAAATAAAAAACCACGAAATTCCTCGAAAGCCGTCACAACTTATTGGTGGATGCGTTGTTTATAGACGAGTCACCTAGCGATATTAAATTTTTATGAACATATACTATTTGGGAACTCATTTTTATCGTAAAGGTATACATCCCATAATCTAAGCTGGCAATTTTTTAGTCATTTGCAAAATATTTTATGCAAAATGCAAGAAATAAGCAAAGATGTTTTCGATTATAAAATTTTATAAGCATTGTGTTATTATCTTCATTGCTACTTTTTTGTTATTTGCAGCAACAACAAAGGTTAATTATTTTTTAAATGTTTTTGCAGACAATAATAATTCTCAAAATAGTTTTAAAATATTACAAAGGTAGCTGGATTCTGTGACTATACAGGGTGTCTCACCGGGAATTGAAATGATCGATATAGAGAAAAGTACGCATCAGAAAATTTTGAAAATTTTGATAATTACTAATGTCGATGTGGCTAATCCAACTAAAATAATTACAAGCAGACGACACTTCCGCTTATACCGGAAGTCGATACCAGCTTGTTTATTTCAAATGGAATATCCTACATATCTTAGGGTTTTCGAAAAGAGCATAAAATTCTGAGTCGAAAATATGTAGCATATCCTATACCTAAACCTAGCCGTTTCAGAGATATTTGACGTTTTATAGAAAATTTGACAGGTGCAATGGTTTGCAAGAACCGTTATAACTTTCTTCGTGTAAAAGATCCTCATTTGCTTCTTTGCAAAGAAAAAGAACACAAGGAGAACTACGTTCTACAATTGAAATAAATTCTATAATATCTTACCAAGTGTTCCGTTTTTCGCGTTATATTTTGTCAACTTCAAATCGCGAAAACTTGTTTAGGTCAAATGGAACACCCTGTATTTTTTTACGTCAAGTTGTGTAAAATTGAATTCCCTTTTTTCTGATATTAACATTGTGGGGGTTAAAGTTACAACTTTTTGAAATATTTGCCATTTAATTAGAAATTCATGAATTGTTGTAATCATTTCATCAAAATAGCCATGATTAGAAACAATCAGTCATTATCTTATGTCAAAAAATGCCAGCACGTTTAAATTATACCAACGGAAACTTTTTAAATTTATTTATTATTTATGGAGAATGTGATAAAGTAATATCAAGAACTTGCAGCACATTTGCTACTCGATATCCACAAAAACGCAAAATAACACTAACACTGTAACATGCGTACTAATCGAATTGAAGATATTACATGAACTAAAACAGCAGAGATAAGATCAATTTAAAATATGATTTCATTTTAATTTAATAATTGCTCAAAATTCCGCCCTCGAACCTCGACATATTTTTCGCACCTTCGGATTAGTTCCTCATGGGTAGCTGTTCTAATTGAATCCTGTGATATGTTTTGAAATGCATTTCTTACTCTTTGCATACAGTCTTCAATGGTTGTTAATGGGCTCTCATAAACTTTATTTTTAGTAGTTCTCCAAATGAAATAATCCAGAACTGATAAATCGGACGAGCGAGGAGGCTATAAGAAAGATCCATTATTGGCAATCCATTGATCATAAAAAGTTTCTTGTAAATAATGATTAATTAAATATGCGTTATGTGGGGGAGCACCGTCGTGCTGATAAAAAATGTTTCTATGTTCAGCGAGAGGCAAATTTTCTAAATAGTTATTATTCAAATGTTGCAAGATATTCAGATATCTTTCACTTAAAAAAAAACAAAAATTTACCTATACATATTAGCAGAAGAGAAAATTTAATTTACCGTTTAAATTTTCCTGATAAAATTGTAATGCCACCACTCTATCCTTTCTTATGGCACAGTAAACATTGAACTGCCAACTTTCCTGAAAGTTTCGCTCTCTGAACATATGAGGATTTGAGTCACTCCAATAATGCGAATTGTGTCTATTAAAACGTCCATTTTTAGTAAATTTTGCTTCATCTGTCCATATAATATTTCCTAATTAAGAATCGTGACCCTCAGACCTTATTAGAATAAACTCACAAAAATTCTGTTTTCTTAGGAAACCTGTTTCTTTTAATCATTGAACCATATGGAATGAAAATGGGTGAAACTTATGGTTTAATAAGATTCTGTGAATTGAATCCTTGCATAGTCCCGATTTCAGAGCAGCTTGTCTTTATGACATCCTTGGAAATGCATGAAAATATCCCAGAATGACTATTTCAATGTTTTCGTCATCAACAATAGGCTTTCTTCTTTGCATTTTTGCCTTGACACAGACATAATTTTAAAAATTTTCCAGTATGCGTTTTACAGTGTTTGGTGACGGTTTCCGTTTCTCTGGATATCGAGTAGCAAATGTGCTGCAAGTTCTTGATATTACTTTATCACATTCTCCATAAATAATAAATAAATTTAAAAGGTCTTCGAGGGTGTAATTTAAACGTGCTGGCATTTTTTGACATAAGATAATGACTGATTGTTTCTAATCTTGGCTATTTTGATGAAATGATTACAACAATTCATGAATTTCTAATAAAATCGCAAATATTTCAAAAAGTTGTAACTTTAACCCCCACAATGCTAATATCAGAAAGAGAAAAAGAATTCAATTTTACACAACTTGACGTAAAAAATACAGGGTGTTCCATTTGACCTAAACAAGTTCTCGCGGTTTGAAGTGGACAAAATGTAGAACGTAGTTCTTCTTGTGTTCTTTTTATGTGACAAGAAGCAAATGAGGACTTTTTACATGAACAAAGTTATAACGGTTCTTGCAAACCGTTGCACCTGTCAAATTTTCTATAAAATGTCAAATATCTCTGAAACGGCTAGGTTTAGGTATAGGATATGCTACATGTTTTTGACTCAGAATTGTATGCTCTTTTCGAAAACCCTAAAATATATAAGGTGTTCCATTAGAAATAAGCAAGTTGGTATAAGCGAAAGTGTCAGCTGCTTGTAATTATTTTAGTTGGATTGGCCACACCGACATTAGTAATTATCTAAATTTTCAAAATTTTCTGATGCGTACTTTTCTCTATATCGGTCGATTCAGTTCCCGGTGAGACACCCTGTATATGGTGGCGTAACTAACAACATATTTAATGGAACATGAGTTAAAGTTAACTGATTAAGACTTCGTTTCCCCAACAGCAAAGCGATTTTGGACTGCGAAGGAAATTTTTCTGCGAAATATGTGGTATATTACAATGAAATTTTTGAGCGCCCTAAAAATAACAAATATTTATCAAAATTTAAAAAAATAAAGTGAAAATAATTTTTTGAATTTTATGTTTTTGCTAGTGAAATTATGTTTCGCAAATAACATATTTCACAATAATAGATTATTACTAAAATGCTTATATATCACAATAATTTTTATTTTTGAACTATTTTTATTTTAAAGTCCAAAATGGCCGCTATACGAATAGTTCAAACATAATGACATTATGGCGTCCATCTTATGAAGCATATATGTAATAATAAAAATACTTATAGAACAAAGATATTTTCCGAAAAATAGTTATATATCAATAAACTGACACTCTTCGACGCAGTGCTTATGGAAGTTTAAAAAAATGTGTTTGCTCCGAAAGACCATCTTATAAAACATATATACAGCAACATGTTTTAATGTTCTATAAAAACTCTACTTGCAATATTTATAGAGCAATGCATTTTGAAGCGCTTCTTAGTCGAACTAAATCAACAGCAAATTTGTATCTCAGAGATCTTTTATTCACTTGTTTTTTAACAGTGGAAATAAATATAATTATTGTGTTTATCTTTAATCCAGGTATGTAATATTGTGTACCTATATATATAGTTTTAACTTTAGATGTGAGACATCCGTTGATGGGCGCATAAACACCTACCCATGTTTTGTAAAAATGCCAACGAACATATTATAGTCTTTAGACAATATTTAGTTTATCAATTATTTTATAAGTGTTTTATGACAGCAATGCATGCTTCCTTTATATAACAATTGTTTAGCAGTTACAGCAGAATACAATATGTTCCATGAAATAATATGTGTTGTGAAGAATCTTAATAAAATTGTTTGCTTAGCTAAACTTTTACAGAATAGTTTTATAGGCGTTCGTCAATTGGCCAATAAGTGCTAGGGGTCATTATTATAAATCAGTTTTGGTCCGTGAGCTAAAACATCTTATAATAATTGCTGTATAAATATTTATAAAACAGCGAAAAGCAAATTCTACAAAATGTCTTATAATTTAGCTGCAAGAACATTCTTGGCACTTATTTATATGATAATTTAGTTGTGAAGCCTAAATAATCACCTTGACGATTTTAATAAAACAAAATAACTTTTGCAGAACAGTAATGTAATAGTAATAAAATAAAATTATCCTATTATTTTGAACGTATAGAACAACTTTGTTAGTTGGGTATTTTTATGATAAGATAGACGCAAATATAAAAATAATATTTATTTTAAAAAAACAGTGGCGTATCATTTTCTTAATTAAAAGTGTTGCAGGGAATGTTAACAGGGACGCCACTGATGAAAATTTAAAAACACTCTCCTGGAAAAAATGTATTTTTATGCGTAATTTGTATGTACCAAAATTGAAAAAAAAGCGGTTTTAGAGATATTGGGGATTTTTTTCTTAAATTTCAACACCATGTACCTCAGAAATAAAGCGGTTGCACACCTATGTTTATATAAAGAATTGTTCTTAAAATCATCCAAGGATTATCGCCCTTTAGGATAAGCATTTAATTATGAAATACCCTGTATAGAAGATGCTTAAATAGTCACTATCCTAACAGGTAAATTACTCTTCACGATTTCAACTTTAGGCCACCGCGTATAAACAAGTTATATTTTCTAAATCATTCAAAAGTCGACAAAATCGACAAATTACTCACAGCTACATCAAGATTGGAATTTCTAAAGTAACAATCTCCAATCTCTGACGATAAGGAGCATTATCTGTAGACTTGAAAATTAGGTTTATTACCTTGATACAATAATAATATTTGTTAATCTCCAAAACAACAAATTAAGTCCACACGGCATAATACTTAAATAGAAGCAGAGTAAGTTGCTGAAGCCCGTAAGCTTGATTCCAAGACAAAATAATTTATAGCACAATAACGCAAATTATTATTATTAATACGCTAGTAATCGGTGTAGATAATTAATTAATCAAATTAATTAACATAAATAAATTTCTAAAAGTACGTATTTTTGTAATTTTGTTCTTTCTTACAATTTTCTTTACTGTCGGGAAAATGCATTTTCACAATGTTTGTCTGTCGGTCGATTTGTCCGTCTAGAAAACAAATGAACATTTTTCGATCAAAATTTGCACATTTCCGGACATATTTTCAACTTCAGGAATAGGTAACGTTACATCTGAAGTGATAGTAAAGCAATAAGAAAGTGGGGGGAAGTGAAAACCATGGGAAAAGTGGAGGGAAGATATAGATTTTTTAAATCCTATAATACAACCAACCGTTTTATGTTTTTGAGGTTTAGTTTTTGGCGTCTGTTAAATATTCTTTATTTGCTGTTATCCCTATTCATCCAATAAAACAGTATTTTTAAATTGTACTAGGGGGCGAGCGTAGGTGCGTCTTTACTATGTACATACTTCGGTATGCGATGTAAAGCAACGACAGGCGCGGTTAGTACTTGGATTGGTGACCATTCCAACGGAAACCGCGTTCTCGCCTCACACGTGTATGCGCGGAAGCTATACAACCTTAGGCGAGGGTTGTATAGGAGATATACCATCCTTCGGAGGGGATGTAAAGCCGTCGGACCCTTGTCTATTAAATGTTAGGCAAGTAAAAGATCCCTACTCCTCTTAAGGGAAGAGGTTCGGCAAAATTCCTGGTTGGGGGTAGCTCGTCTACAGGCGTCGGTGTTAGGCCTCAGTAGCGGAAATAGGCCGACGTTAAATAAATGTATATATAAAAAAAAAAAAAATTGTACTTCCCAGATAATACCTTGGTGAACGCTGGTCATAATGTAACTAAAGCATGGAAGCACACAACAATCTTGAATCCGAGACAGGCTTTCTTCCAGGGATTAACAACAGGGTTAAAAGTTCCATCAGGCCAAGGAGGTCGCCTTATACTGCTTCATATAGGATCTGGGGACGGTTTCGTTGAGAATGGTTTCCTCTGCTTCCAATCGAAGAAAACGGGAGACTACCATGAAGAAATTAATGCTGAAGTTTTAGAAAATTGCATTGCTCAAATTCTGGGATGCTTGGTCGAACATTCTGTGGTTGTGGTGGACAACGCTTTTTATCACAGTAGAACAACGGATAAGATTCCGAATTCTGGCAAGAAAAAAGCAGATATACAAGCCTGGTTGACAAGTAAGTCGATTATTTACGAGGCAGATATGGCGAGAGTCGATCTCCTGCATCTTGTCAAACAGTTTTTCATTGTACCAAAATATGCAGTAGATGAAATGACAAAAGAACAAGGTCACACAGCTCTTTGATTGTTTCTATATAGTTTTGAATTCAATCCTATTGAAATAATATGGGGCCAACTAATAAGAGACAGTCCTCAGGAACAATACCACGTTTAAAATGAAAGATCATCATCTATTGTTTCATCAAGTAATTGGAAATGTTTCTGCAGGAAAATTGAAAAAGGCCATTCGACATGCGCAAAATGAAGAGAAAAATATGTAACAGGTTGATATTAGAATAGACATTGTAGTAAAGCTACTGATAATTCATGGGAAGCGACTCTTAATCTTCGTCTGAATCAGAAATGGACTAAAATCTGTATGATATGGTATAGTTGTGAATAATGAAGTAAAAATTGTATTATTATATATTTTGGATCAAATATATAAGAAATATAAATGTAAACTGTTTCACCCTATATCATACAAATGTATCATCATTTAGAGTATAAAGTATAGTAATACTGATTTGAAACACAGTTGACATGACTAGCAAGAGCATAATGATATTAAGTAAAATTTAAAAACAGTACTTTAAATCAGCAGTGATCTTGTTCAACTTACCTACTTTATTTAAACAGGTGTCTCATATTTGAACACGTAATTCATTATGTGGATTTTATTTTGATATTTTATCATAGTTATCAATGATTTTGGAACATGTGTTTATTTATATAGATATCGTTGTTGTACTAACAAAAACCTGTATATTTATTATACATATATGTAACACGTTATAGTCAAAAGGTCAAGTGATCAGCTAGACGAAAGGGAGATGCATCAGTAGCGAGTAACCAACAATATTCTGATACTATTCGTATGCAAGCTTGTAATCTATACCTTCTATTGTTTTCCTTGCTATCAGAAGGGAGTTATAGAAAGGAGTTTATAAATATGAGGGACTCGCGAGGTTAAATAAATAGAGAATTGGAACCAATTGCCTTATACTTCAAAAAGGAACAACAATGTAGCTACGAACATGTCTTACGGAGTAATTGCTACTCATAGATGAGGATATATTAGGGGCAAAACTAACAACCAACGCAACGGTAGGAAAGTATGGTACACAGTACTCCATGTGTACTGTTGTATCTCATGTGCCACTGTGCCACATTGAGACCCATGTGGACCGCCTACTAGTACACATTTTTCTAAACTTTCTCAAAACTCTTCATACACAGATTAGATCACATCTTCATGTAGAATAATGCTCAACTTACTTGAATAAAATATTATTTTCTTAACAGATGTATTTCCTTATTTTGCAAGTAAACTTCGTATTTAAGCTTTTCGTCATAATTGAAAAACCATGTTTCGTTAAAAATGTAAAAATAGTATATTGTGTATCTAGTAGTAAAAGTAATACATTCCCGGACGCCGATGTAAATTGTTGGCCGAGGCATTAAGCCGAATTGTTAACCAAAAAAGTACAGGGGCTGAGGTTGTAGAGGATAAGGTTAAAAGATTTAAATTTTTGTGTTTCTGTCTGACTTCGATCATAAATAAAATAATACGTCCTGCTCCGTTTATTCAAATAGGTCTTTATTTTGGAGTATCAAATTTTGAAAATATGCGCACAATTGTAGTGTTAAGTACCATGAAGAACTTTGAAGAAGGCTGGCTGGTGACGTAGTAGATAGAGCATTTGATTATACCAAGCTTTTCCATTCTACCGGCAACCCATTGAGCTACATTCTCCCTCTTATATAGCTATAAAATCTATCAGACACAATTTTCAATCTTTAGCTCTTCTCTATCTTCTTCATTGTTGCTTACTAAATTATTCTCTATCTAAACACAATTGTGCAATATATATATATTAAAATCTTTTAAAAATTCTAAAGTTTTAAATCATAAATTGTGCGGCCTGGCATAGCCGCTCGCTTTCGCTACAATTATCTAGAATGGGCTTCTCAGTTAGTAATTTTCCTGTATAAGTTAGTCACAAATATCACAGATATTTTATCTATACACACGCTTTTATATACAAAGTATTTTAAGTTCTGTATTTCCTTTTACGTGTTCTACCTTATTGTTATTTATTTTGCATTGCATTTGCTGTAGATAGGAGATAACACATTTTATGCTGAATTCCTTACAAGTCTGACCTAACCTCGCTCCGTCCAGTACTCCTACTGCCACGGCGTTTCACGCCATAGATGTATAACTGGCCCCGGAGCGAGTGCTCGGGATAGAGAGTAATTGTTGTATCCAATAATTTAAAATGAAGTTATTTTTGATTTGATTTGCATTTGACTCTTTCACTGGAGGAACTCACGTCCGGCCATAACCCCATCGTTCTGGAGTTGATCGGTATGCCGAGGGAAGATCTTACATGGAAAATTACATCTTATAGAGGCGCCAACAGGCACCTCTATATAACACATATTAACACAAACATAATAGAAAATAACACGATCAACACTCCCGCCGATCTGGAAAATGCGGTGCAAGAGTTCACGAGATTGATTCTGGATGTGATGACTCACAGCAGACTGTTGCCACTACTAATCACTATGAATGAGAAGAAAGACCGACTCGACGAAGAGGTCATTTGAAACATTACAGAGAAAAACAAACAGACGGCGATCGCGATGGCAACGCCAAGGCCGATATGATCAGACTGCAAAGGCAGATCTGAACCTCCATAATCACTCCTACGAACCAGAAATGGGGGGACAAACTGGTAGCGCTCAATCCTCAGGACAACTCGCTATGGAAGGAGGCGAGTGCCTTGAAAAATACGCGGTAGGCTATACCCGCGTTGACAAGCGCGAATAGACAGACGTCGTTGACAGACGCTCAAAAGGCGAGCGACTTGGCTACACATTTCGAAAGCACCCACAATAACGATATACCAAACAATTTAGAGCATTACCGCATCGAAAATGATATTAACGAAATAATTGGCTATGACGTACAATTGACAAGACGAGAACTTCTGAAGGTCATGTCCAAGTCCCCGGAAATAGCACAAATTGTCAATGATTTACCAAACAATAAAGCTCCTGGAAAGGAGGGCGTCGAGTACAAGCTGCTCAAATATCCCCCGAGGAAAGGTATTGTGCAGTTGACGTACATCGTTAACGCGATTCTGCGGCTACAGCATTGGCCTAGCCAATGGAAATGCGCCGTGGTCGTTCCCATCCTCAAGCCAAATCAGAATTCGCCCGCAGCTTGCCCATCTCGTTGCTGTCGGCGATCTCCAAGTTGGTGGAGAAGCTCGTCTTGACTAGACTAGATGCTTTTCAGGAGGAGCTTCTCATCGGCGATAAGTCCCAGTTTGGCATCATGAGGGGTAGCAGCATGATGCAACAGGTCGTATAGTTAACGGCGTCAAAGTACAATACAATCTCGGAAAGAACATCGCCATGGTACTCCTCCATTGAGAAAGCGTTCGACATCGTCTGAATCTCGGGATACTCTGCAAACTACACTACTACAACTTTTGGACCTACTTCATTAAGCTTATTTAATCGTTCTTGACGAGCAGATCCCTGCAGGTTCGAGTGAATAATAAACTCTCAACACGGCAAGAAACTGGTGTGGGAGTCCCGCAAGGATCGTGCCTGTCACCAAAGTTGTACAACCTGTACGTCTCCGACTTTCCAGAGTTCTCAGATATGAAACTGACCAAGTACGCTGACGATATGGCCATGTACGCGCATTTTAATAACGCCTAAGCAGCGAACATGCTGCTGAAGGCGTACATGGCCCGTGCCACGGCGTATTATGACCGATGGAAGATTGGAGTGAACGCTGAAAAGTCTGAGGCGATAGTCTTCATGCATCATTTCACAAAGAATAAAATCATAACACCCATATCGGTCAGGGGAAACAAAATTCCAACTAAGAGATGCATGAAGTACTTGGGGGTTAGATTGGACCAACGACTGACATTTAACACCCACATAAATGGGACTATACGGACGGTCTTCTATCTGTCCAGAAGTCTGTATCCACTCATGGTCAGGAGTAGCAGATTGAACAGACAAAATAAAAAACTGTTATACACAATGGTGGTCAGGCCGTCCATCACATACGTGGCGCCAGTGTGGTGCAGCATACCGCTCACGACAATGAAAACACTTAAAGTGCTAGAATACAAATTTATGCGCCTCGTTTCAAATTCTGGAAGGTACATCTCCCCCAGAGACCTATACGCACGTTGCAACGACATAACCCCGATAGCGGATTACGTCTAGTAGATCTTTCAAAACCTCTACTCGTTCAAACTGGACGATAGTCCGCTAACAAGACACATAATACAAATTAGATATCTTTAAATCTTTTTTCGCGTTTGTAATTTTTAAAATCAAAGTTTAGGCCAGCCATGCGCATCCCAGCATCTCGCGGAAGGCACCTCGTTCAAATTGAGGTGCTAGCGTCAGATACAAAATTATAAGTGATCAGTGGGCAAGTGTTTCAATCTAGTCTGTAGTTTTTATTCAGTTTTGTTAAGTTTGCTCTTTAATACATGTTTTTCAATTTTAACACCTCTTTTAATCTGTCTGCCACGGAAGGAGCTTAGGTTTAGTGATTTTAATTTTCTTTTAGCCGAACCAATCCCACCCCGCCGACCATGCAATCTGCTACCACGTCAGCGCGTAGGTTGCATGTTCGGACCCGGTGTGGGATGTGGGGGAGGATCCTGTTTGTAATAATAAATTTCTCTTTCATTGCTGATTAACTTTTTTGTTTAAATAATTAAGTCTTTTACATATTTTATTAAAATTGGTTCAACGACTCATCCTTCTTTTCGGTTTAAGGAAAAAAGTATTTTGTGTAAAAAATGTATAACATTTTGATTTAAAAGCCAAGCAATTTTTCTTTTATTTTGTTTGTGAACATCTAGTACCTTATCTGTATACTATTTCACTGCATTATATGATGGTTGGAGGAAATCTGTATTCAAATTGCCGGCTCGGTGACTCACTGTTTACGCGTTAGGCTTGTGGCCCAGGAGTCTGGAGTTCAAATCCTGGTTAGAGTATGGACATTTAGTGGTGTTTTTATATGTTACTGAGTTGGTAGTAGTGGGTTAGACGGGATTGTGTGAGAGACAACACGGCTAATCACTGTGCAACTTCTGAGTTCGAGTCTCAGCTGCGACAGAGAGCAATGCTGTAGGGAATGGCTGTTGTGTAATTGTATATGTGAGTAGTGGAACAGCTAATGCTAAACTCCGTCAGGACGTTAATCTAAATAAGGAGATAAAATGAAAAAATCTAAATAAATACTAATGCAAGAATATGTCTTGGCGATTTATTTAAGTAACAGTTAATCTCGTACATGCTGATAGTTGTCGCTCCTATTATAAGTTTAAAACAATGTTTCACAGTTAGTATTCTAAGCTTGTATTCAAAAAGAAATATACGTAGAAAAATCGACAAACTTCCTCATCTAAATTCATGCAATAAATCTTTTCTTTGATTTTTAAAAGATTTATCCCGATGAGATTGAACTTTTTATTGCATAAGGTAGATCCACATGCTTTACTGCTTTATTCCCAAAGATATGAAAAGAAATCATAATATTTCAGATAGTTAAGGCTAGGATAATATAAAACGAAATTTATAGCAATGAAACTTGCCCGTGGGCATAATGAAATTATCAAGTGGTTAACAAAGCATAATTGCAATTGTTGTCCAGCAGCATATACTGTAGGCTTTGGTTGGAATTTGCTTTATGGGATGCTCTATTAATTATTTCCTACAGCAGTATTTAGATGCCTTTAGTTTATACGCGGAGTGTATTCTAACGTTTGGGACGCTGAAATAATGGCTGAAGCTGGCACGATTTCGCAATATCGGTATATGACGGTCACTTAACACCAATGGTCGGATTTTTCAGGGACATTTCAGGTCCGAACTTAGGTAAGTTTATCAATTTCTAACAAAATTTTTCAAAATTTGACTAATTTGCAGTAGTTTGAATTTCTCTCTCTCTTTATTTCTTCTTTCTGTATTAATTTATGGCATATGGCAATGGCACTATCATCGATATTTAAAGAATCAATCACTAATCTTCAAAATGTTCATAGTGTTACGGACCTCTAGCGTATGCGACCCACCATACGCTTTAGCGTTTTGTGGGCCGCATTATAACAACTGCTACGTCCGTAACACATTCGCTATTCTCCACGGGAGGGCGACACGTGAACAGCAGAGAGCGGAAGACGGGTAGGCAACCATTTTTGTTGGCTTGGCGTGGGTAGCTGATAATTCTGTGAACCTTGTTAATCCAAGGCGTCCCGGTGGATTTTAGAATTATCAACTCAAGAAAATTTCCTCAATCTGTTGTTGTTCCGTTTAGCGGAATATTTTGTGGTTGTGAGTAAATATTATCTGCGGAAGCAGGATATTAAATTACACAAGGCTTTCCTTTGGAAATACAGTGTCAACTTAAAAGGCGGACTCGACCCCATTCATCCGACTGTGGCTTCCCGGAGTATTGGTGGATTGTTCCCTCATCAGTGAGGTAAATTATGTTTCATTTGTAGGTTATGTCAGAATTGCTCAATTAAGCACGCTTCACGTGTATTTCTGACTGTAAATTAAATCGTGGTATCTTTAGGGTTCTACGGACGGGGCTTCTACACACGTCAGTGAGAGTTCCACGGACGGGGCATCCACACACAGTGGAAGGTGCCAGGGCTGGTGAGGCTACCATCAACCCCATCCTTGGGTCCATTTCTTGTGTCCCGAAGACATCTCTGTAGGGCTACAGTTCTTCCACGTCCGGACTCGGTATCGTACCACCCTAAACAAGTGTGTTGTGTGTTTATTTTTTTACTTACCGGGACCACCTTCAGTGGTTCGGCTGGATACTTTTGCATTTTTAGCTTGTACATATTTAGAGATTTTATGCATATATTTACATATACTTAAGGAGGTTCTTTAAATCAAACCTTTGTGGCAGAATCTATGACAATTTTTGAGGACATTGTAAACCGATGTGTAGCTACACGAGGCATTTTATGAATGTTGTAACTGATTAATCGTGAAATATTTGCCACACCTTGTGAACATCGCCAGGTTATATGCTAGAGAACCAATATCTGTAAATTGTTTAATATAGTGCATTTCATTTTTAAAGAAAGTGTCATTATTTCGTCTGCAGCCACTACATATGGAAATCTCAGTGAGTTGTTAAGTAAGTAAACTAATAATTTATCATAGTTTATGTAAGCTTAGGCTTAACGCCCTGAGATAGTCTGAGCTAGAGAAATTTTATCGTAGGCACATACATCACTTTCCGGGTAAGTCAGTGCCTACGATATCTGCTACGCTACAGTAGCCCAAGTGATTTCGTTACGTAATATCTGATAATCATTAATATCCAACGTATCTATTTGGTTATGTACGTCAATCCCGTAGCAATAGGAATAACATGGCTTCTATCCACGTACTCCAACGGGTAATAATTGGTCTTGGTGGTACTCTAATATTTGGGTACATTTCTTAAAATTTTCTTAACCTGGAGAGTGACTTTAAACTAGCTTTTTGAGTACTGTTAATAGATTGGTTGTTCCTTACTTTTTCTACAAGTCCAGATGGCAGAACTAAGAAGGCTATAGACTTCATCATTAGCAACAGGAAAGATATAATCCAAGATGTAATTGTCCTAAATAGATTCTCAACGGATAGCGATCATCTTATAGTGAGAGCACAATTGGAAATAAACATAAGAAGAAAACGAAACGACACGATCCTAAAAAAGAACTACAAGAGATGGAACACACGAAAGAACATACACGAGTATGAGGAGCATATAACAAATGCCATGAAATAGAACGACGTTATATATGAAAACATAAAAAAAGTGTGAAAACGGCAATTGAGAAATGCTGCCAGAAACAAAATAGAGATCAGCTATTAAATCAAGGAACAAAATCATTAATGAAACGAAGAATATAGGAATATCAATAAGGAGATATCTAAAGAAATAAGAAAGAATAAAAGAACGCGGAAGATATCCCTAGAGTCCTTAACCAGAAATCCAAAAATATCCCTGAGATAACGGAATGAGAAAACATGAGCCTCGAGAGACATTAAAAAGACAACAAAGATCTCGGTGAAGACGGCCGAGTGATAGGAACCATAATAAATGACGGGCGAAACATCATTAAAGCTCTTAAAATGTTGTTTAATAGATGCCTACTGGAAGGAACAACTTCCACAGAATGGGAAAATGCAATTATTGTAATTTTACATAGGAAAGGCGATGATACAGATTTCGCAAATTATAGACCAATTAGCCTCTTTATCCTTAACCCTTAACAAATAAGATCGAGTTCTTTCTCTCAAGAGAACAGGCAGGATTCGGAACGGGTTATGGGACAAACGATACCTACTCACAATAAAACTCACAACAAACCACTAGTGCTGATATTTGTGGACTTCGAAAAGGCATTTGAATCTGTAGACCATTAAAAACTTCTAGAATCACTCGCAGAATGTCGCATTGACCACGGTTACTCGACAACAATTAAATATATTTCTAAAACTGCAACAGCAAAGGTTAGAATAGCAGACAATCAATATACCAACAAATTTAAAATCGAGAGAAGATTTAGAAAATGTGATGCACTATCCCCCAAACTATTCGTCACACTGCTACAAGCTGTGATGAATAAACTAAACTGGGAGCACATGGCAATAAATATTAATGGAGAAAATTTAAATCACCTTTGTTTTGCTGATGATATTGTCTTAATAGCGGACAGTATGCAAGAGGCGCTGCATTATTCTTTCCTATCTCATGTAAATTGCCTTAAACATAGTATCCAACTGGTGCTCGTCAGAGGGGCTTAAAGTCAATCCGAGCAAAACAGTTATTGTTCCATTCACCAAAAGCAGACAACTTAACCTTAGAACTCCTACGCTGAACGGAACGATCCTAAGCTTTTCCAGTGAAGTCAGGTATCTAGGTGTAATCCTGGATCAAAAACTTACCTGGAACTCGCATCTGGAAAGGACTCTTACTAAAGCAACAGCGGCATTATGGACGTGCCGTAGGCTGTTTGGTACGACTTGGGGTCTAAAGCCGAAAATGATACACCGGTCCTGCTTATCGGTTGTCAGACCTATGGTGACCTACACATCATGTCTATGGTGACCAAAAACAGAAGAAAAAACAGCACAAGGAAAGTTACAAAATTTGCAACGCCTTGCCTGTTTAGGGACTACAGGAGCAATGCACTCGTGTCCCACAGCAACTATGAAGACAACGCTTGATCTACTTCCTTTGCACTTCTATGTAACGAAAGAGGCAGCACTTAATGCTTTAAGACTGCGCCAGGCACTCAAATTTAAGCCAGGCGATCTGGTTGGTCACTTAAGGATTTTGGAACTAATCCATTTTGAGTCCATGACCAAACTTACTGACTCAATGCCAATCAAACAAGACTTTGACTGCCCGTTTGATGTGCTGATCGAAAGCTGTCAGACGAGTAAGATGGAGGCACTACGGTTGGAACAATGATCATTCATCTGGTATACAGATGGATCTAAGATGGCTGAAGGGATAGGAGTGGACGTAGCAGGGCCCAGATGTAGGTTATCAAAAGCCCTAGGTAACACCCCAACCGTCTTCTAAGCAGAAATAAATGCTATAGATCTGTGTGCCCAGGAATACCTAAAAAAAAGCATTCGAAGGGCAAAGACCTATATACTATCAGATAGCCAGGCAGCATTAAAAGCTCTAAGGTCCTACACCTTTGAGTCTAAAATTGCCTGGGAATGTAAACAATCCTTGAAGCAACTGGCCAACAACAACAAGGTTACGCTGATAGCCTTGCGAAAAAAGGAGCTGAAGCACAATTTATTGGACCTGAACCCTTTTGTGGCCTGGCCAAGGGACACGTAACGGACGATATCCAGAAATGGGAAAAGGACCAGAAAAAGCCCTACTGGAGGAATACTCCAGACCAAAGACAAGCGAAAAAGTTTATAACTTATTTGACAAAGAATACCACAAGGCTTCTCGAACTTGAAAAGTCCGAATTAAGGCTGATGGCAGGCCTTCTAACTGGCCACTACCCCTTGAGATATCATATTAAGAACATGGGCAAGGCAGCAGACGACAAATGCAGATACTGTGATACTGCAACTGAAACTGCGGAACATATCCTTTGCGAATGTAAGGCGTTAATCCGCACTAGGATAAAGTTCCTCGAGCAGGTAGAATTAACGCCTGAATACATAGGGAAACTAGACAAAAAGACATATCAACAAAATACAGGTCACGCAACGCAGGATGGAGAGGTCAGTGTTGGGAATTACTCTTCAAGATAGAATTCGTAACCAAAATATTAGGCGAAATACAAGAGAACGAGATGCTGTCGAAGATATCTTAGTTCTGAATTGGAACTTAGCGGATCACGTCGCTAGAATGAAAGACAGTAAATGGACAATTGGAGGCCAAGATTCGAGGCATTTAGAAGCAGAGGAAGACCGCCTAGCCGTTGGAGTGATGACATAAAAAGGCTCGCCGGAAACTGGACACAAGTTGCTGAAGACAGGAAAAGATGACAAAATTTGAGAGAGGCTTTCGTTCAGCACTAGACAGTATAAGCTTGAGAAGAAGAAGTATAATTTAAATAAGAAGCAGTGGTGTACTAAATACCATCCTAAAATGTCCGTGAGACTCCGACATGTTTCTTAATATTCGAGACATTAGTTATTCATCTGTAATCTTAGTGATGTATTAGTCAACATAATATCTAGACTAGAAGAAATAATAACACCTTCTTCAATTCTTGATCATGATAGTATTGCTAAAGTTTGACGAATCAATGGAAGCCATATAGCGCATGTTACAGGAATATAAGTTAATAATTTTTTTTTTCATTGTCCTGTATTTCTGATTTAGACAGACTCATAAGTAAATTTTATAACAACGGCAGTTTATGGCGTTTTATTTCAATATATAACAGATAAAATCAGTAAGTGATTTTTTAAATACTCCACTTTATATCAGCAATGACCAATAATACTTACAAACACGCCAATAATACACAAGATAGTGAAAAATTCCCCATTATAATAATAAAATGCATTAGTTTCATTTCATAACCCTGGATACAATAATCTTATCTAAGACCTAAGGAGGCCAAATACCGGACAGGGGGTATTTACTGATTTTTTTATGTTTTAACTTTTAACTCTTATAATTATATAAGATCCTCTTAATACAGAAACGTTTATTGCATCTTATTGCCAGTTACGAACAGGAGACGTGGCGAGGCGTAAGAAGAACAACTTACAAATTGCATCTTCGTTAAAATACAATAAAGCAACAATGAACAACACAGTGCGGAGAATGAAGTGATGTAAAGGCATTTTCGCATTAAATTAAATCTAAAAATATGACTAGCTATTATATACACAGTTTACGATCTTTCAAGCTACAAAATGAATCATAAAAATTAGAGCGTGGCTTGGACTTCTTAATAATTAATAATTGAGTCATTATCACATAACAAGTTGTTTGCTTCTTTAAGAGCTAAATTGTTCGCTTATTTTGTCATTAGACACATTTCCTAGGCGGTTTTAGTTGAAAAATTGTTTATTTTAAATTCGTGTCAAATTGGCCTCATTACATGTTCGCCTTGAAAGAAGCATCACAGAGGAATTAACTCAAATTTCAAATGGTTCGTGCTGTGAAATAAGGTGATAACTTATCACCTTTTCTTTTTTACTTTTTTGAATCGTAGCCTACTTGATTGTGGTAACAGTCAACTAACAACACGTCACACAACTAAAGAAAAGAGTAGGCCTAAACAACTTATGTTGATTTTGTTAATTTTTATTCTTTTCTTCTTAGATTAACTGATTTTACTGTTCAGCCTTGTATTCTAATAAACTGAATCAATACAAGAGTGACTTTGTTGATATTTTGGTGGAAACAGTAAATATGAATGACGAAAATGATTTTTACAAATTGTGACAGAAACAATACAATAGTAAAAACTTAGCTATATTTCATGGCAATGTAAGGAGTATAGAAAAAACTTTGATAAAGTGATGGTCCTGCTGCATGCATTAAAATACGAATTTTGAGGTTATATTATTTAGAGAAACATGGAAAATTATTGATCAATTTGTTTAAAAAATGGATGGATTAAAATGTTAAACAGGGAAGAAACTATCAACAAAAACGATGGAGTAGTGATGTATGTCAAAAATATTTATATAAATTATACACGGGCTATTAAAGATTATGGTAGTATTAAATTAATTTAATCCAAAGCCCTCGGTAACACCCCAACCATCTTCCAGGCAGAAATATATGCTATAGATCTGTGTGCCCAGGAATACCTAAATAAAGGCATTCGAAGGGCAAAGACCTATATACCATCATATAGCCAGGCAGCATTAAAAGCTCTAAAGTCTTATACCTTCCAGTCTAAAATTACCTGGGGATGTAGACAATCCCTGAAGCAACTGGCCAACTAGGTTACCTTGATGTGTGTGCCAGGGCATGAGGAAGTACAAGGTAGCAAACTTGCTGACCGCCTTGCGAAAAAAGGACCTGAACCGTTTTGTGCCCTAGCTAAGGGATACATACCGGAGGAGATCCAGTAACGGGAAAAGAATCAGAAAGAGTTCTACTGGAAAAATACTCCAGACCAAAGGCTCATTATTATTTCATCTTTTGATTTAAGACGTAATTTCTAGGTTATGTATTTTAGTGTGTTGCCATAGCCAATGAAACTTCAGGATTTCTGAACAATAATTATGGTGTACCTCAAGGCTCTGTCCTGGCGCCACTGTTATTTTTATTTATATGAATGACCTTCCTCAATTTATGTTGCCCAGCAAATCCACTATGTTCGCCGATGGCACCGCCCCCTTGTGTTCCTTGATAATCTTTTGGAACTTTCCTCTCACAGTCAACTACAGGAAAAAAATTGTTTCACCTCTAACGAACTAACACTTAATCGAGAAAAGCCTCAGAATATCCTCAAACAAAATGTATCCAAAGGCGAGCACGTTAAACTCCTGGGTATCTATCCCTTAGTTTGGTAAACTACACTGATCATCTGAACAGAAGGCTTTCCAGAATAATTTTCCTTTTTAGGACACTAAAAGCGTTCTTCAATTCGATGTATAAGAAACAACTTACTACCCTCTTTTCCATTGAAGACTTTCCTACGCAGTTATTTTATGGGGTAACTCCCACCAAGCATCTAAAGTCTTTCGACAACAAAACAAAATTGTAAGAGTTCTTGTCCACGCTAAATTTACGGAACACTCTCAACCCATTCTCATTAAACTGGAAATTATGCCCCTACCTTAACTATTTATCTATAACACTCTTATCGTTTCATAGAAGCGCATCCAGTCTCTTCAGTTAGACTATCATGAGCCCAACACACGTGCTGCTGGATTTCTTAGAGTACCATGCTACAGGTTAACTCTAAGTGCAAAAAACCCCCAACTTAAATCTATATAACCATATTAAAGAACTAAACTTTAGGCCCTCAAAAATAATATAAAACGTTTCATCCTTAAGTTCTGTTTTTATTCAATTGATGAATTTTTAAGGACGCTACATTAGGCCACTCCACTTTGAGTGTCTAATGCTCATACTTGAAGAATGCTCGTACTATGTTAATATTGTACAGATCTATGACAAATATAATTTATAAACTAAGCCAGCATTTAGCAAATTAGAGCCAAAGCTGTATTAATTTCTAAAAAATATCATCACTTGGAATTTGAACAAATAAGTGTAAACGTTATATACAGTACATGTTCTTGTTATTGTCATTATTTTATATATGTACCTATTGTATTAGATTATACGGTTTGTTATATTAAATTCTGCATACTCAAATAATTTTAGTGAACTTATGCCATTTGAGTATATAGGAAAAGTTTTAAATTCGTGTTGATTTCAATTTCACTGAAAATTGAAGAAAAGCAGATAAAATATTGTCACACATCTACTTTATATTTATTATAAATAATCACAAGAGAACTGTCTGGATTTAATGTAATTTCTCAGATAAGGTTGTAACTAAGATAAATTTCAGAAACAATATTTTTGTTATAAATATATAGCAAATGATAATATGACGAAAAGTGAAATGTGCATGTGAGACACATGAATAGATACTTGTAGATAAGCTTAGAGGGGATATGCATTTTGACGTGCTTAGTTACCAAACAGTAAGATTTTATGAAACATAATAATTAATCATAGAATAAAGAAATGCTCTTGAATATTCGAATTTTATCACGGCTTCGTTAAGTGTTCCTATTTTATTACCACATACGCGAATCATCAATAATATTGTTTAAATTTAAGTAGAAAATATTGTGTTATATTTATTTCATTAATAAATCTAGAGGCATATTATTTTTCTAGCCTCTTTTAGTCTCTAATAGCAAATTAGCGATCCGCGAGTTGCATTTTTTGTGGAAAAAGTAGATAGTTCTCTTACCTGTGGCCGTTAGTATGATTTAATTAGCCGTTACACTCCCTTGATATTAACACTAGAACATAAAATTTATATACGTATAAAACTAAATCGTTTTCACTGTACTGTTTCCCGAGTTTAACAAAACTTTTGGTCTGTTTATGATATGGATGCTTGATTTATTCAGACTCTAATAATGATAAATGATAATCTGCTTCTGCTACTTACATTATCGCAGGCCTCTGGCCTCAAGTCAAGGCACCCATTTTTAAATATTTGTTTTGTTGTCAATAGGCTTGTGGCGATATATTTAATAAAAATGTGTTTATGTTCCCATATTTCTTTTGGTGCAGACTGTCTCCATAACGAGGAATAATACTTAATACATGCTTCATATACAGGGTGTTAGGAAAATGTATCAGGAAACATTGGAAGATGATTTTACGAGTTAAAATAATATTTTTTATGATGCTATTAACATCATCTTGGGATCTGTTTACCATGATTTAGCAAATTCTTATCGGTGATCAGAGTCATCGTGCTTTAATTCTTTAACCAAGCGAATTCTGAAAGATTCATTATCAAAATAATAATCAAAGTATATCAACTTAACAATAAACGATAAATAAGTAGATTCGTAAGGAGACTAAAGCTTTGTAAGTTTCCGTGGCAATGTACGGGATATGTATTTTTCAGGCTGTGTAGGTCTTTCAACTTTACACTTGACACCTTTACTTCATCATTTACCCATTTTTTGTCACTGTTATTGCTGTGATTATAAAACTTTCGCAATGAAAAATGTGTATTAAAATAATGTAAAAATATTCTATGAAAATATTCGTAAGCTGCATTTATATCATTAGAGCTATAGATAGGACCCCAATTCTCACTAACAAGATCTAACCGAAAATATTTGAAAGCGATATCGCTATAACTTCTCGTGTAGCCCGAAGTTTGGGAAGGAATATTTTTTGTTCATAATTTATTTGAAACAAAACAGTTCTATGGTCAGAAATTTCATTATCCAGTACGCATGCTAGACTATTATCTATTAAATTGGTAAAAACGTGATCAATAATAGTTGAGGAAGAATCTGTAACACGGGTAGGCCATTTTATCATCGATATGAAATTAAATTCTGATAAAATATCACATAACTTTTTAAAAGCATAACCATTATTAGAATTGAATGATGAATCTAAATTAAAATCTCCATTTAAAAGTATATTAACGTTATTTACAAACACAGACTCTAATACATAAAAAATATTTTCGAGAGAAATATTTAGATCTCCCTTAGGTGAGCTATAACAGGTTAAAATTGGGAAGAAGAAGTATTTGCTTTCCATGAAACAGCACAGATCTCAAAATGTTTTTCTACACAAAATCTATCAAGATCAATTTTTTTAACATTTAGGTCAGACTTTGAGAATATGGCAAACCCCTCCTTTTTGATGCACAGTTCTACAATAACAGCTTGGCAAACAAAAACCGCTGATATGCTTATTAATAATTGAATCACTTCTAGCAAGCGTTTCAGTCTACACAAAAAGTTCATATTTGTATAGTTACAAATGCCAATTTCTAGGAAATTTATAGATTGCTGGTTTAAACTTTGGACATTTCTTAAAAAAAATGTTTTCTTAAAATGTTTCCTTAACCGCCTCTCAAGTTACCGAAGTAACCCCCTGGAAGATCTCAAGAATCTTGTGCTAGGCAAAGAGAGACGAGGCCCTACAGTTTAATGTGGACTCCGCACCACTCTTGGGGCAATTTTTTTAATGAAAAATTGTTTCGCCTTGCGGGAATCGAACCCACTTCGCTAGGCAACTCAGTTTGCTAGCCATTACCATTACCATTAAAAATGCTTTATTTTGTTTAGCTGTGGTTTACATGTCAACTTAATCTAAATATTTCATTTATTTCATTTATTTGATTGTATACAAAGTATATTCGTGTCCCCGACGCGTTACATGTTTATAATATAAACGAAACGAGCCAGGGCGGCTGATGTTATGCCATATAATGAACAAATTAAGTTTTCTCAATTATTATTATTGTTGCCCTCCAAACTGATTGAGCAATTTTTCCATTTCATACCTGACGGTTTTAAAAATTAAAAATAAATTGTTATACTCTTTGCCTTAATATGTTTTGATATATAGGAAACCAAAAAAAAAAAGAAAAACCTGTTTCAGATATTTACATATGTACAACTAAAAATCAAAAGTTATTCTGTTTAAAAAAATTACTAAATTAAGATATAAAATTCTAAAATTAAATTCAATTTCTAAATGCTATTTACAATTTTTACTTATTAATGCTCCAAGGATTGCATGCATATCGTCATCGCCCCTCAAACTTGGCAAATTTTAAGTTTTATAATTAGTGTTATCTTTCGTCGTAAATTGATAAATTTTCGTATATAAACTTATGCGTATGAGGGACTTCATTATGTCTTCTCATTGCTGTCAAATTCTCTGTAATTTGAGAATTATGTATTTTAAATTTGAAGAATTTATTAGCCGTTTCCATAATGAAGTCCCTCATCAAAGGAATGTTATATTCGCGGTGAAAATCTAATATTTTTGTATATCTATTAGTTTCTGTCAGTAACCTAAGGATCTTATTTTGTGTCCTCTGTAGTCTCTTACATTGCGCGTCTGAAATGGTATTCCAAGACGCGCATGCATACGTGAGGATGGGTTTCAGTATAACTTTATATAACTTGTTATCCTTAGTTAATGTGCTCCTTTTGTTGGCTAAGGGGTACAGCCGACTTAATGAAGCATATGTACTATTTATTATTTTCGTTATGTGGGGTCCAAAGCGCAGTCTCTTATCTAGGGTTACCCCTAGATATTTGACCGCACTCTTTTCCCCTATAACTTTATTTTTAATTTTAAGTTTGTCAAAAATTATATTATTAGTAAATTTTCTATTGAAATTTATCAATTCAGTTTTTTCCAGGTTAACTTGAATTTTCCATTTATTGTAATATTCCATTAATATATCCAGGTGGTATCGTATCTTTTTGGCAGCTGTTTGGGCATAAAACGAGCGTGCATAAATAGTCGTGTCGTCTGCGTACAACAAAATGCTCGTTGAGCAGTGCAACGGCGTGTCTACTAAATAAAAGTTATACAACGTCGGAGACAATATCGCCCCCTGCGGGACGCCCGCCGACATTCTCTTTTGAGCAGAAAAAGTATTATTTATATTTACAGTAATGTGCCTGCCAAAAATATAACTTTTTATCAATGCTGTAAAATAATCCGGAAATTTGCAAATGTTTTTAATTTTGAACAATAGACCGTTCAACCAAACCGAGTCGTAGGCTTTTTGTATGTCTATAAGTAGCATATTACAATTCTTTCAGTTTGCTAGCCAGTCGTTTTAACACACTGAGCTACCATTCCCATTTAGCGAAAGAATATCAGGATTGAATATCATTTTTCCGAAACTATTGTCTTCCGTAGCTGAAGAAACTTGCTTACGCATGCACCATCAGGCCAAACGTTAGGGTTCATACCGCCTTAAAGTTGTCTTCAAAAATGGTCACCTTAAATGATACATAAAGGTTAGGGTATTTCGGTGTAATGGCTTCGCAGCTTACTTCGCATCGTCAACATAAAGAAGACAAGATACTATCAGGTTGTCAACAATATCATTGACGAATAGGATAAAGAAAAGTGGTCCTAAAACTGATCCCTGCGGTACACTCGACGTAGCAGATGTTTGGATAGAATTGCATTCGCGATATTTATACATGTTGGATTCTATCTGAGAAGTAGGATTTTAAAAACTTCACAAAGTCTACAGAGAAATCGAAATTAGACAATTATAGAATACCGTGGTCAATTCCGTCAAATGCCTTTTAAAAGTCAGTATTATTATTATTATTATTATTATTAGCCGTTACTCGAGTCCGAGTATAAAAATGTTACAGTCGATAAATTGTGTACAATAAAAAACAAGTAAAAGGTGTAGTCTATTGTAATTCCCATTCATCTACGGTGCACACGACTATGGCTATAGAGGCCAATTCGGGAGAGCACATGTCGACCGCAGTCAGGACAAACATAGACCTGGTTAGGTCTTGGATTCGGCCTTCTTGCAGCAACATTTCCTTGATAGCTGGCCACAACCCCTCGCCATTCGGTTCTGTCCGCTGCAAGTTGTTCTCATTGCTCGTCTGCAATACCGCAGGATTTTAGATTTTCATGGAGAGCGTCTTTGAACCTCTTTCGTTGACCGCCACGCCTTCTTCTACCGCTTAGCAATTCACCATAAAGTGTACATTTAGGAAGGCGGTTATCATGCATACGATGAACGTGACCTGCCCATCTAAGGCGTGCTCTTGAAATAAGCACTTCAATTGGAAGGCTGTTTGCTCTCCTGAGTACTTCCACGTTTGATATGTGATGGAACCAACGAATTTTCATCATACTTCTGAGGTGTCTTTGCTGAAAACGTTCTAATTCTTTCACATGACGACGGTAAGTGACCCAGCTTTCACATCCATATAGCAGTGTTGGAATGACAACTGCTCTGTAGACAGCCATTTTCGTTGACAAAGCAAGGTCGTGGTTGTCAAATACTCTCTCTCTCTAAGTCCCCAGAGTGCTCTAGATGCAGCGTTAATTCTATTGCGAATCTCGCTGTCCATGTTTGCTTTGTCATTAACAACGTTGCCTAAGTAATTGAACTGACCCACCACTTCAAGAGAATTTCCGTTAAATGTAATGTCTATTTGGTTCACTTGATGAGGAGTTGACATAATCTTAGTCTTTCCAATGTTGATTTTAAGTCCCAAGGAATCATAGCTCTGGGCATACACATCTAAAAGTTCTTGAAGCTCTTCCGGCGTAGAGGCTAAAAGTGCACAGTCATCCGCATACTGGAGATCACAAATGAATCGTGTGCGTGTCTTCGTGAAAGCTCTAAAGCACCCTATGTTAAAGAAACCGCCATCAAAACGGTATCTGAGACCTATTCCTCTGCCTGTCAGTTTGTTGTCAACAATAATTGTTAGAGCAGTGGTAAACAAATTAAAAAGTAGGGGTGCCAGGACACATCCCTGTCTAACTCCAGTGAGGGTTTGGAAAGGTTCGGTTACCTCATTATTATACATAACCTGGGCGTTGTTGTTTGTATGTAGACTGCGACATACTTCCACAAATTTTCTAGGGATACCTAAGCGGAACATAATTTTCCAGAGCACTTCCCTGTCCACCGAGTCAAACGCCTTGGTTAAATCAATGAAGGCCATGTGAATTTCTCCTTGATGTTCGAGTGCTTTTTGTTGAAGCTGTTTAAGTGTGAAGATTAAATCCGATGTGCCTCGGTTTGGTCTAAAGCCACTCTGTGTTTCAGGAAGTAACTTTTCCATAACAGGTGTTAGCCTATTTGCCATCGCTTTAGTGAGTATCTTTCCTGCAATAGCCAGGAGAGCTATACCCCTGTAATTTCCACAGTCCGCAGCGCTCCCTTTGTTTTTGAAGAGGTTGATTAAAAGTGTATCACGAAACTCCTGCGGAGCTTGACCACTTTCCCACACGACATCAAACAGTTTTTTGAGGTAGGGTATGAGCTCTGACGACACAGCTTTAAAGATCTCAGCTGGGAGTGAGTCGGCGCCGGGAGATTTGTTATTTTTTAGCTGCCCAATGGCGGTTAAGATCTCTTCCGTTGTTAGTGGTTTATCTAAGTCTTCGAAGGTGTCATATTGAGGGATAAGATTTATAATATCGTGATCGGTTTGACTTTGCTGGTTAAGAATGTTAGAGTAGTGTTCTTTCCATCGGGCTCTTATTTCCTGGTCTTCTTTGAGGAGATTTCCATTTAAATCTTTAATAGGGCACATATTTTTCCGACTGGGGCTGTACACTGCTTTTACTCCTTGAAAGAAATTCCTGTAGTCGTGTGAATCGGCGTACCTTTGAATTTCTCTGACCTTGCTTGCCCACCACTCGTTCTTTATTCTTCTGATTTCGCGTTGCGTTTCATACTTAGATTGGATAAAAGCTTCTGCTTTTGATGAGTCGTTGGGGTGGTTGATAGCGAAGTCAGTATAGATCACGTCTGCCGGGAGTCTGTCATCAATGGGATCAGTTAAGATCAAGTACAATAATGTTTTCTATGTTGGATATCTAGTCTTTAAATGATTTTTGACAGCCAGTTTTGAAACTACGCTATAGTTGCTTAAATTTACTGTAACAAGTAATAGCCTTAGAGGATTTATTATTATTATTAGGGTAATTTTGACCAGGCTATCAATTCCGACCAAAATTTTCATATTTTTTCCAATAACTCGGCAACGCCACGTCAAAAACAAAAAATCTTGAGGTCGTTGAAAAGATAATTTTACGCTGAACTCATAAATGTAAAAATATATAGGGTGTTTCATTAAAAGAAATGACCTCGAAGATGCTCCGTTGTAGCGAGTCACCCTGTATATTTCAAAATATTTTTAAAATGTGCGCCTTTTGGCACTATACCACTTCCATAAAAAATAATTTTCCAAAGTCTTCTAATAAAAAAAATAATAATAAACACCACAGAAATTAGACAACCCTCAATTCCAGAAGCCAGGGCTTGTGCGGAAGTGGGTTACACATTGAAAAAACGCGGACATACAACCATTTCCTCCGATAGTACCAGTGTCGGAGCCAGGATTCGAACCCGGTGGTGCGATGTCCATGTGATTAATCGCGATTGCCACCTCGCGCCTTAACCCACCCGGCTAGCGACCAGACGATAAGGCCAATATTGGACTTTGAAGCCTGTACAACGGGATTAACCTTTACTTTTGTTAATTTTATTTTATTCTGTAATAAGTATGAAAGGAAACAATAGAATGTAAGGGGGGATGGCCTAGGGTCCCCAAGTGTCTTAATCCGTCACTGCGTAACTCAATGTTAGTTGGAGGATATTAAATAAGTTTCCACTTGTATTTCGACTCATGAAACATAATGCATAAAAACATTTTTATCCACGCAAAAAATATTGAAAAGTAGATCTGTGTTAATTTGCTATTAAGAGTTATTAGCGGAAGTTTTAGGAATTTAAGGCAGCTGATTGTAATTTGCCGCTCATTTGAATGTATAAAATAGTTACACGCAAGTAAACAAACCTACAAAAAACGACAGGATTTGGCATGTACTGTTTCTATTAATTATAAAGTCATATGTGTTTACATATTTATATCTCATAAAAGTCATATGTGAGCGTAGATGTATAATAAAAACTATAACTGGTTTAAGGTTTGCGCCTAACAGAAACCAGAATGGCTTTGTCGTTACAAAAGCATATTCATTTGTTAATATGCAACGAGCACTTAACTGTTTTATTAAATCAAAGTAAATTGGTTAATAGAATGAAAGTGTTTATTTTTTATTTTAAATTAGTGCGGTAGAATTAAGTTAAATAAGTTTGATTATAAAAAATTCCGAAGTCCCATTGTCCAAAGATATGACGAAATACTAAACAAGACATATTTGCACATGCGGGGAAAATAGCTATAAGAAAATAAATGCTGTCTTATAAAATTGGGTACTCAATAGTTGCCGAGGTACAATTTTGAGAAGCATAAACAGCCAGGGGGCTTTGAGGACTCTTGAATCAAAACTACCTCTAAGGTGATTTTTATTTTAAATAAATAATAAATAAACACCACAGAAATTAGACAACCCCCAATTCCAGAAGCCAGAGCTTGCGCGGAAGGGGGTTACACATTGAAAAAAAAACTCGGACAACCAACCATTTCCTCCGACAGTGCCGGAGCCAGGATTCGAACCCGGTGGTGCGATGTCCGTGTGATTAATCGCGATTGCCACCTCCTCGCGCCTTAAACCACTCGGTTATCGGCCAGACATTTACATTTATTTATTTATTACTGGATGGGAAAATACAGGTTTATGAACAAATATCACAAATTACAAATTAATAAGTATATATATAACAATATATAATACATAATATAATTTTAACAA
Organism: Leptura quadrifasciata; assembly: GCA_963675555.1. NCBI lineage: Eukaryota > Metazoa > Arthropoda > Insecta > Coleoptera > Cerambycidae > Leptura > Leptura quadrifasciata. Next base: position 6,912,888 of record OY776677.1, read on the forward strand.
GCGCAGGAAGAGAAAAAAAAACAGCGAAACAGAGACTATGCAAAAAAATAAGAACTATTACACAGTAGTTCATTGTCTTAAGTTCATTTATACTACAATTAAATATGTCAACTTTGTCTTGCAGGTTGTTGTAATTATCGCTTATAAAGTGAAGCGGTGAATGTTTTAACAAATTAGTCCTCGGTCAGGCAAGATAATATAATAACATTTAAGGAAAATAGGGTATATCCTCCAATTAGAATATCACAAAGCTTTCTACGTGATAGATTCTCATTCTCTAACCTGAAAGATCGCAGGATTAGAGAGGCATTAATATTTCTATATAAAATACTAAATAATAGAATACTCTACCTTCAGGTATTAGAACAAAAAAAAATACGCTGTCATGTACCAAGAACCGAGGCTGGTAATAACGAGCCTCGGCTCTTGATCAATTCTATCAAAGTCCGTGTAAATAACATCTACTTGGCAATTTAAATCCATGCATTGGGCGATATACTGCGTAACACAAAATAAGTTTGAGACCCTGGATCTATTTTTAATGAAGCCGTGTTGATGCACACTAATGGTCGGAGGGGTTCTACAAAAACATGTGCACAATCCCTATCAGATCTTTTTGTAAATTTAGGTTTTAACTTTTCAAGGCAGATAAGACATCATCGAGAAAGTTTATCGATATGTCAATTACTGTTATTTGGATTGAACGATTTGTTAAATGAATCGTTATTTGTTGCTCTGGGGTTAGTAAATGAGGTACTGAAAAATATTGTGTGTTATTTATTTTACCTAGCCATCTCCATATACTAAATTTTGGGGGATAGTGGATACAGCTTTCTTAGAGTTAATATAGTTCCAAAAGGATTTAACGTCATGTCTAATATTGTTATAAAAGATTCAACGTAATTATTTGCATAGTTGTCGTTTCGCGATCGATGGTCTATGGAAAATGATATAATTGATACTGAACTGTCAGTTCTACGAACGCAACTCCTTCCAAATTGTACGAATGGCCAGTCCGGGTATATTGGTATAGAGGGTAATGAAAAATGAGACCATTTGGCGGGAAAGATGCAATAAAATTCTTTCTCTGGGCCTGAGTCGGCTATCGATATTCCAAGAAGTCTTATTTAATCAGAGCTAGAGCTAGGAAATTTAGCCATATCACAATTCAACAATTATTGGGTTCAAGTTACGAAAATGAGGAAGTCAAGGCTCCACGTAAAGAGATTTTCAAGAATCGAATCTGTCTTTGGCCGATTGGGTTCAACAGAGAAAGAATTTTCTTGGTTTTATTATCTCTTGCGATATATTCTCTTATTCTTATTCTAATCGGGGAATGCTTCTTACATGGACAAGTTTATCTATCTCGCGATAGATTCAGAAACAATTTTATCGTGTTTACTCCTGATAGACAAACATTAAATATTATGTCTACAAAGAAGTTTTGGGCGGCTTGCTGGTTAGAGATAAATTACAGATTTAGGAAATAAACCCAGCCCCGTTTATAAGAATTTAAAAAACATCTAAATATCAACTTTAAATAAAATCCACCATTTTTTTGCAAACCGAATACATAGCTATTGCTGGTAATATCTTGGCCTTGATTTAAGCCTAATTTTTATTTTAGAACGTTCAATTTTCTATACTTCCCTATATTACCTAAATTTGTAAAAACTCCTCTATGATTTAACTGATTTAATGATGATAAAAATATATACCACGTTGTAGAGATAGAAATTTTCTACAATTTTGATACCGGAAATTGATTAATTTAAAAAAAAATTAAGCATCGTAGAGGGTATTTCCCGTATGAAAATTATAGAGAATTTTATTCTCTACAACGTGATTTTTTTAATTATTAGAAGTATTTTATGGCCGTCGTATCGCGTTAAAGTCGAGCAAGGCCAATTTGTTGATAGTTTTTATTTACTTATACGCCCAAGTCAAACATTTTAGTACGTTGTTCCTGACATATTTCCACATCGATTGATCATAAAATTATCCCCTGAGAAATATAATTCAAACGATAGATTAGTTTTATTGTACTATAACTGCAAGTTGCTATGATTCAAGTCCAGCATTAAAAAAGTCGAATAACAAACTAAAAAATGGTGCACATTCTTTGACCCCATCCTGTATATGACACCAAAAACAGCCAAACTTCACAAAGCGCCGAGCTACGGAAATCCCGAATTCTTAGTAATTATGTTAATTGCTAAAAATTCGAGATTTCCGTAGCGTGAAGTTTAGCTGTTTCTAATGTTATTCTACCGCACTATAATAGTCAACTGAACAAAAATTAGTAATAGAGATATACTTTAATTATGATAAACACTTTAATGAAACTGATCAAAACGCGTAAGAAATTAATATACGGACGTCAAGGTAAGATTTTAATGTGCATTGTTGGGTCAGAGCATTTTTTTGTTTTAACCTGTTTAGAGAGTCAAGTTCAAGTTCACAGTTCAGTTTTGTAGTTTAGGCAAGGTCGGCGTATTGTTTATTTAAACAATTACATTTATTAGACAGTGTTTTTACCGTATTTTTGTTAATATCTCGAAATCCACAAGTCTTACGGGTATATGAAGGATTTTATTTTCATTAGATTACAAGAATTAATATTTATATAATTTCTTTGCCTTGTGTTACTACTGTATGGTGTATATTTGCAGACAATGTTGGTAGAAAATTATTGTGAAGTTTGTATAAAAATATAGTATCCTGTACTTTCTTTCTTTCACCGAAAACCAGTCTAGTGTACACTGCATTGTATTTATGCTAGTATGCGAATGACGTTAGCGTGTCGCGTGTGGGTTTTCCTATGCCCATTTATGATTATTTCTTGAGTTGCTTATTCCATCCTTCGTAAATTGTACCTCATCCGTAAGTAAGGTTCTGTAAGTGACCGGGCGATGCGATGGTTAGACAACCAGCGACAAAATGCCTGGTGACGGATGTTATCACCTTGTTCAAGATGCTGTAGCTGCTGGATATGATACGGATGATAACGTTCTCTTCTTAGGGTTCTCCATACTCGCCAATGAGAAATATCAGTTGCCAAGCTGACTCCTCCAGTGCTAATATTTGGGTTTTGTTGAACTATGTTTAAAATATTGTTGTGTTCCTGCACGTTTTGTTGTAAAACACGTTCCAAAGCTGCAGAAGTAGGAAACTTTCCATGGTCTCTCGAATACTGGAATACCGCTCTAAAGGTTTTGTGATTACGGTGTCGACGACCAGGAAAACGCAGCCGATGTTCTTCTTCCGCCGACCTACCATCTCCATACAGATATCATAGATAATTCCACGTTTGTAAATTTTAGTGGCTTAGTATAGTTAAAACATTTTACACGAATTTCACAATTCAATGTACTTTACAAACTAAATAAATACACCACAGGTAATGACGACCTCCTTTATCCCGGAAGGCTCTAGAAGAGCCTTGTGTGGGAGGGGGCTACACATTTAGAGACAAGAGAGAGATCCCTCTCACGGTATTTTCCACTGCCACGGCCGGGGATCGAACCCGGAACTTTGGGTGAGAGGAAAGTGCGCTTACCTCTCGACCATCAGCCATACTGTACTGACATATAAAATTACAAAAAATTAATTAGGCATTCAACTCTTTAGGAGATTTCTTTTATTATCTCTCTGTCGCTTTGAATAAACCTACTATGATTGAATAAATATATTGTTAATTTATACCCGATCACATTTTTTACCAAAATTTATCTTTAAAAAGTGTCGTAATTAGGATTCGCCGAGACCACTTAGCCTCGATAGAATTTTTGCAAATTTTAGTTACAAAATTATTTATTTCACGTGAACTCCATTTAATATCGTTCTAAAATCCATATTCTTGTACATTTAATACAGTATTTAAATAATCATAAAGGTCTAATAATAAAAATTAAATAGATCATTGAAACGTCCCGTATAGGGTCAGCAGTTTTCACATTATTTTCTTACTTTATTATCAAAATTCAATTACCCTTATTAAATTTATCAATAATCTTTTTTTTTCTTACTATAAAGTCACAAGGAACTATATTTAAAAAGCCATTATCAATTTTAAATACGTATTTGCATAATATTTGAGTTTTCAAGTCACATAATTTTATTTTGTACAGAAATGAATAAGTTTAAAAAGTCCTAAAAGCAACGTTTAGGCTATGCTAGCTCGTTACATTTCTAAACAGATCTTACAGAGGTTAAGAGCCATAACGAGCCTTATTAGTTATTGGAGCCCGTAACTAAAATTTAACAAATGCCATTTTTAAGTAGGCCGACTATGCGTCTCCAAACGCCACTCTCCCTAGTTCACGTCATACACGTTTTGCATAGGGAGGCGTGCCCATAAAAGCGATGGCGAAACCGCGGAAAGGGTCGTTTTCTTTTGACCTGCCCAAGGAAGCTACCACATTGAAGAAACCAAGCCCAGCGACCAGAGATTCCACCAGGACGTACAAGAGAATTAAATCCGATATAATTATTACCGCTGCTTTCCATATCGGAGCCTTGTATTTGGGTACAAGAGAATTAGATCCGATTTAATTATTACAAACACTTACCATGTCGCGGCCTTGTACTTTGAAGAAATAGCAGCAGACTCTCAGCCATGAAGTGCAACCTATTTCCCAGCGAAGCGTGGGACTCTGACGAAGTTCCTCACGATGACGATGTAGCTACTGAGACCGAAATTGCAATTTGCCCAGTTGAGGCTCAAATGCTCGTCCCGCGACCTTACCCATTTTTGAAATCAGTTAAATAAATTTCATCATTATTACGGGCCTCTCTAAATTTATCTGGCAACGATGTACGGAATCCGGGGGAGAATCTGTGGACGTATATATACTGAGCCTAACGTTCACTAGCCGTTCAGCCGCGGTGGTATTTAAAGTTTTAAGACTTGTAAGGTTAGGTTTATTTCATCTTAATTAGTTTACAGACAGTTTCAAAAGTTACATTCATTTCATGTTTGCTTTATTCGGTAAACCGATGAATAATTTTCTTTTCGAGCTAGAGTCAGGTTAGTTTAAATCACAGTCTCATTTGTTTGCTTCAGTTAACAGCTAATATTGTTCCGCTTCTCGGGGGTTGAATTTTACTCTACGGTTGATATGAAATGCTCTTTGAATTATGTTATTGGGTCAACGGGAAGTTTATGGCCATCATGTTCAACAAGGGCCTTTGTACGAGGGTGGCTTACTCTATTTATTTGCGGTCAATGCAATGTAAGTACTGTTCAGGTACGCTCCAGTGGATTTTTGTATAGAGATTGTTTATTTCTTTTGGCGTTAAGACTTTACAACTATGGGTAATTTTATTTCAATTATACGAATTACGGCATGACACCAGATTTGTTTTGATGGCCATTACAATCACTTTTATTACACTCTACGATTAAATACATTTCCGTAAGTTGGTTATGTATTTACTACACTCTGCGATATCTCTTCGACAGTGATTGTAGTGGCTGCCACCGTAGATTTGGCACCCGCCACTATGTTTCCCAAATCAGGGGAATTATTCTCAGTTGTAAGGTTTTACGCTGGTTCATTCCGCCACGTGGCATATAATCACGAACTTCATGAAGCCATAAAATTGTTTTTTATGAGCATACTTCGAGGAGCATTGAAACGTACCATGAGAGTACTATTTTATTTCCTCCGAGTTTGACGATTTGTCACCAATATCTGAATATATGTATAAAACGATTTCCGTTTTTTCTTTCATTTTATTTTCAGGTAATACAATATAACAAGTGAACAAGTTTTCACTGGTCTATAGAAATAAAATAATTACTAAAAACAGTTTAAATAAACAAACAACGGTGCTAGCTAGTGTGCTAGGCCGGTCTAAAATAAAAGTAGAGTAAATAGCAATACAGGGTGTCCTAAGGTCAGCCAGTGATTAAATCTTATAAAGGCAACCAAATCAAGATATAGAAACTAGTAATGTCAAACTTTGCATCAAGAACCTGGGGTAAATATAAAGGGTTACTACAAACACAACGTAATTTGGGTCCTAACTTTGCAAACTAGACGATCACGTAAATGGCCAATTTGTTTATTTATCTCTACATAAAATTGAGATAAGCAATTATTTGGTGGGATTTAATATGTTCTTGATTGCTTCACGATCAAGAATTTTTGTTAGTAATTAATAAATAAGTAATTTATTATTATTATTATTATTATTATTATTAATATAGGGGGGGAGTTGGGATGTTTCACCATTTTATTAGAAATTTCGAAAAAAAGACAGGGCCATGTTTTTTGGAGGTAAGAAGAAACATAAATTTTAGTGACTCCGAACCTGAATGTTTTTATGTCTTACATGTACTTCTGAAGGATCGTTACTGTATTAGCTGTACCAAATATGAATCCATTATTCCATTCCCTGTCAAAGTTATGACAAAAAGCAGTTATTGCCGAAAATTATAAAACACCTATAACTTCGTAGTGAAGGCCCGATAAGAAATTTCTATGGAAGGTTCTGATTACCACTGATGTTCTCTACCGCCTATTAAGGTATGTCCCTCTCATGATGTGACACCCGTATATCAGAAAGATTTTTTTTTATCGCTCGTTTTTAAAGTATTTAAAAATATTTTGGATATGGAGTGTTTTTGTTTGCTAAAACTTATTACCACTTTTTTGGAATGCAAGAAAATGAAAAAAAACATTGAAAAAACATCACCACATCACCACAACACCATTGATAAACATTGAAAAAACCATTTCCCCCCTATTCCCTCAATTTCACAACGGTGCAAAATGTTACCAATAAATATGTAGGTACTTAATATATTTTAGCAGTTTCAATAAATATTTTGATTTAAAATTTCTTGCGACTGTTATACTCTATTAGAGCTAACTATCCTAGATATCATTAATATTTATCCATTTCTTCGCAAGAACAGCAATTTGTTTAAAAATATCTAATTCTAATTCGCAATGAATTCTAGTTCGTCTGTATTTAATGTACACTCGGAATGAACAGTTTACATTTTTGTTGGTTCCCGTAGGACTTATAGATCTCAAAATATTGAAAAAAAGCTGACAGGAAGCACCCTCTAAAAGATTTAATTGCAAACCTGAACTCTGACTTGTGACCCCCTGAACACATTAAATGAAAAACTGCCTTGATACACGATTCACATTTCGATTCTTCAACTCCTAATTTAATGTTACTACAATGACTAAGAGTATAATTAAAACTTACTTGCTTAACACATTGTTATTGTTTGGATTGTACGTCATAGGGATAAACTTTTTTACCATGTACACACATAGGATTCGAGCGAAGCACACGAACTACACCATCGTGCGAATCCTGAGGCGTTCAAAACTTTACGCCGAATGATTATCACTTATCATACGTTAGCTAAACTATACTGTCACTCGTCGACGAATTAACTTCAAGAATGATATCATTTATCGCAGTGACCTTTTAGTGGCAACGTACACTCTAGTAAGGTTCCATTTACGACTAGAATGGAGCAGGCCCCTTAATTTAGACGGAGGTTTCTATCGAAATGAGTCAGTATTTTGTTTGTTGTGCCTTATTGTCAATGTCGTAAATATGAAGGGGGAGGTGCATTTAATATTTCGTACATTTAATATTCATTACCGTCGATTGAATGAGGTATTTTGTAATTACGCAGAGTAAATAAACATTGTCACTGTGATGTACAGGAAGGTCAGTAAAATGATGTTATTAGCATTGATAAATATGTTAAATGGAACAAATACAAAAATAAATTTTTATCTGAATACCACGTCGTTGTTTTATGTAAAGAGGATCCATTGTAAATTCGCGCCCCCCCCCTCTAATGTCAATATTTATCAATGGATTTCAAAAACCAAATCACTTTAGAAAAAACCCAGCAGTTGTCGACTGACGTAATAGCATAGGTCACGAGTTCGAATTCTGACTAGGAATTAAACACAAAATACAAAAGAACGCTCTTGATAAAGACATGTGGATTAGCCCGGCAGAATGAAAAATTTAAATTGAGTTATTTATAGTAAAGTGTATACGACCAGAATTGAAACCGTATAAAAACTAAAAGCCGGCAAAAACAGGCGGCCTCTGTTGCGGAGGTAAACAGAAATGCTTGTCATAATAAAAACAATAAAGAGTGTTTTTGCCGGCTTTTAGTTTTTATACGGTTTCAATTCTGATCGTATACACTATAAGAAATTACACTTTCACCGACAGATGTTGTTCCTTAACTTTAGTTACCTATTCAAATTACCATCTAAATTAGGCTTTCCGCCAACAGATAGCTCTCACTGGGAAAACATACCAATATGTTAAATAATAATAATAATAATAATAAACGTTATTTCAAAGAAATGTTTCACAATTAACTAAATAATTGATTGACATTTTTTAAACATTTTTCTTAAATAGAAGTTCGCTTGTATCAGCTGTTGGTAGATAGAAATTTAAAAGATATGTTCCCCAATGTGGATGTGCTATTCAAAATTTATCTTGTAATAATGACCACAAATTGTACTGATGAGAGATCATTTTCAAAACTAAAATTGACGAAAAATAGATTAAGATCGTATATGAGCTAAGATAGGCTGGATCATATTGATTAGTATGAATATCAATAATATCTTATGCGCGTTGGACTTTTCTGCTGTTATTAAAGAATTCGCTAATCAAGAATCTCGAAAGGTCAATTTATTGTAGGATATACATCGGGATATTCGTTTGTAAGTTTAATGTAAAATGTTAAACATTTCTACGTTTGTTACCCTGCAGTCACCAAAAATTATAAATATAAAAATGTTATTAAACAATATGTAAAAAAATTCCTCATGAAAATCACCGGTCTTGAGCAAGCCTCCACCCCAATTTTGCCTACAGGCCCCCATTCATGTTAATCCGGCCCTGCTCAATTCTTTCTTGTTTTGTCCTAAATTGAATAATCTTCGTTTTTTCTTGGTTTAAAATAAATCTCTTTTTAACACACCACTCACTTGTGCTTGAAAATAAATTATTACATTCCTGTATTAATTTGGGATAGGATTCTGCCCCCACCAAAATATTATTATCATCAGCATAATTTGTAATATTATGATTTATATTTGATACAACATTACATAAGTCATTTACATATATCATAAATAAAATTGGACCCATTATACTACCCTGTGGCATTCCAATATTATTGCTTAAAGTTTCCGATTCCGAGTTCATTATTTCTTGTTATTTTTATCCTCTGTTGGCTATCTGAAAGGTACGATCTCATCCACTCAAGTGCATTTCCTCTAATTTCATATTTGTCTAGTTTTATTAATAGCAAATTATGATCTAAAAATATGCCTAAAGCAATTTTTTTATTCTCCATAAATTCAAAAATTTTCTGCGTAAACTGAAATATTGCTGTCTGTGTAGATGTTCCTCTCAGATAGCCATGTTGAACGTTACTAAATACTTGACAAACATTCATAAACTCATTTAACTGTAAACACATAGCGATTTCAAAAAGTTTTGAGAAACTAAGCGATAGACCAATTGGTATGTAATTTTCTAACAACTCCGGATCTCCTCTTTTGTAAAATGGCTTAATACTGGCCAAGTAGTAACAAAATTTCAGATCTCGTTATTTTCACATATTTACATATTTCTTACATATTTACACCGCTTTTGTAAGTAATATATATCATAAAAATATCAAATGTAAACTACTATTAGTGCATACAAGTTATCTATGAACTAATTGTATAAAGATTATAGATAATGATCGAAAAGCACATAATCGACTTTGTTTTAAAATATCTCGAGTTGGTACGTTTTGACTATTCTCTTCGTTTTTGTGAGTTAATATGGTTATAAATATCAACCAAGTTTTTTTTTTTTGGTCAAAAAATTAAGTTGAAAACTTTGCTAAATGATTAATTTATTATTATTAAGGTACCTAGTTGCTACTCGGTTTGGTACCGAATCAAAAACTAGATTTAACATATTTTCAATTAATATTTTGGATTATTTAATTGAAATTTCGATTAATCCATGTTTAATTAGCGAGTATCGTCTAGAAGTATTCTGGACGATTTAGTATAATTAGATTTTTGGGTGCAGTTAGAACTTACAAACTGTTCTATTTTTTATTATTTTGGATTTTGGACTATTGGATCATTTTGCTATTATTTGGCACACGACTTTTGGTTATTAAATTTGATGTGCATTTCGATAACTATGTTAGCAGTAGGAGGTGACTAAACTGAAAATCAGTTTTATTCGTGATCTTGATAGATCTTTAATAACCCAATTTTGGTACCCAATTTTATAATAAAATTTTGTTTTTCAAGGTCTGCTATGAGTTTATTCATTGACAAAAATGAAGAAAACAGTTTGGGATATTTGTTTCGCAAAACTGACTATGCCAGCGAATTCAGGGTTCGTTCAAATGGGTGTGTAAAATTTCATCAAAAATATTAGTTTTCAAAAGAGATATAGTACAATGGAAATTTCTATTATACTGCTGAAAGACGCACTTAGAATGTCATTAGTTGGAAACCGTATATTTACTTCCACGTCCAGTGGAAGTATAGTAACGCAAATTTTTTTTATTATTTCTTTTCTGAAATAGGCTTAAAATGTCATGAAACGTCAAGATTTTAAATTTAAGCAAAAAAAATTCATGTCTGTCGGTCTGTCTGTATGTCTGTAACTTTATTTTGTGCGCACGTTTACTCTGGAACCGTTTATGATATTGACTTGAAATTTGGTACACTTATGTATTGTAACGAGATCTGGAACTAGATTATATTTTGATCTAATTCCGTTGAAGGATACGGGGGTAAATGGGGTAAATAAGGGTAAATAGACAAAATTAAGATGTGATTTAGTGTATACAAGAACGATACGTCTAAAAATTTTTTTGGCGTTAGCTACCCCCCTCTACCACCCCATTTCCATCCCCACCCTATTATTAAAGGACGTAAAAAAAATAAAATGTGATTTAGTGTATGTACAAGAACGAAACGTCTAAAAATATTTTTTTGGCGTTAGCTACCCCCTCTACCACCCTCATCCTATTATTAGAGGGGGTAAAGAAATTAAAATATGATTGAGTGTGTATACAAGAACGAAACGTCTAACAAAAAAAATTTTCTGGCGTTACCCCCTCTTCCACCCCCACCCTATTATTAAAGGGGGTAAAAAATGAAAATGTTATTTAGTATATACAAGAACGAAACGTCTAAAAATTATTTTGGCGTTAGCTACCCCCTCTACCACCCTCATTGCCACTCTCACCCTATTATTGAAGGGAAAAAAAAATAAAATGTGATTTAATGTGTATACAAGAATGCAACGTCTAAAAAAATTATTTTGGCGTTAGCTATCCCCTCTATCATCCCCATTGTCACCCCCACCCTATCATTAAAGGGGGTAAAAAAAAAATTAAAATGTGAATTAGCGTGTATACAAGAACGAAACGTCTAAAAAAATTTTCTTGGCGTTAACTACCCCCTCATGGCCACCTCCACCCTATTATTAAAAGAAGTAACAACATTTGATCCAAGGACCTCTAAAATGTATTCTGACATTAGTTACCCCCTCTACCACCCCCATTTTCACCCCCACCCTATTGTTTAAGGGAATAAAAAATTAAATAGGGGTTTAGTGTGTATACGAGAACCAAGGACTTCTAATTTTTTTTTACATTAGCCACCCTCTCTACCACCCTCACTATTATTAAAGGGAATAAAATATTACTTTGGGATTTACTGTGCATAAGACTTGGATACAATATCTGGATGTGGAAGTAGTGATTCCTTCGGCAGCGGTTTTTTTTTAATAGTATCGTTTAAAACGGGCCTTTGGATCATTAGCAATTAAATTGTATATATCTTTAGTCACCAGTTAACCAGTATGTTGCTAGTGAAAGATAGTCCGATATGTAAAATTGCGAATAAAAATCACAGAAATGATCAAATACTCCTTTAATAAAAATAAATTTAACAATAACAACATTTTGCTTATTTTATTAACACCATGATTGTATGTGTAGTATAAAAATAATCCGTCAAATCAACAAAATGGGAAAAGTTATATGGGTCTCCTGGATAGGTAAAATTAATCTTTGAAAACTGGACTAGTCAATTATTCTTATTAAATTTCCGATTGTTGGTTTGGCGGATTTTGTATTTTTGTTTAAAAATATTTAAAAATAATATACAAAATACAATTTATTTATATTTATTTAAAAACATACAATATAAATATCACTTTTTGAAATTATCTTATCCTCCATAATGTAGCCCTAATTTGTAATATTTATAAATAAAAGTGGGAGACTAGGCATTCGGTAAATACGATGATTAGAATAATATTTTATACTCTGAATTAGGTTAGTGACACATTCAACAATAAATAATATCACGTCGCTTCATTAAATTAGTAAGCAATTTTTAGTGTTTTATGATTTTTCGAGAAAACAGTTTTTGATACCATGAAAAACATTTTTTATATATTAGTATTTTTCATTTTGATAAGCACGATAAATATTCGTCCACACAGTTCTAATAAAAATTTTATAATTGGGATTATCGGGCTAAATTAATTTAAATAGCGTTGAAACTACAAATTTTGACAAACGGCCAGCGGTTACAGAATTTTTGTGGAGGAAAAAAATTAGAGAACTCTACCTTGATGTATTAGAAACATGTGATTTAATTGCGACATATTTCAGAAAAAAAGACAAATTTTAGTTAGATTCCGTTTACATACTTACTGCCGATAACGTTGCAAATATATTTATGGTGAAAATTTATTATGTGCAATATTGTTCTATTTTTTTAAATGCTCCAAGTTTTGTGTTCATTTTTGCCTCAAAAATGCTTTGGTACACATATAGCTTAATCGTGACATTTTCTAGAAAAATATTATCTACCTAAGCTACTCTACGCTGATGAAGAGCAATAACTTGGAAGCGTTTATCGGTAACTATATTCATTCTTTTTAGGGATATATACAAAAAAACTGTTTTTTTTCTTGCTGGAGTTTTTTTATTATAAAATAATGATATAACTATTGTAATGATGAATGAATTTTCTTTGAATTGAAAGGTCTATTTAGGTTATCTTCAGCTGTTTAGGACATTCATTTTCTATATATGCATCATAAGAGCAATCGAGAAGTTAGCCGCTATGCAATATGATATGGAAGAACTATTGAAGTGCTTACAAGAAACAAAAAAATAAAGAACATCTTATCAATCAGAAATATTTTAAGTACTTCGAAATTAAAGTGGTTCTAGGACATTTTTCTGAGCATTTGATTCTTTGAGTGCCTGTTATATTAACTAAGTTTAACTACAGGATCAGTTTATCATGGTTGAAGATTGCTCTACGTTTGATTTTACAAAATAGTTATAATATCGTTCAACGCTTCCCTGCAAATAAAAAATGCAACAAAAACTTTACGAGCTCATTATTAACGCCGGCGAACCAGTCGGTATATGGTGTCATCAAACGAGCCGACGTATAAACCTATAAACGTAAGCGATTAAATTTGCCGGCGGAATAGTACACAGACTTAACGATATTTTAATAAGATCGTAAAGTTTTTGTTGCATTTTTTATTTGCAGGGAAGCGTTGAATAGTACTTATAACATCTAGTTAATTTTAAGGAACTCCGGTCTACGATGGAGGTGGCAGGAAGTTATTTTATATGTTAATGAAATGTCAATAAATAACATAGACCGCGATATCGTTGCAAAATTTTTCTCACTAGCTATTCTGCTGGCTATTTACCAGTAGATGCATGGAGAGAGAAGGAAGCAGAGGTCATATCCTGGGGCGATCGGAGCGGTCATATTTCTCATTAAATTCGAATTGAAATTTGACATCGAATTTCTAGAGCTTTTCATTAAATAAATAAAAATCCCTTGAAATTTTCTTTAAACTGTTTATTTTCTCCAGATATCTGCAAAAAGTACTTTTCATTAGGTTTCTATCTCTTCAAAAAAAAAAGATTTCTTTATTTTTCTGTTGCCTTTCTTACCGAATTGTTCCATTGTGAGAGGAAGATTCTCGTGTACTTCAAAACAAAAAAAACAATGACTTACACGAAACATTATAAACCTTGTATTCATTTCTTGTATTGCGCAATATTGAACAAAATAGTAAGGATGTAAAAGCATACAATATTTCTTCGTTGTTTTTCCTTTTCCATTATTTATAACTAATAGTATTCTAGTAAAAAAGTATAATATATAATATTACTGGTTCAGTGGAACTTCTTCTTTCGCAACTTTGTCCGGCTTCTTTCTCCCGAACAAGTTCGTTGTGCACAGTTTGTAGAACGCACATACTTCTATCAGCACACCAATGAAAATTAAAATAATACTGATTGACAAACATATCACCTTGAAGTTCACTAACAGTTTTAACTTGAAGACCATGCTGTCAGGTATCACGACCACTTGCTCGAACCAGAGCACCGGGAAGTACAATGTGGGAACATTTTCATACAATCTGTAAAAATCAAATATTAGAATTTCATTTAGCCTTGTACAAATAAGAGATGTAGATAGTGGACTTTTCCATTGTCACCAAATTGTTATTAAATGTACTGTTTTGTAGAACGTTCAAAACGTTATTTATTGATCATGTCATAAAAAACAGGGAAATAAGGAGCTAAGGCGTTCAAGCGTTTTTATTTCATAAATCGTTCAACTGGTCATTTAAGATGAGAAAATTAAATTAGAGGGTGCAAATTGGAGATAGGGGTGAAAATGCATCCCTTTCAGTTTTTTAAATATAACTCGAAAACGAAGCAAAATTCAGGTATAGTTAATAGGAAACTTTTTCTAGAGAATCAAATTTCCCAGCGAAATGGCTTATTAAGAAATTTTTTTTTGTGCGGGAAGTAGCCAAAAACAATTTTAAAAAAGCGAAAAATCCAATTTTTTGTTTCTTCTTACTTATTTGCCTATAACTTTTTTTGAACAGAGATAGGTATAGCCACTGCTTTGTAGAGACAAAAGTTGGTGAATTTTCCTTTAAAATGGTGGTCTCAAAAAGATTTTTCGATAAAAATTTAGATATAGTCGCTCAAACTTAGCCATTTTTTCGATTTTTATCGCGTTTACCTTGATATTGTTTTCAATCTCATTTTTTGTAACAAAATTGATTTTTACTCAATAAAACAATGTATTTTAAGTTAATTTGTCAACGATGAATCACTATTTTCACAAATGTATAAAATGTATAAAACTGAAAATAGCCTAGAATAATACAACTTTTCGTAGAGATTCCAAACTTTGAGTAGTGGTTAGTTGTCTTAAAAACAAGATATTCCCAGAATATCTACCTTCTGCAAGTGTCGAAACGTTGTTTTAAACTCGAAAAAGGGTAAATTTACCCTCTTTCGGGGCAATTTTCGATTTTAATTTTTTCTAGGACCCCTTAAACTGTAAATTAAGCAACGAAAATATGGTCA
This sequence comes from Leptura quadrifasciata, assembly GCA_963675555.1. Lineage (NCBI taxonomy): Eukaryota > Metazoa > Arthropoda > Insecta > Coleoptera > Cerambycidae > Leptura > Leptura quadrifasciata. Next base: position 6,928,363 of record OY776677.1, read on the forward strand.
TCTTATTGTCAATGTTCAAGAGACTTCCACTTAAATTTTCGTGATGTTACGTCTCCACCCCCTCCTGTAATCCAATATATGTACGTTTTTTTACCAAAAATTGATTTTGGGATAACTTAAGCAGTGGCCCATAATGCCTACAAATAGTCTGCCCCATTTCAAGTCAAAAGCTCCATTAGTTTGGCTACAATGCCATTTTTTCGAGGATTTTATGAAATTTTCAAGACGCTGTAACTTTATGGCCGTTTACCATATGACAATTTTCTCCCCATCAAAATGTAGGTTGATTTATGTAGTTTTGAATGATATGACTCAAAAAAAAATATATAAAAATTCGATCCATTTTCGGCCACTTACAGCGTATATGTACTTGTGCGCAGTGATTTCCTGGTGCACAAGGTACATATAACTATTTGTATATGTAAATATAACTCGTGTGCCATGAACATTAAAACATATTTGTCAAGCATCCAGAGTTGATCCAGAACGTCCTTCATAATTTCTATAATGAGAAAACGCATATGTCGAGAGTATAAAATTTTATGGGCAGAGAATAATAACCGTTCTTTATGGTTGTCCCATCAAAAATAAGAAAACATTAGGTTTACTAAGGCATGAATGTTTCGGAAAACTGAGCAAAAAATATGTTGCAATTGATGTCAAATTGTCCTCTCTACCACAAGCCGAGGGTGCGACTGATTATCACAGCTTAAGAACATTTTATCAAATTCGTCGATGGTATTGTGAAAGAACTAAGGATGCAATTGGTTTCGGTTGGTGTAAAATGGAAAATGGACTGATACCAAAACCTACAGACAAACCACTCGTTCCAGCAGATTTGTTAAAAATCATCACCTGTGATTGTAAAGCTGGGTGCAAAACGAAATCTTGTTCATGCAAGAAACTGAATTTAAAATATTGCGGTTTATGCCATCTTGGCCGAAATACAACCTGCCAAAATTCTGAAGAAGTCAGTGGGTCACCAGTCGATGAACTTACTGATGACATGCCAGATGGGAACACAAGATTTACCGATGATGATGATGATAATGATTATAATTCCGACTACGAAAACGAGGATGACGAAGTGAACGATAGCGAAGCTGAGAGCGATTTATATTACTTTAGCGACAGTGTAACCGACGAAATTTTCAATGCTGTGACAGATTCAGAAGCGGGTAGCTCTCACAGTAGCATTTCGAGTACATCCAGCATAAGGAGTATATGAAAGTAACCAACACTAGCATCAAAGTCCGTAAAAAAAAGAAATCAGCTTAAAACATTTTTACATGTAGATAAATAAATCTAATCTAATATCTTCAATGTGAATAAAATGCGATTTGTGACTTTTACCATTTCTACCATTCCTCCGTTAAATAAGATATCCTTTTGTGTATTTTTTTGAACATTTTGTAGAGAACATGAATTGTATTTACATATACAAACATCTATATAGTTAGATGTACCTTGTGCAACAGAAAATCACTGCGCGCAAGTACATGTATGCCGTAAATGGCCGAAAATGGATCGATTTTTTACATTAAATATTTTTTGAGCTATATCACCCAAAAGCACATAAAAAACTGAGAAAATTGTCGTACGGTAAACGGCCATAAAGTTACAGCCTTTTAAAAATTTACTAAAACTTTAGAAAAATGATATTGTAGCCAAACTAATGGAGCTTTTAACTTGAAATGCGGCAGACTATTTGTAGGTATTAAGAAAAGATTTTGATTATGAAAGTAAATAATGCTGTCATCGGAGCATACCGCAATTTGCATAACCAAACAATTAAACTGAAATCATTGTGTACAATTGTTTGTGTTATTTGCTTTTAACGAATAGTAACGTATTTTAAACTTACGTTATCCCAGGTATTGACTGAATACGTAGATTGAGTTGAAGTCGAGCTGCTACTTGCAATGGAATACCCGTTTTCTGCAATAAAAATAATGTTATTATAATATGTCCTAAGTGTGGCTATATTTACTGTGTCCCAAATTTAGGGTACCCATATTGTTATCTGTATCTGTATTACACAAGATAATTCATAACAACATAAACTACTCAGAAATTTTATGTATGTTAAATTTTCATACTGCCAGAGCTTGGGCAAGATAGAGAAATCTATTGTATCTGCCAACTTCACGAACAAAATAAATATAAAAAAGTATTCCTCTCTTCCAATATGTGTAACAATAATTATAACAACTTAATTGCTCACTTGACATTATGTCTTGCAATAATATCCCGTCAATTAAAAAGATGGATTTATGATTGATATATTTCGTCGGTTCTTTGCTCACTGTTTAGTGGAGTAAATATAGATTTGTAGAAAAAATTTGACATGGAGCAGCGAGACATACAGAAATAAGTTTGTGGAAAGAGTCGAGAATTTGTCCAATAAGCATGACATTGAGAATCATCGCTCTATCACAATTTTATGCAATTTTGCAAAGATTTTTGAAACTAATTTACGATTACATAATATCATTCCATATTAAAAGTTCAATAATAATATAGCAGCATGGGTTTATGCATGAAAGGTCAACAGTATCGAACTTTGTGTGTAAAACGCAGTTTATTGCAGAAACTTTAGATCAAAGAGGTCAGATAGATGTCATTTATACTGACTTTTTTAAAGCGTCTAACAGATTGGATCACGGTATACTATTCAATAAGTTGCAGAACTTCGGTTTCAGTTATGCTCTCATTAACTTGTTTATTTCTTATTCATCCTATCTTACTCAGTTTATTCATTATCGTGGTTTCCAATCTGTGCTATTTAAACAGACATCAAGAGTACCGCAGGGTTCCATACTTGGACCACTATTTTTCGTACTCTTTATTAATGATATTGTCGACAATCTCGATGTATCCTATTTACTTTACGCTGGCGATCAGATGTTATATCACTGTATAAACTCTGAACTCGACTGTTTGAGACTTCAACAAAATATTGATTTGCTCAACGCCTGGTACGTTTATAACCGTCTTCCTTTAAATGCTAGTAAATGTAATGTCATGTCTTTCTCAGGTAAATCAAACCCCATATTTTTCAATTATAACTTGGATAACTGTCTTTTAGGCAGACCTGAGTTTGTTAAGGACCTAAGAGTCATATTCGACTCAAAATTAACTTTTTCAAAACATATTGAGCAATGCGTAACTGGAGCTTACAAATCCTTAGGTTTTATTCTGCGCAATTTGCCTACTCTTCGACTTTTGTTTATTGCGTTTATTAGATCCAAATTGGAATATGCCTCCATTGTTTGGAGTCCATGTTATAACGTGCACATTACATTACTTGAGAAACTTCAGCGACGTTTCTTCAAGTCCTCAATATTTATAATAGAAGTTAACTATCCATTAAAGGGTGCACCTCAGGAGTTATTCTTGTATAAGTTTGATATGTGCAGTCTATTGAGGAGACGGGTAATGTCTACAATAATTTTTTTTATATAAAATTATTAATAATGAGAACGACTGTCCTCCAATTACTTCACTCATTAAGTTCCGAGTGCCCAGATTAACGTTGAAAACAACTAATATGCTCTTGATACCTACATCTCGTACTAACTTCTTGAACTGCAAGGCCTAAAGCCCCTAAGGCTCAACGGAGTGGAAATTCCATTTGCTTATGAGGCAAAATATTTAGGAGTCATTTTTGACCAAAAATTAACATGGAATTCTCACATCCAAAAAGTCACACAGAAAGCCACAATTGCCCTGGGAAGGTGTAGGCAAATGTGTGGGAAAAACTGGGGGTTAAATCCCAAGATAAACCTATGGTTATACACCAGGGTAGTGAGACCCATGATAACCTATGGATCAGTGGTATGGTGGACTAAGACAGTGCAGTCGGGAGCAATAAGGCTGTTAAGTGGCGTACAAAGGCTTGCTTGCCTGTGCGCCACGGGGGCTATAAAAACTGCCCCTATGGCTGCACTTGAGGTCCTCTTGGACCTGCCACCCTTACATGTATTCATACAAGCTCAGTCAGTGGTGCACAGGTTAAGACAAGGCCAAACGCCAATTAGCTAGCAACACGGGATGGAGTACCAGAAGTTATACTCGGAGATGAGGGCAGATCCCATTCTAGGCATGCCCACGGATGTAATGGTCTCCAGGTATAACTTCAACAAGAACTTTCAGACTGTTATACCAGACAGGGAGGATTGGAAAAACGGTCCTCCCATAACAGCACAAACAGTCTGGTACACTGACGGCTCCAAGATGGAACAAGGAGTCGGAGCCGGGATTTACGGTACAAGGTCAAAAGCCAATATCCCGATAAGTCTAGGGAAATACGCAACGGTGTTTCAGGCTGAAGTGATCGCCATACACTGTTGCGCAAGGGAGATAATAGGACAAGGTACTGTTAACCAGTCGATTGCCATTTTCTCTGATAGCCAAGCGACAATAAAAGCAATCAGTTCCATGCAAATCAACTCAAGATTGGTGTGGGACTGCTTGACGGCCCTTACAGAGCTGGGAAGTCAGAGCAGAGTGATCCTAGCATGGGTACCAGGACACGAGGGACACAGAGGAAACGAAAAGGCTGACCAACTGGCCAAGGAAGGCGCGCTTGAAGCCCCAATAGGACCCGAGCCCTTTTGTGGCGTGGCAAAGCCATGCATACGAGCAGCCATTAAGGAATGGGTGTAAAATAAATCTCTGGAATGATGGAGGAATCTCCCAAGACAGAGACAGGCCAAGGAGTTCATTAAAGAACGTTCGGCCAAATTTACGGAAGACTTACGAAGCTAGAATAGGAAGGCTATCAGAGTAATAGTAGGCCTTCTAACTGGCCACTGCCGGCATGACACATGAGTCTAATGGGCCTGGCAGAGGACGCGACATGCAGAATCTGCCAAGAGGAAGAAGAAACCTCAGTTCACGTATTGTGCCACTGTGAAGGCCTGGTGAGGCTGAGATTCCAAGTACTCGGAGAAGAAAAACCAAGGGCGGACAGCTATATAAAAGGGCCTTTATCAAAGCTATGGAGTCTAGTACAAAAGACAAAGCTGGATGAGGTACTATAAGGAAGATATCCTGGGAGCATCACAATAGACCTGAAAAGGTCGCGGTGGTAAAGGCTAAACAACCAGCTCCTTTGTTAATCTAATCTAACTTCTTGAACCCATCTCCACTGCATCAGACTGTTTAAATTATAATAACATAGAGCACAAATTGGATGTTCTTAACTGTAAATTCGCTGAGATAAAGAATATTTTTTCTACTCCAGTGTAACAGTTTTTATAGTTTCTTTTTTCTTGTTTTTTCTGTTTTAAACATTAGTGTACGCGTATGTGTGTATATACCTTATTGTATCTGAAAGACATTTACACATTCAGTCTCTGGAGTACTCACTCTTATGTTTGTCATTTATTATTCATTAGTATGTTTTATTTTTTCTTGTAATTATGTTCATTTTTCCTGTATTGGGTTTCACCCGTTGGATAAATTATTGAAATAAATCTGTACTTTTTATACATAATGGCAATGTTGAAACAATATATTAAAAAATTGACAAAAATACTAAAGTATGGTTCATTGGTTTTCTTAAATATCTCCGCGTTTAAAAATAACGGACAATGAACTCATAGAACTCATCCTGCATCTATTTTATCAATTCAATGGGCCATAACAAAGAGGCTCTTATATACTTTCGGATAAATTATATGAATACTCACTGGCTCGAATATCATGAAGAAATCACTATCTTTTGCATTTGGCGTCACACCCTCGATATCTTGCAGATAATAGGGGTCAGCTTTGTGAAACTTTGGCAGCGATACAAATGAAGGCGATCCGTAGCGGCAAGCTGACACATTCAATGCGCCAGAAGGCATGCAATCCCCATCACAGAAACATTTGTTTTCTGATAACTTGGTCCCTAGAAGAACATGACATTTGTTATTAAAATAATTCTCAGAAATATGTGTCATAACGTCTATAATAGTATAGGAAATGAATGCATTTCGGTCTTAATCGTTACTACTTTAATGTAAAAACTTGAAACCTTTTGCATTATGTTGAGTTTCGGCAACATATGAAATGTATGCCTTTGAAAATTAATGCACTCACCTCGGGGGAGTTGCAACACCCCCAATTCAATAATTCGCAAAGTTTTAAATGAAATCGGCTAAAACTCGTATAATGGGGATTTTTGGGGTCGCTGATTAAGAATCCGAAGGGAAATTGGAAAATTGAAAATAGCGGACTTTAAGAATTAATTCCGAATTTACGCCGCACCGTTTCCATTGATTTTACTGAAAGTACAAAAGTGTTTAGAATACCATTTTGCATAAGAATACACCATTTTAGTAACCACGTCGCTTCTCTCCCGTGGAAAACCTCTTACACCTGACCCTTTCTTTCGCAAAAATTCCGATAAAAACTTTTTTAATTATTTTTATTGCAATTTGAACCTTAATAGTGGGGTGCTGCGGATTGGTAAAATTAACGTTTCAGTTCAGGTTGACGTAACAGTTTAATTTTTGGTGTCATGTTGCAGGTTAGGGTCTGTAGTATACTTTTGGTCCGAGTGTACCACGATTTATCCACAGGAATTACCTGGGGTAAGATGGTACATAATAAGTTGGTTCAAAATTTTGAAAACTCATAAACAATACATGTGGGGTATGAAATGAAAGGTAAAAATTCATCTGAAGTTCAACATGACATTGGTTTTTGAAAAACACAACTTTTGGGGAGCTAGGGAGCTAAAACGGGTAAAGTTTTGAAGAAATTCCAAAATTATGTGTGGATACCCCACAAATGAAAGTTAAAATTGATCCAATTTTTAATAAAATATATTTTTGGAAAGACCAGTTTTAGGGGGCTAGGGGATCTAAGAAGGGAGTAAAATTTTGAATACTTTTTGTTTATAGAGAAACATTAGAAGGGTATAAGCATAAAATTAAAAAAAACGTAGAAAAGCTTATTTAATAATAATAACTGAAACAAGAATGAAACATGAATACTGAATATATGGAACTTGTAGCTTAATGTAAGTCAACATTGTAAGCATATTTCAGTTCTGCATTTTTATTTATCTAATCAATTTCACTTTCTACATTTGCACCGACATATTCTAATCCATGTCAATTTTGCATTTATTTCCTTGTAGATGTACATTTTATACTTAGGTCAAAATCTTCTCAGCAAGAAGCAACGTTATCCATTTAGGAACAATCTTGCCATCTTTTTCCATCCAGCCATGACTTCTTGGGTTTGTGACATATTCCATCAGCTCATGAGCTGTAGTCCAAACACTTGCTTGATACATGTTCCTTTTCAGATACTGATCAAATACATCACTCGCGGGGGTATTCTCTCAATATCCCTAGCCTTTTGGGAGAACAGCTGCATTCGAATGCGTTCAATGTTGCAGTTTTCTGTAATTGTATAAAGACTACAGGTGAATTGCATAGCTACATCTCTCAACTTTGGTGATATACAATATGATAGAAGTTTCAAATTCTTCCATGAGGGATGGACTGTATCCTCTCTCTTGAAACAATATCTATTCCCCTTGAAGTTAAAAGAAGAAGTGCCATCTGATCCAGTAAATGGCTTTACATGTTGTCTCGCCTAAGCTTGTTGCTACAATATTGAGGTTGATCACTTTATATACCAGTAGTATAGTATAGTGTAGTATATACTACTATATAGTATATATAGTATAGTATATACCATATAGCAAGGGGGAATCATGGAGGGCGTGAAGAAGATAAACCAGAACACTCGTGTACTGTCTCTGCCTCTTCATGATTGCATGGTCCCATAGGAGGACCCTAGGCCTGCAGAAAGGATTTGATCATCTGATGTGATATAGACTAATTTTTTGAAAAGCCGACATGCATAAGTTCTGTTGATAAGAATAAAAATAAAGCCGTCTTATTATCTTCGTCTCTCAAAAATTCATGCCATTTCCCTGGTACTGTCGTGAGCAGAAAAAAATAGGACAACTTTTTTTTTCTAATGTAAATCTATTTCTATTTGAATATGTAATGAGTAGCCGAAATAAAACAGATCTTTTTTAATTTATTTTTTATTTTAATGCTGTAGTTATTGCTCTAGTAAATAATGGATAGTTAATGAGACAAATTGCACTGCATTATAACATTAACAAAAATTTGGTGTGTAACATTTTAAGAAAGTGGAGAATAAATGGTACGATTAGTAGAAATCCTAGATCAAAGGACAAAGGATATCCCACTTAACAAGAACTTACTATTAATATTTCGTTATGGCACTACTTATTATTTATAACTTCTATAAGTCTGTTTGGCATAGAATTAAATAACCTTATACAATAATCATTAGTAATAATATTTTCCCATGCATTATTTACTATTTCCAGTAATTCTTCGGCATTCCGTGGTCTCACATTTCGTTTTTGGATACTTCTTACGAGTAGTCCTCATACTTCTTCCACAGGGTTAAGACCTACTATGACTATGACTGGGCCAGTTAAGAACATTAATGTTGGTATCTCGAAACCAGTTAGTTACGGTATGAGCAGTATCAACGGAACAATTGTTTTGTTGAAATATGAACTCATTATTAGAAAATTATTGTGAAACAGAAAAGAGCATAATATTGTCTAAAATCCTAATATACGTTTCAATATTAAATCGTTCCTTAATATGCCACAAAACACCAGGACCACGTGCCGATATCCAAGTCCACATATTGACAGAAAATCTACCACTTTTATCATTGTTACATATATTTCTCATCGAATCGATTATTCAGAGGGCGGTAAACACGAATACGACCGCTGTGTGTTAACTGCAAAGTTTTTCGTCTGTAAAGATTACATTGTTCCAAAAATTTACATCATACGCTAAAAATTCAAGCGCAAATCCTACTCGAGCTTCTTTATGTTCAGCTTTAAGTAAGTATTTCTGTGCTGCTGCACTACTCGGTCTAAGAAAATTCGTTTCTTTAGCAGCCTGAATAACTGAGTAAAATGGATTTTCTACTAAAGCATTTACAAACTTGTTGTTGAGTCGATATCCTCCGTCGCCCTGATCCAGGATTTCTACTAACCGTACCGTTTATTCTCCATTTTCTTAAAATGTTACACACCGAATATTTGTCAATATTATAACACAGTGCAATATCTCATTGACCATACATCTTCTGCTTTATTATTATTAGTTATTGCTATAACTCCAAATTTAACTAAATCGCTTATATGAGGCACATTAGTTTTTTGCACACTTGCAATAAATTATGACAACTAACTGACAATGTCACAAAAATTAAAGTTAGATGTACACAACTAGATTTTAGCAAAATACCGTTATAAGACTTGTCCTATTTTTTTTGCTCACGACCCTACTTTGACAAGTCGATACACATGTTGTCTTCTACCAGTACCTCTTTTCTCTCTTGTAGATCCTTTGATTGTCATTTTACGATACTGATTCCAAATAATATCCACTCTTTCTGCTCGTCTTAAATCATGGTGGATTCTTGGCAAAATAACCTTGTTGAAATACTCATAAAATGTCACATTTTAAAGCAAAATTTTGTAATTTTTTTAAAATTTTACTCCCTTCTTTAGCCCCCAAAATTTGTGTTTTTGAAAAACAAATGTCATGTTAAAGTTTTGATGAATTTTACCTCTCATTTCGTACCCCACACGCACTGTTTATGTGTTTTCCAGCTTTTGACCGCCCTTATTATCCCTCTTACTCCACGTACCCCTGAGTATAAACCGTTGTACACTCGGACCAAAAATGTAATACAAACCCTAACCTGTAAGATGACACAAGAAATTAAAGTTTTGTATCAACTTGAAATGGCTGATGATAATTGCACCCCACTATAATCATTTCAACCTTTTATTCCTAAATTTTGACTACAAACTGATGGGGGAAAATCCTTTTTCTTATGCAATATCGCATTGTAAACACTTTTTTCATTAAAATCAATAATAACGGTGCAAATCGCGTTTTTATATGAATCCTTAAAAACGAAAAAAGGTTTTCAAGACGATAAAACGGAAGGGTTAATTGATGGTAGTTGCAAAATTAGTATTCTGATACAAAATAGCATTCTAATAATTTCTTTTCGTCTTGTGTATGGGGTAAAAATCAATACTAACGGAGATATTTACGTTTTGAAAATGTAATTTTTTTACTACCTACCATGATTACCTACGATAACAGAACGAAAGGGTTAAGGACTAATATTTTTAAAATGTACTCTTATGCAAAAAATATTCTAAACATTGTCTTAATTATCATATTTTTCTTAGAAAGTAATAGAAACAGCGTAAATGTCTTTTGTTCTAAAAAAATGTTTATGAGGACACATTTAACCCGTCTATTCCACAAAATTGACCAAAAATGAAATAAAATATTGAAAATTATCTATGGAAATAACATAAACAGAATCTTAAAGCTGTGTATTTGACATACACAGCAAAATAAGAGTTCTTCCAAAAAAGCTTTGAAAACGGAAAGATATTACTTTCCGAAACGTCAGCAAAATACATTATTTCTGTGTTTATTCCGATTTATATTATTTGCAAAACATAACCTCTGACTATTCTTTTGGCGTAAACGTCACGGGGCGCAGGGGCTTTTTTCCAATAATTCTATTATTTTGTAGATTCGGTGATTTATTTTTGAAGAGGACAATAATACATGTGGTAGAAAACCCAAATAATAGGAAAGAATATTATCCGACATATTCAACAACAATACAGAAAATACATATAAACTCTACGGACCTAGGAAATGATTTTCACCCCTTTGGTAGCCAAAAAACATTTTTTCCAAAGCGAAACTGCTTTCCGCCTTTTAAACGGTATTTAAACGCGATCCATTATTACTGATAATTTGATAAAAATAGACACTATTAGTAACAACAGTAAAAATTTTCGTTATTTCAACTTTATTATCGAACTATCAAAAAAAAATTAAAAAAAAGTTTTTATCTCAATTTTTGCAAAAGAAAGGGTCAGGGGTAGGAGGTGTTCCATGGGGGAGAAGCAAAGGTGTTAAATAATGTGGTTATCAAATTGGTGTATTCTTATACAAAATGGCATTATAAACACTTTTTTACTCTACATATTTTGCAGTAAAACCAATAGAAACGGCGTAAATCAGGAATTAATTCTTAAAGTCCGTCATTTTAGATCCGCCATTTTGAATTTTCCAATTTTCACTTCGGATTGACAATCAGCTATCCCAAAAACCCCTATGATATGAATTTTAGCCGATTTCGTTGAAAACTTTGCGAGTTATTGAATTGGGGGTGTAAAATGGGGGCTGCAACCCCACCGGTGTGAGTGCACTATTTCAGAGGTATACATTTCATATGTTGCCGAAACTTAACATAATGCAAAAGGTTTCAAGTCTTTACATTGAAGTATTAACGGTTAAGAACTTATACCCTTTCTTTGCATTCACTTGCACTACAATAAGAGGGCCTTAGCCTCCGTAAGATTAACTATTAATTGAATAATGGTTATGTGTTTGTCGATAAATTTAAAATGTCATAAGTTTTTCTACATTTTTATAATTAAAATATTAACCAGGTAACTTTAAGCACCAAAGAATTAATTTATTACCCGATGAGAACAAAATGAATCATATTTTAGGCCAATTTTCCTGCACTACTAATGATTGAAATGATATTTACATGATCTGATATTTGCGGAGATCACGTATGCTAATTAAATTAGGGTAGTTAACGATAAGTACCGTTGTCTAAGAATCTAAGACCGGCTGAATATTTGTAACCAACTATTCCATTTACTATCTCCTCCTTTTCAAATTCCAATTCCACAAATCTGCACAAATCGGAGGAGAAAAACTTTATGATGCTTTCTTTTGTAAGATCAGTCGGGAATAAGTCTCCAGCTGAACCTCCACCGACAGATCCACATCTACCTGGATAGTAGGGCGTATGGTTTACATATTTCCAGCGATATAATTCACCCAGTGTTCCAGCGACTCCAGTGTCCATGTTAAAAATACCCTCGTAGTCTTCCGATTCATTTCTCTGAAATAAATATGCGCAGGTTTAATAGACTTAAATAAAAATGCAGTAGTTATTCACGTATAAAGGTTATAAAGCATACAAAAAAATTGTTGACAAAGGGGAATTTGTCAGAAAGAACTCTCAGATGAGTTCTGGTAGTCCACGAATCCGAAAATAAGTTGACTCCGCCGTCTAGATTTTGAATGAAATTGCCTAGAAAGGTGAATTTAAGGTGAAATAGTTCCCGTGGGAAGAAGTGGTGGCAAAATAATTTGTTCAATGGTGACCCTATGAAACATCTTTTAAGTATTTTTAAATAAAAAAATTTCTTCAAATGTCAAATAAACTTGAATTGTCTGACACGTTTTGTGAACTTAAGCTCATTTTTCTGATACTCAAAAGAGCAAAGACTACTTAAAAGAGTAAAGTGATTTTTGTTTCGGTTGTGCTTGCTGGACTCGCTTCGCTCATCTGTCAAGTATAGTTTATCCAATTTCAGTTTAGAAATCACAAATTCAACGTCTCTACCAGGGATGTCCTTTGCTATGCCTCTCTGCAATGATATACAGCAGGCAGCGCCAAGTTATAGATATAATTTACCCCCTCGTATATGAGATGTAATCGGACAGATGTACAATTGCGCCGATGTGGGCGACCGGTAAAGAATTCAAGCTGATATTCAGAATGATCAGTTCTAAAACAAGAAAATATGAGACTGGTTTCGTTGAACTGGGACCGACTGAGACCGTAGTCTCTCATTTGATACAGAAGAAAATTTACAAAAATAAAATGTATGTTCCTTAAGAACGAATCGATAAAAGTTTTAAAAAATACACAGTTCTGTAGAGAATTGAAAGACATTTCAAAAGATGTATCACTCGACACCCTTTGCCATTTAAATTTTTTGAGGGGGTGGACGTGTAGGGTAGAGGGATAATGATAGGTATATCCCGTATAAAAAAATCAGAATGAAGCAAGAAAATTTTACAAAACTGTAAATAGTATGAGAAAGGAGATCAAACCAAGGCTAAACATATGTAAAGACAAGGATGGGAACATTCTTAATAACATCGATGGCACACTAAAGAAATGGGTCGAGCATTTCAGTGAACTACTTTGTGAAGATACCGTGAACTAAAACGATATCATAGATCTTCAAGGGGCAGAAAATGATGAACAAATTGAGCCACCTACCCTGCAGAAAATAAAAGATGCAATCGACCACCTGAAAAACAACAAATCTCCAAGTAGTGATAGTTTCCCCGCTGACCCATTTAAAAATGGAGGAGGAATAAATGCCAGAAGAATGGCATGTTGGTATGATATGCCCGCTGCATAAAAAAGGCGATAAGCTTGAGTGCAAGAACTATAGCGGCATCACATTACTTAATACGACATATAAAATCTTGTCTAATATATTATATAACAAGCTGACTTATTATACTGAAGCGCTGCTAGGAGAATACCAGAGTGGCTTTAGACCAGGGCGATCCGCCACAGACCAAATTTTTATGCTGCGGCAAATATTGGAAAAAAACTAATGAATTTAACGTCGATACATTCGTCTTCATAGACTTCAAATCTGCGTATGACAGTGTTATCAGACCTAAACTGTATGAGACCATGCAAGAATTTAGAATACCAGACAAATTAGTCAGGTTAGTAAAAGCAGCAACGTCTAAGGTAAGTTGCAAATTTAAAATACAGAATGAAACATCGGACTCCTTTCAAACTCACAGGGGCTTAAGACAGAAAGATACGCTGGCGTGAATTCTTTTCAATATTGCCCTAAAAAAAGTAGTAAGGGATGCAGAATTGGACAACAGGTGCACTATATATAATAAGTCAATTGAAACATTGGCCTAAGCAGTTGACATAGATCTAGTTGCTGGCACCGTACGAAAAACCAAAGAAGAATTTACATCCCTATCCAATGCAGCAGAAAATATGGACTTGAGAGTGAATGAAGAAAAAACAAAAATTATGGCATCAACGCCGGACAATAATAATAGAACTCGAAATATTGATAAAAATATTACAACTGGAGACAACAATTTTGAGGCGGTTACCAATTTTACATATCTGGGATCGCTGGTAAATAGTGAAAACATAACATCAGAGGAAATAAAGTGAAGAATAATGTTGACCAATAAATGCTACTTTGGACTTAAACATCTAGTAAGTCTTAGTTTGACATGGAAAACTAAAATTATGATTTATAAAACCTTAATCCTTCCCGTACTGACTTAAGAGTCTGAGACGTGGACATTTAGTAAATCAGATGAAAACCTGCTAGTAATATTTGAACAAAAAATTCTTCGTAAGATGTTCGGTGCAGTATTTGAAAATGGTCCATGCCGCAGAAGGTATAACTTCGAATTATATTCTAAGCATGCAGAAGTAGCAAAAGGCAAGAACATGATAACACACATTAAGATTGGACGTCTTAGATGGACCGGGCACATGGTAAGAGCCAATGTAAAAAAAATGGGTAAAAAATGCTCATGTTGCAATCGGGAGGAACCCGACGAAGAGGCAGACCTAAACTACGATGGAAGGATAGGGTAGATGAGGATGCAAGAAAAATTGGTGCACCTAATTGGCAGAGACTGGCTAGGGATAGGGACCAATGGCGGAAAAGACTTGGGAAAGTCGAGTCAGACCTAGGGCTGTAGCACTACTGATGATGATGATAGATATTACTATATTATAATTCTTTATACAAACGAACATACAATATACATATACCTACATATCATTTCAGCACTTTCAGTCAGAATTGATTAGTTAATAAGTCTGCAAAACAGTGTTACGTGTATAATAAACGATTTTTAAAATATTGTAGGGCATATGCATGTATTGCCTTGAAAAGTGAGTTACGCGCGCCTATGGATGGCACGCGTTCGAGGTCGGATTACAAAGGAATGCCGCGCTCTTGTTTTTTATATCGTTTTAAATCAACATTGGATAAACTATACATCCTAGACACAAAAAATCCACTTTTACTCCATATAAAACAATTACCACGTTTGTCATAAATCAATATCTTTGGTGTCTAAAAACTACTTTTATAAAATGCCAAAACATTTGAGCACTACACTACCAGACGTGCGTTTCGCTAACCATGTGAACATCATCGAAATACAAATAAGATTAGTTTTCAATTTTAATCATCTTCGATGCTGACATGGTTAGCGAAGCGCACGCCGAGTAGTGTATTCGAGTATAGTGTTAAAATATTCAGGCGTTTTGTAAAAGCGGTATTATTGATTCACAGCCACACAAAAAAAATCTGATCTGGTGGTCTGACCATGTTCACGATATATTTTTGGGGTCGTTGAATCCGAATCCGAGGTCTACTTAAACCCATTATATCACAATTTTGCCATAACCTCGAAAAATCCATACTTTCAGCTATTAAACTCATATAACCCTATGAATAAAATTATAATCTGAAAACCCTTGTCCTTGAACCCCATAACCCACATAACCAAAAATCTATCAACTCCAATAACCACATTTAACTTGATATGTACGCGTATCTGTCAGGTCTTCAGAAATGCTCTAATTCTATGCATATGCATTCATGAGTTTTTGTATATCAATGAAAAATATCAGTGACAAGTCTACGTATTGCGGTAGGTGGGTCTAGAAAATATTTTCTTTCAAAGAATTCGAAGCCCAGGTTCTATTCAGAGCGGTTATATCAAACAACAAACAACCCTTTTAAGGGCTACATGATGTACAAAACCCGATTGTGTAACTTAAGAGTCCCGTTTGCAAAGCACACAACTACTGCCGATAAATTATAATAAAAAACACTGTACCGAGGGGTGGAGCTTGCATTGCGGTTATTGTTTTGCTATTGGCGTAAATATTACCTGAGATTTCATCAGAGTTGGAATCGAGCTCATTGTGCCGTTTGTGGAGTGAATTATCATCAGAATATTCGGCAGTAAATGAGGCCACAAATAACACTGAATACGCGTAGAGACGCGCGGAGATATTGCATATACGAAAATCGAAAAAGAGCCACACAATTAAAAATACTTTCAGTTAAGATAATTATTTTTTTTTTTTGTGATAAATGTTATTATATACTACGTTGCTGCGTTTTTAGTTTTTGATTTTCACATTTTAAAATTTTGAAAATTCATAAAGTAAATTTTTTTTTTCAAAAAATTCCACGCAGCGACACAGATTGAACTATTATGTATTTACCCTCCAAATTTCGTATACATATCTTCTCTAATTATGTCACAGTTATCTGGCTACGATTTCATGTTTTTCGTGAACGCAAACGGAATTCTTAAACTAACATTAGTTAAATAAACGTAAAAATGTAAACTTTTAGGGTGAAGGTGTTTTTAGGGCACAACAGTATGTTTCGGGTGCTTGAATTGTGCTAGAAAAGGTGCAATGACCAGAGTTATGCGGTTATTAAAATAACGTACATATCAAGTTAAATGACTGACATACGTGGTTATTGGAGCTGATAGATTTTGGACTATGTGCGTTATGGGGTTCAAAAGCTTGGGTTTTCAGATTACGACTTCATTCTTGGGGTTATATGCGTTTAATAGCTGAAGTTATGGGTTTTTTGAGGTTATGGCAAAATACTGATGTGATGGGGATAAATAGGCTTCGGATTCGGAGACCCCAAAAACATTTGGTAAACATGGTTAGACCCCAGATCAGAAAAAAGAATTATTCGCGTGGCTGTGTTTTTGAAGAATAGCTCTCATACGGAAACACCCCCCACTGCTAGGACATGAACTCAGCGTAGGGTTGTCTCATTAAAACAGAGGTTCTCAAATGATAATTGAAACATTCAGTAGCTCTGGCTCCACCAGTTTAAAGGCAAAACGGAACTGAGGAGACCCAGCTGCTAACAGATTTACTGTTTTTTGTTTCAACTATAATATTTTGTAAAGGGTTGAAAATAAATATAAACCAACCTGTACTTACACCATAAAACCATCCAAACTTGTCCATTTTCGGAAAATTATTTTCAGAGAGGAAAGGCAACGTAGCAGCTACGTTTAATAAAGGGTCGGTGTAGCCGTCAAACAGTACTTCTCCAACGCTGCGTGTTATTGCCACAGAATGCACCATTGTGTTAAGGGTGAGGGATAACCCTTTCCTTATGAGGTAGCCCCAGTTCCTAGTAGCGTAAGCCGCCGACTGAAATATGTTATAATAACTTTAATCATTTTGTTGAAATGGAATCAGGAAAATTTTGGAGGTGGTTATACCGGCGAAAATAATGGCAGTTTATCAGAACATAATATGTTTAAACAGTAATATTGGAGACACGAGACAATAAAGTGTGGTGTCCCGCAAGGATCAATATTGGGTCCAGCTTCCTTCTTAATATATATAAACGACCTAGTCTTTCATTTTTCCGAGACGTACTTCTTATTGTAAGGCGACGACACAAGCGAGCGTAATTATATTTTTTTAAAAACTCGCACAATACACAGAAAAATTGAATGACGCAGTGGACTAGTTCTATTCAAATAAGTTATTATTAAGTATAGATAAAGCAAAAAATGTATCATTTGAAGAATCATACTCACCACCATTCCCAATTTAAATCTTAATACATTTGATGAAACTATTGTTATAATAGAATATAATCTAGTTCAATACGGGATAGTATTTTTGTGCTGACTAATACTGTACTTACTTGTAACACAAAAACAAGCAATACGAATAATCTGTAGATACAATAGAGATCCATATAGACCATATTTTAAAAACAAATTAAAAATATTTACTATACCAAATCTCTACGTATATAAATTGAGCTTATTGATATTTAATAATAAATAGCACCACAGGTAATTACGACTCCCTTTATCCCGGAAAGCTCTAGAAGAGCCTTGCGTGGGAGGGGGCTACATATTTAGAAACAAGGGACACACACCCAATATCCGTGTGTAGTGGAAAAATCCCTCTCACAGTATTTTCCACTTGGAAACAAGAATATCATTACAACTGCATATGATGATAGATTGATAACACGTTTATTTAACTCCTGGCTGAACAATCAAAATTACATAGTATAACCTCTATTTTTTTTATATTAGAAACCGTTATACACAAAACAAAAATAAAAACATATTTAAAATAAGAATAAAATTTAATAGGCTTTTTGATCAGTTCTACGTAAGTCGGCATTCAATCGTATATTCAAGAACTCCTTTATAAAAAATTGAGCTATGCATTGATGCACTATTGGCAGTTTAATTACAAAATTTCCCTTTCATCGGGTGTTATAGTCATGTAGTCCTCGTAATTTTGTTAAAATATATTTTATGTAATCTGGAACTAGGTCCTTGTTAATTTTATGTATGAAAATTAAAACGCTATACTTTAAAAAGTTCTCTATATTCATCCAACTAAGACATTTTAACATGTCATCTATCATAGTGTATATACTGAATTTTAATATAACTCGCATCGCTCTGTTTTGTAACCTACGTAATCGTTCTAGATCGGTATAATTAGCCATATATAGGATTGTGCTACAATAGTTAAAATGCAGTTATATTATAGCATTATAAACAGTTTTTCTTGCATTTATTGACGGGTACCAATTGACACGTTTAAGAACGCCGACTTTTTTGAAATTTTCTTACATGTAAAATCCACATTACTTTTAAAATTTAAATTGCAGTCAACAATAACTTTTTAATATTTGATTCCGAGATCAATGGCAGATTTACTTCTTGAAGCTTAAATGATAAATTTGTATCTTTGAACCTTTTGAGATTCTGGTGATTACTTATAACCATACTTTTTGTTCTTGTCATATTCAGTTTTAATTTATTTCTTTCCAACCATTTAGAAATAGATTCTATACTCCATACCAACTCTCTAGATTCATGTCCATCAATGTAGACTATAGTATCGCCAGCAAAAAAGTGATATTTGCAATTTTTAAAGATTCTTGACATATCGTTAATATATACTACAAATAACAGAAGGCCAAGTATGCTCCCCTGAGGCACTCTCATGTGTCTAGGCAGCTCACTTGATAACACATTTTCACATTTCCTTTGCCTTCTGTTTTTTAAATAAAATTCAAACCACTTCCATACTACACCATCAATCCCGTACTTCCTAATCTTATCAAATAAAATCTCTCTCTACCAGTTATCTCAAATGCTCTTTTCAAATCTAAAAATATTACTCCTGACATTCTTCCTTTGTCCTTAGCTTCCTTCCATTCATTAACAACATATTAATGCATTTTCACAACTAAAACCTTCTCTATAGCCAGACTTATATTCACTAAGTATTTTTTTCTCTATTATAAAATCTAGAAATTGTAGATATACTACTTTCTCTAATATTTTTTCAAAAGCTGGTAACATATTTATAGGTCTACGGTCTTCAGCGTAAAGGTTTTAGGTACTTTTCTTACAGGAATTATTGTCGACACGCTCTAATGAGCCATTAATTATATGAATGAATTGACGAGATAGAATGTCAAAATTATCCTTATAGAAAGCCATATCAATTTCATTCGGACTACTCTTGTTTGTTAGATCAAATATGATTGTTTTTAATTTATTTTTTGTCAACAACTTAAAATTTTGCATTTTTGCTCCTCCTAACTCAACAGTCATACAAGTACATATAGTCTAGCCAAATGGAAGATTAGCGAAGAGAAAAAAGAAGTTTTTTTTATATCATTCTTTATGC
The DNA here is from genome assembly GCA_963675555.1 of Leptura quadrifasciata. Classification (NCBI taxonomy): domain Eukaryota; kingdom Metazoa; phylum Arthropoda; class Insecta; order Coleoptera; family Cerambycidae; genus Leptura; species Leptura quadrifasciata. The sequence goes on from OY776677.1 coordinate 6,948,088, forward strand.
TCTTTGGGGCATAGGGACATATTTTTATAAAAGTACATAGTTTTCGAGTTAGAAGCAAGAAACTTTAAAAAGAAACAGTTTCTCGACCGATTCTGTAGTAATCAATTGTTCATCTGGCGAAAAACATCTATAAAGTACATAATTCGTGAGAAATTTGATGTAATTTAATTTTCTATTTCTGCGCTTTTCTCTAAAGTGCGTAATTTTCAAGTTATACGCGAAGTGTTGAAAAAAGAACGCACCACTTTTACAAGGTGGTAGAGTTGTAATTTGGATTCAGCACCCCAAAAAAACGATAGAGAGAAAAACTTATATATTTCTATCTGGATTTGGCTCTATTCTTCACCTAGTGACTGCACTAATAATTACGAAAAATTAAATAAAAAATGGTTTCAACTGCCTCTTATCAAAGCAGTGGAAAACTTTAGGAGTATTTTTTTGACTAGACAATCGTTAAGTAATAAACAAAATTACCAGACTTACCAATGAAACAGGATTAATAGATGTCACAGGATCCGTAAGGCTGCCATTACTGGTTGTCGCATCGAACCACCATTTCTTTAAATGTTTAAAAGTCACTGTGTTATTTGCATTCCAGGTAATATTGGTTTTTTCCTTGGTTTCCGTATACACGTAGGGTCCTAGCTGTTCAAATTTTGGTTTGACGCTACTGTTATAAATGTCTTTAGGGTTTGTCCAGTTGAACACGTGCAATCTGAGTGTTAGAGGAACAGGATTTCTTATCCACACATCGTAAATCGCCGAATTTGGCGTTAGCACTAGATTACTGTTAATTATATAATTATGTATCGTACTCCACAAACATAACAGAACAATACCACCTATCATGAAAAATAGAGACGTCCCACAGAGGTATATAAACACGGTATATGGTCTTTTTGGCTGCATTCTTTTGGTTCTGGTAGCCTGAAAATTATTAAAAAGATATTCGTTAAAACACTTATAAGTTACGTACAAGTATTTCATTATATTAATGCGATCAAAATAAGTCAAACTGACAGTACCCTATTCATGATGAGCAATTTCTAGCGATAAAGCAGACGTTGTTGATGTGGCCGTAACCATGTTTTCCTACAAGCTATTTGCTTTTTTTTGAAATAATGAGTGGCTTTGGTTTTTCGTGATGTTTCGCTAAACCATTTTATATATCTGATAGCCCAATAAAATGGGACGAGATTTGTCGATTTGGATGAAATAATTCAGAGCGGGCTGAAATTTAGGGAAAAGGCTTATTTTGTGGTACTCCTAACCCGTAGACGCCGGCGGTGGGGAGGGGAGGAAAGGGGGAGAAAATAGGAAAAAAAATGGGTTTTTCGCAAAAATCTCGGAAAGTATCAATTTTACTGTAAAGTATGTAGACATGAAAATTATAAATAATAAAAATCCGCACAATTTCGTTTTTTTTTAACTTCGTACGACCTATTGGAGCCGAGATAGATTTTTTTGAAATTTGATAGTTTTGCGACGCAACGGAAAATGTTCATTCTGGTGGGGCCGATCTGACAACAAAAATGTCTTGAAACGGACTCGTTTTTTTCCAATTTTTTTTTGTGATGTTATGAAGTCGGACCCCCTCTATCATCCGGAAAATTTTCTGGTCAAACTTTTAACGGGAAATTTACATATAAAGATAGGCAAAATCAGTTTTCGGACATAACTCGTTTAGTTTAATTCGTATCGAAAAAGTGTATAAAGGGCTCGCGAATGCGCGTAAACTGAATTGTGACTCGTCGAAATCGGTCCAGCGGTTCCCGAGCTACTGCGATTTGAAAGTACGGATTTGTATATGGATTTTTCGCTGCGGCGAGAGCAGTTTTCGCGTTTTTTTTTCGGGGATGAAAATGACTTGGCGACAATTTTTTCCCCCGATAGACGCTAAGGGCCTAAGTACTTTGTCCAAATTTCAAATCGCTAGGTTGATTAGGGGGGAGGGGGGGAGGGTAAATGTAAATGAAATTAAAACTGCTGTAACTTCCGCAATTTTTTCCGCAGCAAACGTGACAGTGTACTAATGTGTCTACTTTGAGTTACGCTCATGTATTTTCAATTATTTTCCAGAAATAAACAAATGGTTGCAAAATAACCAATTTATTATTATTATTTTTATAAAAAGTCATTTTACGCCAGGAAGGAAAGGGATATAAACACTTCTAAAATAGTTTTCATAAGTTTTACGCCACAAAATAGTATCATTGACGAAAGTCGGAATATTAAAACATAATATTCTTAGTCGCAAACTCCTCTATAAAATCCTTATTTTACTATAAGGAACGTAACCAGACTGCAACCAACAGCTACTCTCCGGGCTATGTGCCCCGCCGAGCGCTGAATTACAAGTTACAAGCCTGGCGCGTTAAGTGTAATAATTGCATATTACCATCAAAACGCTAATGCTTCGATTGCAACAAACACTAGCCGAAAGACTGATCCTACTTAAAGGAGCTCTCGTGCCAGTCGTCACACACCACTTGCAGACTGCAGTTTCGAGCTGTTGGCTCTCGTCAGTGCAAGGTAGGCATGTGACGACCGACACGAGGATCACTTGACTATTTAGTACATTTCGGCATCTTTGGGATAGCTACTTGTAAAATAGCCAGCAGGCGCCATCTAGCGGTCCAGTGTATGTTGAAATAATAATAATAATAATAAAATTGTTTATTGTGTATAATAAAAAAGATTTACACAATTGGAAGGAGCTCGGCGTAGCCGTTCTTCCACTACCCCATATACAAGTAAGATAAAATAGAACATATAACAATTTAGGTAATAATATATGATTTGCAGGAAACAACTACTCAGCGGGCAAATACCCCGACCTGCATTGAATTACACCTTACAAATCATTAAAGAATGGTAACCAATATCATTTGCCAACTCCCTGATCAGACATAGACCGGTTTCGAACTTATTAGTTCTCATCAGTATGCCATAGGTCATGGAGCAGACAAATGATAGTGGCCAACCTGCTAGTTTTATACAAACTATAGTAAATTGAGTAGTGGTACTACTCAATTTAGGTAATGTTTACTTACATCTAAACACATGGATATTTGGATATAATGACCTACACGTATACACAAGTGCATAGTAGTAGAGCAGCGTAATACCTATTGTTAAAACTAATTTACAAAGAAAGAGGGTAGGTCTGCAATTTTAATCTACATTCACTCCTGAAGGCACCCAAGTGTCGATTTAAAATGTCTAACAAAAAATTTAGCAATTTAGGGGCTGTATATAAGAAACTACCTTGGAATTTTTTTGTGTTATGTTGAGGTATTGTATAATTATCACTTCGGATATTTACGTTGTGCACACTTGACCTTAATGTTAGCACGCTGTATAGGTAATCAGGACTCTTAGATTTAATCAACTTATATAAAAATATTGAATACAAGTACGCCACGCGAAGAAAGATATTTATTTCGCCTAGCCTTTCTAAATATGGACTGATATGTTCACCGAACGGGACGCAACAAACAAATCGGATACAGGCATTCTGTATTCCTTGCAGTCTCTGCCTATTATAACCAGTCAGATGGTAGTAATATACAAAACTACAGTACTCTATTTTAGGATATATAAGTGTTTTTACTAGTAATAGTTTTGTTTCTTGTTTCATGTCATATTTGAATTTATACAAAGACTTTAATACTGCAAATGATCCTTACGTACGTTATTTCCCTGTTCACTGAAGTTTATATTGTTATCTATCACCAAGCCTAAATTCTTAGTCGAGTCAACCCATTCAATTAACGTATCATTAAGTCTTATATTGAGTTGACTCAGTGTAAGATTTTTTCTGGCGCGTTCATTGCCCAACATTATTACTTTTGTTTTATTAGGATTTAATTTTAAACACCATGTACAAAAATTATTTAATTCTACATTAATATCGCTGATAGCTATTTCTACTTCAGTAACATTGGCTGATAGATAAATCTGTACATCATCAGCATAAAGATGGAGTTTACATTTTGAGAAGCACTTTGGGACATCAAGAGTGAATATGGAAAACAATATTGGACCAAGTATGCTCCCTTGGGGTACTCCACTCCTAAGTCTTAATTCATCCGACTCCATGTAATTTATTTTGACTTTTTGCCGTCCATTGTTAAGATAACTGGAAAACCAATTTAGTGGGATGTCACTTAGTCCTATATGTTTAAGTTTCGCTATCATAAGGTTATGGTTTACTACGTCGAAGGCCTTGGATTGATCTAGCAATATTAAGATTGACAAATTTCCCTTGTCTATATTAGTAGCAATATCCCCCATTACCTTTAATAATGCAGTTCCTGTACTGTGTTGTTTGCGGAAGCCAGACTGAACCGAGGGTATTATACTATTACTTTCTAAATATACTTTTAGTTGATGATTAACAATTTTTTCCAAGAGTTTAGATAAGCATGGCAGGATATTTATTGGCCTCAGATCTTTAAATTCACTTGGAGCACGAATTTTGGGAATAGGCAGAACAAGCGCAGTTTTCCAGTTATCGGGAAAAATACCATGCCTTAGAGAGAAATTAATAATATCTCTAATTGCATCTGCACAATAAGGCAAGATCAACATAAGCATCTTTAAGTTAATATTATCAGTTCCGAATGCCTCCGATTTTATTGTGTTTAACGTTTTAAATATACAATCATTGTCAATTTCTTGGAAACTAAATGAAATATTTTCTCTAAATCTATTTTCCTCATAATATTCTATTAAGCTCTCATTTCTCATTCTCAAATCAAAAAATAAATAGCCTTAAACAATTAATAATGTATTTTTTTAGAAAGAACTTAAAGTTTAATTGCATCAGTATTAAACCTAGTGTGTTTGTCAAGACTTTTTGCATTTGTAGATAATAATTTGATTAGTATTATTATAACTAGTATATTGTTTAATTAAAACTGACATAATATAACATCAACAAATATAATGCTTCGATAATATGTTACTAGATCTACATCAACATTTAAAAGTGTACAAGCTTACGTAATTATTATATGTTACTGGACAGATCAAAATTAGAATACTGTACCACAATTTGGGCACCACACTATCAAAATCACATTAAACAAACTGAGCAGGAGCAAAATTTGCTTCAAAAACAAGCTTCGTATGCACTCGTCATAGTAGAATGGCTCTGACTAAGAGACAGCTTCTTATCTAAACTTATCCCCAATATAAAACAATATTGTTGTAACAACGAAAATAGTTGTAAATAAAATGATACTCAATACATGACATACACTTATTTTGAAGTGCAATTAAATATAAATGTAATGTTTGGGTTAATACTTAAATATATTTATACTTTATAATCAAAAGAATTGCAGGAAAACAACAGCAGACTGTAAGCATGTGTACACACATATAGGGTGAGCCACGGTGGTTGGAGTATTAAAAGTATATGGAGAATGGATCAACCGATTACTTTAAAATTCTGGTTACCAAGATAATCATGTATGATCTCTCCAACTAAAATAGTTTCGAAAGTGTGGTGTTACAACTTATAAGTAAAACTGGCAACATCTTCGTTATTTTAAATGAAATACCCTGTATGTTTATGCATTTTTTGGATCGACGTCTCGTTCTGAGTAACTTTTGTTAATATTTCCCTATACCTATCTCAATCCGTTTTCGAGATAATTCTTTTCTGAATTTATTTCCAAAAATTTGACTTTTTGAAATCGTGTTTTCTCCTACCTACGCAGCAATTAAAAGATAATTCTTTAATTGCGACTAGGCAAGGCTTGGGGGCATCTCTTCCATTAATCAAATGTTTCGAATATCATACAGGGCGAGTTAGAGAACGCTTTCTATAAGTGACTTAGAAAAATGCATGAAGCCAATGTTTTTTAAATGAAATGCCCTGTATATTATTACCAATTGGGAGAAGTGATACATTTACCTATTTAAAAAGGTAAATATCCTATACCTAATGTACGCCATTTTCAATTTATGAAGATTTTTCTGTAACCTTACCAAGAATATTTGTCATTTGGTATATCATAATATAACGGGTGGGCCATGAAATTCTTATTCTGTCATTTTGTAAGACAACAGACATGCTATTTTTCTAAATAAATTTGACGTTAGTGATATTTGCACTTTAATTTGAATAGCTGTAGCACAAATATGGCAGGAACTAATTATACAAACACAGTTCTAATGGATTTGTTTATTATTCATAGAAAGTGCAATAAGATTATCAGCAGAACTTGTACAAGATTTAATGAGTAATATCCAAATTTGCCGGAGATGAACAACAGAAAGTTTCTACGAATTCAGAGAAATTTTATAAATTTTGGTTCGTCATTGAGGGAACCAAGAAATTTACCTAAACCTGTGACATCTGACGAGGTAAATGAAATCAATGTGTTGGCATATTTTCATGCAAATTCCCAATATTCCATACGTTGTGCTGAACGGGATTTAGGATGTCATATTTATCCATTCGAGAATACTAGTAAAAAAAATAAATAGGTAAATGTATCACCTTTCCGAATCAGTAATAACATACAGAGCATTCCATTTAAAAAATTGACTTGAATTGAAAGTCACTTATAGAAAGCTTTCTCTAATTCACCCTGTATGATATTCTAAACATTTGATTAATGAAGGAGATGCCCCCAGGCTTTGCCTAACCGCAATTAAAAAATTATCTTTTAATTGCTGCGTAGGCAGGAGGAAATACGATTTACTGAGTCAAATTTTTGAGAATAAATTCAGAAAAGAATTATTACCTCGAAAACGGCTTGAGATTGGTATAGGGAAATATTAACAAAAGTTACTCAGAAACAGACGACGATCCAAAAAATGTAAAAATATACAGGGATTCCATTTAAAATAACGAAGATGTTACCAGTTCTTCGCATAAGTGGCAACACCGTACCGGTATATATTATGCTTATGTAGTTATATAGAAAAAGTAAATTTTTGTTTTTCAAAAAATACCTAATATACTACTACATTTAAAAAATTATAATAGAAAATCATAATTATATCATAGAGTGTAAAAATTAGTTTGTTTCATAGTCTACAGCATATGGTGAGTGTTAGTACTCCAATTTAAGTCTAGTATTAGGGTAAAATAAGTGATATCTAGATTATATAATGAGATATGGATCGATGTCTATAGATCCAATACCCATATATACATACATAAACATATGTCTATTTCAGTCATTGTGTTTAGGTCAATAATTTTTTTCTTTCAGCCTATTCAATATATAATTTTTTAATTTTTTTTTTAATAAGCGAATACTAGTTATGGTTTGTATTTCTTCTGATACTGTGTCATAGGCTCTTGAAGCTAGAAAACCGTATGATCTCTTGACAATAATTTTTTTATGTGAATGGAACTGTATATTTATTTTTTATTTATTTTTTCTAGTGTTATATGTGTGAGTAGGTGAAGAATCTTAGCTTTTAGAAGCGTCATATTTTATGTTTACATTAAAATAATACAGGGTCGTTGATATCTATGGAGACGGTCGATTATGCAACAAATTTTAGGGTTTTTTAAAATCAATTACAATAAAAAAAATTAAGTATATAGAATCAGTTAAAAATTATGACGAAACAAAGCTGTTTTTTCTTTAATGGAACACCCTGTATATTATTCCGTATTTCAATTCTTCTCGAAATTCTAAACAGAATTCATATAGCACATCGTATAAAATACCTAAACTTAACCGTTTTCGAGATATCGATCTTTGAATAATTTTCTAATAAATTGTACAAAAATATTTTAGTCAAAATATCACAAAAAATCAATACAAAGAAACTTTTTCCATAAGCAATTTTATGGTTGAATCCTGTTGGGGAGGTGCTCAAGAATACCCAAAAAATTTGTGTATTTTAAACACTTTCTGCTCCGATTGTTATTAACAATTTAATTTTTTTAACCGCGCTTTTCAACCTAAAAATGTGAGTAACTCGAGATATATAAGTCCGATCGGGAGAAAAAAAACAAAATCTTTGTGATTAAATTTTTTACAAAACCTACGTTTAATGTGGGTTTTAGAAGCCCAACCATAACCTACAAAAATGAAAAAACTAGCCAAAAATAGTTTTATTTTTCATTTTGTTGCCCAGCGCCGCTGGATGAACCAATCAACTTCAAACTTTCTAACAGAAACACTGGTGCAAAAATTAAAAACCCTGTGCGCAATAGAATTTGTTATTTAGAATCTGAATTGCCAGCTTTTTGATGCCGCAAACCCAATAAACAAAAAATTATTTTTTTTCAACCATTTTGAAATTTTTCATAAAGAAAATTTAATACCTTCATATTAATTTTAAAAAATGATTTTATTTTGGTCAAAATTTTTTTCAAAATGGCCGATAAAAATTATTTTTTGTTAATTAAGTTTTAAACAAATGCAAAAAAATTGGCCAAGATAGGTTTTAAAATAGCTATTTATGCCATCAGTTACGAAATGCCTAATTTTGTGTAACGCGTGAGATTTTTGCGGAACGAACGAAGTGAGTTTCGCAAAAATTCACAAGTTACACAAAATTTCATTTTGTAACGTATTGCATACAAGATTTTTTCTAATTTTGAAGAAAGTAATAAAAAAATTAAATTTAATATAATTGATAAAAATTTGGAAAACATAAATTTAGTTTGTTGCTGTTACTTCATGTTAGTTGTCAGTTTGACATTTTGTAAAAAAGTCTAGACGGAAGGTTTTTAGTGAGATTGATATATTTTTAGTTTTATTTTTAAAAAATGAGTAATTCAAGTTCTGAAGAGCTACCAAGCGATATTGAAGAGGCAGCAGGTAATGCTCTATTATCAGTAATTCCCAAAAAGTCAAAGGCAGTTTATGATTTGGCATACGAAAAATTTGTTACGTGGTGTGATGAGAAGAAAATTAAACATGTTAATGAGAAAGTTTTACTTGCATATTTTGAGGGTAAGAAAGATCTAAAAGTTTCCACATTATGGACACTTTACTCAGTGTTAAGGTCTGAACTAAATCTGAAAAGGAATATTGATATTAAAAAATATACAAATTTGGTAGCATATATTAAAAGTCAAGCGGACGGGTACAGTGCTAAAAAGTCAAAAGTTTTTATTAAAGAAGATTTTGCCAAATTTTTAGTGGAAGCTGATGACTAAGAATACTTAATGGCTAAGGTTGCAATGATAATTGGAATGGCAGGAGCATGCAGAAAAGCAGAATTAACATTTCTTCCAGTTGAAAATGTTATAGACGAAGGAAGCTATTTTCATGTTGATATCCCACCTTCAAAAACAAAAGTTATACGGCAGTTTGCAATTACCACTGGAGACATTGAAAATACGAATCTTGTTGAAATATTAAGAAAATATATTAAGTTGCGTCCCCAGGTTCTTAAACACAACAGATTTTTTGTAAAATATGCGAATGGAAAATGTACCAGAAATCCTGTTGGAATTAACACATTTAGCAGTCTGCCAAAAGTTATTGCACAATTTCTTCGTCTTTCAAACCCTGTTCTATATACTGGCCACTGCTTTAGAAGAAGCTCTGCCACTTTTCTAGCAGACAGTGGCGCTGATATTTTAAAATTAAAGAGGCACGGAGGTTGGAAATCTAGCTCTGTTGCGGAGGGATATGTCGAAAATTCTATGAATAATAAGAAACTTATAGCGCAAGAAATATTTGGTGAAACATCTAAAGCAATGTGCGCCACTTCCCAAATAACAGCAAGTTCGAGCAATGAAAAAAATATGTCGTCGGGAATTAATTTGAATAATTGCAATAATTGTGTTATCAATATTTATAATAATTAATTAATTTATAATTTATGTTTTTAACTTGTATTATAACAGTTTAATAAATAGAATAATTCTTTTTGTCACTAATTTTGAAATACATTTTTCGTCACCAATTGCATAAAATTTTATTTTATGCAACTAGTTACAAAAAGTAAGACGTTTCATAATGTCAATCAGTTTTAAAAAGTGTCACTTTATATGTCAAAATTAGAAAAAAAATTTTTTACGTCATGAAAAAGCTGGTGTCGGCTGGTGCCGTTTTCGACTAAATGGTGTAAAATGGCGGCCAGTTCAAATTTTAAATAACAAATTCAATTACGCACACTGATGGGTTTAATATTTTTACAGCAAGTTTTCAGGGCGGATTTTCTGAAAATTCGAAGCTGACTATGGGCAGCAAAATGAAAAAAAAAAACGATTTTTAGCCTTTTCACATTTGTAGGTTATGGTTGCGTTTCTAAGGGTCGGTTTTATAATATCGAATTAAACTGCAGAGTACAGATTAAACTACAGATCTCAAAAAAGTCTGTTTTATAATGTCAGTAATCTTTAGTTTGCAGATTAATTACGTCACAGTAAAGTTAAACTTCAATCGGTGGATGGGGATGGTTTAAACTCTGGATTATCAGATGTCAGATGTTCATAACCTCAGAGTTAATAAAATTTGGTGTAATATTTGATGGATGTATTCGAAATATGTGATTATTTACAATCCGATGATGACAGAAAATTATACGCTCAAAGTTCTGGAAATTTTAGAATCAGACCTATAGTTACAAGGAAGAATGTAAAAATATATAAGCTGTTTAGATTGGGCCAGTTATTATTTTATTGGAGCTAATTCAAAATTTATTATTACATCTGACAGAAAGGTAAAGATTTATGTTTGATCTCCTCACACCTATATGCTTATTGTTACCAGAATCTTTAGAATGCCTACACAAATCAACTGCCTCTTGTATAATTAAAAATATTTCACTAATAAAATTAGTTCAGCGAATTTGTCCTTCTATTTCCCTCCATTTTTTACAATAATAACTCGAAATGTCATGTCAAATTGTCGAAATAGTTTAGAATCAAACTACGTGAAGTTGCAATTTCTGTTGAACAGTAGTGCCAACGGTATAAATTTAAGTTTGTAAAGTAAAGTTTAAATCATGGTTTAATCTTAAGTTTAAACTTAAGATGAACGTGAAGTTAATCTAACATTATAAAACCGGCCCTTAGACCTCTAAGTTTAATTACAAAGATTTTGTTTCTGTTATGTTGTCCCGATCGGACCTATATATCTCGAGTTATTCACATTTTTAGGTTGAAAAACTCTTAACCGAGTTTTTCAACTTAAAAATTAATCAAATAGAAGCACAGGATCTTTGAAGTACAACTTTTTTTAGGTACTTCTTGGCACCTCAAAATTTTTTGTGGAAAAAAATCCACTTCAAATTTTATTTTGACTGCATTATGTACAGTTGTCTAATGTCAAGTATAATTGTGGAAAATACATAGTAAAAGTTAACTTACTTTTGTATTACTATTTTGATTTGTAACTGTATAAATTGTTTTTAAATTAGTAATAATTTCCTTCCCTAGCATAGAGAACGCTGGACTATTTATAGCATAGTGGATATTAGAAATATTTTATTTGAGTGTAAAAAATCAATTATCTGAAATAAATTGTATTTTTAGAGCTGTTTTCTTCTATTGTTTCTGACTCACTAAAAGGATTAGTAAAAATTCTGACCTCATACCTTTTAGTGAACTTTAAATCGTATTAAAATATGTAAATTATTTGAGAAGTTCTTCTTGCTTAATTTTAATGAATTCTGCTTGTAAAAAATTAAATTTACAGTATTTGTTAAATAACTGTTTTTGTTAATGTTGTTAAAATCTGCAGAAAATGCCACACATTCTAAAACATCCGATGTCTCCGATTATGAAGGATCTATACAGACGAAAATTCTACAGGAACCACCTATATACCTCACCAATAGACAGACAAAACAATTGCATTGCTAGTACATACACGTAGTATTTTTAGGAATGTGTTTGTTATCAACATGCAATCAAATATACTTATTTTTTTCTTCATAAAATAACAGATTTGTTTTTAATCAATAAATTATCTAGTTCTAAAAATATTGTAACATATTTATCTATTAGTATTTGTACGCATTTAGTAAGCTTTTTTACTACTATTTTTTATTGTTATCTTGTTATTTCGATTAAATATGTTGTGAATGAAAAACCAATGATGATTATACTTATCATCGATTATTTTTAAAACATATAAAATTCTTGTATCCAGTTAATGCAAAAAATATATTTGTATTATTTAAATTGTTGACATACAAAATATTTTTTTTTATCGTGATGCTACGCATATTTTATTTCACTGTCAGATATTACGTAAATTATGTATATATTATGTCGCTTCACCTTGTTATAATTATCCAGAGTGCGTAGTTGTACTAATATCATCACCAAATTTCACTTAACTCTCCACAATACATCTAACAGATGATTAATATATGGTGTTGCAGTTTCTTGCGTACGCACGACCGAGGTCAACTATAAAACATTAATTTTTTTATTTTGTTTTCTGTACAGTATAGATACGTATCTTTGGTACATATTTTTTACTGACTACTCGATTGAATATTTCCTTTATATATAGTCATGTCGCTCAAAAGATATATAAACAATTTAAAGTAAACTAATATGCGAACTTCTCCCTCTTTAATCTAGAATTTAAATCTCTCCTATGCTCTTTGAACTCCTAAACATTTAGGTCTCAGACATCAACATCCATTTTATAACCTGTTTCAATTCATGATAATAAATATTTGCTTTGCTTCCCTCGCAGGTTGCACCCAAATTTATGATGTCTAAGTAACAATTAATCGGAGAGAAAGTAAATCTTAAAGTCAAAATGAAGAAAATAGGTTTTTCTTGATGGAATATACAGGGTGTCCCACGACGAATTGCAGCGATCGATATCTCGAAAAGTAGACATTGGAAAATTTTGAAAATTTGGTAGTAAACTAATGTCGGTGGGGACAACTCGGCTAAAATATTTTCAAAATGGTGGCACGTCCAGTTATACCGGAAGTAGATGCCAACTTGCTTACTTTAAACGGGACACCCTATATATTATTACATTTTTCGATTGTACGCAAAATTTTAGGCCGATTTTGTGTATCATGTCTTATGCCTAAGTCTCTCTGTTTTTGACATATTTCAATTTTTATGTCAAGAATGACGTTTGCAGGCCCTAAAAGAATCATTAATTCTTTGTATAAGGAAGCCTTTATTATCTAATTAGGGTTGGATTCTTTGGCGAAAAAAACCTACTTTAATATAGTTTTTATAATATTTTGATAAGTATTAATTATTAATTAATAGAGTGTTCAAAAAATAATGAGAAAACTGTCAAAAAACAATTTTTTTCCAAATGAAATCCCCAAATTTTTATTATCTTATCTTATTTACCATTAAAAATAAGGGTAAGTTTGTGTATGGATGTCTATTCCGAAAATGTTTAGTTTTCGAAATATGGCCGATTCAGTATTTTTATATGAGGCTTTCACTATGGATTTTAAGTTCAATTACTGTTAGTTGGCTATGGCAGCGTTGAGTGTTAAACAAATGTGTGTAACTGTCACTTACCATTTGACAATTATCATGCCAGAGCGCTTAAATTATATGCACTATGATTATGTAAATTTGTTTATAATCTGTGGAGAATGCAACAAAGTTTTATCAAGAACTTGTGAAATACTTGCTAATAGATATCCGCTCTAATCCTGGAAAGCATTCCTTACTCTTGCCTGACAATCTTGTATTGTTGTGACTAGATTAAAATAAACCATATCTATTATTGGTCCCTATATAAAATAGTCTAGGACAAACAGATCAGGAGAATGAGAAGGCCACAGAAAAGATCCATTGTTAGCAATTTTGCAAGAAGTTGCTGATTAGAAAGCTGTTATGTGGTGGGGTGCCATCGTGTTGGTAAAATATTTGTATTGTAAAATATGTTTCGCTAGCGGTAAATTGTTCAAATATTCATTATCTAAATCTTGTAATATATTTAAATATTCTTCTTTTAAAAAAAGTTGATACGTAATTTGAAAAAAAGAAATTATATAAGTATTAATTCATTACCATTTCGGTTTTCTTCATAAAAATGTAGTTTTACGACTCCATCATTTGTCACAGCACAGTCAAAATTATGTTGCCCAAAAATCGAAAGTCTTGTAACATTGTTAAAATAAATTCGCAAAAGTGAACTCTTCTGGCCAAATCGGTGTCCTTTAGGTGTGGAACCATAAAAATGGAATAGGGAAGGAATTTTTGTTACAGAATAATTGTGTGAACAGAGTTCTTGGAGATTCCTGTTTGTAAGGCCTCTTGTCTTAAAGATGTCGATTGACGATTGGTTTTATTTTATGAATTGTTGACTTAACGGTACCAGAATTTTTGAAATTCTCCATTATTCATTTAATACTGTTCGGAGACGGTTTTTGTATCTCTGGATATCTATAATTGTTCACATGTTCTTGATAAACCTTTGTTACATTATCCATAGATTATAAACAAATTTAAATAATCCTCGTGCGTATAATTTAAGTACCCCGCCATGATAATTAATATTTGTCAAATGGCAAGTGACAGCTACATACATTTGTTTAGCACTCAATGCCGCCATAGCCAACTAAGAGTAATTGAACTTAAAATCCATAGCAGAATCCTGATATAAAATTACTGAACTGGCAATATTCTGAAAACTAAAAATTTTCAGAATAGACATCCATACACAAATTTACCCTTATTTTTAATGGTAAATAAGATAAGATTTTAAAAATTGGAGGTTTTCATTCGAGAAAATAGCTTTTTGACAGTTTTCTCAATTTCCTTTTTATTCTTATTTTTTGAACACTTTGTATTAATACTTATCAAAATATTATAAAGATTATTAAAGTAGGTCTTTTCAACTGCAATTTATTTGCAGTACACCAAACTTCTAAACGATCAAGGTTAGATTGCAAGGCAACGCAATTCTCAGTACAGTTAATGTCAGTAATTAGTTTCAAGTCATCAGCAAAGAAGTTTATGACACAAGAATTTCGCTTAAATCATTTATAGAAAGGAGAAACAACAACGGTCCGAGATTAGACCCTTGCGGTACACCAGATGTTGATATAGTTATAGCCATTATATGAGACATATTGCTTCCTTTAACTTAAGTAAGCAATAAGAAATGTTTGCATTGTAAAAATAGTAAAACCAAAGCTGCCTAGTTTATTTAAAAGGTTAAGATAATATTGTAGATGACTCAAATAATGTTAACTATTTAATGTATGCCGATGATTTGAAACGTTTTCTAAAATTAATTTCATTGATAACTGCATTCAATTACAAAAAACATAGGTAAAGTAAGTGACTGATGTATTAAATGTAATCTCCCGTTAAATTCCAAAAAATGTAATGTAATGTCTTATACACCAAATTGAATACAATCTCCTACGACTATACCACAAATGATACCATACTTCACAGATCTGAATCTCTGTGAGATTTGGGGTTCGTATTTGATAAAATTATACTTTTTAATGTACATGTAAATACCATTGTCACTGAATGTAGTAAAATGTATGGACTTGTAGTCAGGAATTTCCGTGATTTTTCGAATTTAGATACACTCAAGATACTGTAATATTGCTATATTAGATCGAAGCTCGAATATGCCGCACTTGTTTGGACCCCATACCCCACACTACAATGTGCATATTAATAGTTTGGAAACAGTACAACGTAAGTTTGTGTTATTGCATTTTAAATCAGAAGGTTTTTATCCAGCGGTAGGTTTTCCGCAAGAGGACTTGCTGCGTAAATACTCGTTGGTCTGAGCCGTAGGCGAGAATGTTTCTCACAAATATTTCTTCATAAAATTATTAACAACACTATTAATGTGTCACGATTGCCGTCAAGCATTAGTTTTAATATTTCCAGTACTTCTCGTAACAGCAGTGTTTTTACCTGACTACACCACGTACGAGTATTTAAAAATTCTCGGCAATTATCAACGCTTATGATTATCGAAGATAATACATATTGATCTGTACTCTTTTTTTACTTGTTTGTTTTTTTTTGTGTTGTACTATCGTTGCTTACGTAATACACATTAACTTGTTTTCTTCTTTATTTTTGTTTTTCATGTAAAGGCCCGATGTATATTTTTCTAAAAATTTTCTATTCATAATCTACTATTATATTGATGGACAAAGTGAATAATTAAATATGTACTTAACCTCAAAAGATTCGAGAGGCGAGTATATACCGTTTTTAAATAATTTAATACATCTTTAACAATAATGTTTCGATACCGCCAAATAATTGCCAAGTTAACATATTTGTTTAAACGGCCAAAAAAATTAGGTTAATAAAAGTATTTTTGATTTGTATTAACAAATACTTTCTTTTCATTTATTTTAACACTATTTTTCATGATTGCATTTTTGAATTTTTTCTTGAAACTAAAAAGTTTTAATAATGTAGTAGCGAAAAGTGTCTAGAAAGAGGCTTCTAAAAATGTCTTACTGATATTTGTAGCATTCCATGTTTAAAAAATGGAACTTGGTCCTGTACAATCGTCTTGGTTCACCCTGCATATTCGAAAATGATTTCCACTTATTGTCCCACTTTGTAAATTTTTCAAAACATATGCAAATATTTGCAAAAATTAGCCTTTGGCATTGCAATTTAATGCAAAATTATCAATAGATGTTAGAAGTGACAAAGGTCCAACATTAGAGCCTTGCGGAACTCCTGGAATTTATGATTACGTTGACGATTTTTATACGTTGTAATGTACAAATTTTAGCCTATCTAACGGGTATGACTGCAAAAAATAACAAATAATAAACAAATTCAAGGCAAAGAGTTTAATTGGTTAGCCTTAGAGAAATAAGTAAAAATATCGTATGTAATCATTGTTAACATGATAATCCTTTTATATTTAACATGGAAATCTAGTACATTCTTATGTGCACTTGTTATTTGACCTATTTTAACATTATTTAATACATTCACCTTTGATCAATGTCACTAAATATATAAATTAGCTAATAATAACATAAATAATAGCATTACTGAGTCGTTTTCTTCTTTTCTTATTTAGAGCGCAAAACAAGTTCTTCAGCATTTTTGAATAATTCATAAACTAATTTGCTTAGATCCGGCAGTACTAAAAATAAACCGATTTTAATTTGCATCAGGATTCTCGCCAAAAATTCATTATTTTTACTATTTGTGCAAGTGCTTTTGACATAAACCTCATATTTTTTAAACACTATTTTTGCGTCACCCGACCATAAGGCTTCTAAGACTTGCAGCGGGTGACTTTTTTTAAAATCACCACAATACAAAAGGAAGATAAGTTTGTGCTGGGAAAAGTAAACAAATACAGTATTTATTAAGTAAAAAAAGAAGGCGAAGATATTCGAACTGGGATAGAGAGAAATAGGAATACGAATGAAACATCTTGAGAATATTCGTACTTTAAAAATTTTTCAACGTCAAAAAAATCGAATAAATATTCAAGGACTAACAGTAAACATTTAGAATGGTACACATATCCATTTGAAACGGTAGCATTTAAGATTTATTGACCAGGTAGTATATTAAATTTGCCGAAGCAATAATTAATTAACAATTAATTTTGTTAATTAAAACTTTAAACTTGGTTAACAAGTGATACGTTATTGATGGAATTTTGTGGACATGGGCACAACGTCCTCAATTTGACTTCGTCCCACTATCGATAGAATCCAATTAAACTTGTACGGTGGCGACCTCAGATTACTATAACAAACAAATTGACTCGACGGATGACAAGGTCAAGGAAATTAGGGTTTAATAATTTGTGAAAAGGTACACAAGAATTACAGCGGGATGCAGCATATTTTTAAATAATATTAATACACGGACATTAGGCAAATTTATGTGGAAAAAAAATTATAATAAGCTGGTGTCTATAATAGTTAGCTTATGTGTGTAAGAGTACATATCAAAAAAGTTCCCACCCCTAAGGAGTAAGCTTCATCCCTATCTCACCCCCTTTAGGGGCGCCGCACTGGTTTCTCTACAACATCTTTTAAACGCTTTATCTTAGGGTAAAACCTAAGCATAGAAAAAGGTTTGTCACAAAATTCTCTACAAAAAAGTTTCTGTGTTATGTATCGATATTGTTATTACTTTTTATGTTATTAAATTTAAAGATTTACAGTTCTCAAATGTCCTTAAGAACTCAACAAAAACAGTTCTTTTTTGCTCATGCATTTAGTGGTAGTGATACAACGTCTGCTTTTTTTGGAACAGGCAAACTCCAAACTATAAATTTATTAAACTCGAAAATAAATTTACAAAAAGTTGTTAAAACTTTTAACAAATCAAATGCTACAAAATAGGATATTACTGAGGCTGGGGAAATATTTGTTCTTGCATTATATAAAGCACAAAGAAATGAAACGTAATAAATCATCATAGGTATGTTCTGTTTAACACCTCGCTTGACAATTCTAGTCAAAATTGCTAATGGCTATTTTTGGTGCTTTTTTAAATTAAATTCTATATAATTTATAAAAAGTTGTTGAAACAGAATATTACAAGGCTGGATAAATATTGTATTTCCATCCAAAAGTGTTTTTGTTACCTACCTACCCCTAAATTTGCCGTCGATTAACGTAAACACCCTTAATAATCTGCAAACGGCCTATCTATAGGACATGTTTTATAGAAAATTTAATTCTGAATATTTTTCAATACCTCTATCTTTGTCGTAGAACATCACATTTCCAAGATATTATTGAAAAACCAGCAGGGTGTCATTATAAGGTTGAAAAAGGGATGAAGCTCACCAATTAGGAGTGGGAACTTTTTGATCCTATATTCCTAGCACTATCAACTGTCGATTCAGAAAATATCAGCTTGTTATAATTTTTTTCTTCTACTTTTGCTAATTTTCGTGTACTATATAGCCCGAGAGCTCGTGAACCCTCTATATAACGGTCTTTCTGTAAGGCTAGGAATTTGTATAGTGATGAATTAAAATACAGTAAACATGAAAACGATGACCTGGCAGGCACCAGCCCTGCACATCATCAGCCCTTATATTTTTGAAAGTGTGAAAAAAATAAAAAAAATAAACTTGTCTATATATATTAAAATCGTACAGGTGCGAGCCCCTTGCGCTTTCGCATTCTGCTGGCGGATATTCTCCGGTTTGCGGCGGAGCCCAAGGTCGGGAGCGGGACGAGCGGAAGCGGGAGGCAGAACTACGTCCTAAGTTTATATTGGCGACGCGTGCTTTTCGGGGTTGATATTTTTAATTAGACTAATAATGTCAGATATCTCTTTCTCCACACATTTTTACGACCCTCAAAATGAATTTGCGTTGCTCTTTTTTGATGACGTAGACGCCTGGCTTATTTTGGTAAACGTCAAAAATTTACGTTTTTTCCCCGTTCCTGGCGGCCTTAAAATTCGATTTTGCCGGTGGGATTTACGATTTGCTTTCATTGCCATTCATGTCCTTTCCATATCGACATCGTGCGGCCGTCTGCGGGATGTTTTTCGCCAGATATGAGCTTTTAAAGATTGCGTGTTTGGTGTTTTTTCGCGATTCCGGCGAAATACGCACATTTTCGGTGTTCCTTGAATAACTTCTAAACCGCTGGAAATTTCTTAAAAATAAAAACTCCCAAAGGACAAGATTATTTAATTAGAAATCGTTTCCATTTTTCAGATCTCACCTTCGACGAGCCGTTTTCGAGCTAGAGCGTTTTGAAGGACATGACGTCGGGTGTTCAAAATACGTAGCGTTTTCGTTAAAAGCCGAATATCTCGGCAAATAGGCCGTTTTCGGCGAAAATGTTCTTACCTAACGAAAATATAGCTAAATAAATTATCTACCGCTATGCAGAGTTTCATTACTCTACTATAAATATTAAGAAAGTTGTGGCCTTTAGAAAATGCGACTTTATAGTAAAACCGAACATTTTATTGCCGTCAAATAATATATTCTGAATCTTATCATGTACGTGAAACACTTTGTAAAGATGACATGGTAGTCGTGCGGTTATAGTCGACGCGTTCCAAGCGATGGGTCCCCGGTTCCCACACAGCTGCTTTTTTTTGCGTAGATCTAAAATTTTGTCTGTATAATGATTTCAAAAATATTTTAGGCGATATACCGTTTTTGGGAACATTAGCTGTGATTGACCGATTTTATATCCATTCTACTATAGACTGTACGGCAAACGGCAAATTTACGCAAGGGAGTAGAAAAAAATTTAAATAGATTTTCCTCATCTTTCATTACATTTTATAGATATTTCTTTCATGAATTCGTATCTCGAACGATTCGGGGAATGTCGTTTCAATATTTTATAACGTATTCGAATTTAAAATATATGTTCGGTTAATATTGAAAAATGAAAAACTGAAAAATAAAAAACTGAAGAATGAAAAACTGAAAAATGAAATAATAAAAAATGAAAAACTGAAAAATGAAACTGATGAAAAACTGAAAAATGAAAAACTAAAAAATGAAAACCTGAAAAATAAAAAACTTGACAATGGAAAACTGAAAAATGGAAAACTGAAAAATTATTTTATGACGTACATTCAAAGATAATTTCTTAGAATTTTGAAAATAAATGATGATCAATTGTTACTTTGTTTTTTAGGAGGCTGTAAGCATGGTGTGGCACTTATTTTTTGGCTATTTCGGAAAACTTTGGAACTCTCTATTGCATCTGTGGAATATTACTGGCGGAAACCTACACTGTTCAAAATTGGAACGGTACTGAAAGCTACGAAATTTGTAGATATATTTAAGAAAGCCGTCCCAGTACCAGAACTTCAAAATAATAACAAAGTTATTGATGAAGGACTTAAGAATAGCAGCCTCGGTGTGTTGTTTGAATATTTTAAAACTTGTGAGAACAACACTGAGAAAGTCTTACTTTCTAATTTAGCAAATGATTTCATAAGAGATTGTGAAATGTGAGAAGTGCGGAATGTTTTATCAAATTTTGTAAAAAAGAAGTAACCAAGGATATGTGTGACAAAAAACAACTAAAGAGCAGTCTTGTTGCTGTAAGTTTAAAATTTTAATATGATTTAGTTGATCCATAGTTAAGTATAAAAAAAAATTAACAAGCGGCTTTGATCAGCAGAAGCACCTTACAGATAAGCAAAAAGCTGCATAAAGGCTAGTTAGCCCTTAGGTTAAACCTGACCTAAACGCCATATTTAATATGTTCTATTTTCGTACCTCAAAAGGTGTTATAGTTCTCAGAGAGCATACCAAAAATTAGGGCTGCTTTCTTAAACCGTTCTGAAGTTGGTAGTGGAAAACACTTTTTCTTTTAAGAAACTCACCCATATTATTTTTATTTAAAACAGATACTCAACTAAAAGTAAATTAACGTACTTTTAAAGAGACGCATTTTATAAATCGATTTATAACTGCTATCACCAAATAATTTACAACAAAACAATTACATACCATGACTACGAGAACACATTAATGCTTCGTACAGCGCACTTACTCCCGACCACAAAATATTAGACTAAACTCCTCTGATTAACAATTCATTATTAAACTGCCATCTTTTTTAATTAATCCACCTACGTTATACATATGTAATTATTTTTTTTTAACCACAGCAACTTTAATTGTACTATTAAAAGTAGACCGACTCAATGCTTAACTTTAATAGAATTATTCCAAAGGTGAACAGGGTTAATTGTTATAATGTTAGTATTAGAAAGGCATAATGGACCTTGATTGGGAAAGTACCACCGCTCACAAAACTAACGTCACATATGCCAGAATGGTTTTTTCTTAAAGAAATGATGTTTTTTAAATGTCAATAACATGACCCTTATGACAAATTTCGTGCATTTAAACAATTTTATTTCTCTATTTGAGCGGCAGTAAAAGTCTTTTACGACCGGGCGTTAAAATATACTTTATGGGCAAGTATTTGGGGCGTTAAGTGTTATTTTATGGCCCGTGGGTGATAAAGTACTTGTTTTTCGATTTTCTTTTTTTGTGGCGTAGGAGAGCGCTGTAAGTTGAAAATTGAGTTTTAGGAGTCGGCAGCTGCTGCCCCATTTCACAGCTATCTTGAAAATAGAGGTGCAAACAGTTCCTGCCTAAATCTCCGTAACTGATAGTTGTACAAAAAAAATGTACAAAGATTTTTTGTTGGAAATCGAATTTTCTACAACCATACATGAGTAACTTTTCGTCGAAAATTCAGTAATATAAAAGTTATAAGCCAAAGAGGATATAATTTGCTTTAAAAATAATATTATTAAAATTATAGCTCCTAAACATAATTTTTTAACCAAATTATATCTTCTTTAGCTTATCGCGTTCATATTATTGAATTTTCGACGAAAGAATACTCGTGTAAAGTTGTACAGAATTCAATTCTAAACAAAGAATCTTTCTATAATTTCTTTTGTAGGTCACACAGTTACGGAGATATTAGGCAAAAACTGTTAGCGCCCCTATTTTCAAGATGGCTGCCAAATCGGGCGGCTGCCAACCACGAAAACTAAATTTTAAACTTAGAGCGCTCTTCCCCTAATTACGCAACAAAAAAAGAAAATCACCTCCTACCCAAAATGTTAGTAGTAGCAAATTTAAGGAAGACGGGTTATAATTACTACTTTATCGCCCGCTATAAAATTAATTTATCGCCCGCGGGCCATAAAGTTTCACTTAACGCCCCGAAAATATATGATGGAACTTTTGGTACAACAAATCGAGAAAAGATAACGGTTATCCCATTTTTTGTGAGCTATATTTCAGTAAAAAAAATTTGAAATCCATAGCGTACTTTGTGAAAAAAGCTGAGAAATAGGAAAACCACAAACAGTTATAGCTTCCTTATTTGGGAAGATACGAGAAAAGTTAAAGGGATGAAAGTTGACGGCAGTAGAAAGTAGTGTGCATAAGAAAATTCGAAAAACGTAGTTGGCTTTGTCATACGCTCTCGTGCGAAAATGAAAAGAACAAATTTCAAAGTCCGAGACCGAGAGATTCATAATGGCTTGCCAGGACGGTGTATTTAACACCGTCGTCTATCGACGTCGTGTCATGGGTATGGAGGTCCCTGATGTCAGCTGCAGGGCCTGCCGTAGGGCGCCGGAGACTGTAATGCACTTACTATCGGCTTGCCCGACATACCCAGTCTCGGCCTATATTCACAGACCCGACGCAGCATTACGAGTTCTTTACTATCATCTAAGGCACTCGTATGAGATAGACGAAACACCAGTGCTGCCTTACGCTACGGAAGATATTGAGTCCGTTGTGGGGAATGAGAAGTGTCTAATTTATTGGAATTAATCATTTCCCACCGTCAGGCAAATACAAGCCTGACATAGTACTCCTCGACTGTAGTGAATACGACCAGAATTGAAACCGTATAAAAACTAAAAGCCGGCATCTCTTTATTGTTTTTCTTATGACAAGCATTTCTGTTTACCTCCGCAACAGATGCCGACTATTTTTGCTGGCTTCTAGTTTTTTTACGGTTTCGATTCTGGTCGTATTCACTATACCAACTCAAGACAATGTATGTCGTGGAATTCTCAACTCCCGCTGAGAGCAACATTGTCTTGAAAGAGGAGGAAAAACGGACAAAATATCGAGATTTGCTCTTCGAACTCCGCAGGTTTTAGCCAGGCCGTTCTGTTAAAATAGTAGTACTTATTATAGGAGCCCTCGGTGGAATGAGACAGACGCTGCTTTCAGAACTGAAGATCATATCGGCATGCCGAGATTCGGCAGAGATCTTAACCCGCAGAATGCAGAAGGCTGTCATCCTCGGTTCATTGCGACTACTCAGGATACACGATTCACGGACCTGGTAGTCACTCACCCCACGGGCGTGGGGAGTGGCTATTGGTATTTATTATCAGCTCCCCTCTGTGAGGGTCGAAACCACAGAGTAGGGTGATTGGTTTTTTGTAAAATAATAATAATAATAATATATTTGTCATAAATTTCACACAGAAATATTAACAGCGTCAAGAAAGTAAAAAAACATCTGCACACACATATAAAAACATATAAACCTAAATATAAATAAAAGTAACATAAATAAGTAAAATCATGTATAAACGTATAAACGATATAAAACATGTCACAAAAATTTTAGCTGATGTGTCAATATGGTCAGTTTTAAATTGTACAAATATTAGGTCCCGTGTGCAAATTAGTGAAGCAGTATTATGCGATACATGAATATTTTCGGAAAAATGTGTACATTACATTAATTGCTTGTATGGGGCGCATCTCGCAAAGATGGCAGAGGGGTGAAAACTACCCCTATACAATTCTTTTAATATATAATTAAAAAATTGCATTATTTGATTAAATTGACCCAAGCTTACTTAAAATAATTAAAAAAACCGCTGCCCAAGGAATCACTACTTCCACATCCAGATTTTGTATCCAAGTTTAATGCACACTAAAACCCAATATAATATTTTATTCCCTTTAATAATAGAGTGGGGGTGGTGGAGGGGCTGGCTAATCTAAAAAAAAATTTAGAAGTTCTTGGTTCTCGTATACACACTAAATCCCGATTTAATTTTTTATTCCCTTAAACAATAGGGTGATAGAGGGGGTAACTAATGCCAAAATAAATTTTAGAGGCCCTTGGTTCAAATCCCAATTTAATTTTTTACTCCCTTTAATAATAGGGTGGCGGTGGCAATGGGGGTGGTAGAGGAGGTAGCTAACGCCAAAGAATTCTTTTTAAACGTTTCGTTTTTGTATACACACTAAATCACATTTTATTTTTTTTTACCCCCTTTAATAATAGGATGAGGGTGGTAGAGGGGGTAACTAACGCCAAAAAAATTTTTCATTCTATTAGTTAAAATTTTTGTGACATGTTTTATATCATTGGAAGGAGAAAAAATAAACAGAATTAATGGTGTCATGGCCTACTTTGAGATTTGTTCTTTTGAGTGTATGCCAAGGCCAACTGTGTTTTTCGAATTTTTTTATATACATTATTATTCTTATTATCCTCGCCGTCAACTCTAACCCCTTTAACTTTTTTCGTATCTCCTCAAATAAGGAAGCTATAACCGTAAGCAATTCTATGCCTTGTTCTACAGAAGTCTCGCATACAGTATGCCTTAGTATTTGAGAAATATGAAAAATGGTGCCATGAAAAGAAAATTAAGGAAATAATTGGTGAAAAAGTTCTACTAGCATATTTCAACGAAATAAGTAAGGATAGTAAACCTACTTCATTATGAATTTATTATTTCATGTTAAAAACGGAATTGACAATAAGAAAAAACGTAGGCATAAAAAGTGTGCTAATTTATTTGCCATGCTTAAAAGAAAATCGGAGGGTTATAAGCCGAAAAAATCTAAAATTTTAACCAAAAGACATGTAACAGCATTTTTACAAACAGCCGACAATTTGCCGATATTTGATTTAAAGGTAATTTTTTTCAATATTCTTTTTGCTTTTTGAACAAAATATTTATTTTTACGGTCTTACTGAGTTTTGAAGTGGCAGATGCCTGTAGAAGAGCAGAATTGACAAACTTATCAAAAGAAGATGTTGTAAATGAAGAAAATTGCTTAGACTTAGAGATACAAAAGAAAAATTGATAGAGAATTTGTTATAACCCCAGGAGGCATAGAAGGTGTTCATATGATGGATACTGTTAAAAAGTACCTATACTGAAATGAAACCTCCAAATTGTACATACATAATTTAGATATAGAAATACGAAATGCGTTAATATTACCGATTGGTATAAATACAAATAGTACCCTATAAAATTGACAATTTTTTGAAACTATCCAACCCTAAACAGTATACTGGATACTGTTATCGACGTTCCTCAACGTCAATAGTAGCGAATGCTGGAGCCGACCTGTAAAAAGGCATGGTGGATGGAAAAATAATGCAATTGCAGAGGGGTACATTGAAACCGCTGAAGAAAATAAAAACAAAACTACAATTAAAATAATATTAGCTGACAGTACTTCATCAGCATCACCTTCGGTTCGTTCTGTAAATTGCAGACGCGTGCTATAAAAGACTTCATATTATTATAGCACTTATAATATAAATAGCTATTATCCAGGTCTAGACATGCTTGTTGCATAAGTAACGCTTTATTTATATCGCGTTCCCTTTCCAATTTCATTATTATTTGTACCAATTATATTTCGGGTTATTTTGTCATCTTCTATAAAAATATTTTCTAGGTACCTGGTACTCGATAATATTAACAATTATTTTGGTGTAATCTATTTATCAGATAAATTACAAGTTACATAAGCTCAAATCTGAGTGGTATGTACTTAATGACACTATCCTCATTATTTTCAATTTTCTTTTATTAATGTTAAATAATCCATACATGTTTCCTTGAAATTTATTTATTTATTTACATGTTACCTACTAAGATAATCAACTAAACGGGATATAATAAAAGTGCTAATAACACATGATTTTTTGTAAATACATATTTAACTTATTATTATTTAAAAAACCCAATAGTTAAAAAATGCATCAACTAAGAAGAAATTCGAGAAATTCTTTTGGCGCTTTATAGCCCAGTTACCAGAGACTCATTTTGACAAAAAGTTAGAATTAATTGTTGCCTCGCTAATTTCTTCATGAAAGACTAGTTTTTTGCTAGTAGGAAGTGGTCCAAAAACGGTCAAAAAGGCTTGTAGGTAAAAAAATATTTTTTCGTTTTTCGTTTTCGACAAGTTTCCAAGTGAAAATTTTCTAACCCTAAAAGATGGAAAAAGTACCAATGATTTAAAAGTTAATTTTATTATACCCTGGATACTTTAGAGCATAAAAATTAATCTTGGATTGAACTTTAAGGTATAAATAAACAGGCTATATCTACAAGGATTTTTTTTCAAAATAGTATTTTATTTTATTTATTTACACTGCTCTACAAATTACAACAATCCAATTACAGAGCAGGAAGTAGTCCCGCAAAATTATAAAAAACATACATAAATACCATATATAACATATATAACAACATACATAATAACAATATAGTAAGTACTTAATATAAATCATATAGGTAGAAGAAGAAAATTAATACATTATTTTAATAGAAGTGATTTTAATGTTTTAGGGCTAGTGTGAAAAATATCAATATTCGAACAAAAATTATGAAAATTGTGACATATTTTAGATAACGACGAAAAGTTCATAGTATTAGTACGGGCATTTGGTGTATAAAAAGTTTCGCGGTTATGTGCCGATACAGATGGAACTCTGAAATTAATTTGGTCGAGAATTTCTGGACAGTCTATTTTGCTATTTACAATGTTAAAGAGAAACATACACATGCAATAAATTCTTCGATGTTCCAGAGATTTAAATGACCATCTTTCTAGTAGTTGGTCATGCGGTGTTCCGATAGCCGGGTAAAAACCATCAATTTCAAAACTAAGAAATTTCATTAATCGTCTGAATATTTTCTAAATTTTTTACATGAGTCTCATATCCTGGACTCCAAATTATACAGGCGTATTCTAATTTCGATCTTACGAAGGTATTGAATAGCATTTTTATAGTATCGATATTTGTAAAACTACGACCAGTTCTGCATATGAAGCCTAACGTTTTGAAAGATTGCTGGATTATGTGATTCATGTGAGGAACAAAAGATAATTCACTATCAATGGCAACACCTAGATCTTTAAACGTATCAGGTCTGTTGAGAGATATATTGTCAATTTTATAATCGAATATAATTTTTTTCGGACTTTTACTGAAAGTAAGAACATTACATTTTATCGCATTAAGGTGTAAGCCATTGTTTACACACCATGTATTTAATCTGCTGAGGTTACTTTGGAAATATAGACAGTCATTAGAGTCTCGAATGTTTGTAAATAGTTTCATGTCATCGGCATAGAGTAGGGTATTATAATTAAGGTCTTTATTGATGTCATTTACAAATATATTGAAGAACAGGGGTACCAGGACTGATCCTTGTGGAACTCCAGATTCGACTGTTATTTCATGAGATTTATAGCCACTATAGTGTACAAATTGGGTTCTACCGCTTAGATATGACTTGAATAGCTGAAGCAGGCCATTTAGATCAAGTTTGTGCAGTAAGATTTCGTGATCCAATCGATCAAATGCTTTAGAAAAGTCTGTATAGATGACGTCTGTTTGGAGTCCCTCATCTAACGATTGTGATAAGAATTGGGTTATGCAAAATAGATTTGTTGTGGTAGATCTACTTTTCATAAAGCCATGCTGCTGTGTTATTATGTTTGGTTTTACATGATTATATACACTCTCATGTAATAAATACTCGAATACCTTTGCAAAGTTGCATAGGGCCTGTAGTTGGTAATATCAAATTTGTTTCCTTTTTTAAAAACGGGACATATTTTAGAGTTCTTCCAAACGTTCGGAAAACAACTGGTACTGACAGATAGATTAAATATAATAGTAAGTGGGAGTACGAAAATATGTGAACAGTCTCTTAAAATAAAAACTGGTATTAAATCTGGACCGGCTGTCATTTTTGGTTTAAGTATATTGAGCGACTTTAAATAATAGGAAAGAATATTCGTAGAATGCCACAAATAACTTTCAGACAATAAAACGTCATTTTCATTGAATTTTTTTATTGTGAGGATATTGTTATTGTATGGAGTGTCATTAGTGATATTAAGATTAGTTGGTTTGGTATAAGACTCTTGAAAGTAATCAGCGAATGCATTTGATATTTTCGCTGGTTCATAAAAATTTTCATTTTTGTATGTAACATAATCGGGCATACCTCGATCACTCTTAAGTGAATTCACAAGTGACCAGAATTTATTCGGTTCGCTGCAAATATTGGATTCAACATCATTGATATATTCTCTATGTGATCTTTTTATATCGTTTTTTATATTTTGCCTAAGTATTTTAAATTCAGTCAAATACTCTGCGTTTTTTGTTGTTTCATACATTTTTAATAATTTCGATTTATGTTTAATTTTATTTATTATATCTGTCGTATACCAAGACGGATAATCATGCTTTCTGCTAACCGCTTTGGGTACGCAATAATTGAAAGTTTGCCATAATTTATTATAAAATGCATCACACGCTTCGTTTACATCTTTCAATTCGCCTAAGAAATCCCAGTTAATTAATGATAACTGCTCATAAAGAGTTGTAAAATTTGCTTTACGAAAATTATATCTAGGCTCAGCATTTAATGGTTTTTTATTACCAACGTTTTTAATATTTTGTTTAACTATTCTTAACGCAGGGTGATGTAAGTCTTCCTTAAGTAAAAACGTCAATTGCCTTTCCTACTTCACAATAATTTTTTGCAATAACCAGGTCCAGGATTCGATTATTTTGATTTTTCACCGAGTTAAATTGCTTCAAGCCAAAGAAGTTTAAGAAATTTTGCAGTAAGATGTTATGGTGATCCATGACATTTAAAGAAAAATTTGGAATATTAAAATCACCAAGAATCAAGATGTCGGTGTTATAAATATATTTAAGAGAAAAAAAAGTTCAAATAAATTTTGATATAGAGCAATCGACGTATTGGGTGGAATGTATATATAAATATATACAATATTTTGCCGCGGATATAAAGTTTAACGGCAACTAGATCTATAGAAATTAAGTCGTTTAAGTTAATCTGAATCGCTTCTGAGTTAATAGTATTTTCTACAGCAATGAGAACACCCCCGCCTCTACTACAATTCAAGTTATTAAAGTCTCTATCAGTTCTAAAAACATTATATCTACTTGTAAATAATTGAGCATTAAAAACACTGGAGTTAAGCCAAGTTTCTGTGAATGCTATAATTTCATAGTTGCAGGAGGTGATAGCATTTAGGGGATCCTGCGTTTTGCTATTTAACCCACGAGTATTTTGATAGTATATGGAAAGTTGATCATTGGGCGCGTGGATTTGAGAAGCAGAAGTGAGTGAGGGATGCGGTAGTGACTATTGTATGGCGAGTATATTATTTTTCAGTTTCTCACGTGCATCCAAGAACGCAAGACATTTTGCGTCCCACAAAGCATGATTAATTAATATCCGCATTTTGGTCGTTCCTTAAATTTACACAATTACTACAAACTAAAATTGTTTCTTTACAATCTGACAATTTATGGTTTTTACTGCATCGGGGACACACAGGGCTATCTTTAGTGCATTTGTTTGAACTGTGATGGAGCTCGTTGCAATTGAAACATCTACGAATTTCTATAGCATCATATACTGTACAGTAATCATAACCTACTAATACATACCCTGATTTATTTAATATTTATGTTTTAATATAGAGTGGGAAAAAAATAATAAAGCTTAACTATCAGGCGCAATTTATATAAATAAAAGTTACAAAAATTAATAGTAAGTATACCATTGGAAACCTGAATTCCCCCACTTTACAATGCTACCTTTTTTTCATTTACAATGGGAACATATTCTCTTTATTATATAGCGGTGGTCGAGAAATGCTTCATTTTCCCGTGGGACGCGCTTGAAATATTGAGCCGAACTAGCGAACTGTAATAATTTCTCATGCTAAGGGAAAAATTTATTTAAAAATTTTTATACTATTTTGTTGTAATATTTCCCGCTCTTTCACGTGGTGCTATCCGTTTTTATTTTTCATTATTAACAAAAAACTGAATTCTTAGGCTAGTTTTTTGCTAGTAGAAAGTGATTCAAAAAAATTTGCTCCAGCGAAATCTTAAAAACAACCCTTTGCCGATTCAGAGGGTTGTTTTTGCTAGTAGAAAGTAACTCAAAAAAATTTACTCCAGCGAAATCTTAAAAACAACCCTTTGAATCGGCAGAGGGTTGTTTTTAAGATTTTGCTGGAGTAAATTTTTTTGAGTCACTTTTCGCTAGCAAAAAACTAGCCTTTCAAATTAGCGAGATAACAATTAATTCCGACTTGAAGCCCCTGGAAACTGGGCTATTTAGAGAATTGGGGATATTACACAACTAAGAATAAGCTGCCATCATTACGTGATTTTAAATAGTTTATACGAAGGAGGGCTCATTTATTAGAAACCCTTGTTATGAATGCCAAGGTCAAGAGTAAAGAATCCTCTAATGAACACAGAACTTTTAGAGCGTAAATAATTAAGGACTCATTGAAAGGTAAGAATGACTAGATATGTGTTAAATGTAAGGGATTTCATAAAGTTAGTGTCTGTAAAAGGTTTCTTGCGCTACCAATAAATGTAAACGTAAGAGAAATAGATTGTGTCTTTGGTGTTGTGCAACTAATCATTTGATTTATAATTGTGCTGCAGGAAAACGTGCAAAATATCGATTAAATCACTACGTTTTGTTACATTGTGAGTCAAACAGTCAGTAGGCATAATTTTGAGCTTGGACAGGTGTTGTCCACGGCCTTAGTGAAAGTAAAAGATATGTGTGGAAATTTTCATCAATGCAGGGCACTGTTGAATTTAGGTTCCATAATCAGTTTTGTTTCTAATAAAACGTGTAAAAGACTGAATTTTCTGTCAGAAAGAGTGGATATTTCTATTACCGGCATTAGCCAAGTCTCAGTTAAAATATCAACAAGATGTGAGGTTGATACTCAGTCAAGCGAGAGCAATTTCAATATGACGGCTTCATACTTGGTCATTCCAACATAGCGACCTTCGTTTGAGGAAATGTAAGTTGCTTTAAAATCTCAATTTATATTGATCTAGCCGTTGTTAAGTTTTATACATGAAGGAATTGATATGTTGCTAGGCGCAAATGTGTTAGAAAGTTCATTCGAGTAGGCCAAATGCATTACGTATGATGAAAACTAAAGTTTTGTTTACACATACAGACGTGTCGATATGATCGGCAAAAGTTAGTTTTTTGTCAAAAGTTGCACTGAGGTCTTTAAACGTGGACGGTAGCAGTAGTAATTCGTCGCTTAGCGTGTACTCGTAGTTATACTCAGAATCTCTTGCTGAAAACAACATTACATTGCTAGATAGATTGATTTTAACATAGTAGGGATTTAGATTAGAGATATTATTTTGCATTATAATGCAGTCGTTTAAACCAGAGATTGTGTGAAGAAGTTTTATGTCATCTGCATATATTAAGAAGTGCACATCTAAAATATTGTCGGTGTCATTTATAAATATATTGAAAAGCAGTTGCCCAAGAACAGAGCATTGGGGAACACCTGAGGATGATGCATAATTATAGGACTTAAACCCATTATACGTGACATATTGAAGAATTGAAAGAATTGGAGAACTTTCTGGATGAGAATTTGTTGAAATTTGGGAATATAATAAATGCGGAAGGAGTTCTCAATGGTCGTGCATTCCCATTTATTCACTTCACTTTAGAGAAGTGTAAGAGTTGGGAATCAAATCTGTGAAATCTCACCCGAAACTACTAGTAGAGAACGTGTTTATGACTAATGAGGATTATAGTATCATATTGTGGCAAATTAAAGCCGTCCTAAATTCACGTCCTTTTACACTCATTTTCTCAAATTCATCTGAACTTGATGTTCCTTACGCCTGCCAATTTTCTTATTGGTAGAAGAATTACTTACGTCTTTGCCGGACCCAAAGTTACTGATATGTCAGCTAGTCGACTAATAGAGGGAATGCTAGCGCTGATCAGAGGGGATACCCTCCACCCCTCTGTTGGAGAATGGGGCGAATTTCGTTACGTCACCCTACATTAGATGAGGTAGCTCGAGTAGCAACTTTTCAAATTGCAGATAGCATAATCGAAGGTTGTTTTTCAAAATTGTACCTGTTACCAACTGACAATACTAAATAGAGTTTTATTATGACTTTCAATAATTAATTTGTTTATCCTGGCCCCTCATTGTTACTATTCTTTTTTAAAATAATATAATTTATATAGTATGATATAGTATAGTATATAGTATGATAGATGTTTAACTGTTGGAAAAGGTTCATCCAGGGTGCGGGAGGTATGTTGCGCCTATAAAGTTCCGCTGACACTCATAGGCGTTGTCATATTTACAATAAAAAAGTTACAATTGTTGATTTTTATTCTGTTGTGTGTTTTTAACAGAACCAGGAAGTTGTATATTGTTTAAATATTTAATAAACAGGATGGTCAAGTAGCAGTCGTTTCATAAATTAACAAGCGTTAAAGAAATTCGACAGCCTGTAAGGTATGATCATGAAGATGTTTAGATTCTAGGCCTTCTAGGCACTTTCGTAAACATCGTCGGCTCCATGGGCAGTTTCTTTAGTACGACGTAGTTCTTAGTTAAAGACGCATTTCTATAAATCCTTATATCCAACTGGTCGGTTTTAGCAACCCAAGTAATATTAAATAATAATGAGGTAACAAGTCATTCAAACTTATTAGCACATCATTTAATTAAAAATTTATCGTAAATATTGATATATCGGATATAATATTACCAGTTTTTAAGTTACTCTATTGGGAAACCTTAAACACACATATTATTTATAATTTTGTAGCATAATAGACGAAGTAATAAAATATATATTATATATTCATTCCATTATGGCTGCACCATAGAAAACAAGAATTTCCACATTGCTTTTATTGAATTTCACAAAATGATAGACAAATTTAGAAGCAGATAATACCAGTATCATGCATAAATCATTTCCGTATGGCATCAGAATTAGTAACAGTAATTATACTAGTAAAAAATATTTAGTGGTGGTAGATAAAATACATAAATTTATGAATAAATTATAAATGTGTTAAAATAATTTATCTTTAACATTTTATTGGAAGGAAAAGGTCCAAATTGTCGAACTATGGCAACCAAAAATTAACTGTTTCTTGTTGAAAAGTTACAATTTTTGAAATCTATTTTAAGTTAATTTTAAGTGTTTTAAACTGTGTGAAGTGTACCTATTTTCATTTTCGTTTTAAACTATTGTGTATTCTGAGTAATAATATACAGGGTGGTGTAAAAATATCCTGCCCATCTTACCAGAAAGTACTTTTACGAGCTTTTGATTAAAAGTAAGTGCTTCGACTGCATATACAGGGTGAAGCCTTGACCTTGGTACCGAAAATATTATATTTCTCTGAAACATAAACCAACACGTTTCCCGCAAAAATAAGTGCACGAGCGCCCTCTAGGGTCTCTACTCAAGCTCTCCGACTGAATCAATTTTTATTTTCTCAACTCGAGGGCATTATTCGTGTTCACAAGGAAGACCGCGTCGTCGCCTCACATCTTCCAATGGTTTGTGTATCAGTGTATACGCGGAAGCTATGCAATCTTAGGCGAGGATTGTGTAGGGGAAATAATCCTTCGGACGTGATGTAAAGCTGTTGGACCTTTGTCTATTAAATGTTAGTCAAGTAAAAGTTCCTTACTCTTCGAAAGAGAAGAGGTTCGGCTAAACTCCTGATTGGAGGCAGCTCGTCTATAGGTGCCGGTGATAGGCCTCAGTAGCGAAAGTAGGCCGACGTTAAATAAATGTTTAAAAAAAGTTTCGCAGTACTGCTTCATGAGCCAGTGAAAAGATATTTAAGAATTTTTGTATCTATTGTACAGGAAATAAAATTTAAAAAAAACCAGTTTAAGATTCCAATTAGGATAGATTAAAAATATGTTCTATTAACAAAAACTATTTACATAAAACTGTTAACATAAATAATACTTCTATGCATTAAAAATGCGGCATCAATAAAAGGAAGAGGGGGGGGGGTAAGCAGGGGGAGGGTATGTCGGTGCAATTGTTGTCTATTATGTGAGGGTTATCGTCAGTCTAATAACTCGTCATACAAGGGTACATTCTGATGGAGTAATTTGTGGGCGTGTCTAGGGTCATTGTGTCTACGTCTTTCTGTTAAGTTGCGTGTCAGCTCCGATCGCTGAATTTTCGTGGAGAGGAATTATTGTGCGGTATCGTTCATGTACTGTCTGATGTAGGGTACATTCGCCCTCTCGTGCAATTCCGCGATCGGAGTGTATCTGTTAAAGTTTAGTGATAGTCGAAGTAGTTTGTTCTGTAAGGTCTGTAGACGCATGCACTGTGCGTCCGAGATGGTGTTCCAGGACACACAACGTCATTATTGGTCTAAAAATCGTCTTGTACAGTGTTAGTTTGTTGTCAGTAGTTAGTCTGCTTCTACAGTTCATTAGTGGGTACAGTCTACTTAGTGCTGTGTGTGTCCCCTGTATCGTATTCGTAACATGGGGACCAAAGTAGAACCTCGTATCTAGAGTTGCCCCTAGATACTTGACTCTGCTCTTTTCCCCAATGTCTTTGTTGTTTATTCGTATTTTTGTAAAAGTCTATGTATTAGTGAATTTTCTATGTAAAGTTATCGTGCCTGTCTTGTCCTCGTTGATGTGAATTTTCCAGTTTGTATAAAAGTCTATTAGCCCCACGAGGTGCTGCCAGACCTTCCGGACGGCCGTCTCAGCGTAAAACGACCGCCCGCAGATCGCGACATCATCCGCATAGAGCAGGGAAGTGGTATTGGGATGGGAAGGTGCGTTGGAAAGGAAGAGGTTATATAGTATGGGTGACAGGATCGCCTCTTGCGGGACGCCTGCCGAAATTGTGCGTACTTCAGACATAGAATTGTTGACTCTGACTACAATCCTCCTTTGTAATAAGAGATCCTTTATTAGTAATACTAGATATCGAGGAAGCTTGCAAATTTCCATTAATTTATAGATAAGGCCATTCTGCCACACCAAGTCATAAGCCTTCTCGATATCTAGTAATAACATTGCTGTGCATTGCTTTTTTGTGTAAGCCACAAAAGTGTCTTGTACGACTTTGGACAGCGTGAGCGTCGTACTGTGCCCGGACCTGAATCCGAATTGGTTTTTAGGGAGAATGTTTTTAGTGTATGTGTGTTTATTTAGTCTTAATAATATCACTCTCTCGGTCAGCTTCGCTAGGGTGTTAAGTAGCGCAATAGGACGGTAATCGCCCACGTTATGTGCCGGTTTGTTGGGCTTTAAAATTGGTATGATGATGGCTGTCTTCCAGCTGGTTGGGAAGAACTGTAGTTTAAGAATGGTGTTTATAATGTACATTATCTGCACCAGAGCTTTATTTGGAAGTTTTTTACACTACACCACGGACTGCTGATGAGAAACCTACATACTTCTTACTATATCAATATGTCAATCGCGCAGTGCCAGAAGATGTCACATGATTGAATGACGTCACAGCACGAGATGCTCAATTTACCCCCTTCTTCCAAATATATTCATAAACAGGACTTTCACTACTGGGCGACGGAAAATCCTCTACAATTGCACGAACTACCGCTTCATAGCAAAAAGGTTGCCGTGTGGTATGCAATGTCCGCCTTTGGAATTTTTGGGCCGTTCTTCTTTGAGGAAAAATAACTTGACATCACAACGTTATTAACAGGGTATTACGTAACTTAACTTTGAACAACAGCTGCATGATGTTGGTATGGATATTCGAAGAATATGGTTTCACCAGGATGGAGCCACGGATTCTGTAACAATTTTGCTAGAATGTTTCCTGTTTGTCATTTCGAAATTTGGGACATCAACTGGCCGGCACGGTTACCGGATCTTTCGGCTTGCGATTTCTTTTTATGGGATTACAAAAGTCAAAAGTGTTTTCTAAACGGCCATAAACTTTGAAACAACTAAAATATAATATTCGGACAGAGATTAATGCAATCCCAATTGAAATGTTGGAGCTGGTAATGAAGAATTTTCGTGGTAGGCTCTAAGAGTATCAACAGCGAGGAGGAGGCCATTTAACTGATGTAATATTTAAAAAATAAAATTTCCGTGTTTCCTCAATAACCTTGTGTTTATTTTTTGAATAAAAATTTAGCCATTAATAAAACAACTCAATTTAAAATGGATATCTCATTCTACCTGACCCATTAGGTATTTAACAAAATTATTATGTAGTTATATTTTGTATTAGTATTTAATAAATAATGGTACTGCAATTTAAATATACATTCAAGTTGTAGCCTGGACGCGAAGGAACTGTGAAAGGGGACCATCGTGAGGTTGACCGTGCACAACGATAGACTTAATGAATAATATTATTGTTCCTTATTAATTACCGTATCTCACTTATTATCAATATTAAAAATATGAATACGTTACACGAAAAAAGGGTGGCAAAAATAATATGTTTAACCCCTTCTCATTTAAAGAATCGGGTGTCGTCTTTCTTTAATTATCTTAAAATTCTGAACAACATATTTTTCGGTCATCAAAATTTTTTCAACCAATTTAGTAAAAAACGAATTTAGCAAATCATGATTGACAATACAACTAAAATCTATTTGCGTCAATGCAAATAGTATATTAAACATTAATGGACTAACTACGAGATCTGTTAATGTCTTTTTCTATAATTTCCTTAAGCATTCTCGATTCACTTACAAATTCAATAATTTTTTCAATGTATTAATTTGGTCATTTAGCCTTGTTTTTGTTACTGCTTATTACGTTATTTGAATACCTACGAGAGTAATTATGTTTTCATCGTAGAGACGAAGCGATAATTAAAAAATTACCATAATGTAGGTACTGAAGAACGCCTCACACGCGTCAATATATTCACATAAAAAGTCCCAACTTACGAGGATAGATGGGCGCCTTTTAATTCTTCTTTGTTACCCTTAAAGCTGGATGATGTAATTAATACTCCTTAAGTGAAATATTAGTAGATTTATTCACTTTATAATTAGATTTTGCGCTAGTAAGCGCCAAGATTCGATTAGTTTTGATTATTTACGGAAGTGAATTGTCACTTGAAATACATATACTGGTTTAAATAAAAAAAAGTATTACCATGATTTCATTAAGATGTATTTAATTATTTGGCACTATTCGGCTTCTGTAGATAAAGCAATTCAACGAATTCTGACATAAAATCACCGGCAACTACAGGCCTATACTGCTGCTGCCTGTGATTTTGAAAGTGGTGGAGAAGGCGATCTTTCACGGATTGGATTCTGCTCAGGATAAGCTTCACACTGAAGGCAGGTATCACCGTGCTACTTTCAGATATAGAGTATGTCGTCAGAAGATCCAAAGCCAGAAAAATTATAACGAGATAGATCAACTTAGCATTCAGAAGTAAATAAATTCATGCTGGGATACAAATTAGAGGCATCCGTAATAGAAGGATGTCATTAGGGAGTTCTTTCACCCGTCATGTAAAATCTAGTAATCCTAATACAGTTGGAACTGCAAAGGGCATGCGCGTAAGCATATGTAGTCGACTTCATCATGTTAGGCATGAGAAAATTTGAGGATGTTGCATCTGAAATGATGGAAAGAGTCCTCAGTATGGTAGAAAAATGTGCACACAAGAAAGGTTTTAAGGTTATACACCGAAAGGGTCGTTATAATGTAGTTCCTGGGTGCTTATCGAGCTGTACCACATGCCATAGATACCGTAACCACTGACAATGAACCGATAGTGCCCTCTGGCGATCCGTGGTATGATAAAATGCTTCGACTAGTGAGAGATAGTCCGTTACAATATGATAGGTGGAAGGAAATGAATGGGAAATTGTACAAAAAGGTTGAATGTGGTTTTAAAGATCTTCATTCAGATATCGATACATGGATGGAAATAGTACATAAGCCAGAACGACGTAAACTTTTTTAAAAATATCATGCTGATATTTTAACCGGTGCCCACATGAGTGTATATAAAAGTTACAATTGTTTAAATCAAAAGTACTTCTGGCCATGTATGAAAGCTGATGTGTATCGATATATCAAAAAGTACCAAATTTGTTGCAGTCAGAAACCGATACAAAGGATACCTGCAGGCGAAATGGGTAGTAGACCAGTTATAACTCGTTGTTGGCAATTGATAAGTAGTGATCTTTTCTGCCCATTATCTCGCAGTAGTTCTAGTTATAAATATGTTCTTGTTGTTATTGACTACTTTAGTAAATTTGTAATTTTTGTACCTCTTCGTTCAGCTACTGCTCAAAATGTCATTAAAGCCATTGAACAACATGTCTTCTTGCTATTCGGTGTTCCAGAGTTCATTATCGTGGACAATGGGACGCAGTATGGTAGAAGTAAGGAATTTCCTGCATTTTTGGAAAAATATGGAGTTAAACCGTTATATAATGCCTTTTTATCACCTACAAAATAATCCCTCTGAGAGGGTTAATCGAGTATTAAAAGCTCTACTCGCATCATACATTAATGAACAACAAAGAAATTGGAGTGATAATCTTCCATACCTGGCATGTGCTATAAGAACTGCAATACATGAAACGACCCGATGTACTCCATATTTTGCCAATTTTGGCCGAGAAATGATTATAAATGGCGAGTATGAAATTTTATGTGTTAAAAGTAAATTTGGTACAGAAGATCTTAAAGAAAACGTAGAATGGAAAAATAAAGGGATTGCTAAACTACATAAAACTATTAAGGCAAACTTGCAAAAAGCTTATGAGAAAACTAAGATGAGATATGATCTTAGAAGATGTCCAGTTAGTTTTCAAATAAACGATTATGTGTGGAAAAGAGATTTTCCCCCATCGGATGAATTTAAACTTTTTTTAGCAAAATTAGCACTCAAGTTTAGTACTCCCTATCGAGTGAAAAAGAAAATCGGTTTGAATGTATACGAATTAGAAAATGACGCCAAAGAGTCAATTGGTCAATATCATGTAAAGGATCTAAAACCCGACTCCACATTGGCCCCGGAATAATTTTGAATTTTGGGGAGATGTTTGTTTTTTGAAAAATTTGTTTTGGTCAAAATTTTCATTATTGTTTATTTTGGATATTTGTTAGATGTTTAGTTTGGCGATTTACCAATTAGTTCACCGCTACTTGGTATTTCGGGAAAAGAGATGATCTTGCATTTTGTAATTTTCTTGGGTGGTACATAAACTCTCGTTACTGAAAGCCAAAAACTGACCAAAATATGTAATTTTTCTTTTTGGCGTTGTCTTGTTTTAAGTTGTCCTTTGTGTATTTTATGTAGTAGGTGAATGGAAGTGTAAATGGGGAGATAATGGAGTATGACGGAGCCGGTTACCTGGAATGCACAGGGTGTAAGTCTCTGGACATTCCATGCAAGTGGCTGCTACCCACAGGAAACTATGCTCAGTGTGAGTTGGTGCATAGTCTATCCTAAGAATGTTTTGAACCTTGTCCGGTGTTTAATTTTGGCTTCTAGTGTTTGAAATCTTTCACTTGTCGTTTCACGACAATTTTGGTTTTGCAAGTACCATAACTTGGCTCCCTAAGAATCTTCAATTCTTAGTTTTAGCTATAATATACTGCAGTTTTTAAATTGTCTTTTGTTTTAAATGTTAGTAAGTGTCTTGATGGATAGTATAACCTTGTCAGTTGTGTATTTTGCTACCACCCTTCTGGTGCTTTATTATTTGTTTTCTTGTCGCTTCACGACAAGTTTAACAGTATTTTAGTTTAGTGTAATACTACAATACACAGATATTTTGTTGTGCAACTGTCAGCTTCACTGTAAAGTTTGTACAACATTTTACTTGCATTCTTATATAGATATTTTAATTTGTCTTACATTTTAATCAGGTATTTTTCCAAAATCTTTTTTTCTCTGCTTAAACAAGATTTTTTTTTAATTTCATACATTTTGCGTTTTGGGGCTGTCATTCTAAATTTGAGATCTGAGTTATTTGTCACCAACTAGTACCAATAAAAACTATTTATTCTTGACTCAATTTTTGCGCATTAATTGTTTTTGTTAGTCTTGGAAAACATTTTGTTTGGTAATTTCATATTTAGCTATGTATATGTAAATATTTTTCTCTATTAGTAAAAGTTTATTGGTAAATTTTCCACCTTTAATAATTTTGGTTATTTAAAAAAAAATCCTTCAGAAAGGAAAGGAGAGGAAGGAAAAGGAGAAAGGACAGGAAAGGAAAAGGAGGGAGAGGAAGGAAAAGAGAGCATGTCAATTTAGCGATTTTAAATGATCATTAATTATAGAAAGCAAAAAGGAGTTCCTCAATAGTCGAAAAGAACGACAAAAAGAAAGAAAAAAACAAACAAGTTATAAATGATAAACAAATATACACACTTGGACTTTCCCATACCCATACTGATACATGTTAATGCAAAGGGTGTACATGCATGAGAATTAGAATTTATTTTTACAGGTAAGTATTCAGTAACCGTAAATTAATTTTCTTTCTATACACATTATATGAAGATGCAGTTTTTATGTCAGGTGAGATTAAATCATAGATATGAGCAGCAAGGTAAAAGATATTTTTTTGCATTTTTGCCTTGGCAGAGCCATAATTTTTAAAATTTTCCAGTATGCGTTTTACAGTGTTTGGTGATGGTTTCCGTTTTTCTGGATATCGAGTAGCAAATGTGCTGCAAGTTCTTGATATTACTTTACCACATCCTCCATAAATAATAAACAAATTTAAAATGTCTTCGTGCTGGCATTTTTTGACATAAGATAATGACTGATTGTTTCTAATCATGGCTATTTTGATGAAATTATTACAACAATTCATGAATTTCTAATAAAATCGCAAATATTTCAAAAAGTTGTAACTTAACCCCCACAATGCTAATATCAGAAAAAAGGGAATTCAATTTTACACAACTTGACGTAAAAAAATACAGGGTGTTCCATTTGACGTAAACAAGTTTTCGCGGTTTGAAGTTGACAAAATGTAACGCGAAAAACGGAACACTTGGTATGATATTATTGAATTTATTTTAGTTGTAGAACGTAGTTCTCCCTGTGTGCTGTTTACGTGACAAGAAGTAAATGAGGATCTTTTATACGAAGAAAGTTATAACGGTTCTTGCAAATCGTTGCACCTGTCAAATTTTCTATAAAATGTCAAATAACTCTGAAACGGCTAGGTTTAAGTATAGGATATGCTACAAAATTTTATGCTATTTTCGAAAACCCTAAAATATATAGGATGTTCTGTTTGAAATAAGCAAGTTGGTATCGACTTCCGGTATAATCGGAGGTGCCAGCTACTTGTAATCATTTTAGTTGGATTGGCCACACCGACATTAGTAATTATCTAAATTTTCAAAATTTTATGATGCGTACTTTTCTCTATATCGATCGATTCAGTTCCCGGTGAGACACCCTGTAGACACGTGCTCACATTAGAGGTTAATCTTGAGAATAATTTTGTAACTTTAATTACAGACGATTTTGGTAAGGCCGGATTTTGAGTACAGAACTCGCATACTGTGCTGGTTTGCTTCTTTGGTACACGAATTATGTTATACAAATTTGCCCTGATTTATGCATTACGATTGAGAAAAACTTTATCTAATCATTGTGAAAATTTCTAAACCCTATTTAATTGTGTCGTGAAGATTTTCTATAACCTTCAAAGACCTCAGTCAATAACCTTCAAGTCTGAAGCACCTGGAAACTCTCCAAATTTTTGTGAAAGCTAAGTAACTACTGTATTTCCTTTTTATTGTAGAATTGTTTAAATTAAATAATTTTTTTCCGTAGCGTTAGCTTTAAACCCTAGACTTTGTTGTATTTTGGTATTTATTTTATTGTAAGATATTTTTACCTTTAAATTTCGTGTACTGTACTTTGCTGATTTTTATAATAAATTGTATTTGTTTTTACTTGTTCTTTTTATTATTCGCTCTCACTACAAGGATATCTGGGACCTCGATTGCTTGTCCTGACTTTAAGTGGTAATATCATTCACGCCATTCAATGAGCTCACAATTCTCCGGCGACGCTACAGGGCGCATTTTGCGGAGGTCCAATAATTAAATATGAATTTACGTATTGAATTATTTTGGTAGATGATAGAATGCTGTTTAAATATTAGGACGTGCTTTATCGAAACAAGTATTT
The DNA here is from genome assembly GCA_963675555.1 of Leptura quadrifasciata. NCBI lineage: Eukaryota > Metazoa > Arthropoda > Insecta > Coleoptera > Cerambycidae > Leptura > Leptura quadrifasciata. The sequence goes on from OY776677.1 coordinate 6,990,805, forward strand.
TATTGTAATTATACCAAAAAAACAAATTTGCGTATATTGAAACGTGCCATATAATTAAATGATTTGCATGTTTAGAGGTTCATTGTAATATATGTACAATATCTGTATGCACTAGTTCTTTTAAAAATGCTGCTATGCGCCAGCAGTGAGCAATTTGGGTAAAAATTAATTGATTAGAGCGTAAAGTTGCAAGAACGCGATTTTTCACTTTTTCAGAAACATGTTGAAAGTTTTGCAGCTTAGAGCAACAAGTTACACTAAGTATTATTTTCATGGAACATAAAATGTCGCACAAAAATGATTTCAATGGTGCTATGAGCCATCATAACTGATTTTTGGAATTATTTTAGATAACGCAAGTCACAAGGATTCTCTGAACATAAGGAATACCTCGCGTCGTATAGTTGTACGAACGATAATTGAGCTCATAAAAAATCTACCAAACGGTTTCCAATGTAAGCAAACTAGACTAGATTGATATTGGGCACCCTGTAAAAAACCGAAATTCTGTACAATCGAGATATTTCTGAAGAAACAGATATAAAAGGTAGAGCTTTCTAAAAGGTTAGTTTAGCCTAGTATGTGGTTTAGTCAAATATACCATATTACGCTCCTGTTTTTATTCCCCAAAAAACTATTAAATTGTTTAAACAGTAGTAAGATAAGTCAACACCTATAACTTCAGAAAATGAGATTATTCATTAGGAATCTCTTTGCAAAATAAAGAAATAGCCTGACCGAATAGTTTCTTCTTTAATGTTTTGGCGTTTCCAATGCCTGTACATAATTCATTTTGATTGTCTACATCATTACCTGCCATCAAAGAACTATATTTAAATAATAATATTTAAAAATAAATCCCAACGTCCACCTAGTATAAAATTTCGAAATTTCGTTATTCTAATACCCACGAAAAGACGGTAATAACATTCCATAACAATACGGTCTAGTAATTAAAAAAAAGTACTCACCCACGCGAGTTGATATGCACTTTCACTAGAGCTTTTGTCGCGAACTTTATTCATTTTAAACAACCATATCCGCAGGACTGAAACCAAGGATCTGATGTAATATAACAAGTGTATCTGACACTAACAAGCTTAGACAACTACATACACATGCCACCGATCCACCGTAATAGTTGATAGTATTGAATCATGCAAAAACGTAAAACTTGTAATTTAATTTGTGCGGCATCAAATCATTAAGACATTCAGGTTAAAATAAAACATTAATGAAAGCCCACTGATAATTTGACTTGGGGTGGGTGATATTCCAGACTCTATTATGTAATAGTTAATGTTCTATACGTAGGAAGGAAAGTAAACGAAAGCAGGATAATCTAACATAAGCTTCAAGTAAGCCGCTGCTCAAACATTGGCGGTTCCTGTGGGAAAACCTACAGAGGGTGCGATTATGGTTTGCTAAATATAATTCCTTATAATGTGATTGTGTCCAAATTTGTTTTGTTGGATTGTGTGGAAGGATCATTTATCGTCTTTAATAAATAATGCAATGTAAATTAAAATAATAGCGAGACATTGCATTGTGGGTAAATAATTGTAAAGTATACATATATATTAAAATGGTTTATATCGGTTAGTGAATACCTTAACAAGGATAACAAAGACGAGCTCTATATTGATAAATTATATAATTACAAATGAGAAAGAATTAAATTATGAAAATTGTCTAACTCCAAAGATAAGTGATCACAGCATATTGAAAATTAAAATAAACACAAAAATTACAATGGCACAAACAAATACATTATAGGATAAAATAGAATGATGAAAAGTTTTAATACAGATGAATTTCAATAAAAAATTCTTAAAACACAATGGAACAGAAATACAACAGATGTAAATATAATGACATTACTTACACAGAAAATAAACTAAGCAGGAACGTTATAGAACAGGATTATCAGTTTATAATCCGGAATGTCAGGTTGAGTTATGAAAAATATTTTAATCTGCAAAAAGGTACGCATTTACATAAATATAGAAACTTAATAAGGGAAAAACATATTAGGCAATTACAAAATATAAATAATAATCCTTTAATTGACAGGACTGTCATTAATATGTCAAAAAGACTTTTGTCCATTTCAGACAGGCTTGTCTTATCAATAGGTTTAAATTTTGCAATAAACCCGAAATCTGTTCCAAAATTTGATATAGTAGCGGCAATAGAAAAAACAGCTCAAAATTTACCAACAGATAATGGTAATGAATATCGCATACGGGCAAAAATTGCTTTATAGAAGCAACACAAAATTAAAGATAATTTAACTCCAGAAGAAAAGTTATCGATAAATTCTTTAAAACACGATGAAAGTATAAAAATATTGCCAGCAGACAAAGGTAACGCCACAATCATTATAGATAAAGATATATATATATATATATATATATATATATATATATATATATATAACACAAAAATCATGACTCTTGTAAATGAGGGACCCTACTCAAAACTAAACAAAGATCCAACAAAATCAATACAGAGCAAAATCTATAGAACATGAACTTAATAATTTTGAACGAAGGAAACTTACACCACATCATAGTAAGCCTCCTCATTTTTATGGCTTACCAAGGACACATAAACAAAATATTCCTTTAAGACCAATTGTTAGTTCTATTAATTCACCATGTCATAATTTGGCAAAATGTTTACTTAAAATTATTGATCCATTATCTGGAAATACCGATTCATATATTAAAAATAGTAAACATTTTATAGAAAAAATTTACGAAAACGATATTCATGAATCGCACCTGATGGTTAGTGTTGATGTAGCTAGTCTTTTTAGCAATGTTTCGGTAGATGAAACCTTAAAAATAGTTAAAGACAGGTTACTAAATGATAATAATTTGGAAACTAGAACTAAATTAAGTGTAAATAGCATAATGGAACTCTTAACAATGTGTATAAAAACAACCCATTTTCAATTGGACAATGAGTTTTATCAGCAGGATTTTGGCAGTAGAGCGTAACTAGCGCCATCTCTCAGTAGTCTCGAAACAATCCAAATCGAAAATAAAATTGATATCATCACTGAATAAACAATCTTATAGCAGAAGGAAATTTTATAAAAATATAAAATGTAGGAATTATAATATTTCAACCTATCTGCAATTGCCTTATATAAATAAGGACTCAACAAATCCTGAGACGAAAGAGGTCTCGCATCTTCCTCGTAAGCATTCGAGCATTGCAAGTCATAGTATTTTAGTGCTAACTGTGTTTAGACAAAATACGGCAAAATTTTACCATATAATTCAGCGTTCGTAAGGGGGGAATAGCTGTTTTGGTTTAATATGTTGAGTCCGTATTTATACACGGCACATGCAGATAGGTTGGAATATTATAATTCCTATATTTTATATTTTTATAAAATTTCCGTTTGCTATAAAATTACTTATTCAGTGATGATTATCAGTTTTATTTTCGATTTGGATTGTTTCGAGACTACTGAGATATGGCGCTAGTTGCGCTCTGCTGCGGTGGAACTTAACAATGTTTCTGAGATGCGAACTCCGGATATTGAAGGTATCACTTGCACTGCACTGACGAGACCCAAAACTAGGTCGAAACCGGTCTGCAGTTAGTGACATCCTGAGACGAAGGAGGTCTCGCATCTTCCTCGTAAGCATTCGAGCATTCCAAGTCATTGTATTTTAGTGCTGTGTTTAGACAAAATACGGCAAAATTTTACCATATAATTCAGCGCTCGTAAGGAGGCATAGTTGTTTTGGTTTAATTTGTCGAGTCCTTATTTATATAAGGCACTTGCAGATAGGTTGGAATATTATAATTCCTATATTTTATATATTTATAAAATTTCCTTCTGCTATAAAATTGCTTATTCAGTGATGATATTTATTTGATTGTATTGCAAATAGATTTTATCTATTACTTTCAATAATGTACACCCCTGGAGTTTCATATAAGAAAATTAAATGGAACTGGCATGTGCGTGGGAACTTTCCCCAAGGGCAAATTTTTATATCCCCTTATGTACAGAGGTAGTGTATTCTTAGATAAAACTTTTCCATACTATATAATGAAGAGAGCACTTCAAAAACTGTCAGTAAAGTAAAATATATGCCAGCTATAGTAGTTATTTGATATGGGATGACACGTGGATTAAATAACAGGATTTAACTATGTTTTGAAAGATGACACGTAGGAGAAGCCTAGTTTTATTTAGAAAGGAGGCATGGGGCGCTATAAATAGAATTATTAGTGTCAGGATAATAATGCTCTATATACATGGTGTCCAAGAACTTCATATCGATTCGTGAAATAATTAATATACGTTTCGTTTTTCAGAAAACTTTAGAGTCATTGTAAAGCAGACCATGGCAGTAACAATTTGGTGAACTCGGGGAAAGAAATATAAATGAATCAATGACTAGTTTCTCACAGCGTGAGTCCATCTGAGAAGGTAATACTTAAATTGATGAATAAATTTCTTTGCATGGACCTTTATCAAATCGCATATACCACTTTACAGGATTTAGTTAAAGATACATAATCTTTGCACTGATATACAGTATGAAGGTTTTACTGTTTTTTTTTTTAAGATTGTTGTTGATTTCTCGTAAGGGAGAAATTATTACACAATCTCTTTATTGATTTAGCTTTAGTAATGTACTGGCTGACCATAACTTTCGATTTCTAAATGAAACACCATGTACATTTTTGCATATTTGGATTCCAGACGACATTCTGAGTATGCCATGAGACTTTCGAGAATTTTTGAGTCGATGTTTAGTTATTGTTATTCAGGGTTAAGTGGAAGAATGTCGTATAGACAAATTTCGCCCTCAAAATAAAGACGTTTATTATTATTATTATCTGAAAGTTATATGTTCAGTTTTTAAGCATTTAAGACATTCGTCTAGAGTCCTTTCGAATACCAAGATTTTTTTTTTATAGTAGGTAAAGTCCATGGGAAAAATATAATAATATCGTTTAATTTCATTATGTCATAACTATTTATGAAATCTCCAAAACATATTACTTTTTTTATCGAAAACTTTTTTTTCAGATGGGAAGGTGGTGGCTCATGGCGTTCAATAAATTATAGATTTTATTATGAATTCATTTATATTCATTTCAAATCCTATCCTATTTGTTTTCTATTTTATTTAATTTATTTAAAAATTTAAAAAAATCATTTTAAAAATAATTCTAAGTACTTATACCTATTAAGAAACAAAAGAGAGAACTAAAAGGACAAAAAGGTACACATTTGATTATTATTTATCGCACAATTATAGGTGTTAAATTCCAAAAAATGGTGAACGGCATTTTAATTTTACAAATATTGTTCAAAATGACCCCCATCACAATCAATACCTTGCAGGCCGCCTTATGAAATCCTGGTTTGAAATAATTTGAGATTGAGGTGAGCTTTTTTTGGTGTTAAGCACACACACAAATTTTTTAAATTTTTTGTTTAATTTTAAAAGTTTATCATAACGTCTTGTGATTTTTTAAGCAATTTTTACTTAAAAGGGTTGTTAGATTTGTAGGCAGCTGAACTCATTCCATGATTAGTGCAGATAGTAGTTTTGTGGTAGCTTGATGATTATTCTTACAGTGTGAGGAACATATATGACTGATAGTTCGAGAGGTAGGCGCACTTGCCTCCCACCCAAAAGCTCCGGGTTCGATTCCCGGTCGTGGCAGTGGTCGTGGCAGTGGAGGGATTTTTCCACTATACACGGATATCGGATGTGTACCCCTTGTCTCTAAATGTATAGCCCCTCCTACATAAGGCTCTTCTAGAGCCTTCCGGGACAAAGGGGGTCGTAATTATTTGTGGTGTTATTTATTATTATTATATGATTAAGATCGCCAATTGATACATTATCACATGGACAATATGGAGAGGAAGCGATTCCAATACGATGGATATGAAAGGGGAAGCGTGCATGAATTAATTTCAGTCTAGTTATACTTGATGTATGGTATTTAAAAGTTGTGTTATCGACGGAAGTATTAGAAGGTAAAGTAGGGTGGATCAATGTGTGATGATTGTTGGATTTTGGAACTAATTCTTTCCATACATTTTCCCACTTTAAACGTTGTTGTTTTTTAAAATAATCATTTGGATGAAAATATTGCACCACATTCCTGTGTCCTTAAGTGCCTCTTTAGCTAGTTGATCAACAATCTCATTTCCAAGAATTCCTGAATGGCTCTTTACCCAGATAAATTTGATAATAGATCCTAGGTCTCTTATTTTGTTATATAAATATGCGATATTAAATATGATTCTGTTATTGCAATATTTGTATGAGAAATGTGCTAAGGACTGTAGGACTGATTTGGAGTCGGATATAATATTGATGTTCTTCAAGTCTTGATAGTCTTTAATATAACATTCCAGTACCCAATATAATTCTTGTTCGATGGCACAAGCTTCAGCCGTATAAATGGAGTATTCCTTGAGAAGATTATATTTTGCAGTGAATTCTAATTGGGAGACATTATAAGTAAACTCATACCTAACTCAAATTGTCAACCATCTGTAAAGATGTTTAATGAAGGTGAATTGTGGTATAACGTGCATTTAAAAAGAGTCCGATTTAAATGTATATTATCTGAATATATAGGGAATATTCTATGACTTTGAAAAACGGAATATTTTTGTTGCAAAGTCATTATGTTATCGCATTCATTTGTCTCTAAAAAAGCATCTACTAAGGGCGGATTATTACGTTTTTCCCAAAATTATGTATGCTAAGGTGATATATTTTCTCGCTCAAACTGTTATGATTTTCTCTATTTTTTATCATATATTTATTGCTTATTTGTTCTCTACGAAATTTTAATGGTGGCTGCTGGGCTTCACTAATAACGCCTCACTCGGAGATGATATCATTGCTCCGAGACATATCCGAATGACCTTATACTGTAATCTGTCCAAAATTTTAAGGTTAAAATTTGATGAAAACCCGTAGAATGAACATCCATAATCAAGAATAGATAAGATGTAGCTACAGTAAAACATTAATGATGTTCTAGTGTCGGCTCCTCATTTAATTTTTGTAACAGCTTTTAATATGTTGATACCTTTTTATATTGAATATGCTTTGTCCAAAGCAGCTTCTTATCCACAATAATTCCTAGATATTTGTATTCATTTACTACTGGTATTTCGAAGGAGCTTAGTCTCACGAAGGGAGAAGTCTGAATTGTTTTATGTTTACTAATGAACATTATTGCAGATTTATTTTCAGACAGTTGAAAATTCTGAGTAATCAGCCAATTTTTAAGACAGTAAACAGTAGACCGTAGTTGAGTTACACATTTTTTGTCTGAACTTTGAATTGAGTATAACACAATATCGTCAGCATATTGAGATATACGAATGTCGTCATCGAATATGCGATGAAAGTTTGCAGTATACTTATTAAAAAGCAATGGGTTTAAAACAGAGCCTTGCGGTAGACCCTGACTGACAGTTCTTGGACCAAGCAGTTCATTGAGGTGGTCTCTGAGAAAAATTTTTCTATTATTGAAAAGTTCTACTATATTAATTGATGTGTTTGATGAGATGGTATTTCAGTGTTGATTTATTTTGGAGTAATGAAAGATTGACTGTATCAAATGCACTTTTTAGGTCTACAAATAAAGTAGCTATAAAATAATTTTTACTAAAGGTATCTTGCTCGTCTGTGACTAACTGAGCCATTGCCTCATTTGAAATAAGTTGTGGGCCATAAGTTTCATTCAGATAATCCATACTAAGCGACTGTTATGGTGCGGTGCTCCGTCTTGCTGGAACAATCGTTATTGCGCTAAAGTTGTTTAACTAATCTTTTGTGAAATATGCTTCATCGGAAGAAAGGATGTTGAAGGCAAAATTATTGTCTCTTTGAAACATTAATTAATCACTCGCAAAACACAATTGGTCTTACATAATCTCCTTGGTACAAATGTTGGTGCAAATTGTACTTTAATTAATTTTGTTTACTCAAAATCCTTGTTTGATCCTAGTCCTTTCGCTATTTCTCTAACAGAAGCTGATGGATTGTGACTGACGGTTCCTAGTTCATCAATCTCCAACCCTTCATTTACAATGAATCCTTGATTTTGGACACGTGACTCTCGCCGTATTTTTCTCTAATTTCTGGAAATAATATTGAGACGATTGTTTTTCTTCAGGAAATCTCTGAGCATGCAAGCACAGAATTTTTTCGACGTTCGCTATAAATTAATATCATGCCAGTTTTTTCGTTATTGGTATAGTGGACACAAATTTTTTACTAACAATAATTGTTTACAAATGACACCTTTCTTTTGTTTTATAATATTGTATAAATCGTTGTGCAAAGGCACCTTAGTTAAGGTTCAACAAAAATTATTTCGAAAGTGATTTTTATTTTTAAACAAATTATATAAAATAGATATGAAAAAAAATCTATCATTTGTTGAACACTATGAGCTACTACCTTGAAAAAAAAGTTTTCGGAAATTAAACGAAAAATTATATTTTTCTCATGGACTTTACCTGCCCTAGAACAAAGTTTGGTATTCCAAAGCACTCTAGACGAATCTCTTAAAATGCTTGAAAAACTGAACATCGGCTCAAAAATTGTCGAGTCTCATGGAATGCTCAGAATGTTGTCTTGAATCCAAATATGTAAAAATATACATGGTGCTCCATTTAAAAATCGAAAGTTGCGGTTATTTCCAGTAATTTCCAAATCGGAAATGGTCTCATATCGTTTTTATGTCCAAAAATCCATTTTTACAGGTAGTTTATGCACCCCAAATTTAAAATGGATAAGTTAAAAAAGAAAGGAAATATAGGGGTGAACTAGTAGCTTGTGTCACCCATAGCGGGATTTGTCAGTTTGTCTAATTGGGTCGAAAACTCACGAAATGCAGGTTTAAACCTACTGATAAGTGTGAAAAACGCATAAACGAATGCTCTTATTAAGCTCCGTACTTGTACTACGCTTTAGTGACTTAGTTAAGTAATTGTCTATCAGAAATAAAAAATAACTGTACAGTCAAACCAGGTAAACTGTGATGCAAATTGACAACAAAATACTTCAAATGTGCTTTTAGAGGGCGGAATATTAAACATAATATTTTTAGTCGCAAACTCCTCTATAAAATCCTTATTTTACTATAAGGTACGTAACCAGACTGCAACCAACAGCTACTCTCCGGGCTATGTGCCCCGCCGAGCGCTGAATTACAAGTTACAAGTCTGGCGCGTTAAGTGTAATAATTGCATATTACCATCAAAACGCTAATGCTTCGATTGCTACCGCTAGATGGCTCCTGCTGACTGTTTTATATGTCGCTATTGTAAAAATACCGGGATGTACCAAATAGTCAAAGGATCCTCGTGTCGGTTGTCACATGCCTACCTTGCACTGACGAGAGCCAACAGCTCGAAACTGCAGTCTGCAAGTGGTGTGTGACGGCTGGCAAGAGAGCTCCTTTAAGTAGGATCAGTCTTTCGGCTGGTGTTTGTTGCAATCGAAGCATTAGCGTTTTGATGGTAATATGCATAACTTGTAATTCAGCGCTCGGCGGGGCACATAGCCCGGAGAGTAGCTGTTGGTTGCAGTCTGGTTACGTACCTTATAGTAAAATAAGGATTTTATAGAGGAGCTTGCGACTAAAAATATTATGTTTAACAAAATACTATTTATATACTAGTAAACTTTTTTTCTAAAAGTAAAAGTGTTTAAATAATGGAAGAAATTTTAGCAGAATTAACAAAAAAAATGAGTTAAATACTTACACAAGTAATAACTACAATGACTGGTCTGAAGTGCACCTAAGACTAAATACACTTAATTTAGTAGGAAACACCGAACATTTATTTCTTGATTTACATCCTATTCATCTATTTTATGTGGTTAACAAACACTATGCATTAAAAACTAATTAGAAGTAATTAAACTGCTGCTATTAAGCTTTCGGCATTTATGTACATGTATATAAAAGTTGACACTTTACTTGTTGATGTCAGGGTTATACATTTCTAGGAACCGAATTTTACAACTTACGAGACCAAATAACTGATGTAAACTAAAATTCTGAGTATTTATAACCTTTGTATTAAGGTAGACGACTGCTTTCAATGTCTAGCATTTCAAGATAATCTGGTTTTGGCTGTTATTAAAATTTTAAAAAATTAAGAAACACTAATTTTCTCAACTAAACGACTCAACGGTAAATAATATGAAGTCGAAATTTCTCCAATATTTTAATTCGTGAATTATATCTACTTTGTAACAAATGTTTACAGAATATCACATTCTATGTTATATAAAACTTTAACGTTATTTGTTTTTTCTTTGTCAGTCATTTCTAATATGTGCCTTCAAACCGTTACTTCTCCTGACCTATGGAAGCTAGTTAGAATTTGTTTCATTTGTAAAAAGGATGACAAATCTGAAGTTAGAAATTATAATGTCCCTCCAAATATCATGAATGATAAGCATAAACGCAATAAATATAAAAAAATAATGAAAATACTATCAATGAGTATAAATTCATTCTAAACAATATGTATGCTAGCTTCTTAAAAGATAGCGATATTGATATTGCTTTTAAAAACTTCTTAGAATGATTTATCTGGGCTTACGATGCACTGTTCCTTAAAAATAAAAAAAAGACAATACCTCAATATCTAGCAATAAAAATGCAATTTCTGACCAGCTTCAGGAAAATCTAACCAGGCTAAAACATATGAACTGACTTAGATAAATTTTAAATGATGCACAGCTCAATCAACAGTATAAAGTCCTAAAAAGGAACGTAGCTAACAGTATAAAAAATGAAAAGAGAAACTTTTACAAAAAAATAATTGAAAATTCACAAAACAAATAAACAAAAATATGTGGAATATTGTAAATAAAGTAAAAGGTAAACAAAAAAGGTCAATTAAATATGAAATATCTCATAAAGTCAACATCATAACTAATCTAAATGACGTAGTAGACTTATTTGGAAATTTATTATCAACGACGGTCGATGAATAAAATATCTAGTCGAATAATAATGGATAATGTTTTTTAACCCTGTATGTGAAGAAGAGATTAACGAAATTGTTGTGAATTTACCAATCAATAAAACCAATGGTCTTGACAACATTCAAGTAGATCTAATAAAAAAATACAGTAAAGAAATATCTCCTATTATAGCGAACTAATTAATAAATCGGTTGTCCTCGGTACTTTCCCCGCATGTCTAAAAATGACAGCCATTCTACCAACCTTAAAGAAAGGAAACGCCTCCAATATCGAACATTATAGGCCAATAGCTTTACTTAGTATTTTTTTGAAAACCATAGAAAACCTATTGCAAAAAATTCACTTTTTTCTAAATAAGCACAATGCCTTAACACACTGCCAACATGGCTTCCAACCTGGGTTTACCACGGAGACTGGCAGAACAGAACTTATCCAACATATTAATGATAGGATGGACATTGGTGAATACGCGATAGCTTTGTCTTTTGACTTGACTCGAGCATTTGATACTGTGCATAGTAAATTTGTCTCTGAGAAAATGGCTAAACTGGGATTGCGTGGCTTCATAGTGAACCTCATACCTTGAGGATAGAAAAATGGTGGTGAAAATCGATGATGCTATCTTAAATGAATGTAATATAAACATCGGAACACCCCAGGGCAGTGCCTTAGAGCCGTTAATTTTTCTGTTGCATATTAATGACATTGTAAGTTTTACTAGTCATGGTAAAATCTTTATGTATGCCGATGATGTATTAATTGTACTTTCTGATACAAGCATAACACAACTGTCTGAAAAAATTGAAGCAACCATGAAAAACTTCAGCGAATGGTGTGCACAAAATAAGCTAATAGTAAAACGGCATTTATAGAATTTAAAAATAGTCACAAACCATTATAAAACTTCAGCTTCACATTTAATGACGTAATAACAAAATAATCTAAACCAATAAAAGTCTTAGGCATTATCCTAGACACGAACCTGACGTGGTTCGAACACATAGATCAAGTATGCAACAAACTTCACAAAAGCTGTATATACAGGGTTACTGGTAATTCGATACATTCCTTTGGAGATGTGATGGGGCATGAGCTAAGGAGTAAATCTAGCCCTAACACACATTATGTAAAACTCAATAATTTCTGAGATATTTAATTTTTTTTGTTTTTCTCAAAAAGTAGATCTTAATGTCCTAAAAGTTAATTTTCGAAAAATCTATTTGACATTTTTAAATTTTTTTTACTGGATAACTTGTCCAATATTATAGATATCCGTTTGGAATGAAAAATATCTGGAAACATTTCGATCATGTGACCATCTGAAATAAAAACTTAAATTTTTTTTTTAAATCAGCCATGAAATTTACCTATTAGTTTTTTTCAAAAAAATATTAACGTAACACGCGTATAAATTATTATAAAAACTGCCTTATTTCAATAGCTATCTAACAAGGTACAAATGTTCAATATACCCTTAATAGTTCTAAGAAAATACTAGTAAAAATAACACAAGTAGTACGAATTTTATTTTTAGATAAACAGTAAAAAACATTTTAAAAGTAGAGTTTAATTCTTCATTAATTTCAAAGTTGTACTTTATTTTTTATGTCTTGCTCAAAATGGGAGCCCCTATTCCGTATACAGACACGGCAGCGTCTTCTTATTTCCGTCCTTGTTACTCTGATTGTCAGATTATGCCTTATGTGTTGGGCAGCATCGACTATCCTTTGTCTAAGGTTTTCTATAGTATTGACTGGTGTGGCATAGACCATCTCCTCCATATGACCCCATACGTAATAATCAAGGGGTGTTAAGTCAGGGCTTCGCGCTGGCCAAGGTATTGGGCCCGCTCTTCCAATCCAACGGTTAGGGAAACGTTGATCAAGTAACTGTCGTACTGTCAGCCGATAATGTGCTGGACAACCGTCGTTCTGAAACATCATTCGCTGTCTGACGGCGACAGGAACATCTTCTAAAATCACCGCCAGATCATTTCTTAAAAAATTTTCATAAATTTCCCCGTTTAAATTTTGAGGAAGAAAGTGTGGCCCTATTAAATAGTGGCCAATGACTCCCATCCACACATTAATAGAAAACTTCATTTGGAAACTAGTTTCACGTGTTAACTTGGGATTTTCTTCTGCCCAATAGTGTAGGTTGTGGAAATTTGTTATACCCTCGCAATTAAATTTCGACTCGTCCGTCCATAAAATACTTGTTAGAAAATTTGCACTTTCTGCATCTGAATTTAACATAAAGCGGCAGAATTCCACTCTCCTTCCAGGATCACCTTCCTCCAAGCCTTGGACAGGGGTATAGTGGTAAGGATGACATCCAACTCTACGTATCGTAGACCAAACTTTCCATTGTGACGCTCCGGTTAGTCTTGCGACTTTATTAGTTGAAATAGTGAAATAGTCTTCCTCAAAATACCTCAATATTTCTACCTCATCATCTGGTTCATAAACGGGAGGAGCACCAGCGTCACTTCTTCTACATTTCACGGAGCCAGTTTCAGCGATATTTCGAGATGCCTTACTGAATACACGTGCATTTGGTAAGCGGCGGTTAGGGTACCAAAGACCATATTCTCGGCGAGCTTCAGCAGCGTTGCCGCCACAGTATCCATAGACAAACAAGATATCAGCGTATTCTGCGTTGGCATACGCGGCCATGGCACAGAAAATACAATAACAACAACTAATAACAACAACTACGAGCAAAATCAAAATCTTCGATAACTAATTTAACAAGACCAACAAACTTAAGGGATACGGAGATAAGAATGTCGGTTAATGACATATATGCACAAACGTCAAAGTCAAGGACTGACTGACTTAAATGAAAATGAACGATTAGTTGTTTAATAAATTCCGCCACCAGCATTATCTTTACTAATTTTTTATTAGAACTATCAAGGGTACATTAAACATTTCTACCTAGTTAGATAGCTATTGTAATAAGGAAGTTTTTATAATAATTTGTACGCGTGCTACATTAATATTTTTTTGAAAAAAACTAGTAAATAAATTTCATAACTGATTTAAAAAAAAAAGTTTTTATTTTAAATGTTCACATGATCGAAATGTTTCCGGATATTTTTCAATCCAAACGGATATCTATAATATTGGACAAGTAATCCAGTAAAAAAAAATTTAAAAATGTCATGTAGATTTTTCGGAAATTAACTTTTAAGACATTAAGATCTACTTTCTTGAGAAAAACAAAAAAATTTAAATATCTCAAAAACTATTGAGTTTTGCATAATGTATGTTAGGGCTAGATTTACTCCTTAGCGCATGCCCCATCACATCTCCAAAGAAAGAACTACCCAGAAATAGAGTCACTTAAATGTATATTATGTCTTCGTCTTTACAGCAATATCTTACAACATTTACAGTATGGGGACAGACTATTTTTTAATTTGCAAAATTAGTTAATTTAAATTAAAAAATAGTGCCAATCTTCATATTGTGTAGTTTTAAATTAACCAATTTTCCAAACAACTGAAATTATTGAGTGAAAATTCAAATCACAACAATTGTAATAGTTCTACTTAGGTAGTCTTATACTTTTTTTTACCAAATGTATTTAAAAAAAAGCTGTGGCCAAAAATAATAAACATTTGCCTATCGAATCTCTCTCCCTCTCTCTCTCTTTCTCTCTCTCTCTCTCTCTCTTTCTCTCTTGGATATGCCCACCTTAAGAAAGGGATATTACATTAGACACAGTTTTTTAAATTTCCTTTGAAATAATTTTAAACTTGCAGTAGACTTAACTTTATGTGGTAGATTATTAAATAGTCTCAGCTTATCTCCTAATATAATAGTCAAATTAGACAGAAAATCGCCTTAACCTGGAAATAAGAAGCTGAAAATTGGTACAAACGTTGAGGGTGATGTCCTAGTTCGTATCCCAAAAGTCTCAAACAATCTCACTTGCAGAAAATCCGCCATCTTGGAAAAACCGCTGCCATCTTGGATTTTTAAGTTCTGGACTAGCGACTGAACCAAACGTCCGATTTTGTTCGTCTATGCGTCAAATTGTTTGTTCTTTGTTTGTTTTCTCTCGAAAACCTGACTGACCACTATAAGTCAACTGATTGTTTTCGAAGTATTCACGAAGTTGTTCAGTTGTTCACAAACCACAACTTTAAGAATTTTGTCCACAACTAGGAGTAAATTAATTATTGGTCTATAGTCAGCTGGTTCAACGGAGATCCAACTTTGGGTACTGGAGTTATCACACTAATTTTCAGTTCTGCGGAAATTATACCCATAATTAAGTATGTATTAATTAGGTATAGTAAAGGATATCCCACTGCATCAAAAATATCCTTTAGTAGTATTATTGTTATATCTTCATAAGTCGACTTACTCTTAAAACCCATGATTATCTATGAGACAGGCGTATATTTAAAATGTATTATACAGGGTGGAGTATTAATAATAGGCCAAATATGCTTTAGTAAAATGCTGCTGTGGAAAGGATACAGGGTGTCAAAGTTTCCTATTTGAAAAATTATTATGTCTAAGCATTGTAATAATAATAAAGAAGTTAAAGAAATTAGCTCGAGGAACACAAGAACAAAATAAAATGATTAAATGACGTAAATGATAGAACTAAAATGTAACCAAATAAATACACTTTGTTTCATTAAATTTGAATTTGTCTTTCAAAAAATTATTGAAATTTTTAACGGCACTTTCCTCGAAAATGGTTGGAGTTATCAAGTTCTACCAATTATACCTTTTATACGTGGAAATGACGCCCTCATCAGATTTTCTGGTCAAAAGTACTACAACGTTTCGTAAAAAAAAATATTTAAAAAAATCATCATCAGATACAGGTCCTGTGGCGTCCTCTATGATCTAACGTGATGTAATACATAAATTATTGTTTCTTAAAAAAAGTTCCTCTAGCAAGTTTGGCGAAGATCAGTCAAGAGGCTGTTGAGTTATTGCAAAAAAACTAAAGAGTAATTTGAACGTTGACACCCTGTATCTATTTCCACAGCAACATCTTACTAAAGCATATTTGGTTATATCCTCATATTTTGGCTCAAAGAACCCTGAACTATGATCTATTTTATTGGTCCACCCTGTATATCCAATAGAGGCAGTTCGATCAACCAAACGTACACACAGAAAAGAGGAATCATCGTTGTGCGTGAAATTGAGCAGTTTACGCTACCTAACGATGTGTACTCTTTTATTGTGTTAAATGACCCATACCTACAAACCAAACGGTTTACGCTGTTCGTTTCTCGGATCTCAGAAATAACTGCTAATATATTTTTACAGGGGTCAAAGGTAGCGCGCTAAAATAGACCGCGTTTCAATCTTTCCCTTCCGAATGCTGAAAAAGTTGGGATTGGAGCCGTCGTCGATTGACGTATGCTAGAATTCACTCGGCATAGTTGAGAAAAAATATAATTGTTCAATTTTTGCTTTAGTTAGGAAACAACTGAAGTTTTTAAGTGAGTTTCAAAAGTAGTTGCGACGAAACTTACTACAAAAATTATAAATGTGTAATGAAGTAATTTAAAGTATATTTCTAATGATTTATCCACTTTGTGTTGGCTTTATATTTTATTAAATATAACTTAGTTCGAGTTTTTCGCCAACTTGATTGCAATAAGTCACCACCAGGTGGAGCTATTCGCAAGTTGCGGGCACCTTTTGTCTGTTATTTGATGGCTAGAGGAACAGTGAAGTGCTGTTCGCCTATGTCGTATTGATGAGAGCTAACAAGCTCGAAACTAGTCTACGGCTAGCGATGCACAACAGCCCTACACTGTAGTACTTTCTTTAGGATTCTTTAGTTGAAATAATGCCATCTGTAGATGCATTTTGGAAAAATCAGTACAATCACAATAAAAATAAAGATACAAGGAATATTGTTAACAAAATATTAGATAGGAAAAGTAAGAATGCCACAGACCAAATTGTTCTCAAGGTTAATGATACAGTCATATGTGAGAAAAGAGAAGTAGCCAGAACATTTGGATGTGATTTTTCTAGTGTTGCACCTAAATCTATTAATGAACATTTTGGTTTTAACCTTTTTTTGTCGTGTACTTTAAGCAAATTCGTTATTCAATTTTCGTCACCAGACGGAGCTATTCGCAAGTTGCGGACATTTCGTGTCTGTAATTTGATGACTATAGAAGGCCAGCGAAGTAATGTTGTGCATTTGCCTATGTGCACTGATGAGAGCTAATAAGCTCGAAACTAGTCTGCGGTTGGCGATGCACAACAGTACTGCACAGGAAATCTGCCTGCTGGGGGCTTATAGCAATCAGATTTTATTTTGCGTTTTCCGTGAAGATGTGGTATGTCGCAAGTTATAGGACATTATTTTCAATTGATTTCAAAACGCACATTGTGCACTTTAACTGATGGCAATGAATCGATTTCTTTTCAAAGGAAACAGTGAAATTGGCCTTATTTTGATTTTACTGCACATTTATTATTTTTGTATTATTAATATGTACATTCTAATACATACGAATTTTAAGTACTACTCTGTACTATTTCGTTTGCAAATTGATTCGCTTATCTTTGTAGGTTTTTAACGTGCGTCGGCTTATTTGATGACACCATGCCGAATGCCAACGGCGATAATAATGAGATTCTAAAGTTTTTATTGCTTTTTCTGAGTTCACCGTAAATCTGAGCTCGACTGTAGCTACAATTTGATGCACCGGACATGACCCTTACTTAAAAAATTAATAATAACGGACCTTGGGAGTTTTAAGTAGACCGTGTATACAGCATGTTTCAGATGAAGATTTTACAGTAAATTGGTGCACTCGAGAGGTGAACATCATCATAAATTTTTATTTGGGAAGATCCCTAACTGAGCTCTGGCAATGCACTTTACAGCGGGCCAGTTACCGCCTAATGACCTTAAAACAAGTGAAGCAAGATGACCAAATTTAGTAGTCGGCCCTGCACCCTGATATGCAGAGTCGCACGCTAAAGTTTAAGGTTAAATATGTTTCTTGTTTGCGTCAAATGATAGACTTCAATGGAGTTAGGTAGTTCAATGTTATTCGAGATGAGTTCCAATTTTGAAAACATGTTGAATGTCAACGACTTATTTTAAATATTTATAAATTATCTTGGTACGACCTGGCTTAATACACACGATGTTATGCAGATAAAGAATTTTATGTTATCGAGAGCAATCATATACAGAGTGAGTCACTTAAAACTCCCCAGATCCATTACTGGAAAATCGAAAGAGATATTCAATGTCTGTAAATACGAGTTAATTAGCCAATTAGTGTATTTTATATTTGCATTATATTTATATTTTGACTGCCTAATCAGTTTCCTAAACAAATTAACCTAACACAGCCCTATATACATGTAAATGCTGAGGGTCACGATTCTTATTTGGGAAATATTATATGGACAGATGAAGCAAAATTTACTAAAAATAGACTTTTTAATAGACACAATTCGCATTATTGGAGTGGCTCAAATCCTCATATGTTCAGAGAGCGAAACTTTCAGGAAAGTTGGCAGTTCAATGTTTACTGTGCCATAAGAAACGATAGAGTCATGGCATTACAATTTTATCAGGAAAATTTAAATTTAAATTAAATTTTCTCTTCTGCTATGTATAGGTAAATTTTTGTTTTTTTTAGGTGAAAGGTATCTGAATATCTTACAAAATTTGAATAATAACTATTTAGAAAATTTACCTCTCGCCGAAAATAGAAACATTCTTTATCAGCACGACGGTGCTCCTCACATAACGCATATTTAATTAATAATTAGAAGAAACTTTTTATGATCAATGGATTGCCAATAATGGACCTTTCTTATGGCCTCCTCGCTCGCCCGATTTATCAGTTCTAGATTATTTCATTTGGTTTATAAGAGCCTATTAACAACCATTGAAGATTGTATGCAAAGAGTAAAAAATGCATTTCAAAACATATCACAGGATTCAATTCGAAGAGCTACCCATGAGGAACTAATCCGAAGGTGCGAAAAATGTGTCGAGGTTCGAGGGCGGAATTTTGAGCAATTATTAAATTAAAATAATAATAAATAAATAAATAAATACACCACAGGTAATGACGACCCCCTTTATCCCGGAAATGAAATCATATTTTAAATTGATCTTATCTCTGCTATTTTAGTTCATGCCCATATCTTCAATTCGATTAATTCGCATGGTACAGTGTTAGTGTTATTTTGCGTTTTTGTGTCGAGTAGCAAATGTGGTGCAAGTTCTTGATATTACTTTATCAGATTCTCCATAAATAATAAACAAATTTAAAAGTTTTCGTTGGTATAATTTAAACGTGCTGGCATTTTTTGACATAAGATAATGACTGATTGTTTCTAATCATGGCTATTTTGATGAAATGATTACAACAATTCATGAATTTCTAATAAAATCGCAAATATTTCAAAAAGTTGTAACTTTAACCCCCACAATGCTAATATTAGAAAAAAGGGAATTCAATTGACGTAAAAAAATACAGGGTGTTCCATTTGATCTAAACAACAAGTTCTCGCGGTTTGAAGTTGACAAAATGAAACACGAAAAACTGAACACTTGGTATGATATTATTGAATATATTTCAGTTGTAGAACGTAGTTCTCCTTGTGTTGTTTTTACGTGACAAGAAGCAAATGAGGATCTTTTACACGAAGAAAGTTATAACGGTTCTTGCAAACCCTTGCACCTGTCAAATTTTCTATAAAATGTCAAATATCTCTCAGAATTTTATGCTCTTTTCGAAAACCCTAAAATATATAGAGTGTTCTATTTGAAATAAGCAAGTTGGGATCGACTTCCGGTATAAGCGGAAGTGCCAGCTGCTTGTAATTATTTTAGTTGGATTAGTCACACCGACATTAGTAATTATCTAAATTTTAAAAATTTTCTGATGCGTACTTTTCTCTATATTGATCAATTTAGTTCCCGGTGAAACACTCTGTATTTCAAGTATCTATATCGAGTACTCCAATTCTATTTAGATCTTTTGGGAAGCAAACATGGCCTAGCCTAGCCTTATTCTACAAATTGTAGTGATCAATTTCCTAAGGATATTACTACCCTTGTACCAACGTGGCTTGGGAATATGTTTTTCAACGTGGATATACTGGCTCATTGAATTATCTACTTGATAACTTTTATATATATTTGACCAATTATTGTATATTTTGTACTTGTATGAATTTATACAATCCAGTATACAGCCAGTATATCCACTTTGAGTTCGAATTTGTTCGAAGAAATATATAAAGCACAGCCAACATTTTCAGAAATTTTAGATTCATCCGTGTAAATATGGAGACAATTTTGCAACTGTGATTCCAAATCTCTTAGGAGATTTGATTAACACTAGGAATGTCCGAAAAAGTAGGGATTAAGATTATACTAAAAGCAAATTGTTCCTATCTGCATTAATTTGACGTTATCCAGAACACAAAGGCGGCGAATTTCTCTTTGATATTATTGGTTAAGTCAGAGATATTTATTTGGCCGATTTTGAAAATTATTCGGCTTGTAAGACATATTTTTCGCTTAGTATTTTGAAGTTCAAACGATTATGGGATGATACTGTGGTAACATGTCTTAAATTAAGCAATTAAAAAGTATAAAGGGCCGTAATTTTGAAAGCAAGTGTATAATTGATGATCTTTACAAGACACGCGGCCATCCTCCCATACGGCTGCCACCACAAAGAAATGGTTACTGAAATCAAATCAAATATCAATTTTAAATGCAGTAATATTGCAAATAAATAGACAACAAATATGCTGTTTGCCACCCGCACCAATTACTGTTAAATCTGATAGCGATTCTAGTTCTGAATAGAGAGGTAGATAACTTAGACATTACAATGGATTTCAAGAATGGTTAGGACAGGTCAGAGATAATATCTAATATGATAATTACTTAAGAATTTGACCATAGTATACAGGGTAGCTGATTTTTATATTGAACAATATTGTTATCTCGCAAACCATAACAGTTACAGGGTCGGTAGATAGGAGAAACGTTTTGCATTTTGTAGGTCAATGGAATGGGTTATAGAAAATGAAAATATTCCGATTGGTTCCGGAGATATACGGAAAAATCCGAAATAGCTCGTTTTTTTTTACCTATGGCTGTTATTATAATAAATAGGAAAATCTTTGTAGGAATATTTTTTTATACATTAACTTTGCTATAACTTACCATATTCAAATGACCATGACGTTTATTGTCTTCAGGGCCGCCGTCAATTTTATTTTTTTAAATACGGACCTATCTTTTTATCACAAATTTTTAGAGCATTTGAAATTATGAATTCAAAAATATGTTACATTTGATAATTTTGCTACGTTTCGTCAGAGAAATAACCATCATTATAAAAGATAACCACCCTGTATAGTACATAATAATAAAAAAAAATTAATAACAAATTTAGTTTGAAATATTATAAATTGAGCGCATATGTCAGGGATGGCGTTGCCATGCCTCTCTACGCCGCGTTCTCGATATAATGAGATGTAGTCGAGCAGATGTACAATTGCGGGTGGCCGGTAAAGAATTCAAGCTGATGTTTCGAACGACCAGTTCTAAAACATACATGAAGGTGCTGTGCGAAACTGTTTTCGTGGAATCGAGCAGTGCCAGACGTTTATTTAACTTTGTGCGGTGGTTTCCTCCTAATAAAAAAAACGTAAGTTGTTTGTGTTATATTTATCTAAAATAATAATTATTAAAAACAATATTTTAAAAATGGTTTTTTGGACACCATTTGATACAGAAGAAAATTTACATAATGAAGATGTTGGAGACTAAGTAACGGAGTCGATCGAATCGAATTGGGAGTTTTACAACCAAGATTTACACGTGCAAACCCGGCTTCCTCAATTAGATATTTATAACTGCTTGAAGAGAGAAAAATAATCAAATGACTGATACAGGTATTATAAAAATAATGTTTGAATTAACTAACATTTCGATTTCTACCATTAATCTTGTTATTAAAAATGGAAGCGGCTGGAACCTCCCCACCCGGTGGATTTTTGAAGCTGAAAAGAGCATTAAATTGTGTGACAAAACGGCACTAAATGTAATCCGATCTCATCCAAAACCTTTTCAGATCTTCTGGGGCACTAAAAAAACCCTCAACTTAATGAATTTACAACATTCGCCTGCGGCTCGTGCTGCAAATTTCATCTATGCGAGTTATTACCTACATTATTGCTCGTTGAATAATATACTATTAGGATATTAACAACTTTAACATCACTTGAACAACTAAGAAAGTCTAGTTATCCTAAATACTACAAATTTATAAAGCAACAAACTGAAAATTGGTAAAGTGAAAATCTATAATAAATTCACCAACGAAGGTACAGAAAGCATGTTACATCTACATTTAAAGTTTGTGACAATCCACTGGTGCAGTCACTAAAAGTTACAAAATATGCCGAAATCTTATTAACATGACATGACACTAACGCTATCGGATGACAAACGATGACAACGACAATCGTCAAAATTTGCTCATTGCAATCCGATCGCTGTCTTTGTTCAATGAAACTAGCATTTCAGTAATTTTACTAGATTTTAGAGGAATATTTGTAGTTTAATTCTTCGATTTGTCTGTATATATATTTAAAAACGGTACTAAACGTAATCCGCTCTACTTCTAGAGCAGTGAAGAAACCCTCACACGTGAATTGACACGAGTTGTGATGAGTTTCATGACGTAACGGCTACGCGCATCGATCATGTCACGCGAAATGCGATCTATGCTTCATATTTGCTTTATTTTTAATTTTTTTCACGGAAACCAAATCGGAAGGGTGGAAGTGTGATATATCGTTGAAATCAGAATTTTAACTGCTTTTCAATGGTTCCGGTTCCATTGCAAATTGAAAGTTATTATAAAATAAACAACTTGTTGCCTCAAAACGGCACTAAACGTAATCCGATCTCAACCAAAACCTTTTCAGATCTTCTGGGGCACTAAATAAACGCACATGCAAAGTTTCATTCAAATCCGTTCAGTAGTTTCGGCGCTATCGTGCTAACACACATACACACGCAGACATTTTTCAAAAACCACTTTTTTGGGTTCCTAGGACTTCAAAACGTAAAGATTTGATATTATCTCAATTTTCGCTTTTGAACCAATTTTAGTAACCTCTCACAATTTTATTGTGGTGAGGTTAAAAAGGAGCTGTTGTAGATTGTTAAAAGAGAATTGAAAAATCAAAAATTTAGAAAAATTGACGATGCTTCAAAAGGCGTTATCCGAAGAACAGTTTATAATTGTTATAAAGAAAGTCCCTATTTTGGAAATGATTTCGAATAAATTGCGCGAATACCCCGGTCATAATTATCACTCTTTGAAAAATTTAAGAGATATTTTACTAGATTGCGGATTTAAATATAAAAAAAATTAATAATCGTTTAATAGTAACCGTATTGCGGAAATTCGACAGGAATATTTGCGTAAGATAAAAGAGTACCGCGAATCAAACAGGATGGTAATATATCTTGACAAGACGTGGTTTGATACGCATGACACTGTTAATTACGGTCAGATACACACGATTCAAAATTGTACTTTAAATGCGCCATGTTCAAGAGGAAAACGTATTATAATTCTGCATGCCAGAAGTAAAAATGGGTTCGTACCCAACGCACTACTCTTGTCAGCCAAAAATACAAAACAAGGTTCTGCTGACTATCACGAAGATATGACCGCACTGAGCAGTAGTACTACTGAAGTTAATTTTTTATTCTCGCTCTTCAATTAGAATATTAGTAGTATTCTCTAATCAATTAACAAAATGTTAGAGTATGATGTGTTCTACAGAAACTATCATTAGCATATAATTGCAATTGAGAATTAAGATTAATTCGGAAGAAAATAGCGGCTGTATAGATTACAAATAACAGCGGTCCGAGGATGGAGCCTAGCGGAAGACCAGATGAAATTAACTGAGTATTAAACAGATAATAATACGCTTTTATTTTTTTATTGAAACAAAAAACGGCTATTTCATTTGGTTAATATTACAATTTAAAGATATGCACGCAAGGCGCTATATTTTAAAGAATTGTTTTTAAGTAATCATAAGAGGAAACGACCTTATTATATTTTGATCAGCTTTATCCTCAGAAAATAATAATTGCTATTTACATAAAATATGTCAGTATCAATTTATAGATATCTTCAAGCGATGTTTACAACCTCTGAAAGGTACTTCCAAAATATTAAGTTATTAAAAATTCCCCCTTGCTTAAATTATTCAACCCCTTGTTTAATACCGTTGACTTATAACCGAGGCGCGCAGATGTATCTGATGTGATATAAATTAATTCCGTTTTAAACCCTTGGTGATTACAGGAAACTGAGGAAAATACATAACGCATAAGGACATTCTTAAGCCTTTTTGTAACTTGTCATGTGCAAACAAAGCTGTTCTCGACAATTGCTTGGGAACGAGTAAATATGAGCGACATTGTTTCAATGACAATTAGCTCAGAATAATGTTTAGCAAATAATGTCATAGTGTAGTAATTCAATATTATACACACAGAACGGCAGGAGAATCAATGAGGAACGTGCAATGCTGAACGGCAGTGATGTATTAGAGCCGATAGTAACTAATAATTGCTTGGGAAAAAAATGCTGGATATTGGTTCCCAAACAAAAGTGTGAATGAGGAAGATGCCTGAATTTTAAAAATGCTTAATTTTATTATTTTTTATAATATGTACTATATAAATTGATAATATTATGAAAGAAACTCGTAGAAGAATTTCGCTTCGTAAATATTCCACATTAAAATTTGAACTTTTGTGTCAACAAAACCACGTGACTGAAAACGCTATTATATTGCTTTGACGTCATTTTGACGTCACTAATTTGACTTGAATTTGCTAATTTACGTTGTTATTTTTAATCTTGTTATTAATTATTAGTTAATGTGACGGATAATGATTTCATAACAACTCTAACGTTTTGATCTAAAACCACAGCATTCTTTTTAGTTGTTTAAAAGTTTTAACAATAATGACGTGACGCTACTGGTTACGATTGACGTCATTTGTTAGGGATAGAGCATTTTAATGGTTTTAAATTCTCAACCGAAATACATATTTTTTTCACCCTCAATTTTAACAAAAAAAAAAAAGAAAAATATGAGGAAGCATATTTTTCTGTCGTCTATTTATCTGTGATATAAAAAAACATACAACTTCCTCATTTTGGAGCAGATACAGGATATTAATACTAATATTTCAGTCGCAAACTCCTCTATAAAATCCTTATTTTACTATAAGGAACGTAACCAGACGGTAACCAACAGCTACTCTCCGGGCTATGTGCCCCGCCGTGCGCTGAATTACAAGTTACAAGCCTGGCGCGTTAAGTGTAATAATTACATATTACCAACAGAACGCTAATGCTTCGATTGCAACAAACACAGTCGATACTGATCCTACTTAAAGGAGCTCTCGTGCCAGTCGTCCCACACCACTTGCAGATTACAGTTTCGACCTGTTGGCTCTCGTCAGTGCAAGGTAGGCATATGATGACCGACACGAGGATCCTTCGACTCGTTTTCGCTGTAAATAATAATCAAATTAAAATTGACTATCGAAGTAGAAAAAAGGAGTACAAAAAAAATTGAAAGTAGCCAAGCAAAAGTATTTTAATGATAAAATAGAATATTCTTAAATGAAACCAAGGAAACTTGGAATATTCTAAATAGCAAGCTCGGTAGGAATAAAGAAAGAAACAAAAATACAATTCTTAATTACATCGGTGAGTATGTATCTGGACCTTATGAAGTGTGTGAATTGTTTGCTTCTTATTTTTCCACTGTAGTAGAATATAAGGTTTATCATAAAATTTGTCATTACCACCTATTTTGACTATGGAGTATAATAATTTAGAATTTCTTATTGAACCCGGCGCTGAAGAAGGAATAATGAATATAATTAGCAGTTTGAAAAATGAAAATTCTTGTGGCGTTGATGATATATCCCTTTTTATACTGAAGCATATTAGCGACGATGTTGTTCGTTCTAATAATAAATCAATCGTTTTGCCAGGGATGCTTTCCCGACATTTTTAAAATTGCACGTGTTATTCTACTTTTTAAAAAAGGCTGTCCAGAGAACATTGATAACTATAGACAGATATCTGTACTTAGCACCTTATCACAAGTAGTAGAAAATGATTTTCATGCCCATCTTGTTAATTTTGTAGAAAAAAAGTAATATTTTGACGCCACAACACGGATTTAGATCTGGTAGATGAATTGAAACTGCTTCTTGTCATTTACTGAATTATATATATGATTTCTTAGATGCCGGTAAATACGTTGTATCGATGTTTTTTGACTTATCAAAAGCTTTCGATACTATTGACTGCGAAATACTGTTATATAAATTGTATCATCTAGGAATAAGAAATAGCGCCCTGAGC
Source organism: Leptura quadrifasciata (assembly GCA_963675555.1). Lineage (NCBI taxonomy): Eukaryota > Metazoa > Arthropoda > Insecta > Coleoptera > Cerambycidae > Leptura > Leptura quadrifasciata. The sequence goes on from OY776677.1 coordinate 7,017,307, forward strand.
TGAATAAAATCGTATATGGAAGAAAGATCATTAATAGTGAATTATAATCATATTAAATCAGGGATACATAAAGTTAAACTTGGAGCCGCAGGGCTCAGTCCTAGGGCCCTTATTATTCATGCTATTTGTAAATGACTTTCCAGCTTACATAAGAAATGAGGGGCATGTTACTATGTTTGCAGATAACACTACTATTTCAACAACGGCTGCTAGTGTGGATGAAATTCAAATACAGGCTGAAAATATCATTAATATTTTAAGCGCTTGGTGTGATAATAATGAATTAATATTGAACACAACAAAAACTGTAGCAATTAATTTTCATATAAGGCGATCTTTACCTGCAAATTTTAAAATTTTAGGTATTGAACAGGAAGATGAAACAAAATATCTTGGTAATGTTCTAGATTCTAAGTTATCATGGGATAACCATATCGATACTACATGTAAGAAATTAAATAAGGTTTATTTTGGTATCCTACAAATGAAAGACACTTTGGATGAAAACGGCCTGCTAAATATTTATTATGCTTTGGCCTACTCACACGTCTCATTAAATATTATGTGTTGGGGATATGGCAAAGAAATGAGTAGAGTATTTATAATACAGAAAATATTGATTCGATTGATATTTATTTTAAGACCTAGGGAAAGCTGTAGAATAACTTTTAAAGAAAAAAAATTAACTCTGCCATGTGTGTACATATTTAAACGTTTAATGTATACTGAACAAAATATTTATATGTTCATTAAGAGCGCTCCGGATATAAGCCAGAAAGACGGTTCAATTTACTCTCATATAAATCATTATTTTAAAAAACGGCTTTCATTAAAACATGTTAGAATGTGGGACGATGAGAGAAAAAAAGTATATATAAAAAAAAAATTTTCTTCTATTTTCGATTTGCAAAAATAATTCTTATCATCCCACATAGGTATTATTAAAATAAACATTTTCCCTTTTGTAGAACTAAAATAAAATTAGCCCTAATGTCCTCAAATGCACCGAGAAATTTAAAGATTAGGTATAATAAATTTGCCCAATGTCATATTCTATTACATCTCTATCATTCTCTTTCCAAGCACACCGTACATTAGGCTGCGTCATTTAATTGACGTGAAGTCATTTACAATTAAAATTGGAAGCATGGATGATTAATACACTCCGAACAACTCTTAAAATATCAGATACACATTCATATCACACTAGACATGGAGAACTTATTATTATCCCAGCTCATAAAACTACCGCTTATAAAAATTCTCCGTGGTATAATTGTATCAGTTTGTACAATGCTCTACTGTCAACAGTAAGAGAAAAGAGAAAGAGAAATCAGTAGCACTAATTTATTTCAAAATAAATTGAAATCATTCTTAGTGGAAGGTGGCTTCTATAGCGTTCACTAGTTTGTGTCTGGGGTATATTAAATGTTATTTTTCAAATTTTTTTCTTTATTTATTTATTTTTCTTGTTAATTTATATTTGTAATTTTAGATATTTTATGCGTATATTCGTTATCTATATTGTAATGCTATTTTTTGTTTGTTATATAATGTTCTATACAAATTATTACACATTACATTATATACACTTTATGGTGAATTGCTAAGCGGTAGAAGAAGGCGTGGCGGTCAACGAAAGAGGTTCAAAGACGCTCTCCATGAAAATCTAAAATCCTGCGGTATTGCAGACGAGCAATGGGAACAACTTGCAGCGGACATAACCGAATGGCGAGGGGTTGTGGCCAGCTATCAAGGAAATGTTGCTGCAAGAAGGCCGAATCCAAGACCTAACCAGGTCTATGTTTGTCCTGACTGCGGTGGACATGTGCTCTCCCGAATTGGCCTCTATAGCCATAGTCGTGTGCACCGTAGATGAGTAGGAATTACAATAGACTACACCTTTTACTTGTTTTTTATTGTACACAATCTATCGACTGTAACATTTTTATACTCGGACTCGAGTAACGGCTAATAAAAATAAAAATATACAAATTATTTTTATTGTTAACTTGCCATAAGTATATACTATATTGTATCGACATGGTTAATAAATTATTATTATTGTTATTTGGTACATCTCGGTATCCTTAGGATAGCGACATGCAAAACAATCAGCAGGCGCCATCTAGCGGTCCATGTATTTTTTTAACAATACCAATTGGTAAATATAGCATCTACAAAAATCCAATAATTCCAAAATAAATTAGCACCGAAACTAGACGTATCAAAACATCAAATAAAATGTTAGTGTTTTGGGCTTTGTCGGTGTAAGTAAAAAAATATGCTTTTTTACGATTTTTTAAAAAATTGTTTTTCAATTCAAAATAGTGGTTTTTACATGAAATAAACTTTTATTGAAAAGCAACAATAAAAATGAATGCGAAACATCAGATTCAAGGCTTACTGGGTGAATTTTTTGAAAACACAATCTTGCAGTTACCAACTTAGCTTTTTTACTTTTTGGAATGTATGACTTCATTTTGAAAATAATACCTACTTGTGATACATCGTTGTAAGGAGAATTTTATATTGAATCTAAATATGCAAATATATATATATATATATATATATATATATATATATATATATATATATTAGATTGCTATTTAAAAATCAAAAGTTGTTGTTGATTTTTGTGCAAATGATATACCAAAATGCCAAAATAAGTAACCGAGAAATTTGAACGGGAATACTTTCGTTGTCACCCGATATAATAAACATTCAGACTTCTAAAATGTATGTAAATTGTGCGAATATTATTCAAACAAGAATTTTAAAATGCTTCAATGTAAAATTCATAAATCCAGTTTTTTCTAATATTGTCAAATAAAAATAACACGCTATTTTTACATTGTAACGTAGAAATTTTTTTAAATATTGTTAAAAAGAAACATTTTATTTGTACATTGTAACGTAAAAGAAACAAATAACGCTAAATGTGTGTAGTATATACCAGAGTAAATATATTATGTCGTAGACATCGAATGCCTGCTACTCTACTGGCACGACGCCAATATATCTTAATAGTGAATGAAGGCCTTGCTTAAAATATAACAATTGCATATATTATATTTACAATTTAAAAACAATTAATTGTGTACATTATAACTTACGGTCTGCTTCATCTTGTAGGTAGTACACTGGCGATTCCCGGAGCGACACAACCGACACTAAGCAAATTAAATGTGGACTTTATCTTCAGATGTAAATAGTTATCTATGTAGGTATTAATTTTAGAATGAAAACAATCAGCGAATATTTGAATTTTACCACTTTTTTCTACTGCGCGGTGTTTGACACACGAAAGTACAATAACAGTTAGACTCTTAAGTGGTTTGCAGCATTCAATAAAATATATCTTTATCTGCAGATATGTTTCCTTGTTATGGGTCAATGAAGGACTAACAACCTTTGTTTTATCTTTATTATTTATGTGAAAAAAGAGTCAATACAGGATGTGCTCGAATAGTGTCGTTAAGAGGGACTTATTAGTTACAAAAATTTTAAAATAACTATAGAATAAACGAATAACAGTTATTGGGAATTCTGAAAAGAATTATTTCAAATATTCTCAATCAACCCCAGGGGGGTTGCAGCCCCCATTTTACATCCCCATTTCAATAACTCGCAAAGTTTTCAGCAAAATCAGCTAAAATTCATATCATGGAGATTTTTGGGATCGCTGACTACGAATCCGAAGTGAAATTGGAAAATTCAAAATGGCGGATATAAAATGAAGGACTTTAAAAATTAATTTCTGATTTACGCCGTTTCTATTAATTTTACTGAAAAAGTGTTTGCCATTTTGCATAAGAATGCGCCATATTGGTAACCACGTTATTTTACCGTTTCGTTTCTTCCAGATGAAAAACCTCCTAAGCCTGTCCCTTTTTTTGCAAAAATTGCAATAAAAACTTTTCTTTCAAATTTTTTATTATAGTTTGATAGTATTGGACTAATAGAGTTGAAATAATAAAAAAAAAATTAACCCCAATCGTTTCAAGCCTTTACTGGGGATGAACATAGAGTGACCTCCCACGATTTTTCCTAAATTCTTACTACAAACTGATGTGGGAAAATATGGAAATATTACTAATAATATCTACTTTTATCAAATTATCAGTAATAATAGATATACACCCTTAGAAAATAGTTTAAATCGTGTTTAAAGGGCTGAAAATGCACGATGTAATTTTGAAAAAAAAGTTTTTTGGCTACCAAAGGGGCGAAAATCATTTTTTAGAGCTTATTCCATAGAGCTTATACGTAATTTCTGTATTACTTTTTAACATATCGGGGAATCTTCAACTTTTTATTTCAATTTTGGTCAATTTTGTGGAAGTTTTTTTTTTTATACATTTATTTAACGTCGGCCTATTTCCGCTACTGAAGCCTAACACCGACGCCTGTAGGCGAACTACCCCCAACCAGGAATTTTTGCCGAACCTCTTCCCTTAAGAAGAGTAGGGATCTTTTACTTGCCTAACATTTAATAGACAAGGGAGACATCCCCTCCGAAGGATGGTATATCTCCTATACAACCCTCGCCTAAGGTTGTATAACTTCCGCCCATACACTGATATACAAGCCGCTGGAAGATGTGTGAGGCGAGGACGCGGTTTCCGTTGGAATGGTCACCCATCCAAGTACTAACTGCGCTTGTCGTTCCTTTACATCGCATGCCGAGGTATGTACATAGTAAAGACGCACCTACGCTCGCCCCCATGTGGAAGGGTTAAATGTGTGTTAAACGTTTTTTTTTGGAACAAAAGATATTTACGCTGTTTCTATTAGTTTTTAAGAAAAATATAATGATTTTTAAAATGTTTAAAACACGTTTTTCCATAAGAATACATAATTTTAAAAATATTAGCCCTTAAGTCTTTCATTCTATCCTGTAGGTAATCATGGCAGTTAAAGATTAAAAACGCGAATATCTCCGTTACTATTGATTTTTACCCCATAGACAAATGGAAAAGAAATGATTAACAATAAACAATTGTCGCTGTTTTGTCCTAAATTTGTCGTGAAAAGAAAAAAATTGCCGCGCCCTATTTTAAAAAAAACCCATGGTAATGCCAACTTGATAGTCAAGTTAGCATTACCACATTCCAAAACAGGCTAAAGTGGTGAGAAAAGAGCTCTGAGTATCGAAATAATTTGTCGTGAGCAAATAATATGCAAAAAACCACTCCTTGATGATTTACGGGGGTGATAGTGCTCAGTACAGAGAAAAATGTATTAATTCTCCTATTTCTACGTAATGGAAATTCGCGACAAACTGTTTTCTGACACGACAAATTTGTAACCCTTACGACAAATTTAAAAAAAAAATCAGTATAAAAAAACCACCCCTTGGTGATTTACGGAAGTGGAAGAACTGAGTACAAAAAAAGTACTTAATAACAACCCTATTTTTGAGTAATATAATTTTGTGACAAATTTTTTAAAAAGAATCGGTCCAAAAAACTACCCCTTGATGATTTACAGAGGCGGTAGTGAGTACGGAGAAGAATGTATTAATTCTCCTATTTCTGCGTAATGAAAATCGCGACAAACTGTTCTTTGGTACGACAAATTCGTAGGCCATTTACGACAAATTCCTAAAAAAGAATCAGTATAGTAAAGAATCAGTATAAGACACCACCTCTTAATCCGATGTTATTTAATATGTATACATCCGATATGAAAAATTGGGGTTTCAAAATTATACAGTATGCGGACGACTTTGCGTTATACTCTGAAAACCCTAAGTTAGATGAATGTTTAAATAATCTAAACCAAATGATGGAAAGGATTGAATTCTGGACAACTGAGAAACAATTTAATATTTCAACAACCAAGACTTGTGTATCGATTTTCTCAAGGCATAATATTCCTACTTACGACAATTTACAGTTATCGGGCTACGTGATACCCTATAAAAAGGAAGTTAAATATCTAGGGATCACAATGGATCAGAAGCTTACCTGGAAGAGCCATATTGGTAATATTATCGCTAAAGCAGAAAAATCCCTAAACTTACTTAGAATGATTACTCGAAGGCATTGGGGTGCTGATGTTTCTATCTCTCTACTAATGTATAGGACAATGATAATAAGATCTATTATCGATTATGGAGGCATCTTTTATGGAGCTGCAAGCGACATCCTACTGAAACGAGTAGATTTAGTACAGAATAAAGCCCTGCGTATATGTTCTGGTGTCATGAGGTCTACACCCGTAGAAGCCCTTAGGGTTGAAACAGGGGAACCCCCTCTAGGTCTCAGGAGAGAATATTTAAGCAAAAAATTTATAATGAAATTAAAGGCCACACAGTAAGAAGAATTTATAGATAAGATCAACAATTTAACAAGACATGATCTTATGAACAAGTATTGGCGCAAAAAAAATTCGCCTCCGTTGGCTACCGCATTCACCGAAACTGCTAAATTCGACGATAAAATTATAATAACACCCGTAACACCTGGAGGGCTAGATCTGAAAAGTTTGTTTTCGCAAGTGACAGTAACGTTCCCCAGATTTGCGGACAATAACAGTATTATTAATAAATCTATTTTATTAGAACAACTTTGTAATTTTGAAGATTACACCAAAATTTATACTGATGGGTCAAAAAGCGTTTTAGGCACTGGATGTGCATTTTTTATTCCTTTATTAGAAACACAGCAAATAATGAAGCTACCCGAAGAAGCTTCTATTTTCTCGGCTGAGGCGTATGCTATCTTAGAAGCAGTATTATTTATTGCAACTAATAATATTAAAAAAGGTCTTATTCTGTCCGATTCCATGTCAGTACTGAAAAGTTTAGGAAACACTAATAAAATTACTTCACCTATATTGATGAATATAACTAGAACATGCTACGATTTAAAAAAAAGGGGGCACACCATCCATTTCATGTGGATTAAGGCGCATACAGGATTAGTCTATAACGAGCAGGTGGACCTTCTTGCTAGAAGAGCCTGTACAGATTATACGAAAAAAATAAATGAATTCCCGGTTACAGATTGTTTCCCAATTTTCAAAAAGGAACTAATGACTAGCTGGACTAAGGTGTACAACAACGCTTACATAGAAAAGCCAACTAATTATGCCTTTATACACCCGGTTATATCCCGTCATCAATGGTATCAAAATGTAACGGTCCCAAGAAAAATGTATATATTAATAACTAGATTAAAGTTTAATCATGGACGTTTTCCGTACCACCTCAACAAAATAAAGATTGTAGACAATAATCTATGCTCATGTGGAAAAGTAGGGGATATAAATCATATTTTTTTTGGATGTACTCTTTTCCCTGTAGAACGAGCTGAGCTCATGAATAAACTCCTCAGTCTAAATTTCCAATTACCAATAAATATGAATTATATCCTGTGCTCGGAAAATTTATTAGCTTTTCAAGCATTATTTGAATTTGTAAACTCCACTGGAGTGTTAATATGATTACTGTATAATTTTTTGTAAACTGCTGGTTTGGGAAAAAAAAAATTTAAAAGGAAAAAAAAGAAAATAAAAAACAGTAAAAAATAATAGTAAAAAAAAATAATTTAAAAAGAAAAAAAAAGATACAAAATAAAAAAAACAGTTTAAAAAAGAATAAATTAAAAAAATAAAAAAAAAATTGAAGAACGTTTGCTGCATTTATACTTGTTAATTTGTTAATTAATTTGTTTACTTTGTTTTTTTTTGTTCGTATTTATGTTATAGATATTAATGTTCTAACCGGGAATGCTATAGGTGCGCAATAGAGCTAGAAATAAAGGAAAAAAGAAGGAACAAAAAATAGTACATTAGGTGTCGGTTATAAGGAAAGGACATTGGCTAATGGTAAATCCAAGGCCATAAAAAAAAAAACATCTTAATGCTGACTTCTTCAAAAATGTATTAATTTTTCTATTTTTGGGAACTACAAAATCGCGACAAATTGTTCCGTAGCACGACAAATTCCTACGCCCCTTACCTGAAAAAGAATCCGCTCAAAAAAAGCTCCCCTTGATGATTTACTGGGGTGGTAATGACAAAGACGGAGGAAAATATATTAATTTAACTATTTTTGCAAAATAAAAATTCGCGACAAATTGTTTTGTAGTATGACAAATTTCTACGTCCCTTATGACAAATTCCTGAGAAAAAATCAGTCCATAGAAACCATTCCTTGATGATTTACGAGCGTGGTAATGCTGACCTCGGCAAAAAATGTATTAATTTCATGATCATAATTCAGTCATAATTGACTAGTTAGTAAGTCTGCAAAACAGTTTTACATCTGTAATAAACCATTTTTAAAATATTGTAGATCATGTATTGCCTTGAAAAATAAGTTACGCGCGCCTATTAATGGCACGCGTCGAGGTAGGTTTACAAAAGAATGTCGCGCTATTGTTTTTTATATCGTTTCAAACTAAAATTGGGTAAAGTTCGATTTATAAACTTTTCCGCTACAAATGCGGTTGCAGTTGGAGTTGCCGCAGCAGTATCAGTTGATACTCACGAAAATTGGTCATTTATAAAGTCTTGCTGTTGCTATCGGAGAATGAAAAAGCGAGGTTCTGTAGGTTGCGTTAAAATTGTTTATTCTCAACAGTTGATAAACAAACTAAAATGGATTCGAAACAAATCCTTTTGGGAACTTTTAATTGGACATATGTTTTATAATCGCGAAAAGACATAACCTGCGAGGATATAAAAGAAGGCCGCTAAATAGGCGACGAAAGGAAGAAGGCGGTTACAAATATTTTTTGAAAATGAAAGCTTATGATCCAGAGCTCACTTTTCTTGCTCAAATTTCTTTAACATATGGATTTTAAATATTGGAAAAAAATCACAAAATCTTAAACGTCAAACACTAGGCACGCGTTGTTTGCTCAAAATGGATACTTCCTTTCACTTTTTAAAGTATCCCGCTATCGAAACTGACAAGCGTAGAGGGGTTGAAAGCTACAATTTCATTGGCTAGCCGCTGGTAATTCCGCAGCGGTTGACGTTCAAGATAAAAGTTGTTTATCTACCTGCGGAATATGAACTGCAACCGCAGCGGCAGCGGACTTTTTAAATGGAAACATTGGTTTCGTATTCTCCGTAAACACTACAGGTGCGGCAACTGCAACTATAGCTGCTGCGGCTAGTTTATAAATTCACCTTAAACTTTACCTACCTGTATCTCTGTTAGGCGTGTCACAAGGTTCCGTATATGGGCCCCTCCTTAATGTTGTCTAAGCACTCTAAGCAACAGTATTCGTAAACAACACCATAGAAAACATACATTTAATTTCGTTTCTTGTGTTAACAATTAGTACTGTGGAGCAACAAATTTAAGAATAATATGGCACTAATGAAATGAAACAACAAATCAAGATATAATATTTTTATTTCACAATATCTGTATCTAATAACAATATCAGTACCAATTTCAATACATTAATATAATGTTCTTGAGTCATATATAGGTTTTATCATGCCTAGATTATATACAATTAGAAATAATTCTAGTATGTTTTTCGCTATCACTGTATCAAATACATATGTATAAGTTACATTTTGGTCTAAATATTTTTTTTCGTCGTGTATAATGATCAAATTAACGTATTATTTCGAGATTATTGATAGCAATAGATATTTTTATTCATGCAAAAGTTACGTGTTAACAGTCATAGGATGTGTTTTTGCTATTCATACGCACAACGGCAATCACGTTAACGTACATTTCAAAATGTATTTCTGTCAAGTTGTTATGCATAAAATACCTTTACTAATATCATTCAAAGTGGACAAAAATTAGGAATGGAGACATATTTGGGGAAGCAAAAATTCCGAAATTTCTCTCAGAAAATGTTAGCTAATGGTATTGTTTAACCATAATACAGGTAATGTTTCCATTGAAATATATTATTTAATGACATTATACATTTTTAGGACCCGCACAGATCTGGTGGGAATTGACTCTCAGTTAAATTGACTGGGACTTAATAAGTTATTGTTTTCGCCGCCCCGAATAAGTTGCCATGGGCGGAACCCATGAAACTCAATACATTTTGGGCTATAGACGTCTGAAGTGGAAAAATATGTGCGTACTTTGTTCCTGTATTTTTTTGTCCACCCTGTTTTTAGAAAAACTAACTTAGTAAATCTACACTTAGGTCCCAGAATAAAGTACGGCTTTATGAAACTTCGATTACAAGCGATCGATATTTCATTTTAGCCTGTTTTTTTAAATTACATCTCCTTGTCCAATTCCATTTACAGTTTGCAAGATGTCGTTGTCGCTTTATCTACAGAATATTAGAATTTTAACAGCCGCAAAGTCAAATGAAATTGTGCCATATAGCTGTAAATAAGTTAAAAGAATATAATATATACTAAGATGAAAAATAAACTGAGAACTTAAATAAATTCAAAATTTTCCATTGTTACTCATATCAATGCTTAATTCTTTAATGTTTTTAATCAACAACTGTTAAGTATATCGCAAACTTAATATAATGAATAACAATAATAACTAGATGTAAACATTTTTTACTGGTTTGTTTTTATACAGGATACAATTATTAGTTCCAAGTCATTAAAAAACCAATCATAGAGAACGACCAGACAAATAATAAAAATAACTTTTCTTTTAGGACTTTCAGAGCGTGTTTTCCATCATTTTTTTTTAATATCTCAAAATCTGTAAATTCCACGAAAACTCACAAAAAAGTAGAATGTCTGTTATGACCTGTACCATAAACATATACAGGGTGTTACAGATTTAAAGTGGCAGATTAATGAGATCACACTTTGCTCAGTTCATAACATCCCCGCACTTAACCTTGAATCCTTACCGTTTTCAAGATACATGTTTTATAAATTTTGACTGAAATTAAAATTCACCATATTTTTGGAATGGGTGGACGTATTTGGATAAAAGTTGGTACACATATAGTGCACTCCTAGTCTAATCAATAGCGTAATTTAGTTTGGAAAATTTCCAGAACAAGACTCAGTTTTTATTATTTTACATTTAGGGCCAGTTACATCACCCTGTATATCAGTTTTTTGCCAATGGCGGATAATTATTGAAATGTCTATGTATTATTATGCAAAATATTGTCGTAATATTTGATAGCACGTTTATGGTTACTTCCTAGCAAATTTTCGAAAATAATGGTGAATGATATTTAAATTATACAAAATACGTTACTTCGCTATTTTATTAATTTTACTTAAACACGTGTTTTATAATTATTATTTAATGTATTATTGTTACTTAAATTTGATTCTAATTGTACTTAAAATTTGTGCGGCTATATGCAATATTCCACAGAAAAACGGTTTGCTTTAAAATAAAAGAAGGCATCTGTCAATTCTGTCATTATATAGTTTAATAGATGGTAATGTAAGTTACCTTTAGAAATTAAGCTTAAAGTATTCAAAGAAGTCGTTTGAGTTATTAAAGTAAGGTTTTATATTAACAAATCTAATAATTTCAAGATGCCATTCCAATTTACAAATGAAGAGTATGCAGATATGATTTATGTGTATGGTTTTTGGGACGGAAATGGAAGAGCTGTAGATAGAGAATATAGAAGATGTTTTCGAAATCGTCGTACACCAAATCATACAACATTTTCAGAGGTGAATCAATTTAGTAAGGAACATGGTCAATTTCCCTCACAGGCAAAACATGAACATGTTCCCAGAGATTTTCAACAGCGAGAGGAAGTATTACATATTGTTTGTATGAATCCAACTGTAAACGTCAGGAAAATCAGTCAACAATTGGAAATTTCCAAAACAAAAGTATGGCGAACTTTTAAAAAATAAATATTCAAGTAGTTCAATGACTTGAAGACGGTGACAGCATTCCGCGTTTAACATTTTGTAGGTGGGTAGTTGCGCACAGACGAAAAGTGTCTAGAATTCTGTTCACGGACGAAGCTCAATTTACACGTGATGGAATCCCCTTGCTACGCTTCAGAAAAATTCCCAACACAAATTCAACATAACAGTCTGGTGTGGAATATACAGTAGTCACCTAATAGGGTCACACATTTTTGAAGGGAGACTAACGTGTGAAGTTTATTTAAATTTCTTAATAGATGTGTTACCAAATTTATTAGAAAACATCCATTCAGAGGTATATGGTTTCAACACGATGGTGCGGACCTCATTTTTCTATACCAGTGAGGGAGCATTGTAATTAACGTTACAGCAACATATGGATTAGTAGAGGGTGTCCAGTTAATTGGCCACCGAGATCTCCTGATTCCACCCCAATGGATTATTTTTTATGGGGCCACCTGAAGTCACAAGTGTACAGTGAAAATATAGATACTCGTGAATAATTATAGCAAATTTTTTTTAACGTATCTGACAATATTAGACACATCCCGGTTGTGATCGATAGATGTGAAAACTCATTTTAAACGTTCACAAAAATGTATCGACGCTGGAGGTGTTCATTTCGAAAATTTATTATAATTTTAATTAATTGTACCAGTGTAGAAAATAATTAGTGTCTTTTCACAATTTGTGCTGTACATTATGATTAAGCAAACTGTTTTTCTTACTTTTTTCCTTTTTCTGTTTTTATTTTTTAGTAACAATAATACATTAAATCATTACTAAGCAAATGTTTAAGTAAAATTAATAAAATAACGATGTTCGCTAGCTGTTTGCGTATTTTGTAGAATTTAAATATCATTGATCATTATTTTCAACAATTTGATAGGAAGTAACTATAAACGTGACATCAAACATTATGACAGTGTTTTGCACAATAATCCATAGACTGATATACAGTGTGATGTAACTGGCCCTAAGTTGGGCTTAGGTGGAGGAAGAGCCAAATCAATAAACTTGTGAAACATTTTAAGAAAAAAGATTTGCGTGAATAATGCTGCAACTTTTGACATGATTAAAAAAAACAAAGTTTTTGCATAGTACATTAGCGAGCGTTTCGGTGTTCAAGGTGGCATCTTCGGGAGATGATTAAAATCCAAATACAGCAATTGTGCGTAAAAAAATTAATTTATATTCAAACATTTTTGACAGTCTCCTGTAGAATGTCCAGCAGCTATATAAAAACTTGTAAAAAACCAATGACGAGTATAATGTTTACATCTAGTTTTACTTAAAATGCGTGATTTGGGAACGAGCCATTACCGAGAACATTCTTATCGTATTTACTTTAGGACGTGCTACTAACGCTTGAGTGTTTCACTAATAAATGTCTGTCCACATTATTTATGTAAAGTAGCAACTTTGGCTTTCTACGACTCAAGAGAAGCCAAAAGAGACAATTAATTTCAATTGAAAACACATTTTTGATTTCTCGTGATTGACAATGAAAATATTTAAAACTACTCTGAAGTCTAGATAACGGAGTATTTTTCTGAACGTCGTTATAATTTGAATTCTATTTTTCATTGTAGAACATTTTATTTAACATTTTAATTTAGATTAATATATTTTCATTTATCACCAAACAGACAGTTGATGGAAAGCGCGCTCGAGCTTTGTAAATATCTCGAGCTGTAACGACTGAAAAAAATTTGATAAGGGTAGTAGCTTATTTTTAAAATTTTAGAAGTTAATTTCATTTGCTTTCTAAATAATTGTTTCCATTTTAAAAATATAAGGTGTTGTATTCGGAGGGCTGCCTACTAAATACCCAGTAAAATCTTAAAACAGAACGAAGTAATAATATCAAATGGAATTTGTATAACGCGTAGTTAGTTTTTCGTAAAAGTTAACTTCAATTTTCAGGTAACAGTAAAGTAAAATATCTGCAAGCTGTCATAATACATGGATTCTTATTTGTGTACCTTATGCACCAGCATCTTAAAATGAAAACTCTAGTTGTATCTAAGAAAGAAATTTAAAAAATTATCATAAAAGTCGTGACGTTTGAAAAAAAAACACTTGAGCCTACAGGATTCATTTTGTTGATACATCTAAAACAGATCTTGATATCATTGTCTATGAGAACCTCAGGCTGTCAATTACAAATGCTTTTGCGGAAGATAAAATTACACCTATTTTGTATGTATATATAGATATACGGTTTTCTTATAATGAAATTGGGCAACCAGAAATAACAACGTTAGGTTTGGTCCTATACAGTAAGTAATATATAAATTTATCACAATATAAATATTATTATATAATTCTTCTACAACATCAATAAATATATTATTGTTATTGTTGTACAAAACGGATGGAATACTGTACCAAATTATTTGTATTATTATAACAGAATATTATATATGTTTTTCTTTAATGTTCTTAATTAAATTTATTTAATAATATTGACTTTTAATTAAGTTAAAATACTTATGTTTTCTTTGTTTACATAAGACAGCAATAGAATATTTATGAACATTTTTTTCATTTCGTGTCTTAATGAATTTGTACACTTCTATATAAAGAAAATGAATGTGACTATATAGGCTGGGGTCGTTGCCTTTTTGACATGGAAAAATTAATAGCAGACAACGGCCGGCTGGAATATATAGTTGAGGTCATAAAAAATGAAAGAAAAACTTTGGAACTTGAGATGAAGGGAAGTAGTGAAATGGGGTGCTATTTAAGGAATGAAAACTGTTTTTCGTTATTTATGGCGAAACGTGACCTCTTAGAGAAAAGTGTTTCATACAAAAGTTGTAGATAATAAAATAATCTAAAACTTCTATTGTATATATTTTTCGACATAACCTCAAAGTTTGCGCGAAAATTACGAAAAACCGATTTCTGTTTTTATTTTTTTTCTCGCGAGAAAATTATTTAATTTAAATGAAACTTTGTGAAAGTACGTAATTATTTGCATATAATAAGCATGAATTTTTTCAATTATGAGAAATAAATATTTTTCGAGATTTTACTATTTTTCCGAAGAAACACCCCTATCTTCGGCGAACAAGTTTATTGATTTTTTTTTGGATTCTGATGTTCTACTAATGCTCATATTTTTCGTCGAGATGTCTACTTTTAAATGGTATGTCGATGTTAGTGATTTATTGTTATTTAGCAGCTTAAAATTAAGAAAAACCGAAAAATTTTTCGAATCTTGAATTTGTCGATTTTTTTCATTATTTTCAATTTTTTAGCATATTTGTGTTAATAATTCATAATATTTTAATGAAAAAACTTACTTTGGTATAAAATAAATAAATTTGAATGAATTTCATCACGGAAAGGTAGGGAAAACTTCATAAAACTTAACGTTTACATGGAAATCAATAGTACTTTATTAATTTTCATAAGCTACAGTTAAGTTTCGAAAACTTTATATGCATATTAGATTATTCTAAATACATATGATAAAGTACAACATACAGTTTATTTATATTGGCTACGAATTCTCTACTTTATTTACAAATATTTACTTTATTAATATTTGTTGTGTATAGCTTATAAAAAGAAAAATCAATAAAATAATTGTTAAAATCTAACCAATTTTAGGCCTTTTTTTGTTGTGGTTCGTTTTCTTCATAGATCAAACTCTCAAATTCTATATTATCTTCAAAATCATTGGCATTTTCAGGCTCTTCAATTTCGATGTCATTATTCTTTGCTGGCTCTTCATCAATATCTTCAGAATCACTTAAATCTACAAATACTTCTCTGTCTCTATTTGAACAGTTCTCAGTGCATGTATTGCATAGATTGGTATACTATTGTCAATTAACAATCCGTTTAATTTTAATCGAAAACTCAATCACCACATGCGTTTACAAAGGACGCATCACAAACTGAAAAAATACTTTTACACAACTAGACGAATAGAGATTTACTACTACAACAGAGCTCTTGTGCAGGCTCACTTTGTCCTACCCCTCTCTACCCCCAACCTTCAGTCGTTTTGGGGGGGCATTTCAAATACCTGTATGCTGAGAAATTTCAAATTTTGTAATTTTTTTTTTTGTTTGAATACGTAACATTATTTTTTTGTTTGTATTCAATTTTAGCGTGGTTTCCAATAACTAAATTCATTCAAATTTAGTTATTTTATACCGAAGTAAGTTTTTTCATTAAAATATTATGAAATATTAACATAAATATGCTAAAAAATTGTAAATAATGAAAAAAATCGACAAATTCGAGATTCGAAAAAATTTTTTTTCGGTTTTTCTTAATTTTAAGCTGCTAAATGACAATAAATCACTAACATCGACGTACCATTTGAAAGTAGACAGCGCGATGAAAAAAATGAGCACTAGTAGAACATCAAAATCCAAAAAAAAATCAATAAAGTTGCTCGCCGAAGATAGGGGTGTTTTTTCGGAAAAATGGTAAAATCTCAAAAAATATTTATTTCCCATAATTGAAAAAATTTATGCTTATTATATGCAAATAATTACGCACTTTCACAAAGTTTCCTTTAAATTAAATAATTTTCACGCGAGAAAAAAAATAAAAACAGAAAAATCGGTTTTTCGTCATTTTCTCGCAAAATTTGAGGTTATGTCGAAAAATATATAAAATAAAAGTTTTAGATTTTTTTATTATCTACAACTTTTGTATGAAACACTTTTCTCTAGGAGGTCACGTTTCGCCACAAATCACGAAAAACCGTTTTCATCCCTTAAATAGCACCCCATTTCACTACTTCCCTTCATCTCAAGTTCCAAAGTTTTTTTTTTCATTGTTTATGACCTCAACTATATATTCCAGTTGGCCATTGCCTGTTATTAATTTTTTTTTTCAGCATTATAAATCCGTAACGGCCCCAGCCTAATAATGTTAATGCAATATTGCATCCAGGAAGGAGAAGAAATATAAACATACAACCTTTTTTTAACGAGATTGCCATCTACTAGAGTTGAGGTTTGAACTTAGTGTAAGACAGGTAGTCATTAGTCACGTTTACAACATAGTGCGCTTCAATCAACTCCGTCGACTATCTGTCCCAAAAAAATCGATGCCGACTTACATCTAAACATTAAAAAAAACAAAATATTTTTAGTCGCAAACTCCTCTATAAAATCCTTATTTTACTGTAAGGAACGTAACCAGACTGCAACCAACAGTTACTCTCCGGGCTATGTGCTCCTCCGAGCGCTGAATTACAAATTACAAAGTCTGGCGCGTCAAGTGCAATAATTGCATATTACCACCAATACATTAATGCTTCGATTGCAACAAACACCAGCCGAAATCCTACTTAAAGGAGCTCTCGTGCCAGTCGTCACACACCACTTGCAGATTGCAGTTTCCAGCCATCAATCGAAGCATTAGCGGTTTGATGGTAATATGCAATTATTACACTTAATGCGCCAGGCTTGTAATTTGTAATTCAGCGCTCGGAGGGGCACATAGCCCGGAGAGTAGCTGTTCCTTATAGTAAAAGAAGAATTTTATAGTTTGCGACTAAAAATATTATGTTTTAATATTCCGCCCTCTAAAAGCCCACTTGAACTATGTTAAGCCCAGTCAGGCTATTTATTTTTCGATTGCAACAGACACTGAAACGCTAGATGGCGCCTGCTGACTGTTTTACATGTCTCTATCCCAAAGATACCGAAATGTACTAAATAGTTAAGTGATCCTCATGTCGGTCATCACATGCCTACCTTGCACTGACAAGAGCCAACAGCTCGAAACTGCAGTCTGCAAGTGGTGTGTGACGACTGGCACGAAAGCTCCTTTAAGTAGGATTTCGGCTGGTGTTTGTTGCAATCGAAGCATTAATGTTTTGATGGTAATATGCAACTATTGCACTTAACGCGCCAGACTTTGTAATTTGTAATTCAGCGCTCGGAGGGGCACATAGCCCGGAGAGTAGCTGTTGGTTGCAGTCTGGTTACGTTCCTTACAGTAAAATAAGGATTTTATAGAGGAGTTTGCGACTAAAAATATTTTGTTTTTTTTAATGTTTAGATGTAAGTCGGCATCGATTTTTTTGGGACAGACTATTCGACGGAGTTGATTGAAGCACCATGCATCATTTCAAGAAGATTCCTCTTCTAATTCTAGTGAAGATGTTAATTCACAAGAAGATTTGTCAACTGTAATCAAGAGCACAGAACCTGGGACAAGTAAAACAGTAATAAAGAAAGATTTCATTACTTAGTTAGTAACTGCATTAGACAGGTGTCAGGTAAATATGCGAGACTGTTTATTCTTGAAGCTACTATTGAGGGACTTGGATGTAACATTGGCGAACTTCCGATAAGTAAATCTTCTATTCAAAGAATCCGAACAGAAAAGCGGAGATATATAATAATTTAATTGAATACTGCGCAATTTAGTAATGTTGCATTTCTTATATAGGGTAAATTTTATAGCGAGGGTATGGATGTTAAGTCATACCAATATTCAGAAATTTGCCAATCCAGACCTATGTGAATGGAAAAAAATGGAAGGAAGTTTATATGCGGCAATTCCAATTACAAAGCCACCTGCTCCTGAAAGCCTATTGTTTTTTTTTATAAAATGTGGCTGTAAAAAGGGATGCGCCAGCAGAAGTTGCAGTTGCAAAAAAAATTCTTATGTTGTACCGAAGCTTGTGCATGTACAGAATTTGAATGTTCCAATATTGAATCAATGCCCATATCTGACATAAATGATAATGACGATACGGAACTTGATATATCGGAAGGCGAATCGGGTAAGATCAATATATTTTAGATAAAAACAAAATAACTTAAGTAAGTATACATACAATTCTTTCAGAAGACTAGCAAAAAATTTCTGTCTTCAAAACCGCAATCGGCTCCAGAAGATATTAAGCGATTGTCAGATGGTCTTCCCATTTATGGACACAAATCCCACAAGATATTATCCACCAATATCATCAGAAGCATGTTCATATGTCTACTTAAAACAATAAGAGTGAGAAATCACGGCTAAACAACTGTCTTTTTTTTGCTTTCTTTTGCTTTGGGTCATGAACAATGCAGTCAGTCACTGGTAGTTTAATAATTCCTACAACTAAACCTAGCACAAGTCAACGAGATTGAATATGAAAAAACGAAGAGAAGTGACGGGGAAACACACTTCTCATCCAGAGGTCGATCAGGACATTTTTATAATTTAGACAGCACAAAGGAGACCTCGGAAAGTAGGGAAAACTAACATGAGGAAAGACACCGGGTATACGAGATTAACCTGTAGCTTAATTTCAGTTTCATTTACGAAATTTATAATACTGTTGTATATTGACAGTAGACTTAGTAAATTATAAGGAGCGAGAATATTGCAATCTTCTTGGACAATTTTTTTTTAAGGGCGTAGTCGGCGCCTTAGCTAACCGAAACAAGAGGCCCTCTTAAAATCCCTAATGGGAGATCAGACCGGGACCGCTTTCGCATTACTTCAGTCTGATCCGTGCCGTCTTTTGACGCTGCCTGTCTTCGTTGTCTTCCTCTGTGGAGCTTTCCTACCTCCCCCTTCTATCGGTGTGATTTGGGGTTCGGAGGTAAAAGGTAACTTCAATCTAGTTGCTCCTCTTGTTTCTTTTGCCGGAGCACTGTCTCTGTGAATCTTGATACGGCTTCCCAGTAGTGTTTGCTACGTAGTATGTTGCCCACGATGTTATCGGGTGTTATCCGGCCGCCCGTTGTCGCTTCTAAATGGAAACGTTCTCTTATCCATCTATTGCATTCAAAGAACGTGTGGTATGCATCGGCTTCGGATCCCCTCTCGCAGTAAACGCACTCCGGACTTTCCATTGTCCCCATCTTATACAGATAGGACTTGAAAAAACCGTGCCCGGTCAGGAACTGAGTTAGGTAGTAGTTCACCTCTCCATGTCCGCGGTTTGCCCATACAGCCTATCAATCTGGCTGTCCATCTTCCTCTGGTTTCTGAATTCCAGCGTTGTTGCCACTCATCCATAATGCGGGATCTTTCTTCTCTCTTTATCTTCTTCCTATCCATCTCTAACTTCCTTGAAAATAATCCTCTTACGTTCTTGTGCCAGCAGATCAATCGGAGGTGTTCCTGCTATTACCAAGACGGCTGGTTCTGATACTGTTCGGTAAGCGCTCACTACTCTTAGTGCCCCTCTTCGCTGCACCGCAGCAGCGCGCTTTCGGTACTTCTCCACTTGCAGTGTGTCCGCCCAGATCTCCACTCCGTAGAGCAGTATAGATTGCGTCGTGGACATTAGCTTGCTCGCTTTGGGGCCAGGTACATTCGCCATCAATCTGCTAAGAGCAGCTGTTGTTTTAGTTGCTTTATCTGCCATGCGTTGGATTTGTCCCCAGTAAGTCAGATTCGTGTTTAATGTGACTCCTAGATACTTAACGGTGCCTTTGGTCTAGAGCAACTCCATGCCAGTCGTCATATCCAATTCGGTGGGGATTCTCCTTTTCGTCAGGATTACTATCTCTGTCTTGTTTACTACCAGTTTAAGTCCGTGATCCTCTAGCCACGAGGTTACTCGGCGCATTACTTGGTCTAGTCTCCTCTGGGCCTGTCCTTCGTCCCAAGCTACAATGGTTGCGGCTATGTCGTCTGCATATCCAACTAGGTGCATTCCTTCTGGCATTTCCATTTTCAGTAACCCGTCGTACATGATGTTCCAAAGATCAGGTCCTAGAATCGATCCCTGCGCCGCTCCGGAGGTTACTGCCTTTTCTCTAGTGCCCTCTCTAGTGTTATATAGTAGTATCCTATCCTTCAAGTAGTCCCTGAACATTAGCAGTAAGTATGGGGATACTCTAAAAGTTTGCTCTAATGCTTCAGGATATCTATCCATCGTACCGAGTTAAAAGCGTTCCTCACATCAAGTGTAACCAGCATGCAGAAGGGTCTGGTTCGGTGGTCTCTCTCTGTAGCGAGCGCAGTGTCCACTACCTCCTCAATTGCGTTTACAGTGGATGATCCTTTCCTGAAACCATTCTGACTGGGGCTTAAGTCGCCAGCCGCTTGTACTGCTGTTGATAGACGTGGTTTTAGCAGCTTCTCTAGCAGTTTTCCTGCTGCATCTAGCATGCACAGAGGTCTGTAGGACGCTGGGGTATTTGCCACTCCTTTGCCCTTACTGACTAGCACGAGCCGTTGTCTCTTCCACCGGGTGCAGAAAACGCTAGCTTTCAGACAGCAATTGTACATGTCCAGTAGTAGTTGTGGACAGGCGTTTACCGCTTCTTGAATAGTTAAACTTTCCAAATAGTCTTTGGCAAAGCTTAAAAACAGGAAATATGCTAAAACTAAATTGAAAATCTTTTCCGACAGACTGACTTTATGAACCCCAATCTTAAATTATCGATTTAATTTTCTTAGCACAAATTATTTTTACTATTGAAATAAAAATGTATTTCTTTTTTGTACGTGTTTCTATAGCTGTCTTATTCTTAGCAACATGAACTAATCAGTACAAATCATCGTTTCGAATATTTCAGCATAAATATTTAAAACGACACGATTTTATATTTATTTCAAATTTTATATCAACGATAACTGTTTACGCCCCAAATATAAAGAGACTGATTAAGTTCCTGGAGCTGGCTGCCTCGACAGGGCTTTCGTTTTAAGTTTCATAAAGGTTAATAAACATCAAAAATTCGTTTATAGGTTGGTCAATGTAGATAATTTCCGATAATCTGGAGATTGGAAAGTCGTTTGTTCGATCAGGAATGTCATCTGGAATAGTATATTAAAATTCAGTACTGCTCAATTAACTTGCAATTAAAATTTTTGAGAAAAAATTTTCAACTAGATACTAGGTTTTTGTGGAAGTGATTTTAAAAAACTAACAAAACATTTTCTCCAAATAAGGGGAAAAATTATTCGATACATTTCAAGTTTCATCAAAACATTTTTGTTTCTTCTATATGCTACACATTACTGAAATTTTATAAATCATATATCAATACAATAAAACTCAAAAAGGTGTAACTTCATAAGTATTAAGTAAGTATTAAAGTATCAAGTATTTTGCTATTATTAATTGCATTTTTTTAAAAAGAACTTCTTCAATTACTCTTGATAGTTATGTCTTCTTACTATTTTCTGAGTTCCATGGCCTAATATTGAGAAACGGCTGGACGAACTTTCACCGGCTGTCTCTGAATCTACGAGCTAGTTATAGTCCAGTCATTGAAGCTTTATACCTCAGAAATATTTACATGAAATTTTGGAATTAGGCTTATCTTACCCTTAACTTCAAAAGTGATATTGACCCGACCTCCGTTCTTACCCTGGGGGTGGTTGCCACCCCTTCTCGTTAGTGGAAATTTTTTGGTCCTCGGGGATCGATAGAAGACCCAATTCTAAGCAAAAAGTGTTCTATAAAGTTTTTTCAAAAACTCAATACTTTTCCAGTTATTGGCGATTGAAAACTCGAAATTTTCCCACGTTTTTCAACGGTTTTTTGCAAATATCTCAAAAAATATGCGCTTTAACGATAATTTTATAATAAACAAAATTGTAGAAGGTGAGAAAATGAACAAATTGGTTTTTTAAAGAGTGTTCTAAGTACAATATTAAGCGAGATATTGAAGATAAAACCCGTTTCTTTTGTCTGAACTTTAATCAATGTATTCAATGCCATCTAGCGGACAACGGATACATTTTATCCTTATGACAATGAGAAACTTTTTTATAGTGCTTAAAATAATCTTTAAAATGAGCAGTGTTAAAAGTCTTTTGCACGTAAAGTGAGTGAGTTGTAATGAAAAAAAGAGGGACATCTAATATTTTTTTTTAAATCGATGTGTTTCATAAGTGCCATTTCCACCAAAATTAAAATTAATCGTATTCCGTAGTTTATTGGATTCCAGCCGTTTGGCTGCTTTCGAATGCATACTTTTCAAAAAAATCACGATTTTAAGAAAAAAAATTTTTTTTCATTTAAAAAAAAAAATTTTTTCATAATATTTCAAAAATAATGAAAGATACGTCAAAAACTGTAATGATAAAAAATGTAGGTCTTTTTTTGACAAAAATTTTGTTTTTTTTTTCTGTCAGACCAAAATTGACGGAGATATGACTGCTTAAAGAGCGCGCGGTAACGCAATCACAGTTTCTCTCGAGCCCTTTGACCCTTCACCGTTCCAAATGAAGGGTTTTACACTACATGTCATAATGAAAAAAGTTGTAACTCTTTCAATTACCTTTAAAATGGTTTTTTTTATAGTTGTGATAGCTTTAAAATTAAAGGAGTTATGGTCCAAAAACTAAACGTTTTTTTTTTATTTAGTAAAATGAAAATTTAGGAGCACAAAAATTTGGAGCAGAGTGAAAGTAAAGAATAATATGAACCCAAAACTATTGTCTTATATATATAGGTTGCGGAGCCACTTGCGGATGCCGAAGAGTCGGGCTGTTTTGCAATGTAATTTGTGGAACATGCAGTGGAGATAACTGCCAGAATAGCCCTCCAATTGACCCAGAAGAAGATCTTGATTACGACAGCAACTTCGATATTGAGTCATGAACGATTGGTGTAATAATTTTTTTATGTATTGTAATGCCCTTGTTGCAGAATTTTTTATAATTAATTACTAATTTAATCTAGTACATTTCCAGATAACTTGTAAGTTTATATTTTATTCAATAAAAAGTGTCTGATTACTTACTTTATAATTAAATTATTTTTAATTGTATAAACATATATTTTCAATGTTTTAATTTAGGGGTAGTTTTAAGAGTTAAAAAGCTAAACATATGATAGTCATTTTCGAGAACGTGGAACAACATTTAAATCATTTTGAGTTCATCAAAAGAAATTTTTTTTTACAATTTTTAATTGAGGGGTTGTTTTTAAGGGTTGAAAAGGGGTTAAAAATATGATAATTAAGGTAGAGAACGTAAAACAATATTTATTCTATATTTAAATCTTTTTAAGTTATAAGTATTTTTTGTAATTTTCTTCAATTTAGGGGTCGTTTGCAGGGGTTGTAAAGATTTTTAGGGGTTGAAAATGGGTTAAACATGAGATAATTGTGTTAGAGAACACTTTACGATTTCACTCCTCATTATTAAATACGTTTTCTAGCGATAAAATGGCTCAATGTCAATTTTTTCATTAAGGGGTCGTTTTCACCCCTTAAAAATAAAAAACGGAGGTCGGATCAATATCACTTTTGAAGTTAAGGGTAAGATAAGCCTAATTCCAAAATTTCATGCAAATCGGTTGATAGTAAAATATTTCCGAGGTAAGACCCTATTTTTCGCTTCAACGACTGCACTATTACTGAAGGAGTCAGAAACCGTATTTTACATGCAGACCTCCTACTAATACACATTTTTATAATCTTTTTTAGAAAAATGTGTAGTGATAGGAGGTCTACATGTGTAATAGTGTTCAATTTAGTTGAACAAAATGTAATTTTTTAAAAGAGGTTTTCCTTATTTCGCAATTAAACCGGGGGGGTATTTAAACTTTTCTTCTTAATTTAAAAGACTTTGTTAAATTAAATTATCTTTAAAAATGTAAATTCGGATTTTGTATCCGAGTCTTATGCACACTAAATCCCAATGTAATATTTTATTTCCTTTAATAATAGTGTGGGGGTGGTAGAGGGGATGGCTAATGCAAAAAAAAATTAGAAGTCCTTGGTTCTTGTATATACACTAAATCCCAATTTAATTTTTTATTAACTTAAACAATAGGGTGGGGGTGGAAATGGATGTGGTAGAGGGGGTAACTAATGCCAAAATAAATTTTAGAGGCCCTTGGTTCAAATCCCAATTTAATTTTTTCTGCCTTTAATAATAGGGTGGGAGTGGCAATGGGGGTGGTAGAGGGAGTAGCTAACGCCAAAAAAATTTTTAGACGTTTTGTTTTTTTATACACCCTAAATCACATTCTAATTTTTTTTATCCCCTTTAATAATAGGGCGAGTGTGATAATGGGGTTGGTAGAGGGGGTAGCTAGCGCCAAGAAATTGTTTTTATACGTTTCGTTCTTGTATACAAACTAAATCACATTTTAATTTTTTTTACCCCCTTTAATAATAGGGTGAGGGATGACAATGGGGGTGGTAGAGGAGGTAGCTAAGACAAAACAATTTTTTAAGACGTTTCGTTTTTGTATATACACTAAATCACATTTTAATTTTTTTTTACTACCTTTCATAATAGTGTGGGTGTGGTACTGGAGGTGATAGTGGGGGGTGGCTGATGTCAAAAAAAAATTTGAGACCTTAACTTTTCGTACATGCCCTAAATTGCAATTTTATGGACTCGTACTTTCTTGTTTTTCCTATTTACCCCCGAACCCTTCAACGGAATTAGATCAAAATATAATCTAGTTTCAGATCTCGTTACGATACATAAGTGTACCAAATTTCAAGTTAATATCATAAACGGTTCCAGAGTAAACGTGCGCACAAAAAAGTTACGGACAGACAGACAGATCGACACACAGACCGACAGACAGGAAATTTTTTTTCACTCAAATTTAAAATCTCGATGTTTCATGATATTTTAAACCTATTTCAACAAAATATATATATATATATATATATTTTTTTTTGCGTTACTATACTTCCAGTGGACGTGGAAATAAAAGGTAGTTTCGTTAAAGTCAATTTCATATTTTCTAATTTTTAGAATACCCTGTATAATTTATCTACTTCCTTTTATAAAGAGTGACTTTTTGTCAGCAGTGTAAATAAGATGGCTCTAATATGAGGAAAATTGATTTTTGAATTTTATAAGTATACAGACCTGCAAAGATGATAAGCTTGATTTGAAACTACATGATCAATATATCTATCATTATAATTATGTTAATTGGATTATGTAAATGAGAAGGTATTTAAACCCATTAGAATTACTTTTATGTTTACTATTAATTAAAAACGCCTTTGAATAACTCACCGTGGACTTGGAATGTGTGGTAGGTTAGGATAAAGAGGAAATAAATTTTGATAAATAAGTTAATTGAGGCACTCTCTTAATTTGCTTCTGACTTTCTGAGAGTTTTTACCATATGCAAGCAGAGGTGAGTAAAGTACTCTGGTAAAGTGTATTGAGTAGTACTTGCACTTTTAGGGCTTCAAGCACTGTGCTTCAATTACTTTTAAGAGAGAGTACATTCTTTCCTATTATTTGGGTTTTCTACCACATGTACTATTATCCTCTTCAAAACAAATCACCGGATCTACAAAATAATAGAATTATTGGAAAAAAGAGCCTCTGCGCCCGTGACGTTTACGCCAAAGGAAAAGTCAGAGGTTATGTTTTGCAAATAATATAAATCGGAATAAACACAAAAATAATGTATTTTGCTGACGTTTCGGAAAGTAATCTCTTTCCGTTTTCAAAGCTATTTTTTGAAGAACTCTTATTTTGCTGTGTATGTCAAATACACAGCTTTCAGATTCTGTTTATGTT
Organism: Leptura quadrifasciata; assembly: GCA_963675555.1. Lineage (NCBI taxonomy): Eukaryota > Metazoa > Arthropoda > Insecta > Coleoptera > Cerambycidae > Leptura > Leptura quadrifasciata. The sequence continues at coordinate 7,043,584 of OY776677.1, forward strand.
ATTTCCATAGATACTTACTACTTACACAGAACATAGAACTGATGATATTTTTTTAGATAATGTTGAGTTTGTTAAGTTCTTCTTTTAACATTGGTAGCCAGGTTGTACAAATATCTACAGAACAATTCGATACGCACTTATCTTCATTTAATAAGATTATTGCTGCTTCTTTAATTTTTCTTTTTTTGGTATCTGTTTCTTTTGTTAAAATTTTTGCCGAGTCCCAGTTTATTCTATGTCCGTTTTCCCAAGCATGTTCACAAATCTTTGATTTCTGGATTTCATTCTTTCTAATGTAGTTCTTGTGCTCATCCAACCTCACACTGAAAGGTCTGGATGACTCACCCACATAACATTTATCACATTCGCACGGGATATTGTAAATACAGTTTTTTGAATTCTGCTCCCTGTTAGAATTAGAAGGATAAATAATACAATTGAAACAAGCGTTTACAGAAAACCAACACATACTAATAGATATCTACATTTTAACTCAAACCAGTCAATAAATGTTAAAAGGGGTGTTGTAAAATGTTTATACGATAGGGCCAAAATAATTTCATCTAATAATGAAATATTAAATAACGAGAAAAAATTTATCAAAGAGGTTCTAGTACAAAATCAATATCCTGAAGCCTTTGTTGATAGAATTTTCATAAATGTTGAAAATAAGGACAATCAGGTACGACAAAAACCTGAACGTCATTATACAGCAATAATTCCTTATGTATACGGACTATCGGAAAAGCTACGCCGTATAGGTGACAAATTTGATGTTAGGACGATATTTCAAACGGGGAACACTTTAAGATCTATTTTAACAAAAACAAAACCGATAAACAGGGAGCAGAATTCAAAAAACTGTATTTACAATATCCCGTGCGAATGTGATAAATGTTATGTGGGTGAGTCATCCAGACCTTTCAGTGTGAGGTTGGATGAGCACAAGAACTACATTAGAAAGAATGAAATTCAGAAATCAAAGATTTGTGAACATGCTTGGGAAAACGGACATAGAATAAACTGGGACTCGGCAAAAATTTTAACAAAAGAAACAGATACCAAAAAAAGAAAAATTAAAGAAGCAGCAATAATCTTATTAAATGAAGATAAGTGCGTATCGAATTGTTCTGTAGATATTTGTACAACCTGGCTACCAATGTTAAAAGAAGAACTTAACAAACTCAACATTATCTAAAAAAATATCATCAGTTCTATGTTCTGTGTAAGTAGTAAGTATCTATGGAAATAACATAAACAGAATCTTAAAGCTGTGTATTTGACATACACAGCAAAATAAGAGTTCTTCAAAAAAATAGCTTTGAAAACGGAAAGAGATTACTTTCCGAAACGTCAGCAAAATACATTATTTTTGTGTTTATTCCGATTTATATTATTTGCAAAACATAACCTCTGACTTTTCCTTTGGCGTAAACGTCACGGGCGCAGAGGCTCTTTTTTCCAATAATTCTATTATTTTGTAGATCCGGTGATTTGTTTTGAAGAGGATAATAGTACATGTGGTAGAAAACCCAAATAATAGGAAAGAATATTCGTAGAATGCCACAAATAACTTTCAGACAATATTGAGAGAGTACATGCTTGGGAAACCGGATATAGAATAAACTGGGACTCGGCAAAAATTTTAACAAAAGAGGCAGATGACAAAAAAAGAAAAATTAAAGAATCAGCAATAATCTTATTAAATGAAGATAAATGCGTATCGAATTGTTCTGTAGATATTTGTACAACCTGGCTATCAATAATGAAAGAAGAACTTAACAAACTCAACATTATCTAAAAGAAAATATCATCAGTTCTGTGTAAGTAGTAAGTATCTATGGAAATAACATAAACAGAATCTTAAAGCTGTGTATTTGACATACACAACAAATAAGAGTTCTTCGAAAAAAAGCCTTGACAACGGATAGAGACTAATTTTCGAAACTTCAGCAAAATACATTATTTCTGTGTTTATTCCAATTTATATTATTTGCAAAACATAACCTCTGACTATTCCTTTGACGTAAACGTCACAGACGCGGACGATTTTTCCAATAATACTATTATTTTGTAGATTCGGTGTTTTGTTTTTGAAGAGGATAATACAGGTGGTAGAAAACCCAAATAAGAGAAAGTATATTTGTAGAGTGCCACAAACAACTTTCAGACAATAACAATATTAAGATCTTCTCCGAAAACTAAATGGTCAAATCTCGGTAGAAACACAGATATTATATTTTCTAAATAATTTTTTTTAACATTCCTATATATGCACCAAATACCCCTTGTTGATATCTTTTGGGGCAGAGATATGTGCGATAGAAAGGAAAATGGTCAATTTAATGCCACATATTTGACCAAAACTGATAGGATGAAGAAGCTACACTACATTTTAATATACTATTGTATTTCCGACCGAATTCTTAATCTCAATCCACGCAAAATTATCGGAATTCCAACCCTCAAATTGACCAATCTAATACTCCATCTTTATACTACGGTATAGCTGAATAATGATTTATTTAACAATAATCCTTTAGTTTAAACCTATCGATTAGGGTTAAATATTATGATATGCTAATCTCTATTTTACACTATTCGACTTTACAATTACTCACGAACAGATTTTTAAAGCTTTTCGTTTTAGAGGTTCCATAAAAAGGCATGCTAGATAACATTTGGTAAATTCATAATTGGTAGAGATATTTTTGAGCATCATGAAAAATATATATTTTGTGCTTTTAAATTAGACGTTACTCATGAACGTATTTGATGTGTAGTGGATAAATGAATTTGCTAGTTTAACAAATGTCTCGCGAACTGTATTTTCTTTTACAAAAAATATGTCAGGTTTCTTTCTTACATCCTGTGTATCAGTAATCCAGACACAATGTCAAGCATTATAAATGTGTTTATGTCTTTTTTTTTATTAAGTAATCAAATAATATTATTTCACTTGACAATCGAGGAGTGAAGATACGCGAATTTTAACACAACCATTACTGAGAGGCGAGTTTAGTCTAATTTATTTTAGGAAAATGGTTCTACTGAAATAAATCGTATACTTAAGGCATCACCGGCGAGATTAAAAATGATGTTTCTCTCCATCTCTCGCGGAGAAATATTTACGCTACATAATAGAACTAAGTATATCATACCTTAAGATTTCTAAGGTCATTTTGACTAGCGAAAGTTGTTTACATTTTAGTTCGTTAAAACACGTATTTAGTTAAAAACATGCTAAATTTAAAACACAATAATTAATGTCCATAAAAATAAATAACATGTAGATAATATATCTTGTAGTGGGTGCAGTTAACTTGGAACCTGTTCCCGAAGAATGAACTTGCTTGAAATATTTAGCGTTGTGTTTTAAATGCGTTAACTAAAATGTTCACGAGCTTAAAGTCCTGTTCTGAATTTATTGTATTATTATTTTTTCATTTACCAAAATATCTGTTTATGCAAATAATTTTTTTCTAGAACTTGATTTCATTCGAGAGCCTTGACCGCAAAGAGAAATTCCAGACAGGGCTTTGAACATCTCATCGCTTTGTCATCTTGTTCACTTTGTCTACCAAAATACCCACTAAACATGGTACAGTTTACTAGACATTGCTGAAGTTTTAAGTCGCGAAATGTTATATTATATGCCAATAATTAGGTAAATACATTTTTTTAATAAAAGCAAATGATTCCTAAAACCGTCGATAACGTTAGAGGAAACAAATGTGATAGATGTATCGTTGAACCTGTTCTCATTATCGAGCCTTTCAAAATATGCTGAATAAATTAAAACACGTAGAAATCATCAAATAAATTCACTTTAACATTTACCAATATCAGAATATAATTAAAAAATCATTTCATGGTTTAATTTTCCAAAAACCCATAAGCGTTGCCAAATTCATCTAAAAATTTCATAAAAAATCGCGTTTGCCCATTAAAATTCAATTCAGCTATAAGTATATTTACGTTGTAATATTTTACAGAAAGTTATTTTTCAAATTTTAACACAGAAATATCTTTTAGTAAATTCCACAGTTTACCATTTTTGTCGACAAATCACCAAATTCATGATATTCATTCACTCTATTCATATTCTATTAAAAAATGCACATTACAAATTCAGTTTTTAAAAGTTTTCAACGTCAGAATCATTTCACTTGCTTTTCGATGCATTAACTAAATTTTAATTTCAATTCCCAAATTTTGATTTTCAATACCGTTACCAAAATAATTTCATAATCCAAATTTGCTGTACTAAAAAGCTCTCTCATTTCTAACACCATGTAATCGGAAGCCTTAATGTTAAACCCCTGTGCGTTACATCTATAGATTAAAAAAGGAAATATCAAGAATTATGTTTAAAATATGCATCTTTTAATCTTTCATTCTAGATATGTTTCATTTCTCCAAATTTCATGATTTTTTATCAAATCGCGTTTAAAACACAATCTTTGCTAAGACACGGCCACCGCACATAGCCAAAGCGATGACAGGAGTGGCTAAACGAAACTGTGCCGAGATAAATGGTGGGGGCCGATTTGACACAACGAAAAAAAAAATCGGGTAAAACATTATAAACACTGAAGCAAATTTGACAGAGAAATTCAGTTGGTTCCTCGAACTCTATGTGTAACATATTCCTCTTCCGAACAAACAGTGTCTGAAGTACTGAATTATTTTCTCTAAATTTTTGCCTAAATAAAAGTTGAAATATTAATTAAATTAATTTTTTATGAGAACTTCTGCTCCCGTACAGTTGTTTAAATTTATATTGTGTAAATACCTTTTTTAAATCATTTTACTTTCGTACTTATTTAAAACTCTGTGAAATAGTGAAAAATAAACATATTATTTTCACCTTCAAAATAATTCCTGAAAAACCTGAAAAGGTCTACTGAGTCTGCCTAGAAAACGATGCCAACTGCAGGAAAAAGTTGAAAATTGGTTCACTTCAACAAACTTAAATTAAATAATCGTAAAACTCAGAAAATTTTTATTTCCATTTCGCTATGTTAATATCATCAGGAGATGATTAAAACTGAAAATCAGTCTATTAGTCTTCCGATGATGTCGACATGATTAGCGTCGCGTAGTGTGTTCGAGTGTTGTGTAGTATTCAAATGTTTTGGCGTTTTGCAAAAATGGTTTTTAGAGACCAAAGATACTGATTTATGAAAAATAGCAATACGAAAACGCCTCTACCTCCAGGACCCGAAACCAGCAAAGAGTTGTCTCTTCCAACAGAACTCTGCACCGTAAAAGTTGAAGAATGTACTCAGAGGTCCATTGAAAAATTGAGTAGCTCTTGTTATATAAAGTACGATGGAATCGGAAAAATTGTTAACAATAGAATTTATGATTTATGTTTCATGAAATACAAACGATTCTGTTGATCGTGTTGAAACAAATACAGATTTTTGAAAATTATCTCTCGCATTATGTATTTTTTGCATACTATTGTGACTTAGAACATGTCAAAACTACGACCCTTCCGAAATAATTTAGAAAAAAGTTTTTTCTAATTATTTTAAGTAAGAGAAATTGGTAAAATTTAAGCACTTCACTATTTCTCGCTGAGAACATGTTGCAAGTCGGCTTGATGGTGGGATGGACAGTGGAAAATATTGTACAATGAAATAAATATAATATTTGGCTTAAGGAATGAATTATATATAATAATCAATAAAGACATTTCAATTGGCAATTGGCGCGTTCTTCCACCCAGACGGCCCGGGTTCAAAACCGGGTCACAGCAAATCGATGAGATATAGTGGATGAGCGGATCTGCTCGCGTCACCATTTTTCGAAAGAGATGTAAAACTGTGGGTTCCGTGTATCTACGATGTGAGCACGTTAAAAATCCCTACCCCACGACATACTGTGGGGGTTCGGCAAAATTTCCAGGTTAGGGGCCCCAGTGCCTACACAGGCACTGATGAGCTTATCCCCTGGCGTCGGTGATTGGCCTTGGTAGCGGAAAAAGGCCGACGTTAAATAAATGATAAAAAAAAAACATGTTGCAAACGGACCCATTCTTCATTAATGAACTCTTTAACACTGTATTATTTACTCTTATAAATCGAAATGTATATAATTCCTTCATTTAAACACCCAACATATATAGTTTCTTTTATGCCTTGGCAGGAATTTTAAGTATCGTTTCAGAATTACCACAAGGCTCAGTTTTAGGCCCACTCTTGTATCCATTTGATGCAAATGAAACTCTCGATATAAACTGACAAACAAAATAACTAAATTTTCGTTTCTGCGCGATATGTATTAGTTTTATTCATTTATCCACTAAGCATCACGAAAAACATCTTATATAACAAATGTGTGTAAAACTTGCTTACCTACAACACAAACTATCTCTAAGGTATATTCACTTGAAATATGAAGCACCAATAAAGACTGCCATTATACAAAATACAAAAATAGATTAGAAAAACCAATAACATTAGAACATTTATCACACGTCAGAACTTTTCAGGCCTTCCAGTAGAGGCGCTGTGATCCTCGTTTCGTCTAGAGTGATAAAAATAGGAGAGGACCTATCCTCCTCCGGAATAGAACACCTTCTATCAAAACTGAAAGAACTCACGTCTAAACTATTAGCCATTCGTTCTGGTTTAGGTTTTTCTTTGATAGGCTGTTCGAAACTACGCGATATTTTTGGCTTTGCGCCGCCATACTTCGGAATGGCAACTGTACAATCCGGAGGCTCTGATGTTTCCAATGGAGCTTCGAAACTAATAGTAGGGTGGTAGCTACACGAAGGCCTCTCGATGGTCACATTGGTCACTGGAGACTTCCGCTCCACAGTCTGTTCGAAACTAATAAAATTCCTATGGCGACTTTGCGGACGCTCGACGAAACACGATGAACGACGACTTCGGAACTGTTGATGATGGGATATGAGCGGTCGGTCGATGGCTATTGATGGTCTGTGGCGCGATGCATAAAGGGGTCGTTCGATGGTGATCAGTGATGGTCTTCGTTCTCGATTTAATATGGGTATTATGGAACCTGGAATAAAAACAAACGATATTTAGTAGGATGTCAACTAAATAGAACAATATAATGTACAATTTAATACATTGTAGGCTAAAAGTTACATGCATGCATGCGATCCATTGTGTAATTTAAAAAAAAAACAAAAACAAAGACACGCACACGATTCATTTGTGATCTCCAGTATGCGGATGACTGTGCACTTTTAGCCTCTACGCTGGAAGAGCTTCGAGAACTTTTAGATGTGTATGCCCAGAGCTATGATTCCTTGGGACTTAAAATCAACATTGGAAATACTAAGATTATGTCAACTCCTCATCAAGTGAACCAAATAGACATTACACTTAACGGAAATTCTCTTGAAGTGGTGGATCAGTTCAATTACTTAGGCAACGTTGTTAATGACAAAGCAAACATGGACAGCGAGATTCGCAATAGAATTAACGTTGCATCTAGAGCACTCTGGGGACTTAGAGAGAGAGTATTTGATAACCACGACCTTGCTTTGTCAACGAAAATGGCTGTCTACAGAGCAGTTGTCATTCCAACACTGCTATATGGATGTGAAAGCTGGGTCACTTACCGTCGTCATGTGAAAAAATTAGAACGTTTTCAGCAAAGACACCTCAGAAGTATGATGAAAATCCGTTGGTTCCATCACATATCAAACGTGGAAGTACTCAGGAGAGCAAACAGCCTCCCAATTGAGGTGCTTATTTCAAGAGCACGCCTAAGATGGGCAGGTCACGTTCATCGTATGCATGATAACCGCCTTCCTAAATGTACACTTTATGGTGAATTGCTAAGCGGTAGAAGAAGGCGTGGCGGTCAACGAAAGAGGTTCAAAGACGCTCTCCATGAAAATCTAAAATCCTGCGGTATTGCAGACGAGCAATGGGAACAACTTGCAGCGGACAGAACCGAATGGCGAGGTGTTGTGGCCAGCTATCAAGGAAATGTTGCTGCAAGAAGGCCGAATCCAAGACCTAACCAGGTCTATGTTTGTCCTGACTGCGGTCGACATGTGCTCTCCCGAATTGGCCTCTATAGCCATAGTCGTGTGCACCGTAGATGAATGGGAATTACAATAGACTACACCTTTTACTTGTTTTTTATTGTACACAATCTATCGACTGTAACATTTTTATACTCGGACTCGAGTAACAGCTAATAATAATAAAAAAATTTAATAATCTGAGTATCTATAAATATGGACGAAATTAATAGTGCGGGGTCCAAAGCTTCCCAAAACTAGATGACCCATTCCAACAAGGTAAATAGTTTTTGGGAACGAATTTGGAAAAGGGTCCTTAGGTACATCAGAAATGCCTTCTTGGACTTTTGTTGGCTCTTGCACAACTTCTAAAAAAAAATCGTGTCTTCAAACGTTTACCTTTCGCTAAGAAATGAACTATTTGCGACATCGGTCTCATTTTTTAGACTTATATACTACAACGATGAGCACCTCTATCTATACTAAGATAAATTGAAAATAACATATGTTTTTTTTTAATAAATCTTAAATTCTTAGCAACAAAGTTCATGTATTGAAAATTTCGACCTCTGGGCAACTATATTAAATGTTTAAAATTTTTATATACTGTATGTTAATAAAATATCGTCCAGAAATAGAAAAAGTTTTGTAAAAAAAAATCAAGTCGATATCTTATACTCTCTTTGAATTACAGATTTTTAAAGTGAAGCGCCATTATTCGGCTCGATACGATACATTAGGTATAGGTACGAACACGCAAGTTTACGTCAGGCGTAAGTACAAACGCTTTGCTGTTGGTGTTTTAAGTGTTTATTATATTGATATTTATCACTGCTCGCTTGAATATAATTAAATAATAATTTATGTGTTATAAATATTCTAAACTTTAATATTTATTATATGTACTTATATCTGAACGTATAAAGATAGTGCAAAATACTAAAGAAATTATGAAGATTGAATGTAATAAATAAATTTCGAAATGACCGAAACATTAGATTTAAAAAAGTACATCATATGTCAATATGCATCATCCGAAGTGTTAAATAGATTAAGTGAGCGGGGGTTTGAAACATTAAAAAATGCCATTTTTATTCGAAAAGACAAAGTTTACAGACTACTAATGCCAAAAAAATTTTAGAGTTCCTTAGTTCTCGTATACACACTAAATCTCAATTTAATTTTTTACCTCCTTTAATAATAGAGTGGAGCTGGCAATGGGGGTGGTAGAGGGAGTAACTATCGCCAAAAAATATTTTTGAGACGTTTTATTCTTGTACTGTCGCGAGCAGAAAAAAATAGGACAACTTTTTCTTTCTAATGTAAATCTGTCTCTATTTGAATATGTAATGAGTAGCCGAAATAAAACAGATATCACTTTTAATTTATTTTTTATTTTAATGCTGTAGTTATTGCTATGGTAAATGATGGATAGTTAATGGGACAAATTACACTGCGTTATAACATTAACAAAAATTTGGTGTGTAATATTTTAAGAAAGTGAAGAATAAACGGTACGATTAGTAGAAATTCTGGACCAAAGAACAAAGGATATCCTATTTAACAAGAAACTAACTATTAATATTTCGTTATTGCACCATTTTTATTTATAACTTCTATAAGTCTACTTGGCATAGAATTAAATAAGCTTATACAATAACCATTAGTAATAATATTTTCCCATGCATTATTTACTATTTCCAGTAATTCTTCGGCATTCCGTGGTCTCACATTTCGTTTTTGGATACTTCTTACGAGTAGTCCTTATACTTCTTCCACAGGGTTAAGATCTGGATTATGACTGGACCAGTTAAGAACATTGATGTTGTTATCTTGAAACCAGTTAGTTACAGTATGAGTAATATGAACGGAACAATTGTCTTGTTGAAATATGAACCCATTATTAGGAAATAATAATTGTGACACATAAGGGAGCATAATATTGTCTAAAATCCTAATACACGTTTCACTGTTAAATCGTTCCTCAATATGCCACGAAACACCAGGACTACGTGCGGATATTCAAGCCCACATATTGACGGAAAATCTACCACTTTTATCATTGTTAGATATATATTTTTCATCGAATCGAGTATTCGGAGGGCGGTAAACACGAATACGACCGCTGTGTGTTGACTGGAAAGTTTTTTCGTCTGTAAAGATTACATTGTTCCAAAAATTTACATCATGCGCTAAAAATTCAAGCGCAAATCCTACTCGAGCTTCTTTATGTTCAGCTTTAAGTAAGTATTTCTGTGCTGCTGCATGACAGCGTAGCTCCGATTCTCTTACTCGCCGGCGACCAGTACTACTCGATCCAGGAAAATTCGTTTCTTTAGTAGCCTGAATAACTGAGTAAAATGGATTTTCTACTAAAGCATTTACCAATTGCAAATCTTGTTGTTAAGTTGATATCCTTCGTCGCCCTGATTCCGGATTTCTACTAATCGCACCGTTTATTCTCCACTTTCTTAAAATGTTACACACCGAATTTTTGTCAATATTATAACGCAGTGCAATTTGTCTCATTGACCATCCATCTTCTGCTTTAGCAATAACTCCAAATTTAACTAAATCGCTTATATGAGGCATATTAGTTTTTTGCACACTTGCAATAAATTATGACAACTAACTAACAATGTCACGAAAATTTAAGTTAGATATACATAACTAGATTTGAGCAAAATACCGTTATAAGACTTGTCATATTTTTTTTGCTCACGACCGTATACATACTCAATCATATTTTAATTTTTTTTACTCCCTTTCATAATAGTGTAAAGGTGGTATTGGGGGTGATAGTGTGGGGGTGACTGATGTCAAAATAAATTTTGAGACTGATGATTTTTCGTACATACCCTAAATTGCAATTTTGTGGATTCTTACCTGCTTGCTTTGCCTATTTACTCTTATTCCAGATCCCGTTATAAAACATGTACCAAATTTCAAGTCAATTTCATAAACGGTTCCAGAGTAAACGTGCACACAAAAAAAATTATATACCGACAGACAGACAGAAAAATGTTTTTCGTTCAAATTTAAAATATCGACTTTTCATGACATTTCAACAAGAAAAAAATCTTTTCTTGCGTTACTATACTTCCACTGGACGTGGAAGTAAAATACACAAACAGTCCGATAGAATATCTCATCAGAAGGCAGTTAAAAGAATTCCTGTTGGCCTTTACAATCATTTGGCGTGGATTTTGTCAGATTTTGAATTTGACATTGATAATGTTGGTCGAGTTATTCTGCCCAAGAGACTTGAAAATGCCAAGGATAATAACATAATCTCAAAAGATGTTTTGATCTATTATCTTGATGCATTGCAATAAACCAGATGTTAGCGCGCCAGAAAACAGTTGAATGCTTATAATAGAAGCTCCGCGAATGCAAAATATGGTTTGTTTAAAAATCTGTAACTTATAAACTATATGAGATATAGAGCTAATTTTTTTTTCAAAAATATTTTCTATCTTGGACCATATTTCACTCATATATAGTGTATAAAAATTTTAAACATTTAATATAGCTGCCCACACGTCGAAATTTTCAATACACAAACTTTGTTCCTCCGAATTTAAGATTTATTAAAATAAAAACTTTATGTTATTTTAGTATGTGAGTATAAAAATGAGACCGATATTGCAAATAGTAAATTTTTTACCGAAAGTTAAATGTTTAAAAACACGAATTCTCAAATTACCATTACGCCATTTTTTTTTTCATTTTTTAAAAGTTGTGCAAGAGCCAACAAACGCCCAACAAGGCATTTAAGGACCTTCTTTCGATATATAAGCTCAAAAATTATTTACCTTGCCGGAATTGATTACTTGAGTCTATCCAAATTAGTAGAATTTTGCGAAACCATGATGGAAGGATGGTTTCTACTGATTCTCCAGACTGCATTCTGCGTTACGATAAGAGAATAAAATAAATTGCGGTCTTTATTAAAGCAGGGTTTTGTTCGAAATATATACTAGAAAAGTCACCCTAGTTGATTAGCTTATTATGTTAACATCGTCTTGTGTGTGTTATAAAAGTTAAATTCCAGAGCTAAAATGACTAGCTTCCATGAGAAGTGCATTAGTGATGATAACGAGAACCCTTTGAACTTTAAGCCGGTATTCCTGGGAACGTGAGACGAAAATTCATTACGTTAAAAGTTTGTGAAATTGTACATTAAAAAACTCATTTCATTTCTGCTTTGAATACTGTATCACGGTTGAGGTAATCTTGATTTACAAATGGTTACTGTTAAAAAGTAATAAATCTGTAGCAACACCTACTACAAAATATCATTTATGCTGACTTTCGTTGCTGCAGATTTTTACTTTCTGACATGATATGATAAAAAATCAGTCAGCATCATGTACAAGGTTATTCATAACTACCCCTAGGAGCAATAGAAGACCACTTGTTTATGCAGGAACGGCCATAGAAATTTGTCTGTCGCGCTTAATTACTGAGATACTGGGCTAAATTTATTCTAGCCAGAGCAACCTGATTAGGCCAGCCGTCAGGAAGTTGAGAATGCGTAAATAGTTTTAAATCGGACAAAAGATTTTACTGTTGGAACAAGTTCATTATAGACCTCTTTTAAGCATACTGATTTTTCCCCCTAGTCCGCCCTCCGCAACACCTATAACTTTTGGGGAGCAATATCGCTTAGTATCTGGGTTCTGAATGGTCCTACGAAAAAAAGATGGTTACCAAAGTTAAAGATAAGTAAACTCTCTATCGAACAGGTTCGGACTCATTTTATGTAGTATTAATATTCTTGGAGTTATAGGCAGGGGAACTCAAACACCGTATCGCATTCACTTTGTAACAAGAAACATTCACTATCCTAGCTAGGTATGCAGAGTATATTCAGAAGTATTATAGAGCTAATAGCATCATTGTTTTCGACAGGTACCCTACCGATGCATCTGATAAAAGCACAAAATCTGCTGAGCATCAGCGACGAGTTCAAAGAAACGTTTCTGCAACCGTAAATTTTGACGAGTCTCTGACAGTAATAATGCAACAGGAGAAGTTTCTATCAAACGATCAAAATAAAACTCGGATTATCTCACTCCTACGTAAAAAGCTTACCACTGCAGGTTTCGTTGTTGAGCAGACTGTCGAAGATGCTATTGCTCTTGTTATTAACTCAGCGATAGATATGTCACCTCATTACTATTCGGTAATTATAGTTGGTGAAGATGTTGATCTTTTAGTCCTTATGACAGGATTATCCGAACGTTGTTCAAGCATGTATTTTATGAAACCAAGCAAGGGGAAAACGGACGAACGAATTTATTCTTTGAACTCTTTTAAATACCCAGTTGCGGATAACATATTTTTTAGACAAGGCAGAAGGAGGGTACAGGATACAAATGCTTTATTAAGTTAGTGGCAAAAAGTACAGATAACCTTGCATCATTACCTCTAACCTTCACGGAGCAGAACAGGATCCTTTGAATGAATTCAGATACAAATGCTTTATTAAGTTAGTGACAACAAGTACATGTAACCTTGTATCTTTACCTCTAACTCAGTCTGCTGCACGACAACAGTCTTTTACAACATACTATCAAATTCAGCAGTGGTATGGCAATACCAGATAGTTTCAAGATTGGGGTTGGATGAAAAAAAATGGTCTGTTCTACAAGAACTTTTGAAAACAATAGCTGCAAGTGTACAAACAAAAGGCTGCAAAGCCGCATGTGTTTGTAGAAAAGCTGGACTTAATATGTTCCGTTATTTGTTTTGGATGTACAAACGTGTACACATGTCGAAATATATGTAGACGACTTAGATCAAGCCGAAGAAAAACATGATAAGGTATTAGCTTTTTTAGTACAATCAAATAGTACTTTGGCCTGGAAAAAATTTCACACTCAAATTTGTCATACTCGACGTTGCCAGGACCACTTTGAAGGTCAAAAACCAAAAAGGTGACCTCCCCCTTTTGCTTTAGTCGCCATCTTGAAAAATTTTTGAATCGCTTTATCTCGTGCTCTATTGGTCCCACCGAAATGTTATTGAACAAAAAATGTTGTAAATAAAATTTTACATATTTTCAGCAATTGCAGTGATGCCGATAAGTTAATATTTCGAGCGGCAGAGGGCGCCAAAGTTATTACCAAAAAACAATTTTTTTCAAACTTTAATTGGAAATTTATTTGGATATGCGTGTATGTGCTAATATTTTTACCTAAGCAGCTTGTAAGTTGAATTTCACTACACTGCTTTCCAGTTGAAGAGAACATGGGTTACATCCCTTTGAATATCCCTAATATGACTTTAAATGTTAGTAATTCAAATTTGTGTTAATTTGCATGAATTCAAAATCTCCTGTTTTGTTTTAAGTTACTCAGTTTAGGGTTCATTTGCATTACGCTTATATTACTCCTGTTTCCATTAGTGACAGGAAAAACTTCCCGATATTTTATGTACATAAGTATCTTTGCATTCACAAGTTTTAGGAAGTTCTGATGCGAGTTGTTGAGAGTTTCGACATAATTAATTGTTCTTTTGTTAATAAGCCAAATCTCTTTGCCGAGTAAATCTTATATTAGTTTTTGTACATCTTGAAGTTAATTTATTTAAAAGCAAAACGCGTGTTGTTTCAGATGCTTCTAAAAACACTTTAGTTGAAACCGGCGCTCAAACCAACTGCCTGCAATGAATAATCGGTTAGCCTTAAGATGGGCATATCCAAGAGAGAGAGAGAGATCCGATAAGGAAATATTTATTATTTTTGGCCATAACTTTTTTTTAATACATATATGGGTTAAAAAAATGTAAGAATATCTAAGTAGTACTATGGCAGGTGTCGTGATATGAATTTTCACTCAATAATTTCAGTTGTTTGGCAAATAATTAGATTTAATTTTATAAATTATGTCAATTTTCGTATTTCCTAAATTTAAATCTACTTATTTCGCATATTTTTGAAATTATTGAGTGCAAAGTTATAACATTATTCTTGTTATACTTCTATTTAGGTAGTCTTATAGTTTGTTTACAATATGTGTTTCAGAATAAGAAGTTATAGTCAAAAACAGTAAATATTTCCCTATCGGACCTCTCTCTCTCTATTTTGCATATTATGTGGAAAAATTTAAGTGGCTTTTGAGGTATTAAATTTGTAAATATTATTCATATACTTATTACTTATTAGCCCAATATTGCTAGTTTATAGTATGTTGTTAAGCCAAGACTCTAGCGTACTCGATAACTTATGCGCATGTACTGATCCCTGGCAGATGATTAAATCAGGATGCGTATTATCATTTTCGTCGAGTACAAAATTAATAAAGACAATTTAGAATGTTCATTATAGCATAAACTATTTGTAACTATTAGTGAATACTGTATTGGAAAGTCCACATCTTCAGAGGCGCATTACAAGCCTATGGAACTTGCAATTAGTGCTAATGAACTTTTAAGAGCAATCTTGCCACAGCGGAGTACATCTGCAATTTAATAATACGCATACACCAACCATGAAAACAGACCTCGAAAAGTTTGGCACATAAGTCTTGGTCTAATTTTATAGCAAATGAGATATAGCAAACTAGCAGTGTCGGTTCTAATAAGTATATGATATTAGCACCTGAAATTCCCATTTTAACATACAATGTCTTATGTATCCCATATTCACTTAAGTTTTATTTAATTACAATCATAATTTTCTTACGATTTTCTTCAAAATCTGAAAGGCATTAGAAGAAAGAAAGACAAATATTCTTCTTTAAAAAAAATTACTGCAAGCGGTATTCGTTTTTCTGTAAAATATGTTGAAAATTCGTGACTTGGCAACGTTGCAATTACGCTGCTGTCAACGCACAGTTTATATCCATGAGTGCGTGTATTTTATAGATGTTAAGAGAATATTGATTAACGTAACACTGAAAGTTGATATTTATGGCAAATCTATCATTTTTTGTTCTCGAAAACATTTTTTTACACTTTGTTAAAAATCACAAATATATTATTCCTAACCTCACAAAATACGATAATGCACTCTAAACCAAAGCAACAATTCCGATGAGTATAAAATCGAGATGTTGGCAGATTGAGTCAAACGACGCAGTATGTTTATTTATGTGCTTATGCGCAGAGGGGGTGGAGCGAATAATTGTAGTGCTTGTCAACTAGTTTTTGTTGTAAGTATGGTAGTTTACATAGGGGATATCTTAAATATATGTACAACCCTACAAAATAAAGCGGGGCAAAATATAGTAAAAACATCCCAGCCCATCGCAAAAAAGAAATGATACAAGTCTTGTAAACAAAAATCTCAATAATTTACAATAATTTAGTTATGTGCATATGTTTGTAAATAGGGCAGGCCAGGTAAATCGAAAGAGGGGGGTTGAAACAAGGGGATTTCCCCCAGGGCAGAGAATATAACAACATATTAGTGGTTTTAGTGGCTGCGATTAAAATGCTAGCATAACCCCAGAAGTTTTTATCATCGGTTACATGGTTGAGTATAAAAATAATCATATCCTGCTTCTTTTCCTCTGAGATTTTCTTCTTTTTTTTTTAGTCGCTGAACAATTTTTTCAGTTTTCTCGTTTTAGTCTCTTGCAAATAGTAGATACCGAAGAAGGGAAAATGTCTCTGAAATTGCATTTCCAGTCTGAAAAGGGTACTTTATGAGATCTTCATTTTCTGATTACCGGAAACAACTTTACTGAATACCGTTTGGTTAGTTTCCCATTGCTTGTTAACATTCGTATCGTGGCTTTGTTCACATACTGAGATAAGGTAATGACGGTGAGGATTGTAGGAGATATAAATTCTGTAAGTGGATTTCCCTGTAACTACCATTTAATTATATTTTATTGATTATGTTCCTGACTTTAATTTTTTAGACATTACACTTTGGAAGTTACCAAATGGGTAAGCTGTAAGCGAAACAATCTTTAATTAAAGAGTATTTATGTGCTACTAGATAATTCGCTTTACAATTATTGGCTTCGACACTTGGCGTGTGACCAGTTGTGACGTGCCATCTTTAGCTGCTTTCGACAAGTTAATAGTAACATGTGTGAATAGGATTTTAGTCGACCAATTCACCCAATTAGTGATAGATGTCACCACGCTCTAATTTCCTATCCAAATTACCACTTTTAAGCTTTTCGCCTACAGATGGCTAACTAGGTAAAGTTTTACTAAGTTATAAAATAATTGTGTATGCCATGGAAATCTAAAACATAAACTATTACTATAATTAGCGTATGAAAATTGTCTACAAAATGACACTTTACAGAGAGTTGATGATCGAAGTCCATAACAATCGATTTAGTTTTAAGATTTCGCAGGTTGTGCCGAATTGTCAAACTGTCAGCTGAAGTTATATCTTCTTGTTTTCAAGTTAAAAGGTTACCCAAGAACCGTCAAACTTCCTTTTTAAATCAAGAAATTCAGCCGAAAACTTTGCTGGTGATTAATTTAGTTAAAAGGCTAGTCGGTTTGATACCGGATCAAAAACTAGATTTAACCTATTTTTAATTAATATTTTGGTTTGTTTAATTGAAATTTCGATTTACTAAGATTAATTGACGAGTTTATCGTACAGATGTACCTATTCTGGGTAAGTTTAATTTCTTTGAATTACACTCACATTAGACGTTAATTTTGAGACTAATTTTGTAACTTTAATTATAGGCGATTTTGGTAAGGCCAAATTTCAATTTTGGTACGACTACATCTCCATTCCATTTAGTACATCTAGATTTTGGATACAGAACCTACCAACTATTAATTTGTCGATTATTTTGGATTGGACCTTTGGATCATTTGCTATTCTTTGGTACACGATTTTTGGTATACGATTTTGCCCTCTACGATAGAGAAACATACTTAATTGTAACTGAAAATCGTCCATCTGGATAACATCTTATTTAACGCCGAGATTTGTGAAACAAGGACCTCGATCAACAAAGAAACCTTCAAGTCTGGAGCGAGTGAAAAACCTCAAATTTTGTAAAGTTAAGTACTCATTTTTCTTGTTATTTGTTTAAATCGCCATTTTTTTTCCTAACGTTAGCTAAGCAAACTCCTAGACTTTGCTATATTCTTGATATTTATTTTATTGTAAGATTTTTACCTTTTCTACATTGTACAGTACTTTGCTTATTTTTATAATAAAGTGTATTCTTTTTACTTGTTCTTTTTATTGTACTCTCACTATGAAAGACAAATTAAAGACAGTTTAAAAAGTGCGAGTGAGGAAATTCTTGGCACTGCAGCAAGCAAAAAACAGGAGGACTGGTTCAATGATAATGAAGCTTTTATACAAGAACTTCTTGACCGCAAACATATTGCCTTCCAAAACGCTATCAACCACCCCAATGACTCATCAAAAGCAGAAGCTTTTACCCAATCTAAGTATGAAACGCAACGCGAAATCAGAAGAATAAAGAACGAGTAGTGGGCAAGCAAGGCCAGAGAAATTCAAAGGTACGCCGATTCACACGAATACAGGAATTTCTTTCAAGGAGTAAAAGCAGTGTACGGCCCCAGTCGGAAAAATATGTGCCCTATTAAAGATTTAAATGGAAATCTCCTCAAAGAAGACCAGGAAATAAGAGCCCGATGGAAAGAACACTACTCTAACATTCTTAACCAGCAAAGTCAAGCCGATCACGATATTATAAATCTTATCCCTCAATATGACACCTTCGAAGACTTAGATAAACCACTAACAACGGAAGAGATCTTAACCGCCATTGGGCAGCTAAAAAATAACAAATCTCCCGGCGCCGACTCACTCCCAGCTGAGATCTTTAAAGCTGTGTCGTCAGAGCTCATACCCTACCTCAAAAAACTGTTTGATGTCGTGTGGGAAAGTGGTCAAGCTCCGCAGGAGTTTCGTGATACACTTTTAATCAACCTCTTCAAAAACAAAGGGAGCGCTGCGGACTGTGGAAATTACAGGGGTATAGCTCTCCTGGCTGTTGGAGGGAAGATACTCACTAAAGCGATGGCAAATAGGCTAACACCTGTTATGGAAAAGTTACTTCCTGAAACACAGAGTGGCTTTAGACCAAACCGAGGCACATCGGATTTAATCTTCACACTTAAACAGCTTCAAGAAAAAGCACTCGAACATCAAGGAGAAATTCACATGTCCTTCATTGATTTAACCAAGGCGTTTGACTCGGTGGACAGGGAAGTGCTCTGGAAAATTATGTTCCGCTTAGGTATCCCTAGGAAATGTGTGGAAGTATGTCGCAGTCTACATACAAACAACAACGCCCAGGTTATGTATAATAATGAGGCAACCGAACCTTTCCAAACCCTCACTGGAGTTAGGCAGGGATGTGTCCTGGCACCCCTACTCTTTAATTTGTTTACCACTGCTCTAACAATTATTGTTGACAACAAACTGACAGTCAGAGGAATAGGTCTCAGATACCGTTTTGATGGCGGTCTCTTTAACATAGGGCGCTTTAGAGCTTTCACGAAGACACGCACACGATTCATTTGTGATCTCCAGTATGCGGATGGCTGTGCACTTTTAGCCTCTACGCCGGAAGAGCTTCAAAAACTTTTAGATGTGTATGCCCAGAGCTATGATTCCTTGGGACTTAAAATCAACATTGGAAAGACTAAGATTATGTCAACTCCTCATCAAGTGAACCAAATAGACATTACACTTAACGGAAATTCTCTTGAAGTGGTGGATCAGTTCAATTACTTAGGCAACGTTGTTAATGACAAAGCAAACATGGACAGCGATATTCGCAATAGAATTAACGCTGCATCTAGAGCACTCTGGGGACTTAGAGAGAGAGTATTTGACAACCACGACCTTGCTTTGTCAACGAAAATGGCTGTCTACAGAGCAGTTGTCATTCCAACACTGCTATATGGATGTGAAAGCTGGGTCACTTACCGTCGTCATGTGAAAGAATTAGAACGTTTTCAGCAAAGACACCTCAGAAGTATGATGAAAATCCGTTGGTTCCATCACATATCAAACGTGGAAGTACTCAGGAGAGCAAACAGCCTTCCAATTGAGGTGCTTATTTCAAGAGCACGCCTAAGATGGGCAGGTCACGTTCATCGTATGCATGATAACCGCCTTCCTAAATGTACATTTTATGGTGAATTGCAAAGCGGTAGAAGAAGGCGTGGCGGTCAACGAAAGAGGTTCAAAGACGCTCTCCATGAAAATCTAAAATCCTGCGGTATTGCAGACGAGCAATGGGAACAACTTGCAGCGGACAGAACCGAATGGCGAGGGGTTGTGGCCAGCTATCAAGGAAATGTTGCTGCAAGAAGGCCGAATCCAAGACCTAACCAGGTCTATGTTTGTCCTGACTACGGTGGACATGTGCTCTCCCGAATTGGCCTCTATAGCCATAGTCGTGTACACCGTAGATGAATGGGAATTACAATAGACTACACCTTTTACTTGTTTTTTATTGTACACAATTTATCGACTGTAACATTTTTATACTCAGACTCGAGTAACGGCTAATAATAATAACTCTCACTATAAGGATTCGTAAGATCTGGGACCTCGTTTGTCTTTTACCGACTTTAGGTCATAATAAAGTATAGTTTAAACAAAATGAAAAACTCTTTCCCATAAGCACTTCTTCGATATTATTTTCTTAACAAGAGAGTGTAAAATTCATAGCGGAACTCCTTTAGACGTTTGGAGATACCCGGTCGTAAAAGACATGCTTTTAAAATCACTGCTTTGACTCTGCTTCAAATACTATATATCAGAATAAGCGAGAACATAACCGTTTTCAATGGAACTCGAATGTCGTCGTTGATTTATTACTTTTAAACAGCTTCTTTAGTAGGAGACGACTCGTGATTTGCCAGTTAATATTTATGGTAAACCTATTTCCTTTACGGCTTTCAATTTGTCGAGAGTCGAGCTGACAGTCCAGGATGAATAACTTTGCGAATTAAATTTTATTTGGGTTAGATGCAAATAATTTAGCAGTCAACGCGACGCAAGGGTTGAAATTAAATTAATTACTACATTGAATTTGAAAAATTTATTTTTATGAAAATTATAATCTGATGATGAATTTTTTTATTTTTTTTTTGACGAAACGTTGTGGTATTTCTGACCAGAAAATCTGATGAGGGCGTCATTTCCACGTATAAAAGGTACACTTGGTAAAACTCGATAACTCCAACCTTTTTTCTAGGAAAGTGCCGTTAAATATTTCAATAATTTTTTGAAAGACAAATTCAAATTTAATGGAATAAAGTGGATTTATTGAAAAAAGTACAAAACGTAAGGGAAGACAAAATCGTAATAGCGTAAACTCTTTTTCACTATAAAACGGATTTTAAACAGGTCTGTACAGGTTTTAAACAGCTCTGAACAGGTTTTAAACAGGTCTCGAACAACTATAAATAGGTCTGTGTAAAAAATAAACAGGTCTCAAACAGGTCTTAAACAGGTCTGAACAGGTTTTTAACAGATATAAACAGGTTTTAACCCACAGGGATTCCTGATGGACACATGCTATCCACTTCATGATGTCATTGTAACCGGAGTGATTGACCTTGAAAGTTGTCCCGTACCGGCTTTGCCTTACTACTAACGTCCACTTCGCGCATATCAAAGAGATTCTTGAGGATAAAAATGTACAATATATCGACTGGACTGATAATAAGGTGATAAAGAAATAGAGAAATAAATAACGTCTCCAGAGAAAAATCGTACTATATTACGTAAAATGATCTATTCAAATAAGATAAATACACGTCAACAACCTGATAAACTAAAAATGTACATTAATTACTTATAGTCGGATGGTTATATTTATTGGGCAGTCAAAAAACGTAACAAAAACTTGTGCTAATTATTAACGGCATGGTGTTATCAAACAAGCCGACCTATAAAACCGATTCAATTTGCACGCGAGATAGTACAGAGAGTAACGGTAATTTAATGCGGTCGTAAAGTTTTTGTTGCGTTCTTTGACTGCCCAGTAAATATACACCCGACTATTTATACCTGTCTGCACAGATATTAAAGGCTTTTTGGCCTTTCTTTCCTAATTCATATACATATTAAGCTAAGCACAGTGCCCGAATATTGAATTTCTTTTTATTGCATCTTAACGAAGACGATGACGCATTTTTTTATTTGGGAAACATTTTTGAGATTTTGCAAACTAATATAGGTTTTTCTACAGGCTATATTATGAAATTTCACTTTGACTTTTTCACATAAAATGTTTTCCTTTTGTTGCAAAATCTTTTCGACACAAATATCTTGACTTTTTTCCGCGGCACATATAATTGTTTTGAATCCTTGCAATCTAGGATTTTGTGTCACTAATTTGTTATTTTCCTTCAAAGTTTGGCCACAAAATAAACATTCCATTGTTAAGCAGTTTAAGCACTAAATGATATGTAAAAACTCAATAAAAACAAATATTGCTCGTTCGCATTCACATTACACAAAGAAAAGTTTGTTTTCAACGGACAATATAAGATTACTTGTATTGAATAGTCCACACATTTGCGTGGCTAGGATCGAAAAAGTCATAGCTGTAAATAACAAAATTTCAAAAACTATAGTAGAGAACTCAGGTTTTTTTAAAAACTTCCTTGATGTGTAAGCATTATTTCATACAGAGATGATATGGCAAAATTCCTTAAAATAAAAAGGTTTTTCGCTTACTGAGAAAAGTGCTGCAGGGAAAGTAAATGTTCAAGTTTTACCTAGTCTTACAGAAAAATTAGATTCAAATCTGTGTCCTTCGCTCATATTTCCTTTATCAATTAAAAAACAAATACATAATTATTTCAATTGGTTCCGGAGATATCACGAGAGATGATGTGTGAAAAGTAAGAAAAATTAATTTTGACAAATTTGTGGCATTTTTCTAAGTAAAGAAAGTTTGATCTCCCAAAAAATATTGTAATTGGCCATTACAGATGGCCAAGGACCTGATCATGCTGTGAAGGTCCCATGTGGTTGTACCTCAAAAAACATTTTTTCAAGAAGGAAGCAATTTTTTCCCCGTTTTACGGTGCACTAGTGCTAATGCTTGTCGTTTTGTAAATCGTTTAGGACTTTGTAGCACAGTTGGTCTTACTGTTTCAGCATTTTCAAGTAAGCGTACAGAACGGGTTCTTCGCTTTGGTTTTTCTTTGACACATGAAGCAGTACTGTGAAACTTGTGTACCCACTTTCTAATTATTAATCGACTAGGAACTGGATCTCGTAGATTTAAATGAAAATGACAACAAAATATACGATTATACGATTACAACAGAATAGTTATTTTTTAAATAAGCTGCAACCACCAAAGAACGTTTAATTAATTCTCAAAGCTAAACAGACATAAACAGATCATTATGGCCAGTTTTTAAATTTTCAGTTTGGTAAAATTCATGAAATATCTAAAATAAGAAAAACCTGTAGGCCAATAACTGAATAAGGTAAACAAATATTTTTCACTAATGTAGAAAATATACCTTGGGAATTTATTGATGATGCCAAGCTGGATTGTAATGAAAAATTTGAAATATTCATAGAGAAAATAAAGAACGCAATGGTTGATGCATTCCCTGAAAAGTTGCTATTACATGACCCAAATTCAACTTATGACTCAAATTGGTTCAACCAAGACCTGCGTGAAATGAGGTCGAAATTAATGTTTCTGTCAGATCTATTATAAATAATATAAAAGTAATTATCTCAAAAATGAATTATCTGATTACAAAACCAAATATAAGAATGTTATTATTAATGCCAAGAAATCTAGTAATGAGAATTTAATAAAAAATTCGATAAAAACCATGTGGCAAATTATAAATAAAAACAGAAGTAATACGCATTCACAGATACAGAACGATAATAATTTAACTCCAAATCAGTTTAGCACTTTTTTTAGTGAAGTTGCCGGTAATCTTCTGGAAGAGTTGGGTGATAGTGAGATCAGTCCTATAGATATAATGCTGAATTATCCCATACAGACTTATTTCATTTTAAACTTATAACTCATAATAATGTGAGAGACGCTATTGATTCATTAAAAAATAAACACAGCAAAGACATTTTTAGTCTTAATATATTTCTGATAAAATCTATTAAAAATTTGATAATATCGCCATTATGCAAACTGATAAACTTGTCTATTAAAGAAGCTTGCTTTCCAGACTGTCTCAAAGAGGCTATTGTAATACCTATTTATAAAAAGGGAGACGCAAATGATGCAAATAACTATAGGCCTGTGTCATTACTTCCCATCTTTTCAAAGATAGTTGAAAAATGCTTGGCAGAACAAATAGCGAACTTCTTTGAAAATAATAACACCTTTTATAACAAACAGTTTGGTTTTAGAAAATCAAAAAATACCACCTCTGCAATTCTAGATCTGCTAGAACAGATTGTGGAGGCTTTTGAGGGTCGGGAACATGTGTGCACTATATTTTGCGACCTAAGCATTTGACTGCGTCTCACATGAAATACTGCTAGAAAAGTTAAATAGATATAAGTTTTGCCATAACAGTGTTACACTATTAAGATCATATTTAACCAATAGATATCAAACCGTTAAAATAAATAATGAATATTCAAATAAAACAAAAATATACATGGGGTACCCCAAGGTTCAGTACTTGGGCCCCTTCTCTTTTTAATATATGTAAATGATTTCTCAAATTCAAATGAACACTCTAGTGACATACTTTTTGCAGATGACACAACTATTTCGGTTCCAAGTAATAACATTGAACAACTTTCAGCAGTGGCATGTGAGGTAGAGTCAAGGGCAGAGCTTTGGTTCAAAGCAAATAAACTCACATTAAATCGAGAGAAAACAGTGCACATGATCTTCTCACTGCGTGATAAAATAGGACACAGTGTTCCTGATCCTCAGGAATCAACAAAGTTCTTGGGAGTTTATGTTGATAATAAATTGACCTGGCATGTACATATAGGAAATTTATCAAAAAAATTGTCAAAAAATACATGTATTTTGAGAAATCTAGCTAATGAAGTAGGTAAAGAGGCTCTAAAAAATGCATACTTTGCACTTTGCCACTCTTTCCTTTCCTACGCTGTTCTAGTATGGGGACAAGCGTCAAATTGGAACAGAATTTTTGCTCTACAAAGACGAGCAATACGTATAGTAGCCAATTTAAATTATAGGGCTGATTGTAGAGAACAGTTTCGTGAATTAAATATACTTACATTTCCATCAATATATATATGAGTTGCTTTTGTATGCTAGAAAGAATTTATATCCTCAGGATTTAAACAGAGAAGAACGTGTCTACGATTACGATACAAGACACAAAGATACGTTAACAATACCTTACGTAAGACTAACAAAAAGTCAAAAGGGAATTCAAATTTTAGCTCCCAAATTTCTCAATAAACTATGAGCCGATATAAAATGCTTACCAGATCCGAGTTTCAAGAAAAGAATAAGGTCCATCTTGCTCGAAAAAGCTTTTTACTCGTATGATGAATTTCTATCATATAAGTTCAATGATCATTTAAAATGATTCAAAATGTTTGTCTAAATCTAAAGTTTGTTCTATATTTCTATGTTGTATTGTGGTATATCTGATATCTGTATATATTTTTATATTGTTATTTTTTTTCTCTTATTGTAAATATTGACTTGTGCAAATACTACTTTTGTATATAGCATAAATAAAGTGATTTGATTTGATTTCTCGCAAACGCATTGACAATTGTCTTAAATTTCCATTTATTGTGAAAATATGGCAAAGCAGCAGAACATTTATGAATTGTATGCATTTCTCTTGGGACACACTGTATATAACTTCACTTAACCTTTTAATAATCACATATGCAACAATATTTCTAGCATTTTTGGATAATTTTTAATAGACCGGCAATTTGATATCCGCCTCATAGACTTATTCCAAAATTTTAACCTTTTCTAGACTCCTTTGACTGGATTAATTCTAAAATGAACAAAAATTATGGTTTTTTTATCTTAGCCTAAGTCGACTACTTTACATAAATAAATGCTAAATTCTCCAAGTCATTTGTTACTGCTTTCATTCAAACAATCTACTTGTGCAAATACATGAAGCTAGTGCAATAGATATATACCTTTCCTATTACCTGTAAGAGAGGCGGTCGGACTATGTTCGTTGACTATCAAATGGTGAATATCCATGGCAGACTTCACACGGCGAGGTGGTGGATTTAACATGGCAATGGTGGAACTACCAACAAACACTGAATTTTGGCGAGGTCGGCGAATGATGGGCGATGGAAGGGCAGATAATGGATCGGTCAAGGCGTTTACGTTGTACTTCGAAAACGACATTCTTGCCTAGAAACAAACAATTGTTAAATACATATGAAGACGATTTGTGTACAGTTACATTGCATATTCTTTATATAATGTTAAAGATAAAACTAATAAATACGAAAAATCAGGAATTTATGAACTAAAATATTCACGATGAAATAAATATATTTAATTCTTTTTGCAAAGGCATGCGGACTCGTTGGTTATGATTTGTGAGGTGGTATTTAGCCTGTCACGCAATATTACTTCCGATTTGCGTGGATATGACAAAAAACTTGTTAGTTTAAACACAACACTCTGTATAGGGACAGGCCAGAAGGAGGGGAGATATTAAGTGGTAACCTAGGATACTTTATTTAACTCCATTACATTTCTTCTTGTAAGATACAATAAATTTATTTCGGTTAAATGAGTACAATAATTTAAATACGATTATAATACTGTAATAATATATTCTTCTTTTAATCAGGATAACCTACCTAAGCAGAGCTTGTGTCGCAGGATTTATCCCTAAAATTTAGTGTTTTGCCAAAATTAATTAAATACAGAGAGTATATATAAAAATAAGATAAAAGTGCTTAGTAATATAACTTAACAATATTAACAACATATTTTATTGTTAATATAATCATGAGCAAGGAGGAAGTAGGTACAAGAATAAATAGACGGACAGAGTAAAATGGAACGTACACGGTGTTTATTTAATCTAGGAGACCCAGCTTATTTATTGTACATCAAAAATGGATTTTATATTAATAAAATTTTAGTTAACATATTTTCTTAATTCCTTTTTTAATATATGTATTTTTGTTATGTTTTTAATTCGTTTGGAGTAAAATTAAAAAGTTTAGGGCCAAAAAAGAAAGAGAATCTCTGGGTGTGACTTTTTCTACATAATGGCACATCTGTTTGTAGATTGGCTGTCGTTCGAGTGTCATAAGAGTGAGATGTATGCTGTAAAGGTTTCTTTAACATCCAAAGTAGACACTGGTAAGTATATAATTTTGTTATACTAAGTATTTCGGTTTCGTTATACAACAGCTCAGTGGAATATTGCTTATCTTTTTTTTAGCATAATTTTTAATAATGTGTTTTGAAAAATATGCAAATTGTGAAGCAATGTTTTGTATAGTCCACCCCAAACAGTTATGCAATACCTTAAAACAGATTCTACCAATGCGCCGTAGACAATAAGAATGAGTTTCTTGTTTAAAATGTTTTTTAATTGATGAAATTTAAAAATTAATCTTAGTCTTTTTATGGTATATTGAACGTGTTCTCTCCATCGTAAGTATTGATCTATCATTATTCCTAAATATTTGATTGAGGCAACTTTCTGGATAACAGAGCTAACACATTTTGCAGTAGTGTTGCATGAGCTACTATGTATAGTTAAATTGTTTTTCTGTGATTGATCTTTTATTGTGAGGGAGAATGAGACAAACTTTGTTTTATCTATATTGAGGCTTTATTTAACCAGCCAAAGTAAATTTTTAGTTCTTTTTCTGGATTACAGTACACCTCCTCCCATGAATCTCCGCAGAATGTTATTGCTGTATCATCCGCATATGATATTACATAACTTTTGGTGTTTTTTAATCTAGACATATTATTTATATATATTAAGAACAGTACCGGAGCCAATACTGTCCCTTGCGGCACGCCCATGTTAACTGAAGTTGGATCACTATATACTGTATTAACTTTTACAACTTGTTGCCTATCAGACAAGTAATCATTAAATATGTCTAGGGCAGTACCCCTAACACAGATAGCTTCCAGTCTATTTAGTAAAATTTTATAATTAACGGTGTCAAACGCCTTGGCTAGGTCTAAAAAGACAGTTAAACATTTCTTTGATTGATTTAGGCTATCAACAATGTTAAATACCAATTTATGTACGGCGTGCTCAGTGGACATATTTTCCCGAAAACCAAACTGACTCTTGGATAAAATCTTATGTTTTTCTAGAAAAGTTTGTAGTCTATTTTTCAATGCTTTCTCGAAAACTTTTGCAAAATTACTTATAATACTAATGGGTCTATAATTAGTGGTAAGTTTCTTGTCGCCAGACTTATATATGGGAATTGTTATAGACTGTTTAAATAGGTTAGGAATACGGCCTGTTGAAAAACAAAAATTTATTATGTAACAGCGGGTCTACAAAAAACGTGTGGAATTTTTTTAGAATTACAACTGGCACGCCATCTGGACCTGGAGATGTGCTATTTTTTAGACCGGAAATTATTGAAATAATTTCCCTGTCTGTTACGGGGCGAGATTTACAATATAAAGTATATTTCAATAGTAGTCCAGTCCAAATAGGGTCTTTTCCGATAAAAATTTGGAGGCAATATTTGTTTTCATAAAGTTGTATATTTTGACGAAGAAAATAAATTACAATGATTTATTTTTTGAGCTGGTCTTTCTCTTAAGTTTACGGAAAATTTCTATTTGAATAAAATATATTGCATTGAAATATAGAGTCGTATGTTCATTGTATTTGAACAAAAAATATAACACTACAAATTAAAGTAAATAGCTTTTTATTTTTTAGCATAAGAATATTTTTCATTAAAAACTGTAGAAGAAGGGTGAAATTTTGTAGTAATTAAGGTGGGGTACTATTTAAATAGGCTTTTAATTGAATTCGTTGAAATTATTGTGTTAAAATGCGAAAAGGGTTAGTACTTTGCTAACATTTTTAAAGGCACGCAATTATTTTAGTGAGTTAATGAAATTTCAAAGTACAACAGTAATGCAGAAAGATAAACTTCATGCGCTGAAACATGATTACAAGCATCGCTTTAAATAAAGTTTCCCTACTTTTGTTTTAACAACAATTTTATTATAAAAAGGTGGTCATAGGAACTAAAGAAATTAATTGAAAAATACCCTACTACTAAAAACAACACAATACTGAATCCCACATCTGAGATTGAATTGATTGGATTACGCGATATCTTTATATATCCTTGTTATGTATAGAGTATTCGAAATAACCGCGAAGATTTTCTAAATAAATATTTGGAAGCACGACAAAAAATATACTTTTCTTATCCTCTTTAGCTTTATTTCTATTCAGCAAGAACGAAACTGAAATTGGATCAGATGATGTGCTGCAGGTTATTCGCCGATACGTTTTCTTTCACATTTGAATGCAGATGGTTTTGTATTTACGTATTTTTCTAAGAATTCCTCAGAGAACGTTGCTCCAGAGTTTTTAAATGTGGGCATAAAACATATATGGCAAGTAAGTTGGAAATTTTCGCTTTTACGCGCTCGAATGAGAACCGTCCTAGCAGACATTTTAAGACGTTAGTGATTCCATGACTAGATAGATGTATAGATAATTTTTTCATTGGAACTCACGTCAAACAATATACAGTAAATAACATTAACCTACATTTGTCCGATCACTTCTCTCAAATTCATTCCTTACAATTGAATAAAAATAAGAACAATTTAATATCTAAATCTTATACGTATGGTAGAAGAATTACCTCAGAAAATATTTTAAGAGAGGGAAAATTGGAATGATATTTATCTAGAAAGTAATTCTACTTTAGCATTCGAAAATTTTAGTAATGCTATTACTTATTATTTCGACTTATGCTTTCCATTGACACGCTTTGTGAATAAAAAGAAAAAAAATAATCAAGAGTGGATAACAGAGGATATAGTCAAATTAAACAAAGATTTATGCCTATTTTCAGATCTTGCTCAAATATATCCCGAACTAAGGAACTATAGTAAAAACCTTAATAATATATATAAACAAAAATTGAGCTTAGCCAAACAGATGTATTACGATAATAAAATTCAAGAGTCAAATAACGAAACAAAAACCATGTGGAATATTATATCAGATGTGCAAGGCAAACAGAAATACAAAAAAGAAATAAAAATTATAGAAAATAATGTTCAGATAAACGATAGTGCAACTGCAAATAACTTTAACAAGCACTTTACCACCAGCGGAATAACAATAACAAACAAAAAGATTTTGACTTTTTGAAAGCCAATGTTCCCCACTAGGCAATATCTCGTTTTTCCTTTCCCCTATAAGTGACAAAGATGTACTTTCATTAAATAAATAAACTTAAACCATCACATTCCAGTGGATATGACAATGTATCAAATAACTTACTGAAGCATTGCAAACAATTTGTCAACCACTATCTTATTTAATAAATTTGTCATTTGAACAAGGAGTTTTCCCAGAAAAATTAAAACTCTCCATAGTATGTCCACTATATAAAAAAGGTGACTCAAATGCTTACGGAAATTACAGGGCTATTACATTATTGTCTAGCTTCTCTAAGCTCTACGAATCGACATTAAATGACCAGTTACTAACATTCTTTATCCGTAATACTATAATTTCTCCAGCCCAACGTGGTTTTGTAAAAAATAGAGAAGTGGTTAAATAACTTTCACGTTAAACATAATATTTTTAGTCGCAAACTCCTCTATAAATCCTTATTTTACTATAACTTTGGTTGCAGTCTGGTTACTTTCCTTATAGTAAAATAAGGATTTATAGAGGAGTTTGCGACTAAAAATATTATGTTTAATATTCCGCCCTCTAAAAGCACATCTGAACTATGCTAGCCAAGTCAGGCTATTTATTTTTCGATTGCAACAGACACTGGACCGCTAGATGGCGCCTGCTGGCTGTTTTACATGTCGCTATTGTAAAAAAAAATACCGGGATGTACTATAGTCAAAGGATTCTCATGTCGGTCGTCGCATACCTACCTTGCACTGACGAGAGCCAACAGCTCGAAACTGCAGTCTGCAAGTGGTGTATGACGACTGGCAAGGGAGCTCCTTTAAGTAGGATCAGTCTTTCGGCTGGTGTTTGTTGCAATCGAAGCATTAGCGTTTTGATGGTAATATGCAATTATTACACTTAACGCGCCAGATTTGTAACTTTGGTTGCAGTCTGGTTACTTTCCTTATAGTAAAATAAGGATTTATAGAGGAGTTTGCGACTAAAAATATTATGTTTAATATTCCGCCCTCTAAAAGCACATCTGAACTTTCACGTTGAAATTACAAATGCCCTTGACAAAAAAATGTGCCCATTTGGTCTATTTATTGATTTTTCTCGCGCATTTGACTGCGTAGATCATCAGTTACTGTTAGGGAAACTTTGTAGCTATGGAATTAGAGGAACACCATTAGACTTCATAAAGTCATATTTAAGTAACCGACAGCAAGTTGTACTAATAAACCACACCACAAGTAGTCCTAGGAAGGTGACTCAAGGTGTCCCACAAGGGTCTATTTTGGGTCCCCTGCTATATATATAATCTTCGCCAATGATTTAGTTTTTTTCTTGAAAGACATTAATAACTTGCGGACTGTATATATGCTATGCCGATGACACAAATTTCTTAATTTCAGAAACTAACACCAGTTTAGCAATAAATTCGTCCGAAAATGTTTACAAAAAATGTGTACTTTGGTCTAAAAAAATTTTTATAAACTTAAATAAAGAAAAAGTATTTCGATACTATTTAAAAACCGCAATTACCAAGGTGAATTAGACACTCGATCTTCGGATTACTTTAATGTATATGACCCAGGCAAAATATTAGGAATCACCTTTGACTGCACTTTAAAGTGGGATATCCACATAGATAAACTTTGTGACAAACTTCGGACCTGTTGTTATGCACTACGGTCACTGACAAACCACTGCAGTCAGTACATTATCATTAGTTTGTATTACGCAAATTTCCACTGGCATATGCGATATGGAATTACTAACTGGGGTACTAGTAGCCATTGTCAACGCGTTTTTATTCCACAAAAGTATGCTTTGAGAATTTTAGCTAAACTGCCAAGAAGAGAATCTTGTAGACCAATTTTCAAAAACTTAAAAATCTTATCATTATCTGGTACTTTTTTTTTATACATTTATTTAACGTCGGCCTATTTCCGCTACTGAGGCCTAACACCGACGCCTGTAGACGAGCTACCCCCAACCAGGAATTTTGCCGAACCTCCTCCCTTAAGAAGAGTAGGGATCTTTTACTTGCCTAACATTTAATAGACAAGGGACCGACGGCTTTACATCCCCTCCGAAGGATGGTATATCTCCTATACAACCCTCGCCTAAGGTTGTATAGCTTCCGCGCATACACTGATATACAAGCCGCTGGAAGATGTGTGAGGCGAGAACGCGGTTTCCGTTGGAATGGTCACCAATCCAAGTACTAACTGCGCCTGTCGTTGCTTTACATCGCATACCGAAGTATGTACATAGTAAAGACGCACCTACGCTCGCCCCCCATAAAAGAGTTCCTCTAGCAAATTTGGCGAAGATCAGTCAAGAGGCTGTTGAGTTATCGCAAAAGAACGAAGAAATAATTTGAACATTCAGACCCTGTATCTTTCTCCACAGCAACATTTTACTAAAGCATATTTGGTTATATCCTCATATTTTATCCCAAAGAATTCACCCCTGAACTATGGCCTATTATAATGGTCCACCCTGTATATAACTCGGGACTAAAATGTGTTTTTTAGTCCCGAGTTATATAAAATGCTATTACTATGGTTCTTATATACCAGAGAACGTAAACCACTTTTTATAGGACTTAATTTCATATCAGATAAGATTATTGCGCCATGCGTAATTGAATTTCAGCGTATTAACTCGGAAGAAAAGAATTTATGTGAAATTTGCCGGAGGCGCCGCGGTTAATAACAGAATTATTACGTTTACGGCAACGAACATTGCCTATCTTTGATAGAAAGGGTGACAATGTTTCAGGAATTTTTCTTTTTATCTGTCTTGTTTCTTAAGACAGTAGTATACCAGTTCAAACAACAGAACAATAATTTACCGGGATTATTATTTCGAGCAAGTATCCAGGGAATGTAATAACATTAATTCACAAGATAACTCTCATTATGTTTATTAAGGTTCATAATGAAAAATGTACGAGATACCCAAACTTTGTAACACTATGATTGAACCAATATAACGCGAATTAAATAGTGAAAAAATATTGTTGCATCTGGTTATGGAAATAAAATTACAGTAGGTTAAAAACAAGCACACTTTTTGAACAGTTGTCGAATATTATTTATAAAATACCCAGCATAAATTTTACAAATATTGTGTTGGTCAAACAATAGCATAAATTAAATCTAGAATTGATGAAGATAAGAGACACTTATTCTCCACAAATATAGTAATAATTCACCCCATTTACTTATCATTTTTGCAGTTTTATATTACAAATTGCTTAAGTGCATCTCAAACAAAATAATTTGGCACTGTGGTATTAATAATCAAGGGATGAAATTGTTATAATGATTTGGTTTAGAAAACTCTTGTTTTTCCTTTTAGTATAAAAACACGCACCTCAAATTAATTTTATTACATGCAAGTTCCCAAACGAAAATCCCTGCCGAATAGCAGCATTCATTATTGACAATCAGTAGTAAAGCCAGTGTCAACGGAAAACATAAAGGAAGATATAACTCTCCCAAGATTAGAAAATTTTTATGTACAAATGTTCTAAATTGGAATGATATATTTATTGATATTCACTCATTACTTAAACTGTGAGATCCATAAGTAACGGATAAATTCATTATCTACGTAATTCATAATTTATGAGTAATATCCTAAAACACGTCAATTTTTAATTCTAAAATAAAAAATTTTGAACATAATTCTATACCTCCCCCTTCAACCCCCTTGGAGTGGTAGCTACCCTTGTACAAAGCCGCCAGAGGGTGCATGTAATAGCTCATTTCAAAGGATTTTATTACCTCCTTTCCCTTGTTATTTATTTTTGAGAAAGAATCGAGGCAACATATGTGGACGACTAGCTGGTTTAAGTCGGAGCAGAGAGCCGTGGGTCCAGAGTATTCATAAGAGTGGAGAAACTTACCCTTTTTGAAATGTACGGCATAAATGACAGATTTCTGTTTATTTCGAGAAAAGGAGACAAAGAAAAATTATGTTAAATTGGGGACCATCTATAGTGAAAATAATTAGAATTGTCTCTTTTTCTCGAATAACCAGTCTACTATAGATCAGACTGAAATTGTTGGTAAGGGAAATAAAAAGATTGTTTAAAAAGAATGTTAAAATATATTACATGAATAATAGACAAATCGGTTTGTAAAGACTAATCGAAATTAAAAAAAAATTATATATATAACAAATTTATACCAGGATCCTAGATTGATTATTGTTGAGGTGACTGTGTCTGGGACAGCAATCCAGGCCCACAATTGTCTCTTGTTCCAAGAATGGATTTTAAAGTTTTCTTGGCAATTTACGTCTCTTAATGAAATGGAGTGAAAGTTGTAGGAAACTTAACCAGCTATGTGGTTTATTAAAAGTTAACGAAATTTTATCTATATGAAAGATAAGCTGTGCAAAAGCTATGCAGGAATGAAATAGCTATGCAGAAACGTATACAGAAATGTATAAGTATATATGTGCATAAACATATAAGTACATAAGTACATATAAATATATAGAAATATATATGTATATAAAAGCATATATATAGAATATAAGAATATAACTATATAAGTATCTAAATATATAAGTATATACAAAAGCTGATTTCTTAGACTATAAATTGCCAAAAAATGAAAAAGAAAGGAAACCATGTGGTAGATATAGTATTTTAACTACTTATTAAATTTAAAAAAAATGACCTTGAATTTAAATTTATTTTAAAAATAATTGAAGTTACATCAAAGACAAAAAATAATTAAAT
Organism: Leptura quadrifasciata; assembly: GCA_963675555.1. Classification (NCBI taxonomy): domain Eukaryota; kingdom Metazoa; phylum Arthropoda; class Insecta; order Coleoptera; family Cerambycidae; genus Leptura; species Leptura quadrifasciata. The sequence continues at coordinate 7,078,656 of OY776677.1, forward strand.
TTTAAATGAGTAATAAATGAAATTTACCTGGATGTTATTTTTAACGCGGATGTAAAAAATGTAATATCAATTACTGAAGTCCACATTTAAAATTTATATACGTTCGAATCAGTACAAAGGCTGCAAGCAAATGATTTCCTGGTGAGTTTTACTAATAAGGTAAACTTTTTTGTCCTACTTACTGCAAAATAATGCTACCGAATAAACTTGAGGAATCTAATTCCCTAATTAAATTGCAAGCTATAAAATATAAAAATAGTACAAATATGGCCATCTGTCAATGGTTGAGTTAAGCGCAACAACTTGCGGGTCGCAATTCTACAATTTCCTTTACTCACAACTAAAATAGTGGCATATGATCGATAAAAGGAATCTATAATAAAAGTATTTATTACTTCCATACCACAGCTGATTTGCCTTTGCCTCAGTTTGTAATTTCTATTTTGTACATAACCAACAATATGAATAGCTGTAAATAAATAGTGTGACTATGGTGAGAACTCAGTAAATATATTACTTCTTATAGGATATACTATATATAGTAACGAGGAAAGGTAAGAAAAATAACCATATGTACTTACATAGTAAATAAAAATATAAAAATTGAAATATAGGTATATGACGTAAATAAATGTTTTGTAGACAAATTGTTTCCTGGGATGCTGGATGCGGAAATACATAATAGTGTAGAAAAACATGACTGAGTTCTTAAGATATAAAAATATGTACATAAAACAGTGTGAAATGGTTTAGCAGTTATACAAGTAAAATTCTGTTAGTTGAAAACAGTTTCACTTACAAAAACTGAATCAAAAATGATACACAGATTGTGCCATACATCAACAAAATACTAGTTATTATATAAAACTGTTAAATGAACATAGGCCATGTAGCAGTTTTTAATTCTCTATCTAGCATATGGTTTTCGAATTTTGTATATTCTTCATCAAGAAAATTAAGAAAATTTGTGATTGGTACTGCCTATTTCTTTCGATACACGTATCCTAATGTATTGTGTTGTGTTGTGTTTGTGTTGTATTGTATCGTATTGTATCATATTGTATCGTATTGTATTGTAAAATATTGGATTGAAATGTACTGTATTGTATTGTAGTATACTGTACTCTACTGTAGTGTCTTGCATGGTGTTGTATTGTGCTGTACTTTATTGTAGTGTACTGTGCTGTATTGTATCTTATTGTATAAATGTAAAATAACGATACGTTTCAGCTTAGTATTCATCTTGCAATACTTTTAAAATTGTTTAACAAGCCAAAACGTATGTAGAGTATTTCTAAACATATTATTTAGAAAAATATAAAAGGAGTGAGCAGTGCTTATTTGAAATAGTAATAGTTATTAATTAGAGATTCAATTCTTAACTCACTTTGTATACTATACATTATTCATTTTTCAGTGCTTTAATTAACCTAGTATCTCATAATTATGAGCCATTAAAAGCAGGCCAGCAACTGTTTACAACAGAAATTTGCATATTTGATGACATTTCTTTCAGCATTTTTCGCAGCTTTAATCCTCGTCTCGGTTGGATTTCTAGCCGTACTTGAAAAATCTTTCCCAGGAAAAAGTCTCAGAAGTAACTTAATGCATACAAATGGGCGTAAAATTACTGACGAATTAAAAACCTCGCAACAAGACGCAAACTTCGTTAAATTATTTTTAAATTGGATTATCTTAGACGATTTTTTTGTTAAGGGGATTAGTTAAGTTAAATTGGGCTGTAATAATTTATTATACAAAGCTGCCGGAAGGTATGTAAGAATCTTAATAATTGTTAGTAATCTATTTATGGGAAAAATTATAGACAATTTTGTCGTTAGAAGTTTCAAAGACTGAATCTATTCCTGGATACTGTTATCAACAATTTCTTAAATTCCACTGCATCTGTTAATATGGCAGCTGATGGGAATAGATAATTGAATTATTTGCCTTTATATGATATTCAATTCATATTCTACAACTTCCCGTTTACTAGAGTTACTTTTGAGTTACGAATGAAACATATCTGTTTATTTTGATATAATACATCATGTACAGGGTTTGCCAGTTAACGTGTTATGTTCAGTTTTCTCAGTAATATCTGAGATATTTATTTTCATATTTAAAGTCAGCCTGACGTAATTCTTTCAGAGGAATCCGATGCCATTAAAGACAAACCGAGACGAGGATTAAAATTGCGAAAAATTCTGAAAGAAATGTCATCGAACATGCAAATTTCTGTTATAAACAGTTGCTGGCCTGGATTTAATGGGTGATAATTATGAGATACTAGGTTAATTAATGCGCTGAAAAATGAATAAAGTATAATATACAAAGTGAATGACGAATTGAACCTCTAATTAATGATTATTATTATTTCAATTAAGCACTGATTTTATATTTTTCTAAATAATATGTTTAGAAATTCTCTACAAATGTATTCTACATATTAATAGAAAAACAAGCGCTTTCTAAACCAAATCATTTTAGGACATATCATTTCTCCCCTTATTTATCAGTACCACAATAACAAATTATTTTGTTTGCACTTGTATTTGTAATATAAAACTGCAAAAATGAAAAGTAAGTGGGGTGAATTTTTGAAGTCTATATTACTATATTTGTGTATAATAAGTCTCTCTTATCTTCATCAATTCTAGATTTAATTTATGTGATTGTTTGACCAACATAATATTTGTATAGTTTATGCTGGGCATTTTATAAATAATATTCGATGACCGTTCAAAGATCGTGCTTGTTTTTAATCTACTGTAATTATTGTATGTCCATAACCAAATGCAATAATATTTTTTTCACTATTTAATCCGCCTAAAATTGGTTCGATCATAGTGTTACATAATTTGAGTACCTTGTACATCTTCATTATAAACCTTAATAAACATAATGAGGGTTGTCTCGTGAATTAATGTTATTACATTCCCTGGACACTTGCTCGAAATAGTAATCCCGGTAAATTATTGTTCTGTTGTTTGAACTGGTATACTACTGTCTTGAGAAACAAGTCAGATAAAAAGGAAAATTCTTGAAATATTGCCACCCTTTCTATCAAACATAAGCAACTTTCGTTGCCGTAAACGTAATAATTCTGTTATTAACCGCGGCGCCTCCGGCAAATTTCACATAAATTCTTTTCCTCGGAGTTAATACGCTGAAATTCAATTACGCATGGCTAAAAACGCGCAATACTCTGATTAGTCTGATCTAATATGAAAGTAAGTCCTATAGAAGGTGGTTTACGTTCTCCTTTCCGTAAGAACCGTACTAAACTATCTTAATCCTAAACTAAATGTGACTAAATCGAAAAATAGGAAATCCTTATCTTTACAACATTACAGATGTTCAATTGTTATTTATGGCTAGCACAGCTGGATGACATAGATTTCTCATCACAAACTTCAACTTTCATGTTTGTTCCCATATACAGGGTATCTCGCTTAAATGTGGAACAAGTTTGTAACTCATTTTTTAATTGACCGATTTGAATTTTTTTTTTCGAATGTAGTGCTACATAAACTCTATTCTTCAAAACGTGGCATACTGCGAGATTTTTTCAAGGTCAAAAATATTATCGATTTTTTTTTTCAAAAAACTGTTTACATATTCTTCTTCACCGCCCCTTCAAACGTTGTTGTGCAAAATCGACCGTTGCTTTTGGATTTTATTAATTTTTTTAGGAATAAAAATTAGTAATTAAATAAAACTCAAAAATAATTAATTTTTGAAACCATTTCATTTTTCTCATAATGAAAAAATAACTAATATTACATCAAAAACACATTAATAGAAGGAAAACTAACACAACAGATTATTATATTTTAAATCGAACAACAAAATAAAAAAATTAACAGAGAAAGTGCATTTTCAGCTCTCCTTCTGTTGTTGATAACAACTTTTCGCAGTTGCTGTCGAGTAATAGCAAGGTAAGCAGCGGTATACTTTAAACGAGGATAATTGAAACTGGTCAGTGTTAAAGCACAGGACCGTGCGCACTGAACTTGATATTTTGTCCTATATATTTAGCAATGGTATCGAGATTCGAATGGTAGTTGAAATTGTGCAGGCGAGTCCGAGACTGGCAATTTAACCAGCCTGAATGAACCATCTACGACTGCACTGGTTTAAAGATAATAAAACGGACAGGCCTACTAGCATAAAAAAACTCGTAAATCGTTTCAACGGCGGACTTAGAGATGTGCTGTATGTGACAGTGCAGTGCGTAAATACCTGTTATAATATCAAGCGTAGGAGTTTAGTTAGTTATTGTTCATATTTATAAATATTTACTACTATATGAAAGGTAAAATATTTTAATTATTTACTAATTTATCATGGCTTTCTGGAGACCATTTGAAACAGAGGATAATATAATAACGCCCGAAAATCTTATCATTTTCTTATAACAAGCATTTCTATTTACCTCCGCCCATGTACAATAAAGAGATGCCGACTGTTTTTGCCGGCTTTTAGTGTTTATACGGTTTCAATTAAGTTCATTTATACTTGAATCCTGTTTATTAATTCGTCTACGGTAGTTGGACGGTCCTTGTATACTTTTCTTTTAACGTACCCCATAAGAAATAATCTAAAGGGGTGAAATTTGGAGATCGAGGTGGCCACCCGATGACAGGGTTTTTGGGTTTGAAATACAAGTTTGTTTTTGAGACATCTCCAAATTTTACTTTTATCAATATGTACTTGCTCTTCTGATACTTGTTTAAGGATTTTCACGGAAATTTGCTAAAATTATTTCATACCCTACCCATTATTTCTTATCCATTTTCCGTTTTATTTCCGTCTAGCAGCTGGCCCCATTTCTTCAGACTTTTAATTATACACACTGTTGAGTGGCTTATGTTACGTCTAGGATTTACATTATTAAATTCATGTTATGTTGAAAAAAGAAAAAAAAATGGTTTTCATTGAAATTTAAATAAATAGAAGTAGGATTCAAAAATGATTGAAATATTGAAATTCGATTTCTTCGGAGAAATTTGCCAATGGTGTCAACAACTCGGAACATAACATAACCCACTCAACAGTGTTTACAATTAATAAAAGACTATTTCAGGAAAAGTGATCATACTGAAAAATAATATGGTATCTACTGAAGGTACAATATGCTACGTTTTGCGTTGCAGAAATCATATGTTGCCGCCTCAAGCCTTATCCCACGCGGCTATAGGCTGCATTGTTTTAATAACATTTCTGAAACTACTTATTTTTGCATCTAGAGTGCAGTGAATGCACTCAAATCAATCAAATGGACCAAAGCGATTAGAGAAAAATATAAACCTGAGCTTTTTCGAATTGGTTTAGTAGCTATGACCAACCGAATTGAAATCACTAATATGTAATTATGTAAATTTTTCAAATAGTGACATCTTTTAGACACCCAGTAGTTGAATACAAATTTTTACGACAAATTCATTGATACCTTCAAACGAAAATCGGTTTGATAGTAACGCAAATACACAAATTTCATTTCATTTCATTTCATGGAGAGTATCTGAACGATAATTCTTTCAGATATTTCTAAAAATTACATGTAGGTATTTTCCATTGGCTGCTTCGAAGACGTTTATTATGTTAACGAAAATTATCAATTTTATGGTAGAATTATCCAATAAAATTAAACTCTAAATTTAGCTAATACATGCTTATAAGGTAAGTATCCATTAGGTGTCTTCGTAATATCACTTTTCAAGACAATGGTTAGGTATTACGTCTCCCTCATTTAATTCATTAAATCCCTTAGGAGGGACTATAACGACGAGAGAAGATTATCTTGAGGCGTTTTATTCCTCCATATACCAATTACTTCGGAATTTAAACGACTCACATAAAGACGAGTCCAATTTACATTTCTGATCCCCATCATATCGTCGTTTGCTAGGATTCACAGAATGCCAGAGCACCACAGAATAGTATTAATATTTATTAGAGCAATTAATTTCAAAACCATGTAAATTACGAACTACCTAATTTCTTAAGGCTTTTAAATCTATTTCTGCAGACTAAATTATATGTTTATTTTAAACTCTCACAGTTTATTTGTTATATAAACAATATGTAAAGTTTTATATATATAAGTGTATATGTATTGATATGATATTACTTATACTTAAGCTTTAGAACTCATTCGGATCAATTCGAGTTGTGTATTGCAAATAAAATGCATTTTATTTTATCTGAGTAAAGAGTTGCATGCATGTTTTATGTTTTCGTTCATTTGTTCAGTTTGATAAAATACCGAAGTATTTCAGCCTTTAAAAACAGTTAGAGATATTTATAACATAACTAAATGATGATTAGAATCAGTTAGGTTATTTTAACTATTGTTATACTAATTGTCAGAATGTTTGTAATATTTAGAACTCTTTACGAAAGTATTATGTTCATGTGGATATAAGATTTTTAATTTAATTTGTGCGGGAAAGTGATAAAACTGGAGAAAAACTCAATACCACGTGATGAGAACCAATTCGTTTTATCAAGTTGATGTCAAGAATGGTTCAAGTTGGTATCGGCGATTTATTATTTATGGAAAATATAAGGGAGAGTGTAAAAAAATTGGACAACTAGAAGTTGCTAGGGGATGAAAAATAAATAACAACAAAAAATTATAGAAAATTGTAGGGATTGAAAATTATCGAGAAATTAAATATTGGTATATAATAGAGAAAAGAGATTATTTTTGGTTGAAATTGGAGTATTGTTATAAAAAGGAAGACATCTAGTTAAAGAGTTGAAACGAAAGAAAAGAGAATCAATTTTCTCAAAATTTTGACAAGTTGGAGAAAGAAGATAATTATAAATTATCTTAAGATGCAGAAAACGATTGATTCCTAGTGGAATCGAGATATCACTCGAATTGTTTAGGAGCTTAGCAGATTGCAGCTGAACATCGAAATAAGTGATACAGTGCGGCTGGAGGTTTTATTTGATTTATGCGTACTAAAAGTTTGTAATAAATTTCTTGTATGTCTTTTAATAGTTTGAAAAATAATTGAGTATATTTTAAATTAAAAATATTGATCATTAATTCTATTTTTTTATGAACGAATTTAATTTTAAACAATAATTGTTTTATTTTTTAGTATCTTATTTATATTTTAGCTAGTTAGAGAATTTCGTTTATTTTTATGTATATCCTATTTTATTGTTCTCATAAACACTGTTCGCTTTGATTTGAATTTGTTTTATTGCTGTGTGTTTTCTAGAATAAGGACTATTATTATCGTTATTATCATCATCTCCTTGCGTATCTTCTTAGTCTGTTATTGAGCTTGTGTATTTGTAGAACAGTGTTCCAAGTAATTAAATAAACAAATATTTTTATGATAATTATTTTAATTTTTAAACCGTTCATTATAGAGGATTTAAAATCATAAATTAATAGAAATATCATACAACTACGGAATAAAAGAACATTCAAAAGTTCAACTGACTTCAGATATTTAAAAACAAAATGCTGAAAGACTAAGTTGGGCTCGAGCAATATGTCACGAAGAAATATGGCTACGATCTATGTTTCACCAAGTGTCGTAAATAGCTCTTTACAAAAGTTTGAAACCACCAAATTACGTCATGGGGTAGATCTCGGCAATATACGACTGGCAGATAGGCGTATATGCCCACAGATAAACCAAAGTATATACTTTATGCTTCGCATGGACATTCATTTGTATTTGTATTTGGAATATGATAAAAAGGGGTTTATGTTGATATTAGTCTCGTTATTGCATAATAAAGAACGCGTTATACACAAACACAGATCGATAAGATAATTCTATGTAATTACGAAGGACTGCAAGTACGCCGACTCTTTACAGGGAAGGGCATACAATATATTCGAATGAACATAAAGTTTACTAAAACAAGGGCACAAAAGTTGGATGTGTGGTGGATGTGTGATTATATTTCTTTAACTTCTTCGAAATGTAGTTGTATAGCCGAGGTCGGACACTTCTGGTTTAATCCAATTATTGTCTCAATTTGAGACTGTTCTGTAGTTAATATATAACTGTTTTGCTTGGGACTCTTTCGTATGAAATAAATTATTACAGTGTAACCAAAATAAATTAGCAATTATGTTGCATTGAATGAAAAAACCAACGACTTTCAGTTATCGCTCACTGGTGGTTATGCAAAAAGATATTCGATGCCGCCTACCTTGAGCAGCTGTCTTCACGTATTTTTATGACTATTATATAACTAAATGATAAACTCTCAAATGTTTCTTCTCAACTGTAAGCATATTGAACTAGGTGGAGGTTCTCAAATTATTCACATTTATCAAAATTATATAAGAAATAAGGAAAGGCACTTGAAGCAAGCGATCTGAATTTATGAGACGCCGCGCCGGTCCAAAATTAGGCTAAACATTAAAACTGCTTTCAGAAACTGTATACATCTGGCTAAAAGTAATATTAACAGCGACCCAAACAAGTTTTGGGCTTACATTAATACCAAAAAAAGGAGGGACTAACATCAACAAAAATATATTTTATAAGGGGCAGCATTTCAATGGCCCAAATGATATTGTAAATGCCTATGCCGACTTCTTTGAACAATGGTTTTCAACCTTAGAGCCAAAAAAGATCTCGTTAGATGATTTCTGTGACAATAATATTAACAGCATTAATATAGCTTCATTTTCAGAAAATGAAGTGTTATTGGCATTAAAGAAAATAAAACCTAAGTTTACTATGGGTCCTGATAGGATCCCCGGATTTCTACTGAGAGACTGTGCTGCTATCTTTGCTCACCCACTCAGGATATTATCTAATTTATCTATTAAATTCTGCTGTTTTCCGGATATTTGGAAATATTCCAAAGTCTGTCCGGTGTATAAAAAGAGGAATAAAAATGAAATAATAAACTTCCGTCCAATAACTATAATCTGCAACTTTGGCAAAGTCTTTGAAATATTATTACATAACTCTATTTACCCTAATGTTAAGAATATAATTTCTAGTCAGCAATACGGATTTATGAAAGGTCGCTCTACTACTACCAATCTCATATGTGCTACACAATTCATATCTGAATCTATCGACATGCAGATGCAAACGGTCGTAATATACTTTGATTTTACGAAAGTTTGTAATAGACTTAATCATAATATACAGGGTGGGGCAATAGTGCGTCGGACCTCGATATCTCGAATTCTACGATAGCTGGAAATTTAAATGTAAACTAGATAAAAAAGTCTATAACTTGAAATTATTTTCGAACATACAAGGCGAGCCAAAACGAAATTACAGGGCCAAGTGCCTTTTTTTTAAAGGAATGCTATGTATATCAATACATTTTTTGAAGCCTTTTTCTAGGCTCTATTCATTCCTATATTAGCATTGAATATCTCCCAACAACTTGGATGTGATGAATTTTTTTGTTGAAATAATGTAATCTGCAGATGGATATTAAAAAAATCACACACTTACGGGTTTTAAGAAAAACTTATGTAAATATCAGTTACGAGGCATCTAATTAATGTTTTTGAATCATTCTTATTTCCTAAAATTATACAGGGTGGCCAAAAATTATTTTTCAATTAAGAACATTTTAAATTGAATTTTGTCAATTTTTTCAAATGGAACACCCTATATATTTTTAGACGATGTGATGTAGAAATGAAAAACCAACATTTTTTGTAAGTACTCTCCTATGGCTAATTGCAACAATTTTCGTTTTATAAATAAATAAATAATCGTTTATTTTTCAATTAAGAACTTTTAAAATTGAATTTTCTCAATTTTTACAAATGGAACACCCTGTATATTTTTCGACGATGTGATGTGGATATGTAAAATGAACATTTTTTGTAAGTACTTCCCTATGGCTAATTGCAACCATTTTCGTTTTATAAATAAATAATTGTCAAATTCAAGGATAGACTTAGAAAAAGAGGTTCCCTCAAATAATTCATTAGAAAAATTTGTAATAGGTGTTCGACGTGTTGCCCATTTTGACTGACACACGTCTTTATGCAATTTTGAAATGCGACCATTTAGCGGGACCATTTCTTCCAATCCACTGAAATGAGTAAATAGTATTTAACCGGTCCTTTACTGTAATGTTTTTTTGTACATTTTTCTGCTGTTTTCGTTATTCTACAAGCAATAAAATCTCAGTTTGGTATAAATTGTCGTGTACAAAGGAGCATTTATCACACTAATCGGTCGTTACAATTTGTATTGAATTTAAAATATTTGGAAGTTTACAATATGAATTTTAATAAAGCGGAACTTGTAGACGTGACTTTTGTTTTGGGGTAGTCAGACAGAAATTGTTTACTTGCCAATTGAATTTATCACCAACGTTATCCTGAAGAAGGATTTCTAATATTAGCAGTTTCCAAAACCTTCTCGATACAATTCTGGAAACTGGAAATGTCGAATATAAAAAAAGTGAAAGAATAGAATGTGTTGTGAACGAAGAAAATGAGTTTTCAGTGGTGCTGGCAACGGTTGAGAATCCCCATGTTAATCAAAGAGAAGTGAGTTCATTAGTAAGAATAAGTAGACGGTCTGTGGGTCGAATCTTAAAAACAAATAAGTTGGCATGCATATCATATATGCACCAGGAATTATCTGATGAAGGGGCGAGCGTCGGTGCGTCTTTACTATGTACATACTTCAGTATGCGATGTAAAGCAACGACAGGCGCAGTTAGTACTTGGATTGGTGACCATTTCAACGGAAACCGCGTTCTCGCCTCACACATCTTCCAGCGACTTGTATATCAGTGTATGCGCGGAAGCTATACAACCTTAGGCGAGGGTTGTATAGGAGATATACCATCCTTCGGAGGGGATGTAAAGCCGTCGGTCCCTTGTCTATTAAATGTTAGGCAAGTAAAAGATCCCTACTCTTCTTAAGGGAGGAGGTTCGGCAAAATTTCTGGTTGGGGGTAGCTCGTCTACAGGCGTCGGTTTTAGGCCTCAGTAGCGGAAATAGGCCGACGTTAAATAAATGTATAAAAAAAAAAATTATCTGATGACGATTTCCAATAGCGCCTACAATTTTGTAATTGAGCCAGAGGTGAAATGCAACATGATGTTAGCTTCTTCAATACTGTTTTATTCAGTGATGAGGCAACTTTTCATAAATATGGATCTGTTAATAGGCACAATTTCCATTATTACGCTTCGGAAAATTGTCACTTTTTTATGCAAATTGGTAACCAACACAGATGATCTAAAAACGTTTGGGGAGGAATTATTGGAGAACATGTAATAGGACCACATTTCTTTGACGATGCATTGACTGGAGCTACTTATCTTCATTTTTTGGAAAATTATCTGCCACAATTATTGGTAAATCTCCCTGAAAGAATTCGAAATAGGATGTGGTTTCAGCAAGATGGTGCTCCACCACATTATTTATATGCAGTTAGAGGCCACTTAAATAATACCTACCCTAATCAATGGATTGGAAGAAATGGACCCACTAAATGGCCTGCTAGATCCCCAGATCTTACAACACTGGATTTTTTTTTATGGGGATACGTGAAGGAAATTGTTTTAACTGCCTTTACATCTATCACAACGGCAGTTTTAGGAACAGTGGAAACCTCATTTCAAAAGCGTTATTTGAAGGAACCTCTTTTTTAAGTTTATTTTTGAATTTCACACTTAAATGGAAAACTAAAAATTATATTATAAAAAAAATTATGTTTGAAATATCACTTATTTGGCATCGTTGGATTCCGAAAATTATACAGAATTCAAATATGCAATAATATATAGGAAGTTCCATTTAAAAATCGAAAGTTAGTGGCCGGCGAAACTGGAAGTGAAAAAAAATCAATTGTATGTCAAAAAGTAGCGCCTATTATGTATGTAGTATATCCTAAATTTCAATAAATTATCTTTAAAACTAAAGAAGAAAAGGGGGTAAACCATGATCCTGTTACACCCGGTATATAATATTTATTCATGTTGCAATAAAAATCAGAATAATGGGGCTTCCTGGGTTTTTCCCTTGTCAATTTTCCTCATTATATTTTGTATATTCCTTATGTACAACAATTTTACTATTTTTTTTCATGCACTGTACAGTTTTTCTTAGCTGACTTTTATATCTTTTATGGTTCTCTTATACTAGTGAGTTTAGATTTTAGACTCATGTTAATTCTTTCTCTCCCACTTTATTATATATATTTAAGGTACTCACTATGTGTGCTGTATATTAAATATGAGTTGTTTCCCATCTTGTAAATGGTCTTTGTACTGTTAGATGGTGTATAAGTAAACAAATAAAATTGTTGAGATAAGTAGGTCGGTGCCCCTAGAAGGATAAGTTATCGATTTTTTTGGTCTAGTCCTTTCCCATTATCAATTCCTTTAATAAGAGGAAATTAATTACAGTCCATGTATTACTATGAAATTTTTAATATTTGTATAATAAAATGACATTAATTAAATTTCTATAATCGAATTGGTTTTCTAAGACGCAAAGTTATATAAATCTTAATAATTCAACTTATCTACAAAAGCAGCTGACTAATAAAGGATCCTAAATACTTTAATTAAAATCAACTTTCCTTAGAAGGTCCTTTTAAATTTTTATCGCTATGGCTTACGGGTCGTTTGTTATTGGACAAGTTCTCTGGTTATTACTTTTCAGATCATTTCATGCAGTTTAATTAGTATAAAAACAAAAACTTTTAGGTAAAAAGTTCCTTTTGAATATCAGAAATCAATTCGCTGAGTTATTAAAAATGTTCAGAACTTAATATTAAAAAGAAAACAGTCAACGAAAGAAAATTATTTGTCTTTTTACTTTTTATAAGAAAAGTAATGAAATCGTTAAGAATTTTAAATTAATATTTTAAGAAAGTAAACATTGACTTCACTGATTGGCTTGCACAGTTTTAATGAAAATTCTTGCTCATAATAGAAATATACTAGAGTGCATTCCAATGAAAACTATCTACTCTAAATAAATTTGGCTACCAATAATTTTTTATTAGGTGTTTAAACTAACTTCTATTGATCTCTGTGCAATGATACAGTCCAACAGTGGCATTAATTGTTAACACTCTTCAACAAGCCTCTATCGTAAATCATCTTTTTCAAATTTTTGACCAAAATAAACTCTTTTTTTTTATTAAAGTAAAGGTAGTAAAATTTTTTTATGATCTGATAAAAACATTTTCAACATTTTTTCAAAATGGCCGAAAATTTTCATTTTTTGTTAATTGGGTTTTTAAGAAATGCAAAAAATGGCCAAAATAGGTTTAAAAAAAAATTTTTTTACGGCATCAAAAAGGTGACATCGATGCCTAACTTTCTAAAGAAAAATGATCCGTTTTGGACTTAATGGCATAAAATGGCGGCCAATTAAAATTTTAAATAACAAGTTCAATTGCGCACACTGGATTTAATAATTTTGCACCAAATTATTAGAGTGTTCTTGTTAGAGCAAAAGGCAGAGTTTCTGAAAGTTTGAAGCTGTTCGGTTCACCCAACGGTTCTGGGCTGCAAAATGAAGAAAACACGATTTTTTTGCCAGTTTTGTTATTTTTGTAGGTTATGGTTGCGCTCCTAAGACCTACACTAAACGTAGATTTGTAGAAAATTTAATTACAAAGATTTTGTTTCTTTTATGTTGTCCCGATCGGACCTATATATCTCGAGTTATTCACATTTTTAGGTTGAAAAACGTGATTAAAAAAATTAAACTGTTAATAACAATTAAGCACAGGGACTTTGAAGTACAAAAATTTTTTGGGTACTCCTTAGCACCTCTTCAACGGGATCTAACCATAAAATTGCTTATGGAAAAAGTTCCTCCATATTGATTTTTTGTGCTATTTTTACTGCGCTATAATTATTAACTTTGTTTATTCAAAGACATATTTTTTCGTATAGACATTGACGGACAAACAACCGGGTACAGCTGGTGCACTCTGGCGGATAAAATAAAAGAGAATGTTCCCCGTTATGTCAGCAAAGGCCTTAGCGCACCTGAAACCAGATCTAAATCCAAACTGTTTTAAAGGTAGAATATTATTAATATTTAAAAATTCTCTAACTTATAATTCTAAATTTTTTTAAAAATCTTTTATGAGACAGGTAAAACACTAATAAATCTTAATTGATTAGGTTGATTAATTTTATACAGAGGAAATACTAAAGCCCTTTTTCAAGTTTTAGGGAAGTAGCTTCTATGTATATACTCGTTAAAGATATATGCTAAAGATGGAACTATGAAAGGACAGCATAAATGTTGAATTTAATTTATCATATCCATACGCTCTTGATTTTATGTTTTCAATTATTTTAATAACATCTAAATCAGATATCTGTTTAAAAGAAAATAAACCATCTATATCTTCTTTAATATTGGTATCAAAATTAATTAACTCGTCTTTAGATGACTCATTATTATTTGAGGAATTAATAAAAAAAACATTGATAGTATCCACATTATTTAACTGTTCAGGTATCTTGATATGTCGGTTTTTACACATATTTAGTTTTTTAAATTCACTCCATTTTTCTATTGTATTACAATTACTAAATTTATATCTTAAATAAGCCTTCTTTTCAGCATTACTGGCAGTATTAGTTAAATTTCGGAGTTGTTTATAATAAGACCAATGGCCATTGGCCATTTTGCTCGGTTTATTTGAATTTTGTTAGAGCTTTGTTACGTAGTTTCTGATAGTCTTCCGTCTTGTTGAAATGCAATTAGGTTTTCAGAAACAGCTTCATTGTTTTCTAGGATTTCATTATTTTTTAGATCAATTTCATCTCTAAGCAATTCAAAATAAAATTGACCACTTAGATATGTGCCAATGAAAGGAGTTCAACAAATGCATGTTTAATAACTTTTAGTAGCAATGGCAAGCAGAAAAAACTGCAAGCTTTTAACTCGATAATCACTCAGGAAAGTAATATAGGAATATAAGGCAGTTGAAATTTCAAAATTTAAAATTATGGTAAAAAACTGAGAATAAAAAAAAATTGACATGCTTTACTGCTGTATAACTTGTTTTGTTAGTACGTTAGGGCAGTAATAATCGGAAAATATTAGCTACCATTTTGAATTCATTACACAATTCATTGCCCATTACACAAACTATTAAATTTGCAGCCAGTATGGCTATCCGTACAATAGTTTTAGAACACTTTAAGGTCGTGGTTACACAAAGTATACACCCAAAAGTTATTTTAATTGTAGTACCCATATTTATGATGTTAATTTGAAGACTATTTCTCTGAAGAACAAAACTGCCAAACACCTAAAAGACATAATATACCAAATGATACCAAAACCAAAAAGTATACGAATAGCAGGTCACATGGACCATATTTTAAACTATTATTATAATTTGAGCTTTACAAAATTCTAAAAGTGTTTCATTTGAATGTACACCTTTTTGGTTTAAGCATTATACAAACGACACAAACAAATTGCATGAAATAAAAAACACCTAAAGCTATTATACATTGTTCTGTCAGATTTGTAGCTAATAATGCTTTGCACCGAGATTTAAAAACAAATATTTTGAACGGTAATTACTATATCTAATTAACTATAAACATTTAAATTTCTGTGAACACTGTTAACTACAAATTTCAGAATGCCGACAATTATTGTGCTTGAATCATTTGAGTTGTGATAATAACAGTGTATATGGATACAGCTGTGCCCATTAGTGTGATTAGAAATTAGTGGTCCAAATTAGATATAATTATTTCATATAGATACATGACACCAATTTAGTCACCCGAAGACTAAACCCTATCAAATTTTAGGAGGTCGTGTAGAAACCGAGACGTTGAACAAAAATGAGTACAGTCACCGGTAAATTGGCCCACAGGCCCACAGAAAGAAGTTTGTACGTATGTATTTTCATCCACTGAGTGAGTACGGAGTTTAATTTTAAATTGTGAGATCTACGATATGATGGATTTTTCAAGTTTTTGTCTATAACAAAATATTCGGACGTATAGGGGCAAGACTGATGTCAAATTCGCTTTCAGTGAGCGAAAATACAATTCAATGGTCTAGTCCACTGTGCAGACAATTTCTTTCTTCTTGTTGATCTGTGTAATCAACGATCAAAGGTTTTTTATGCAATATATATTTTTTAGTTCATCTTTTTATCTTTTTAGTCAAGTCAATGAAGGTTTTTACTTCTTAGTCCTCAGGGAGAGGTCCGATTTTTTTTTATGTTTATTTTTATATATTATTTGAAATCAGAAACATTTCAATCTACGCAATTAAATATTTATATTCTTTAAACAATATAAACACAATTTAAGCAGATATTATTTTTTTTCGCTGCACTTATTGACTTTTAAATAGTAAGGGGTTAAAAAATATTCCTTTTTTATTTTAAAATTATTAAAAGCATTAAGTTATATGAAAATTGTAAAAAAAAATTATAAACATAAATTATAAGGAATTGCTCTTTTTGAAACCGCCAAGAAATAATCTTACAGCGAGTTTATTCGACGAAAAAAAAAAAAACTAAAGCTGTTGACAAATATAAAAAAAGAACATATTCTCTTTTCTCCATGCCTTCACATGATGTGATACTACATCAGCTTTTTATAATAAAGGAAAAGATCAATTTTTTTAAATTTTCAATGCTGATATCAAATTACGTGCAGCAGCTGAAACTTTTATGATTGAAAATATAAGTGAAAAAGCTTTACAACACAGGTTTTCACTGTATTCTTACACTGTATGGTGCTAAAATGGCGAAAAGTTTAAATTATTATTATTATTTAAATACAGTTAGGCGGCAAAGCCGTTTAAACTGACTCATATACACACGTATAAAATATAAAAATTTGATAATAATTTACTATCTACCTATCACATACTCAAAGAAGAAAATAGAAAAACAAAATTATATAACATACTACAAAGCTAAACAAAGAAAGACATAAAACATAAAATTCAGTATGGTTACAATTTAATTTATAATAAGTCATTAAAATTATCCTAGGAATTTTTAAAGGCATTCAGAGATGGCAAGTTGACAATTCTACTTGGAAGACTGTTCCATGACGAAAAAACTCTATTGGATAGAAAATGTTGGCGGCAAAGTCTATGAAATTGTTCGTGCACTAATTTAAATTGATGACCGCGGAGTCTTTCGTCTCTGTTTATCACAAAAATGTTAACATCTACCGAGTAGTGACCATGTAGGATTTTATAAAGTTTCAATTAGATCACCCCGAAGTCTTCTGCGCCACAGCGTCGTAAGTCCAAGAACACTTAGACGATCCTCATACGGCAAGTGTCGGATGGAAGGACAGAGACGAGTAATACGCCGTTGAGTTTGCTCGAGGGCATGGATGTCTTTCGCAAAGTAGGGACTCCACACAAGCACTGCATATTCAAGTTTGGGTCGAATGTAGATTTTATAAATTTTGGTCAGTAATTGCGGTGACATATTTTTAAAGGCGACAGATATCATGTACACTAACGAATTTACCTTCTTAATAACTGTACCTATATGTAGTTCCCATTTTAAATCACTTGACACTAAAACGCCGAGATCCATTTGTTGGTTAACTGGAGAAATGATGTTGTTTACACTGTACTGACGTCTTGGGTTATTAGAACCGATGTAAAGAACCGTACATTTGTTTTCATTTAAAGGAAGGCACCAGTGCACCAACTTAACAGCGCGTCATCTACCGATGGATTGGCAAAAAATTTAGTATCGTCAGCGAATAGTGTGGAATTGGATGTCAGCGACCTGGGCAGATCGGCAATAAAGATATTAAATAACAGCGGGCCCAAAACTGATCCTTGGGATACTCCACTTTTCACTGGGACCTGATCGCTTACTCTAGCACAGCAACTTCGATTATCCAGAAAATCCTGCAACCACATCAAAAGACGTCCCCTGACTCCGTAATGCTGCAACTTGTAGATTAGTCGCTGGTTGGGAACCAGGTCAAAAGCTTTTTTAAAATCCAGATAAATAACATCGACAGGTTGGTTGTTGTCAAGAGCCTTGGTCCACTGATCAACGCACTGGAGCAAATTCGTGGTAGTTGACCGCCCAGGCAAAAAACCATGCTGGTTGTTCTTTAAAATATTGTTGGCAAGAAAAAACTATGTTAATTCTTTTGCAATGATTTTTTCCACGCATTTGCCGGGTATTGATGTAAGGCTAATTTGTCTGTAGTTTTTGGCGTCAAATTTGTCCCCTTTTTATGTGAATGAATGTGAAATGAATTAAGATATAAACGTTTTATAACACTAGTCTCGAAAGATAAAAGCATACAACTTAGTTTATTACCTCCAACAGAAGACACAGCGAAACAACAGATCAAAAGAGTTTATCTTCAAGTTCTATTCTATTCTAAAATATCTCCCGAACATTGTGTCTGGCAAAAAGAAAATTATTAAAACACCAATGAAAATGACACAACCAGCAGCACCAAATAACATCTTAAAAATTATATTTTGCTCTTGCAAAACTTCATGCGGTACAGCGTGTGAATGTAGAAAAAGAGGTCTGCATTGCTCACCTGCATGTACTAATTGCAGTGGAACGGATTGCGATAACGCGCCACAACCTGAAGAGGATGAATTCCCCAACGCTCCATATGGGTATGAAAATTGAATACTATTTTTTTGTACGGATTATTAAATTATTCATACATATATTTAAAAAATTTCGAATTTTCTTAAATATATAAATTATATATCATATTTAAATGTAATTTAAATAAAAATCATGTATAATTGTTTATAATTTTTTTGGATAATTTTAATGTAATTTAAAGCTTTTAATAATCATAAAATAAAAAAGAAATAAATTTTTTTAAATTGTTTATATATTGTTTAAACAATATAAATATTTAATTGCGCACATTGAAATGTTTCTGATTTCAAATAATATATAAAAACAAACATTTAAATAAAATCATCAAAATCGAACCTGTTCCTGAGGATTAAGAAGTTTAAAGATTTTGACGCTTCATTTTCTCGACTATTTCAAATAATGGAATTATTGGGTGTAACAGATATGTCCTGTATACAATATTAATGCGCGGACAGAATAGACTGTATCTATTATTTGTGTCCGTATGTAATCTTTGCCGCGAGAATAATAAGTGAATTTCTGCCTCAGAATATCTGATAAAGAAAGAGCTATATTGTTAGATAAGACCTTATAAGGAGAATTCGGAACA
Source organism: Leptura quadrifasciata (assembly GCA_963675555.1). NCBI lineage: Eukaryota > Metazoa > Arthropoda > Insecta > Coleoptera > Cerambycidae > Leptura > Leptura quadrifasciata. The sequence continues at coordinate 7,097,857 of OY776677.1, forward strand.
GGGAGAATTCATTGATCTGTCAAAATTATTCTTACATTTGTAGGTTGCATTTCTGGTAAATAGGAAACGTATATTATTTAAGTTTGACTACGTACAGTTGACTTAAAAAAAAACGGGTACAACTCTTGTAATCGAAAATCTTAATAGTTTAGTTGTGTGCATATGTCTGTAAATAGCGCTGGCCAGGCATGTCGAGAGGGGGGTGGAGAAGAGGTGATTTACCCCGGACCTGGGTTTTTTGGAGGAGACCGGTTTTCTTAGTGCTTTTAAACTTTTCTTTTTAATTTTATTCAAATGGAATTTTAAAAAATAATTAGAAAATAACTTTTTCAAAACATTTTCAAGCCTGCCATATTATTGTTTAAAAAAATAATATTTGTTGCGGATAATTCTACTAATGGTTGTAATTAAAATACTAACTGAATAATGATAATTCTATTTTTAAAATAAGAACACAAAAATACCACTTGAGATTACAAAAAATTTAACAATGCAGACTGAACATAAAAATACAATAAAAAAATAAAATAAATGAACTTCAACTACGTAATACAGAATTAACTAATGTGTTGTCATTGCTCCATTAGCGTCTAAAACTGCCTGAAGCCTTGCAGGCATGGACAAAATCAGATTTCTTGCAAGGTCAACTTCTTGCGACAAGTTCTCTCAAGCGTCTTCAATTATCCTTTCCAATTCTTGGGCATTATTTGGATGGTTATTTAATTTTCTTATATGATTCACCATTAGTCCCCAAACATTTTCAATTGGATTTAAATCCGGACTTTTAGATGGCCACGGTATTGCCTGACACGATGGGCCGTATGTATGGAGCAGTTGTCTTGTTTGAAAATAAAATTATTTTCTGGAAACACCTCTACTGCTGACGGCAACATAATATTGTCTAATATTTCAATATATTTAATGGAATTGAGATGACCACCACTGTTTCAACACACACCTAACCCATTTAGGTTCATCCAAGCCCAGACATTAACTAAAAACCTTCCTGATACTTGTGGATTGAAAGTATATTTTTCGTCGTATCTAGTGGAAGGAGGCCTATATACGCGAACATGTCCATCGTTACAGGATTTAAAAACCTTTTCGTCAGAAAAGAGAACTTGTCCCCAGAAGTTTTCATCATTAATTATATAGCTGAGTGCAAAAATAATCCTACCTGCTTCTTTTCTTCTGGAAATTTGTATTTTTTAGCCGCTGAACAACACTTCAATTCGCTTGCTAGTTTTATTCTTCTGCAAGGAGTAGGTGCCGAAGCAGGGAAATTTGTCTCTGAAATTGTAATTACTGCAGTCTGAAAAGGGTTTTCTCTTAGATAATTTATAAGATTTTAATCTTCTTGATTATTGCTCTTTCTGGGCCTACCGGAACCAACTTTACGGGATACCGTTTGGTTAGTTTCCCACTGTTTTTTAACACTCATTATCGTGATTTTACTTACATTGCATTCAGCAGCAAGTCTTCTTACGGACCAACCATCTTCAATTTTAGAAACAATTCGAAGTTTTTGAATATCTGTTAGATGTCGAACCATTTTTAATAATGACGCCACTGATTAACGTCAAAGTGACATTTGTAAGATTATTAATATCAATCAAGGAACGAATGATTTACATAGCTAAAAGAAAGTGTGCCAGTTTTTTTTAAATCAACTGTACAAGCAAATATTAAAACAAATTTTTAATTTTTGGCTCTTGGTAACTATATTACTACATTAGATAATATTAAATATTTAAACTTTTTGGGTAATTCTCAATATCTTCCATTCACGAATGAGTACTAAAATCGCGTACCCTAAGTATGTTCAGACTTTAACTACTTCTGTCATTTCTTCCAAGTGGGTTGGCATAAAACGCTTTTTTAATTATACTCACGGGACCTTCATCAAACCAGACAGTTTCACTAAACATACTCCATCATGTTTGTTGGCTGTATTTACATTAGCTTTACCAACATACAGTGTTTGGAGAAGTCGTTTTTAAAATGGCAATTCAATTTATCTTTGGCTACACTCGAGAATAAGCAATTTCGCGATTACTTGACATTACTCCACTTTTTGTATTTGGTTTGTGTTTTATTTTATTTATCATGAACCAAATTCCACATAGATTTTACTTTATTAATAAATGAAGTTTTAGACAACGTTTTGTTTACTAATATCTATATCGAGTTTCCAACAACTTACCGAAGTTCTAGCGCACAAATTAAATTTGACTTATTGTTTGTTTCCATTTGCTAAGTAATTCAGTTAAACCAAATATTAATTGAAAATTAAGATTATAACAGCGAACAATAGCTTATTTATTTATACTATCCAACAGTATTTGCATACCAATTAGAGCATGGAAGAACAATACATTTGCAGAAATAGTACTAGACAATATTATAAAAAACGTTTCAACAATAAAATAGAAAGTCTCAACAAAACAAAATAAAAATAACTTCGTTAAATATTGTATGTAGCTATAAAGATAACCCAGGATTTCATATTATGTTTGCATATTCATAACACAGCATGTTATATAAATGACAGTAAATTCATTAAATATTTGAGAACAAAGACATTTGCAGTATTATCTGGCTGGAGAATATCTACATTATTAAAAGTGACCTGACTTTCCTTCTTCTATCTAAATACTAGTAATAGTTATAGGCAGAAAATTTTTCTAAACAATTAAATCTATACCACTGTAATAGGATGATAGTACATCCCCATTTTTCTTTCAGTTTTCAAATTCCAGTAATAACAAGCTAAAATTAGTGACCTCCCCCCTCCTTGGAACCTTCCTATATTTTATTACAGATTCGGATTATATGGCTATAAATACGTAGAATTTGTCTGGACATTTTTTTTCGCTTCATGATAGATGGCGCTGTCATCGACAAAATTCAATTCAATACGTTTGCATTAAAATATACCACGTTTTCATCGTAAATGATCAAAATTAGTCTTAAAACAAATCTTATTTCTGAAAATTTCAATTAATGAAAATGACTTGTCAACAAACTACTATTATCGTAACCTAGGAACAGGCGATCAACGCGATTTCCTTCGATTATGACAGATCGGAGTGCTTGATTAAATCTGCTTTTAAATTAATGTATTTTTTTATAGTTTATTTTTAAAATACCATTTCTTATGTTAAAAATACTTTATAAAAATATTTTATTACGTTTACATGTAACGTTTGTCTCATTTATTCTCTTGGTATTTTTTATGTTTTGATTTTGTTTTTTTGGAAGTAAACGTAGAAAATAATGAAAAGACCTTAAGAAACAACTCGTTTTACTCAGTTTGAAGATTATTTCGCAAACAAAAAGACCTGTTTCCGTTAGGCTGTTGATACTATTTCAGAATGGAGTATTTAACTGTACAAGAGAAAATTGAAATGGTTCTGGTTTATGAAGAAGTTGACAGGAGTCTTGATGATGCTGTCGATCTCTACACTCAGCGTTTTCCGGATAGAATTCGGCCACGTGCTTCATTTAATCGTACTGTCAAACAATTTGCTGCTGATGGAAAAAAAACCCGTCGAGCAGCAGTCATTGGAGAAAATAATCTAATTGCTGTATTTCCGCTTGTTAACGGCTCAATGCATATACTACCCGCAACACACCCTTTGTGTTTCGCGGGCCGCATATCGTCAACAGCCGCAGACCGAGGTTTGGCTTACGTCCGTTAGTGGGTGGTCGTTTGCCTTCCAGCTGCGAAGAACGGTCAAGTGACTTCCGTCTGATGTAAAAGATAGATGTTGGCTTCTGTGTGTGTGCGCTGCCGAGAGTTCTAAAAGCTTGTTTATTTGAGCCATCATAAGGATTTTGGATTATCAGCAACGGTAAAGTTCCCTTCGTTTTAAGTTGTTGCTGTTCATCAGAATATTTCGTTGCTACGGAGGGAGTTTAATCCGCATCTGTGCGGGATTTATGTGTACACACGTGAGTAGCCTTATCTACGTATTTTAAACATTTATAGGCTAGTTGACCACTTTCTTTTGGGGTATCTTTGGTAGAGAGGCGGACTCGACCCTGTCCATTGAGCTGCACCATTGTACAATAATTTTGACAACGAATTTTGATTATTTACATTGAATGCGTGGTAGTATTGCAAACATGTTGCAGAATAGTATGCATAAGTTGTCAGTAGGAGTAATCGAAAAAAAATTAATTTAATCGATTACAGAGCCACCTATCATGAGTCGAAAAAAAAATGTTTCAGACAAATTCTACGTATTTTTAGCCGTAGAATCCGAATCTGCAACAGAAAATAGGGGTTACTATTTATGATTTCAAAGTTATCCCTCGCTCGATCTATAAGTAGGGGGAGGGTGACTATCAGCACTATTGTATTTACCCCGCAGAATGATCAAATTTTGATTATGGGCATTTCCTTCGTAAAGTGCCTATTATTCGAATTATTTTTTGAAAGTTTCAGCTTAAAAAAATCACCCTGTATATAGAGAGTAACTAAACATTCATACTATTTTTGAGCCTATCCTTTTATATTTCTTTGCATTTCATTGCATAGATATAGATACTATAATCATACCTGTAAAAACACTTCTACTTTTTTGTAGAAGAAATAGTGCTCCCCTCACAATTACGGTAGTCAAAATTATGCTGTGATTTACAAACATTGGAAGAATTTGTTCGACGTCTCGCTTGCACTTTGAGAACAAATAACCATAATGGAAAGGGGGAGGCACTTTTCAAATTATTACTATAGGGTTGAAAGGTTACTTCAAGTAATAGGGAAAAAATGCTACTCATAATAAGGACATTAGAAAAAATAATACCTGCTGATATTTTATTTATATGAAAATTAAATTTGCTTAAAAATTCAAGCCTAAGGCCATTTACGTACTTTTAAACATGCGGCCAACTATTAATGTTTAGTATATTGTCGTTTTATATTGACCTAGTTCAGAAAAACTACAGAACGTGATAGATAGCGTTTGAGCGTCTCGGTTAATTAATTTTTATGCCAAAAACTCCGATAAAATAAATATGACCATTCAGCAGTATTATTGCCTATCGATTCTAAGTCCTCGGCTTGTAGGAAACTATGCATCCGCTCGGTCTGGAATTAAACCCATTTTAATAATAAAGTTCCTGGAGTGTCTCAGGAAATAGCAATATGTCGAGTTGTCATGTCGAACACAACTTTGCCATAGACTTACATTAGCAGACGCACATGAAAGCGGAATAATTTAATTGTTTGTTCATATATCAAAGGAAATTTGTCAAGTAAACTTAATCAAACAAAAGACTACCAAGCGCCGCTTCTACATGTGGCAAGACAGGATTCATTGAATTATCAGCTTGTGTAAAAAAACAGACCTCGAATCAATTGTTTTACGTATCAAAGCAAGATTTAATAAACTTTTATAATACAAATACAAAGAATTCTATACCTAATATTTATTGATTCTCAAGAGTCAATGCCGATGACATAAGTAAGATAAGAATAAAATTTCTACCAAAGCGACGCGCGACGGGATCCGATAGCTTTAATATAAAACTGTGTTGCCCTTACATAATTCCGCTAATTACCTACATTATAAATTTCTGTTTAGATAATAGTGTATATCCGTTTCGTTGGAAAGAGGTTTTAATAAAACCAATACCCAAGACGACTAACCCATTAGATTTCAAAGAGTTTAGCCTATTGAAATACTACCAGTATTATCTAAAACGCTAGGAAGAGTAATTGAAAACCAGCTTAGAGAATGTCTTAACAGTAACCATTTATTGTCAACATATCAATTGGGATTTAGAAAAATAGTTACGTATCTGCTCTACTAAATATAACAGAAGATATTATTGAGGAAGTGGATAAAGAGAAAGTAACAGCACTTATTCTTTTAGACTTCAGTAAGGCATTTGATACCCTAGACCACCATATATTGCGTGCAATTTTGCACTACACAGGTCTTACAAATGATTCTATTTTATTATTATAAAATTATTTATGTGATCGAGTTCAATGGGTTGTTAGTAATGACAAATATTCCCTGAAAACAGTAGTGACTTCTGAAGTTCCGCAAGGTTCAATTTTAGGTCCGCTTCTATATACTACTTGTACATAGAAATTAATAATGACAAGCTTACAGTTGCTGGAGAGGTCAATAATCTGGGTGTAACCTTGGACTCCCGTTTAAGGTACAAAACATTTGTTAATTGTATGTTAAAAAAGTCATATTGCAACTTGAAACTTTTATATAGTAGTCGACATATGTTATCCAAAGAACTTAAAATTATGTTATGTGAGACTCTAGTTTTGTCACAATTTAATTACTGCGATATTATTTATAATTCTTATATTGACAGGGTTGACTCCAACAGATTACAAAGAATGCATGTGTTTGGTTTATTTGTGACATAAAAAAGTTCGACCATATATCTCATGAATTTAAAAACTTAAAATGGTTGTCAACGAAAAGTAAGCGAAATTATCATGCACTTTGTTTTTATCACAAACTGATTATCAGCAAGACTCCTTCATATCTATATAATAAAATCAGGTTTAGGACTGACGTACACAATATTAATATACGTAGTAAAGGTCTGCTTTCTGTGCCTATGCACAAAACTGCATTTTCTAGCAAACAGTACAACGAGCTAAGTACTTCTTTAAAGTCAATGTCCATTGGTAAGTTTAAAATTTCTCTTAAGTCTAAGCTGCTAAATATTTAGTTAATACATTTTTTCTTTCTCCTTTTATTTTTTCCCTCTCATGTTTTTTTCGCATATTTACACAGCATTACTGCACGAAATCATCTATCTTATTTAGGATTCGTGGAAGAACAGAAGTTGCTTTGGCAGTAACTGAGCGTTCTCTTTCTTATCCATTTTTTTTCTCTTTTTATCACACTTTTATCACATTTATTATTGGTGTGGATTTTTTTTTATTTTTTTTTACAAGAAGCCAGTCACCCTACTCTGTGGCTCCGACCCTCACAGAAGGGAGCTGGTAACAAATACCAATAGCCATTCTCCACGCCCGTGGGGTGAGTGATTACCGGGTCCGCGAATAGTGTGCCCTGAGTAGACGTAATGAACCGAGGATGATAGCCTTCTGCATTCTACCTGCTAATATCTCTACCGAATCTCGGCATGCCGGTATGATCTTTAGTTCCGAAAGCAGTGTCTGTCTCATTCCACCGAGGGCTCCTATAATCAGTACCACTATTTTGACAGAATGGCCCGGATAAAGCCTGCGGAGTTCGAAGAGCAAATCTCGATATTTTGTCCGTTTTTCTTCCTCTTTCAAGACAACGTTGCTCTCAGCGGGAGCTGAGAATTTAACGACATGCATTGTTTTAAGTTGGTGGTCGAGGAGTACTGTGTCAGGCTTGTTGGCTTGTATTTGCCTGACTGTGGGAAACGAGTAGTTCCAATAAATTAGACACTTCTCATTCCCCACAACAGACTCAATATCCCCCTAGCGTAAGGCAGCACTGGTGTTCTATCCCATACGAGTGCCTTAGATGATAGTAAAGCACTCATAATGCTGCGTCGTGCCTGTGAATATAGGCCGAGACTGCGTATGTCGGGCAAGCCGACAGTAAGTGCATTACAGTCTCCGACGCCCTGCAGCTGACATCAGGGACTTCCATACCCATGACACGACGTTGATAGACGAGGGTGTTAAATACACTATCTTGGCAAGCCATTATGAATTCCTCGGTCTCGGTCTTCAGTCCGGCTGACCTTAAAAAGGCGAAGGGCAGCCTTTCGGATAAGCCGAAGTCTTCTATATTTTTATAGAATACTCCGTGCAATGGCTTATTCTTATGGAGCTGCAGAAGGATGTTCTGTTCTGCGGCTCTAATGTGGGCTTTTACTCAAACGGGTTCCAACTCGGTGACAGAGTCGGGGTTTACCCGCTCGACGTCGAAGATGAGACCAAGTTCATCGGCTGCTCTCCGTGCTGCCTTAAAGACCAAAGTTCCCACCTTTGCATTTTCATGGTCTCGGACCGTGCATAGGAGGGGATTCGAACTCCTGATAACCTTACATGCTCCATTCAGAACCATCTTGCTACGGAGACTCTCCAAGCTCAAGAGTCCACGGCCTCCCCGATGTCGTGGGAGATATAACCGTGGAACGGACGATTTAGGATGCAAGCTCTTATTGAGATGCATCTTCTTGCGGGTTACTACATCGAGTTGATGCAGCTCTTCTATAGTCCATTTCACTACTCCGAAAGAGTAGAGAAGGATCGGAACGGCAAGCATATTTGTAGCAGACACCTCGTTCTTTCCCGACAGTTCTGAAGACCAGATCTGTCGCAGTAGGTGCTGATACTTGCCGCGGAGAGCATTTTTCACTACACTCACTTCTTGGGTAGAGCATTCTTCGACACCCAAGTAAGTGTACGACTCTCTGGCATCTAGATGGTGTAAGATGCTTCCATCCACGAGCTGCGCGTCCTCTCCGTAGTCACCATATCGTCCTCTCTTGAGATGGATCAGTGCGGATTTGTCCAACCCGAACTGCATACCGACAGCCTGCGTGTACTCCTGTACCAGCCTAAGACACAGTTGGAGATCCCTCTCTCCAGAGGCATAAAGTTTAAGGTCATCCATATAAAATAGATGGGTGACCTTATGCCTCCTGTCGCCGGGGGTACCGCAGTTGTAGCCACGGGTTTTCCAGAGCGAGACGGATAATGGAAGCCGTTGAGATGCAAAACAGAAGGGAGCTGAGGAAATCTCCCTGAAATACTCCTCTTCTGAATGTTACCGACTCTGTTTGGACTCTATCGTTACCCGATGTTATGGTAAAGCGAGTCCTCCAGAGCGGCATCAGTTATTCAATACATCTCGCTACGGGACCGGGTACCACAAGACATCGAAGCAAGTGAACAATGAGTTCATGCGATGTCATGTCAAATGCCTTGCGGTAGTCGATCTAGGCCATAGAGAGTTTCCGCTTATACTGCATGGAGTCCTGCGTGTCGCTCGTGGACCTGAGAATTCGTGACTTTGTAAGGTGATGCTATAGTAAAAATATCAGGTCCAATTTCACTTGGAGTAGCCAACCCATGGTAATTCCGCTAGACTCTTTTATCGAATCTATTCCACCATGTACAAAATATACATTTAGAAATCTATTTATAAACTTATTATACCTTATAAAAGAACTTCATATATCTAATGACACAACCGTTTAACTACGGCAAACTTTTTAGCTTGTTATTATCAGTTTATATATTTTTGCTCCTCTTTTTAATGTTGTATGAAAGAAAACAATACACATTGTAGTTTGAAGAAATAATAGAAGAAGTTGTCTTTCGCACTTTATAATGTTTGATTGATGAACTACGTAGCTATTAAGTTTATCTAATGATGTAGGCAGTGACATATCATATTGATATACTATTTGGAAACATAATCATTATGTAACACATTTAATTTTCTGTATTTTGGTTTTATTTAACTGTTGTCTACATCAAGTTATTGATTTGTTCATTCGACTATTCCATCGCACGGTTCGTGCGATGTTATTGCAGCTTTCCTCAATACAATTTTGTTATCTTTTTTATTTAACAATGAGGTCGATACAAAAATAAATCCATCTATTGCGTAATCCACGATTCTCTTTTATGCAGATAATTAAGTTTAAAAATTTTAAAATGAATTTGTCGACACAAATATGTCACTTTTACTTTTACTTCTATCTATAGAGTATTGCTATAACCGTCTTATTTTGTTAATGAATTGTTATTAAATTAAGGGGTAACATATATAAATAAATTAAGTTTTCTCTTCTTTAAGAAGACAACGCTAAACAATAAGAAAATGTCCACAGGCTCTGATAACAATTTTCTTAATTCTACTTTTATATAGGAAAATAAGAAACTCAAAATGATCCGTTGTTAATCAAGTTAGTTAGTGAAAAGAAATATCTTTAATTGCTTTACGAAGTTCTGTTCCTTATCAGACCTTATCTGCGGATTAAGGATCCTGATGTTTTTTACTAAAGCAAAATATTTTAAATAAATTTATATCCGACTGAAATATACTATGCACGTTTATATAATATATAATAAATATATAATTCAATATTTAACATACATGTTAATAATATACTACATTCCACGTTCTAAAACCTGGGTTTAATAATAAGAAACTCAGCATAGCAGGCCTCGCTGACGCTGAAACTTATTTTTGATGCCTTTGCCAGATCAAAACTTGAATATTAATGGCAAGTATAAAACCATGATCGCCTGGCATATTAAACGTTTAAATGTGATGTGAAGACGTTTTATTAAATAATTGTAGATTATGGAAGAATTTCATGCATATTTTACGATACCTTAAACTTTAAAACTTTTACGATCTTTTGCACTGTATGTGTGTTTATGGCCGTCTGCACCATATGTGCTTATGGATAATTTAGCTTTAAGGTTGGTTTAAAACTATGCTTCTGTTCCCAGCGTTTCTTAAATGAAATTCATGGATTCTGCTTTCAAATCGAAAGTTCAGGGGCTCTGTTCACCAAATCGTATAAAAGTAAATATAAATACACCACAGGGAATGGTAGCTCAGTGTGTTAAAGCGAACTGAGTTGCCTAGCGACGGGGGTTCGATTCCCGCAAGGCGAAACAATTAAAAAATTTCCCCAAGAGTGGTTCGGAGTCCACATTAAACTGTAGGGCCTCGTCTCTCTCTGCCTAGCACAAGATTCTTGAGATCTTCCAGGGGGTTACTTTGGTAACTCGAGAGGCGGTTAAGAAAACAGGAAAAACAGAAAAACAGATAATGATGACCCCCTTCATCTCGGAAGGCTCTAGAATAGCCTTGTGTTGGAGGGGGCCACACATTTATAGACAAAGGACACACACCCAATATCCGTGTATAGTGGAAAAAATCCCTCTCACAGTATTTTCCATTGCCACGACCGGGGATCGAACCCGGGACTTTTGGGTGAGGGGCAAGTGCGCTTACCTCTCGACCATCAGTCATATGAGCAACGCCTTTTCATCTCCCAAAACTCTCAGGTACAATTTGGTTCCAATCGTGCGCCCGGTTCTAGAGGTAGAAAATGTTGATAATGGTATGGGCTACTGTTTGGATGAGCCATGCGGACAGCCCGTTTTTCTGCTCTCAAATGGAAAGTTCAGGGGTAAGGTTCACCAAGTCGTAGGAGCAACTTATTCTCACTTCCCAAAACTCTCGGGTACAATTTTGTTCGAATTGTACGCCCGGTTCGGGAGGTAAAAAATGTTGATCATGGACCTATAGGCGATTATAGGGACGGGGCATGCGCGTAATGCTATTTATGTTGATCAATTTTTTGCTACCCCGGAGATTTAGAATTTTTCTTTAATATTAGTTCTAATTATGCTATCACTTTTTGTGACTCCAAAAGTGCCTATTATTATGATTAATTTTTGAGATCCAATGTCGCTCCGCCGCCCCTGTAGCCCTCCTATACACACGTTCCATGTTAAAATCAGAAAAAAATTTTGTTCCCCGAGGTAAATAAATTCTTTACTGCTAATAGATGCATTGCTCGCCAAAAACCCCAGGAGTAAAAATGGCTTTTTTGGCAAAGATCACAATCCCACTCTTTTCACGACGCGCATAGTTAAAAATGTATTTATGGGGGGTTATGTTTAGCCAATCTGAAAAGGATGAAAAGTCTTGGACGTGACACAATCTATAAAAAAAAATACGTAGGTGGACCTGCATATCGTTGTTGGAACAAAAAACTAATTTTCCACAAATATTTTTTAAATTCATTAATTCCCCGGGAATTGAAAACGAGTTTGGTAAAAAATTCATTGACATAAATGTCAGTTACCACTTTTCCCCTATTTTCCACGCTACAGTATATGATTTCCTCCAGAAAACTGACGTGGCGTGATAACCTTATCGTCGCTAAAAAATTTGCATTATTGGGATTCAACGCCTAATTTACGACGCAATGAAAATGTCAGTTCATATTTTTTTCTTATAATAAATTCTTCAAAATATTATATGAACAATAAAACTGAAATTGCGCGGTCACTTGAATTTTCACCTATAGGAAAATTTCAATTTTCTAACCATAATAATTATCGACAGCACGGAAAATGTCAGTTTCTATTTTTTTTAATCATATGCAGCCCTCTCGATAACCCAAGCCGGAAAACTGACATGTCGGGATAATAAAATCGACCATTTTTTCTTTACATATTCAAGGGAATCCATCGTCAGTCCACTTGAACTTTTTTATTAAACTCATCGAGAACTAACAAAAAAAATACAAAAATCACTGGTTTTGCTCGCAAATGAACTCTTACTGATTTTGACTATCAAATTAATGACCAAAACGTAACCAGAATAACCGTAGTTAAGGATTTAGTTGTTGTATTTAGCCAAAAGCTATCTTTCATTCCTCACATAGAACAAATTTCTAGCCAGACGATGTAACACTGTAAACACTGTAAAACGCATACTGGAATATTTTAAAAATTATGGCTCTGTTAAGACAAAAATGCAAAGAAGAAAGCCTATTGTTGATGACGAAAACATTGAAATAGTCATTCTGGGATATTTTCATGCATTTCCAAGGATGTCATTATGACAAGCTGCTCTGGAATCGGGACTATGCAAGGATTCAGTTCACAGAATCTTATTAAAACATAAGTTTCACCCGTTTTCATTCCATATAGTTCAAGGATTAGAAGAAATAGATTTCCTAAGAAGACAGAATTATTGTGAGTATATTCTAATAAGGTCTGAGGGTCACGATTCTTATTTGGGAAATATTATATGGACAGATGAAGCAAAATTGACTAAAAATGGACTTTTTAATAGACACAATTCGCATTATTGGAGTGACTCAAATCCTCATATGTTTAGAGAGCGAAACTTTCAGGAAAGTTGGCAATTCAATGTTTACTGTGCCATAAGAAACGATAGAGTGGTGGCATTACAATTTTATCAGGAAAATTTAAACGGTAAATTAAATTTTCTCTTCTGCTAATATGTATAGGTAAATTTGTGTTTTTTTTTTAGGTGAAAGATATCTGAATATCTTACAAAATTTGAATAATAACTATTTAGAAAATTTACAGAGGTAAATTTTCTAAATAGTTATTAAAACATAGAAACATTTTTTATCAGCACGACGGTGCTCCCCCACATAACGCATATTTAATTAATAATTATTTACAAAAAAATTTTATGATCAATAGATTGCTAATAATGGACCTTTCTTATGGCCTCCTCGCTCGCCCGATTTATCAGTTCTGGATTATTTCATTTGGGGAACTATTAAAAATAAAGTTTATGAGAGCCCATTAACAACCATTGAAGATTGTAAGCAAAGAGTAAGAAATGCATTTTAAAACATATTACAGGATTCAATTAGAAGAGCTACCCATGAGGAACTAATCCGATGGTGCGAAAAATGTGTCGAGGTTCGAGGGCGAAATTTGAGCAATTATTAAATTAAAATGAAATCATATTTTAAATTAATCTTATCTCTGCTATTTTAGTGCATGCCATATCTTCAATTCGATTAATACGCATGTTACAGTGTTACTGTTATTTTGCGTTTTTGTGGATATCGAGTAGCAAATGTGCTGCAAGTTCTTGATATTACTTTATCACATTCTCCATAAATAATAAACAAATTTAAAAGTTTTCGTTGGTATAATTTAAACGTGCTGGCATTTTTTGACATAAGATAATGACTGATTGTTTCTAATCATGGCTATTTTGATGAAATGATTACAACAATTCATGAATTTCTAATAAAATCGCAAATATTTCAAAAAGTTGTAACTTTAACCCCCACAATGCTAATATCAGAAAAAAGGGAATTCAATTTTACGCAACTTGACGTAAAAAAATACAGGGTGTTCCATTTGATCTAAACAACAAGTTCTCGCGGTTTGAAGTTGACAAAATGAAACACGAAAAACTGAACACCTGGTATGATATTATTGAATTTATTTCAGTTGTAGAACGTAGTTCTCCTTGTGTTCTTTTTATGTGATAAGAGTCAAATGAGGATCTTTTACACGAAGAAAGTTATAACGGTTCGTGCATACCGTTGCACCTGTCAAATTTTCTATAAAATGTCAAATGTCTCTGAAACGGCTAGGTTTATGTATAGGATATGCTACATATTTTCGACTCAGAATTTTATGCTCTTTTCGAAAACCCTAAAATATATAGGGTGTTCCATTTGAAATAAGCAAGTTGGTATCGACTTCCGGTATAAGCGGAAGTGCCAGCTGCTTGTAATAATTTTAGTTTGATTGGCCACACCAACATTAGTAGTTATCTAAATTTTCAAAATTTTCTGATGCATACTTTTCTCTATATCGATCGATTCAGTTCCCGGTGAGACACCCTGTATAAAAGTTACCATTACTGTAGATCACTCGACAACCGTAATAATTTTATTTGTGTACTCGGCTGTATCTTTTTCTTTTTATATTGCTAAAATGTATTGTTTACTTATAATACTTGTAATGTATATCTGTTATATGGACCTGTCGCATTAATGAATCTATTATTATATTCAAGTTATATTTATTTATTTTTTAACCCTTCAGTAAAACTACCACTTTAATATAATGCCACAAATTTGTTAATATCCTGTATTAAAATGACAGTATTTTCCATGCAGTAATTGGCTTCAGTTGTTGGATAGTATATTGAAATAAATAATAAATAAAAATGTACTTTTTACCCCTAGCGTTTACAGCCTCCCAAGAGCTTCAAATGACAAAAAAGTGTGGTAGAATTTACATGCTTTTAAAAGTTTTATTTAAAGCGATAAGGAAATACATTTAGCATAGTTCTTTGGCGTTCAAAATTGTATAAACCTGAAAAAAGGGGTTATACCTAACAGAGATGACCTTTTGAGTAAAAATACATTTTAAAATAAGTATCATTCCTTTAATATTATTAAAAAATTGTAAAGCAAAATCATTATCGAAGTTGGGAAGAATTTAAATTTGAAATTATGTTCAAAATTCCTCTTGAAACTGTAGGTCAGTTGATCTATCAGTATTTTTTTTATTTCTGAGTTGATGCAGAGTAAATCTCTCGAAATTAAATTGTTTAAACGTCTCAGGATAGTCTCAATATAAATAATACAATCTATTTGGCCAATATTTAAAACATTATATGACAGAAGGCGTGATGATTGAAGATAAAATATACCAATGAAAGTGATAAATGTGTGTGTTAGTTCGCCTGTGCTATCACATGAACATTGAACAGCTCAACTCTAATCTGCTCTAAGTTAGCACTTCCTAAATTTTGTCAACTAGCACATACAGTGGTCGGTTTCTGAGTCCTGGGTAAAGTGTTGTTGAGGCTCACTTGGTTGGAGATCCCAGGGGGGCTAAGGGGGGCCAGCGGGCACGACGGTCTGTGAGGCTGCTGGTGGAATTTCGGTTGATAAGGCTCCAGCATTCTGATCTTTCCCCAACGGTTGAAGAAAAGAGCAATGGCTGCCACCCAGATTATTAGGACCAGGACCACAAGTAGCACTTCTTCGACACGGACTATTAATACTGGCGCATCTGAAAAAAAAAGATTACTAATGTAAGACTAAAGTAACGGTAAAAATGCTAACCCCCAAACCAATACGCAACTGTCAATATTATGTAGAATTTTCTTAAAGTTGCAGTCATGATGCTGTTAAGTGATGCTAAGGGTAAACACAAAGATCTTTGGTTCGAACTTTCGGAAACATATTATTTATGTATTAAATAAAAAGCTGCCAAAAAATTTTTTTCAGACCTTAACTTTTCGTACATGCTCTAAATTGCAATTTTATGTTTTCCACATATTTTTTGAGTTCTTTTTATTGATGTCGATTTTTCGTCCATAATAATACCGTTTTTGTCTTCTTAGTAATGATGTTATAGTTCAGGTAGGAATAAACTGAGACAGAAAAAACATAACAAAAACTTAACGATCTCATTAAAATACCATTACTCTTTGTGCTACCTCGACCGACCCTAGTAGGTATTGACCCCCGCCGCGGAAGAACAGCGCCATCTAGCGGGCAACTTCGGAACTACGGGAAAACAGAGAACTAAAAGGTTTGCGTCCTGACGGATATTTTTAGGCGATAATGGGGTATATATAGGTGATATCGGGATATATACAGATGATATTGTGATATACAGGGTTACTGGTAATTCGATGCATTCCTTTGGAGATGTGATGGGGCATGAGTTAAGGAGTAAATCTAGCCCTAACATACGTTATGCAAAACTCAATAGTTTTTGAGATATTTCAATTTTTTTGTTTTTCTCAAAAAAGTAGATCTTAATGTCTTAAAAGTTAATTTCCGAAAAATCTACTTGGCATTTTTAATTTTTTTTTTATTGGATTACTTGTCCAATATTATAGATATCCGTTTGGAATGCAAAATATCCGGAAACATTTCGATCATGTGAACATTTAGAATAAAAACTTGTAAAAATTTTTTTTTAAAATCAGTTATGAAATTTACCTATTAGGTTTTTTCAAAAAAATATTAATGTAGCACGCGTACAAATTATTATAAAAACTTCCTTATTTCAGTAGCTATCTAACTAGGTAGAAATATTTAATGTACCCTTGATAGTTCTAATAAAAAATTAGTAAAGATAATGCTGGTGGCGGAATTTATTAAACGACTAATCGTTCATTTTCATTTAAGTCAGTCAGTCCTTGACTTTGACGTTTGTGCATATATGTCATTAACTGACATTCTTATCTCCGTGTCCCTTAAGTTTGTTGGTCTTGTTAAATTAGTTATCGAAGATTTTGATTTTGCTCGTAGTTGTTGTTATTAGTTGTTGTTATTGTATTTTCTGTGCCATGGCCGCGTATGCCAACGCAGAATACGCTGATATATTGTTTGTCTATGGATACTGTGGCGGCAACGCTGCTGAAGCTCGCCGAGAATATGGTCTTTGGTACCCTAACCGCCGCTTACCAAATGCACGTGTATTCAGTACGGCATATCGAAATATCCCTGAAACTGGCTCCGTGAAATGTAGAAGAAGTGACGCTGGTGCTCCTCCCGTTTACGAACCAGATGATGAGGAAGAAATATTGAGGTATTTTGAGGAAGACCCAACTATTTCAACTAATAAAGTCGCAAGACTAACCGGAGCGCCACAATGGAAAGTTTGGTCTACGATACGTAGAGTTGGATGTCATCCTTACCACTATACCCCTGTCCAAGGCTTGGAGGAAGGTGATCCTGGAAGGAGAGTGGAATTCTGCCGCTTTATGTTAAATTCAGATGCAGAAAGTGCAAATTTTTTAACAAGTATTTTATGGACGGACGAGCCGAAATTTAATCGCGAGGGTATAACAACAAATTTCCACAACCTACATTATTGGGCAGAGGAAAATCCCAAGTTAACACGTGAAACTAGTTTCCAAATGAAGTTTTCTATTAATGTGTGGATGGGAGTCATTGGCCACTATTTAATAGGGCCACACTTTCTTCCTTAAAATTTAAACGGGGAAATCTATGAAAATTTTTTAAGAAATGATCTGGCGGTGATTTTAGAAGATGTTCCTCTCGCCGTCAGACAGCGAATGATGTTTCAGAACGACGGTTGTCCAGCACATTATCGGCTGACAGTACGACAGTTACTTGATCAACGTTTCCCTAACCGTTGGATTGGAAGAGCGGGACCAATACCTTGGCCAGCGCGAAGCCCTGACTTAATACCCCTTGATTATTACGTATGGGGTCATATGAAGGATATGGTCTATGCCACACCAGTCAATACTATAGAAAACCTTAGACAAAGGATAGTCGATGCTGCCCAACACATAAGGCATAATCTGACAACCAGAGTAACAAGGACGGAAATAAGAAGACGCTGCCGTGTCTGTATACGGAATAGGGGCTCCCATTTTGAGCAAGACATATAAAAAATAAAGTACAACTTTGAAATTAATGAGGAATTAAACTCTACTTTTAAAATGTTTTTTACTGTTTATCTAAAAATAAAATTCGTACTACTTGTGTTATTCTTACTAGTATTTTCTTAGAACTATTAAGGGTACATTGAACATTTGTACCTTGTTAGATAGCTATTGAAATAAGGCAGTTTTTATAATAATTTATACGCGTGTTACGTTAATATTTTTTTGAAAAAACCTAATAGGTAAATTTCATAGCTGATTTAAAAAAAAAAATTTTAAAATTTTTATTTCAGATGTTCACATGAACGAAAGGTTTCCAGATATTTTTCATTCCAAACGGATATCTATAATATTGGACAAGTAATCCTGTAAAAAAAAAAAATTTAAAATGTAAAATAGATTTTTCGAAAATTAACTTTTAGGACATTAAGATCTACTTTTTGAGAAAAACAAAAAAAATTAAATATCTCAAAAACTATTTGAGTTTTGCATAATATATGTTAGGGCTAAATTTACTTCTTAGATCATGCCCCATCACATCTCCAAAGGAATGTATCGAATTACCAGTAACCCTGTATATATAGGTGATATTGGGGTATTTTAGGTGCTATTGGGATATATACTAGTGCTATTGGGGCATTTTAGATACTTAGAATAGTATCTAAAATGCCCCAATATCACTAGTATATATCCCAATAGCACCTAAAAATACCCCGATATCACCTAAAAATATCCCAATATCACCTAAAAATACCCCAATATTACCTGTATATATCCCAATATCATTTGTATATATAACCCAATATCAGTAATATATATCCCAATAGTACCTGAAAATACCCCGATATCACCTAAAAATACCCCAATATTACCTGTATATATCCCAACATCATCTGTATATATATCCCAATATCATCTGTATATATACCGATATCACCTAAAAATACCCAATTATCGTTTAAAAATATCCGTCAGGACGCAAACCTTTTAGTTCTCTGTTTTCCCGTAGTTCCGAAGTTGCCCGCTAGATGGCGCTGTTCGGCCGCGGCGGGGGGCAATACCGCAAAGCCGAGAGGCTTTGCGGTAAACATTAAAACAACATTAAACATTAAAAACGAACGAGAGTTCGTTTTTAATGTGCGGCGAGTCGTTTGATAGTTTGATGTTAGGCATACCGCCGGTGGTCCGCGGCGATAATAATGATGTCGTAAAGTTTTTGTTTAGTTTTTTTTGCCTCAGGAAATCCTTACTTGGACTATAGTTTCGTTTTTTCCTATATATTTTCTAGTTCTCATTTGTATTACTTATTGTTGCAGCTTTATCTCTGATCCCTTTCTCGCGTGCATTCCAGATGTTCTTGTTTTATCCACTTCTTCTCTGCATATTGCATTGGTATTCTCGTTACTTTTAAAAGACAAATTTTATCTAGAGACTAGAGAGTTAGATATAGTATTCACAATTCGCTATATACAAATGTCAAATAGGCAACGCCAGATTGCAACTTTTAGTAGTTATTAGGTTACCAAACGCATCATCAAAAATAAGTTGACAAGATCACAACTGTAGCTTAATAAACATTTATTCCACCCACGAGAATTGCTACAATCGCAAACGTTTTAAATGAGATGCACCAACTCCATAGAAAACAGCCTAGGCACAAATTTTGGCAGTGAAAATTGATTGTGTTTATTTTATGGTATCATCAAGGAGGCGCTGAGTATTGATTAATTAAAGATAATTCAGAAAAACTCCGTTTCAATAGTTCTTCACACAAAAAGTGAAGTATTTTTTAAAGTCCAGACAAGAATAGTGCTTTTCTTAATTAACGTAGTGTACTGAAGTGTAAATATAACTGTGTAATAAAATAGACAATACTTGACGAAACTGCAAAACTGAACTGTGACCTCACCTTGACCCCAGAATACGTTAAAACAAAAAACTACCCCCTAACCAGACAATTATTTACATTTCAGATTATCCTAGTCTTAATTCGAGTCCACTAACAATAAGGCCTAACAGACTGATTTTTAAATAAAATATAAATTAAGCATAAACCTCCAAGAATTCATTTCAACCACGTATTTCGGTCCTAAATGTACCGAAAGTAGGTAACGTAAATGTCATAATATATCAAGTTGATTCGCAGTGGATCAACATAGGGGTTTAAACGAAAACGTGCTGCAAATAGCTTATTAGTAGACTTACATATAATATTCTTTCCTACGATGAAGACATATAAATAACTTAACAGAACTGGATTCTAAGAAACCGTTGACGTTGCGCCGTTCACGGCAATATGCCGCAATCAAGTTATCTAAGAGTGGCGGGTAATTTAATTCATTGAAGTTAAGACATATTAACTGCAGTGTTCTGCTAAGGTCTAGGAGAAGTTGGAAACAAAATAGAGTGAACGGAAAATGCACAGGTCCACCTCCATGAGCTGTAGTTCAGTTAACTTTGATGCACGGAGTGGTCAACTCCAGAAAGGAACAAAAAAAAATTGCAGTCATTCCACAACTTTCTAGTAATTTTCGAATGGAAATGGTTATCCCTCTTATCGCTCTCACAGATACACTTATTACTGATTGAAAAGATGTAATCGACAGTATTTTAAAACAACCAGGACAACTACACTTTTAATTCAAAACATGCAATAAACAATGAGAGTGTTTACGTATGCGGAGACCCTCATTATAGAAGAGTTATATGCAGGCGAAATCAGTGTGAAGGACAGGAAGGCTCCTGAAATATTTAATCCAATTCTAGTGTTAAGAAATTAGGCAATGCTCGAGAGGACTTGGTGATAGGCCATGGATTATACTGGGAAGGGAATAAAATTATTTTCTTTTTTAAGAAATAATTTTGTGCTTTACCTAGAATAAGTTATAGTGAAACTGAAGATGAGGCTAAAATATCTGTAATATGGGAGCTTCAAGTTTGCTGAGAAGGGCTTGGGTGAATGCAGTGGAGATACGGTATATCCAGACTGACCAGGGAAAATTAGACTTCACAGACACAGAAGTAAAATGCACAGTTTGTAATATAACAATATTTATTGTCAATATATTAAAACAATCTACTTTGTTTCTAGCACTAATTCATTGTAACTTGAATGTTACTAAAGTTTCGGTACTTAACGCACCATTATCAAACGAATGATTCAAATGAATGTATTTACAAAGGGATGTCAAGATACTTAACTACATTCTAAAGATTATCATTAAAGTTTGTACACTAGTTTCCAGAAATTGACTGAATGGATTTACAAAGAGATGTAAAGTATTTAACTAAATTATTAGTAAATATTATCAAGATTTAAATGCAAATTAATTTACAGAAATTAAATACATTGGAAAATGATAGATTGATATAGATGTCTATCTGGTCATTTAGAAGATTATTGTTACTTTATAAAATTTAATAATTTCTATTGTCTCTCTGGGGGGGCGAGCGTAGATGCGTCTTTACTATGTACATACTTCGATATGCGATGTAAAGCAACGTTAGGCGCGGTTAATACTTGGATGGGCGACCGTTTCAAAGAAGACCGTGTCCTCGCCTCACATATCTTCCAGCGGCTTGTATATCAGTGTATACGCGGAAGCTATGCAACCTTAGGCGAGGGTTGTGTAGATGATATACCATCCTTCGGAGGGGATGTAAAGCCGTCGGTCCCTTGTCTATTAAATGTTAGGCAAGTAAAGGATCCCTACTCTTCTCAAGGGAAGAGGTTCGGCAAAATTCCTGGTTGGGGGTAGCTCGTCTACAGGCGTCGGTAATAGGCCTCAGTAGCGGAAATAAACCGACGTTAAATAAATGTTCAAGATTGCCTCTAATAAATTTAATTTAAAACATTTTTTTCACGTGTAATATATTTAGATTGTTTATATTTGGAAAACTATGACTTGTTGCTATACTTGCAATTTTCAAAAATTCCCAAAGTACATCCTACTAAAAACGAAGTCCAAGCCGTCGAGAAAGCTATCAACAGTGCACAGAAGATTTGCATTGTACTACTGTAGTGCATGCAGTAAATGAAAGTTTGAAAAACGTTTTACTGTTGGGCATCCGCCTTTTTTGCGTTCCCTAATTTATATATATAGACGAAATATAATGAGTGTTAAAAATTTTTATTTGATTTTATGTTATATTTTATAATAAGGAGTGCGTGTTTGATGAAATTCACCTAATTTGTTACAATGAGGCATTAAATTAATAGACAAAACTGGCCATTGAGTTTACGAACGGCCGAACTTTTTACCGTGGCCTTAATAATTTACGTATGTTACACAGTCCCAGAAGTTTATTATTGTAAAACCTATAACTTGGTGGGCTTCGTCATTCTTGTACAAGCACCTAACAAATCGGCTTATAAGTTTAGATCTTATGGCTGCATTAAAATGGATAGGATACTTAATTTCTCAAACTAAGAGCAGTTGTTGATGTATGTCGAGTTTTTCTGGACAGCTGTGTTTAAAATTGATATTATAATTCCAATCGTAAGTCCTGTTTAATAAGTTTTTATTTATTAAAAGTTTTTATTAAACTTCCACCGTTAGTTAGTTTGTTTAGGTCAAATTTTGAAATCAAAATTTCGATTAGTTCTAATTAAGTTAGAGGTTTCAAATTTTGTACATGTATATAAATCCGGTGACAATACACTTTAACATTTTCATATAAGAAAGAAACAAGACGGCGGCTTCAAGATGGCGGACGACTTTACCGTTTATGATCCGATTCGACCCAAAATCGATATCTAGAGGTTTTCGACATCGCCAATTAGTGCATTCTGTAAGTCGGACAGAAATATGAATATTTTCTAGTTTAACGAAATTATGTTCCTCCCCTATTTTCGAGGATGCTGAATACGATCACCCCACTCCCCAAATGGCCAAAAACTACCCCCGAAAGGGGTAAACTGCATATCCGCCGTCTCCTACTAGCCAAACCTGTGTTGCCCCCGTTTTTGAGGATGCTGAGCACGATGGTGTTGTCGAGACCCCTCCTCGATCCCCGCCAACACCCCAAACGGCCAAAAGCCACCCCCAAAAGGGGTTAACCGCGGATAGGCAGTCTTCTCTCAGCTAAACCCGTGTTACCCCCGTTTTCGAGGTTACTGAGCACGAGGGTGATGTCGAGACCCCTCCTTAACCCCTGCCAACTCCCAAAACCGCTAAAAACCACCCCCGAAAGGGGTAAACCGCAGATACGCCGTCTTTTTTCGGCTAAACCCGTGTTACCTCCGTTTTCGAGGATGCTGAGTATGAAAAAAATATCGCGACCTCTCCTCGCTCAGCAAACGGTCAAAAATACTATTACACTCTTGCTTTTTACTAAACGGGCAAAATTATTATTATACTCGTACTTTTTTGATTTTTTTACGGAAGAATTTAATTGAAAAGTACGTGGGCTCGCGGCGGCGAAGAGTACGTTGAGTAAAGGCACCAGGCAATTATGAACCAAGTTTTGCCAGTTCAGAAATATCGCTCGGTAGACCGGTGTGTATTTTCGGATCTGCAACTTTACAACAATTAAAAATTTGGATAGTTTTTAGCCATCTGGGGGGTTGGCGGGGTATCTCGACATTACCATTGTGCTCAGCATCCTCGAAAAGGGGGATAACAGAGGTTTGGCTGGTAGGAGACAGCGGATACGCGGTTTACCATTTTCTGGGGTGGTTTTTGGCCATTTGGGGGGTGGGGTGACCTCGGAGAGAAATTTTACCATCGCTATCGTATTCAGCATCCTCGAAAACGGGGGGGGGGGCATATTAATTCTCGTTAGGCTAGAAAAAATTCATGTTTTTCGAGGTTCTATTCGACTCACAGAATGCACTAAATTATGAATTATAGGTCATAATTTTGAAATTCAAAATGGCGGCGCCAATATGGCGGACGACTTTTGTCATTTAGGTCCAAATTGACCAAAATCGATATCTGGGGGTTTTCGGGGTTGCGGATTACGAATTTCTAGTCAAAAATTTAGTTCAAGATGGCGGACGACTTTACCGTTTATGATTAGAATCATCTGAAAATCGATATATAAATAAAATTTCCTTTACACAGGAAAATCTCGCGAAAAGCTTTTATATCATAAAAAAAATTATATAATGTAACAAAATGATGGGTTTGATTTACATCAAAGTTTATTTTCTACTCTTTAGAGCATTTAAATAAAAGCTTTTTTAAAAATATTTTTTAATATAATTTTTTTATAACAAATTATAAATCTTAAAATGTCAACCAAGGAAATTCTAACTATTTACGTGAACGAGGAATGGAAACACAATTTGTTGAATACCGTAAGATGGTTAGTATTTCTTATTCAAGGCCAAGGTAATAAGGGAGGGATCCCAGACTCGAAATTCATCACAAAAACAGTTTAAATCATTTCCCTAAGCGGACCTCCTTCTGGGATCTTCCTGCATGCATTACAACGATCCTGTAACTTGTGTTCACGACGTTATTCTGGTAAATCCAAGATTAATTATTAAAAGAGCGGAAAAGTGAGAATTGAACATTTTTCATGTTAGGGGGATCGTCACAAAAAAGATGAAATGTCGTATCGTGTCGGTTGAGCTGTCTTGTGAATATCAAGTTAAAAGTCGAAGCGCATCCTTTTGCTCGGCAACCTCTAAATCTTGTCGTCCGAAAAAAGGGTAAAAGTGTTCGTTTAATTTAATCATCACTTAAGGATTTTTATATAGGCTGATTCATAGGTTGATTGTTTTTAGTAACATGCTAGTGTGATAAGAACTAGATCAACAGTATATGTCAAGAATTTTATAATAATAATAAACGACTTTATTTAATAAGAAAATACAAGCGAAGTTTAGCATAGCTACTCTTACACACATTTTTGTAATAATAATAACATGAAAAGTTTAATTATGACAAACGAAACACAATATATTCTAAAATTAATTTAGTTGAATTAAAGTAATTTTATACAGTATTTAAGTAATTGGGCATATAAGTAATATTTACCTAAGTAGGTATATATATATATATATATATATATATGTTAGATAGTGGATTGTTTGAATAACTTTTTAAAAAGGAACTTTATTTGTTACACTGGAGTCTACTTTGACTCTTTAGAAAAATACAATAATAATTTAGATGAGGTTTATTCGAAAGTGAGTATAAGACTGATTACAAAAAGGTTGTTAGTAATATTTATAATGTTTCAAGAACAAAGGAAACAGTGTTGCTGATTCAGCACAATCAGAATTACTGAGAATTGAAATACAATGCTCATGCAGCGTGAGCGGTTATTGAGAAGAGCTGTTACGCAGTATGTAATACGATATGTTTGAGAAGGTTAAGCCTGTCTCGATAATATTATATATCATAGTATATTTCTAATATAACAGCTTCCCCCTTATAAAAAAAGTTGGTGTTTTATGCAGCAACTTTTGAAATGAATATAAAATGTATATAAAAGGTAATTGTGCAATTTGGAAAAATATAAATAGTACAAAAATGTTAAATCGTAAGGTTTACAATACAGAATATAGCCTTAGCGTCTAAAATATGAAATGCAAGCACAATAAGCTTGATTCATAAAATAAAATAACATAAAAATGTTAGAGTTAAAATATAGCTTTAGCAAGAAAGCGTAAAATACAAACATACTAGGTTTGAATTGTAAAATAGGATAAAATATTCCTAAGGTTAAAATATAGCTTTACTGTGAAAGCATAAAATATAAGCATGATGGGTTTGAATGAAAATGACGTAAAAATGTTAATAAAATTGAAATTAACAAATGATAGAAAAATAATGAAATATAATGATTAAACAAATGAAATAAAATTCACTGAACTGAGTCCAGCACTAAAAGTCAGTAAAAAGGCACAAAACAGTTTGTCTTTATGTAAGTTCTATGTCTTCGGCTTCGTTGTCTTCTCTTCTTAAGGTAGGTCGTCTTCGTGAAGGAAATAGGTTAGCAAATGTCCTGTAGGGTTTGCTAGGCCTCGGTGGAGATGGGGGTGATGCAGAAACATCAATGGCTAGTCTTCGTCTTTTTGTTCTGCACTTACAAAATACGTACAGAAATAACAGTCCAAATATTAGCACAATGATAAAATAGGTGAACCAGGATATGTGTTTTGTTATAAAGGGTTCGTTGATCAAATCATCTAAATCTCTGGAGTATTGGTCCAACTTGTGTTTGGCAACTTCGAGGTCTTCCGTATTGAGATTGTTTAATTTTAGTGGTTTAAGATTTGGAGCTCGGATTTTGTCTGGAATATGTTTACAACATTCAAATGGAATTTGGATTGGATGAGTGTCGTCTTTTACATCGGTTACTTCATTGGTACTGGCTTGAATTTTTGTGATGCCTATGAAGGCGTAACAATTTGGTTGTAATTTTACTATTGAATTTTTGTAGATGACTTCAGTTTTTGAATTTCTTTCTGGACAGTTGATGGTTGTTTGTAGAGGTTCTGCGTTAATAACTAACCATGTGTTTTCGTCTATTTTTTGGACGTTGTAGCCTTGGCTGATGATAAATGACGTCTGGCAGTTTTCTGGCAGAGTTTTGAGATTATTGAAGAGACGGGCTTCGCATATGGCATTGTTGTCAATAGGGTATGCAAATAAATTTGGACATAATTTGGTGTTGAAATAAAGTGGTTTGCATTCTTCAAGGTTCGAGATAGGTATGTACATTAATGAATCATCATCTCTCGCGATATATTTTTGAGAAGTTGATAATACATGATATAAACCAGTTCTATTATCCAAAATAGGAATAGGGTATAATTGAAATACTGAATATGTTTGAGGGTCTATTAAAGGTATGTCTAACACGAATATTAGATCCGAATTTGTTTGAAAAGCTTTTAGTTCTATAATGTCTAAGTACTGTGCAACCTTTGATAGTTTGATAGGAAGCGGTAAATTGTTCCTTTGTAGGTTTTGCGAAATTTCCTGTAGAGAATTTACTAAGTCCTTTGGATTTATAATTGACGTGTGAATTATTTTAAGCCTCGCGAAAGTGATGGAATTTAGGATGTCATTTAGGCTATCCTCGATAAATAAATAACTTGCCATAAGTTGTTAGCAGATTTCGATAAATTTCAGTTTTGCATGGATGTTTTCTGTCTTTAGTCATGTCTAAAATTGAGGTTTCAATTTCTTTAGTATCCTTATTGAAAGTTTCTTCATCAACTTGCAATTTTTGAATAGTTGCGTTGAAATTTTTGATTACTGAAGTTGTAATAGATATTTGGTTTTTAATTAGGTTTTCGAGTTTATTGAAATGATTACTTTTGAACATTACTTTTTGAAAGTACCGTTGTTATTAAATTGTTTTGCAATTTATTTTGTCATCTGAGATTATTTTTAGAAATAGGTGTTATTGTCAGTTTGGTATTTGGTCAATTCTTGAAACGTGGTTATCGAAATGATTTTTAACATTTCTTTTGTTTTGGTCTCGGACGCTAATTAATACACGCTATTTGGTAAAATAGTGTACCAATGATGTATTTAGTTTCCTGTATGATCGTCATGTAGTCGGGAATATAACTTATTAGGATAATAATCATATTTATAATGTATTATCGCAATATTTTAATATTTCGTTTCGAATGTATGTCACAATAGTTGCTATTCATATGTGGAATAGTTTTAACAGGGTTGTACACTTGGAAAATAACCATGAGGGGTTGCTGTTGTGAAACACAGCTTTGAATCGTATTGCTAGAATAATGTGTGGGTTGAGAAAAATGAATTATTATCGATTTTATTACTGTCATTTATTGTTAATATCATATTTAATTAAGTATTAATTTCTCTTGATTACATAGGGCTTTAGATTGCGTTTCATAGGGTGGACTGAACTTATCTGAATGTTAGAAAACTTCGGGATATTTTTTCTTGCATGACAAATTTTTCTGAGTGGAAAAATTAAACTTACAGAATTTCAATTTCTGGAGTAGCATTGAAGATGGGTAGTTACCGCGTGTTCATTTGATATGGAGTTGTCAATATAAGAATAAGAGGATTCACTTATTAGTTTATAATGCGAACATAAATGATTGTCATAAGTCTTGCGCATTATATTTCCGAGATAATGAAGGGATTTGATATGATATTAAATTTGTGAAATGGTTACTACTTGTCAGAATTAGGGTGATGTACGTTTCGGATAATAATTCTATGTAAATGTTACGAGAAAATAATTTCTTTTTATTTTAAGAAGTTGGTCAGGGAATGAGAGAATGTAAATGTTCCTGTTACATGATTATAGTGTCAAAATTGTAACATAAGGATGTTTACGATTGATTTTGCAATCTTGTGTAGGACAGTGTAAGCTGTGTGAATTTGTCAATTTTTGTAGGTGTCAGTGTATGTTTTGTGCGAGAATTGAAATGGGTCGATATTGATTTGTCGAACGGTGCTTTTGGGGTTTTGGTGATTACCAAAGGATTGTTAGGATCCTTGCAATTTGGTTTTCGATAAATTTTGCGTTTTTTATAAAACTTTTGGCGTGGTTTGTTAGTTCTTGCCAATTATATTTGTTTTTGATGTAACCTATTTTATAAACGGAACCTTATTTATCAGGGGTTCTTGATAGGTTCTGATTAGTAGTTGAAGAATTAAAATATAATCATAAATTTTGTATATTGGTCTAGTATAAGTATTCGAAATTTTGAGGTATTATTTTTTTTATTTTCTTTTGAAATCTCTAAATTTTTTTTGCTTTTTAAAATAATGTTGAGAATAAATGTCTTAACATTGATCCTAAAGAGAAATAATTCCGTTCGTCTGTGTTTTTGAGTTAATGTTGGTTTTGTTATTACAAAACTACAGAATAATTTCGTAGTTTTCTTTTTAGAGGGAGATGTTTTAGTGAAATTATTGTGTGGAAGTAAGTTCACAATTTTTTTTCGATATAGTAGTTGTGTGAAATTTGTAGTTTTACGTTTTGTTTTCGTAATCTACTAGACGTCTTATCTTGTGTAGTTAGCAGAGTTGTCAAATGGTGTAATGTGTAGGGTTTGTTTGTAATTTGTATTTTAGAGTAATCTATTAAGGATTTCGTTTTGTAAAGTCGGGAAAATGTGTCGAATTCTTGGGCAATTTGTTCGTTGGTAATCTCGTCGTCGTTGTCTGAAATTTCGTTCGAATTTCAAATGAATTTTGAATATTTTGAAGGACGATTGATTTTCAGTTCCTGAAATTTCTTTTGTATATTTGTGAATTTTCAGGGTTTTCGAGTGATTCAATTTTTTTAATTTGAAAAGTTATGTTCTGAATTTAGGTTCTAATTTAAAGTCTGAAAATTTCTTAATGTATATTATTTAAATTTCTGCCCTTGCTATTAATTATTATCTAATTAACAGCTGTTATTACTTGTGCTTGTAAAGCGTTTATGTTGGTGTAATGAAACATCATAATGAGTACAATGCAATATTGAGGTGTTGGATATCAGGCATTTCTTTTTAAAATGTTTAAGTTCATAAACATACAAGACGTGCTTCTGTGCAAAAGTTCAAGGCACTGTTATCAAAGTAGTACTACTATTATGAATTTCTTCGAATTAAATGTAAATATTTTATGTGCATTTATTTAAATGAACAAAAGTATTTCCTTATGATTAAGGTTTTGTAGAATTTATTACAGAAGAAGAAATGTCGAAATGTCCTAGTAATGGAGGAAAGGAATAAAATTATTTACATAAGAAGTGTTTTTGATCAATAATTGATCTATGCAGTTAGTTGATATATCGTACACTTATTTTTTAAAGATTTTCTAGTAATATTAATTTAGAAAAGTTTGAGAAAAGTGGAGAATATCTTTAACATAAACTGTTAATTTTAAGTAATAATATTCTAAAAGATTTCTATTGAGTGACTAAAAATTTCTGAGATAATTTTGAAAATCATTTTGGGTTGCAAGTTTTTTGTATAAGTGTTTTATTTCGCAGGGTCGGCATATGGTTGAGACGAGAATCGGTATTATCATTATCAATTAAGTTTAAATATAGATTTAAATTTTTGCACTGGTTCAAATTTTAAGTTCGAAAATTCTACGATTTTTGGAATTGTCTTTTCAGGAAACAAAAATGGGTTTTGTTGGTACATTTTCCTGGTTGTGTAGGGTGTATAAATTTTTCTTTTGCTTTGATTACGCAAGATCGTATGCATGTTTCTCGGATTATTCTTTATTTTGTTTGTCTTTTGAATTTTCGGTTTCCTAAGTATTTTATTATTAATTTTGAATACTGTTTGCGAAATAAACGTTTTTCTGTTTAATGCTTTTGGTTTTATTTGTTTCGAATTATTTTTTGGAATGTTTAAATTTAAATTTACCCATTTAGATTTATCTATAAGGCATGATTTTGTTTTGGAAAGGTTTATTTTTTGTGGGTTAACGTTAGGGGTTACATTTGAAGTTTTTTCTGTTTCTTGTACTTTGCTTTTAAATATTTTTTTGATACGTGATTCGGTAAAAGTAGGACTTTGATTTTTGTTTTCACAGGACATGTCTAAAAGTTCAGGAATTTTGTCTGTTTGATAGGAGTCTGATTTTTGATAATTTACATTAGATGTTGTCTCGAAAAATTCACTTTGTACGTTTGTCTTTGCAGAGGTGTTAGGTAGGCCTATTTTTTCTTGTTCCTGAGCTAGCGGTATAGCGTCAGTGTCACAATAAAATTCAAATATTTCTTCAGTGTCTGGTTCGAAAAAAATAGGATTTTGATTAATGATGTTGCCTGAAATGTGATTGTTAATATTTTTGTTTGAATTTGTAACTTGTTGTAAAGGTAAATAATCGTTAACTTTAAATAATGGTATATTTTTAAAATTAGTAATTAGTTGATTATTTTTGAAGTCTATAATGCATTCGTAATGTTCTAGAAAGTCGCTACCTACGAAGCCATCAAAGTCTGTATCTAAATCGTGTACATAAACTTCGTATGGGTCATTAGAATTGAATGGAATGAAAACAGATTCGGTGATATTAATTTTTTGACCTATTGCTTGTATATTTAAATTTTCGGGACGTCTTTGATTATAATTTCCTGTTGCTTTGGGTTTGAAAATGGAAATATCTGCACCTAAATTGATTAGAATATTAAATTTATTTGTTGGGTCTTTCATGAAATACAGGTTTGCCGAACTTACTTGAAATGGAGGGTTAGATGGTGAATTTACATGAAACATTGCTCTTGAGGATTCGAATGTGGGTCGGAATTGTCCTTGAGGGTTATCGCTTGGACTTGGCGAGAAATTTGGTCTAATTCGTCCGTTTGTTGTGTTGGAGTATTCGTGGAATACTCCGGGCCTATGCAAAAATCCGGAGGATTAGCAGTATAATCCTCGTGCTGTTGAGGTTGAGAATTAGTAGTATAATTCTCATATTGTTGGGTTTCAAAATCGTAATCACAATCGTTTTCGTTAGGATAATTGGGAGAATAATTGGTGGAATAATTTACAGGATAATTTTCATATTGGTTTGGGTTATCAGTGTAGTTATCATAAGATTCTTGATTTAGGTGATGTGTTTTTTGTTGATTAAACCTGTTGAAATTTGGGTTTGGTTGGATGGCAGAAGGTCTTTGTTGGTTGAAGTTTGGATTTGGCCTGATAGCTGAGGGCCTGTTCTGTTGAGAATAATTTTGTTGCTGGTTAGAGAAATTTTGGAAATTTTGCGGTCTATGATTAGATGTGAAATGTTGCCTTGGAAGCTGTGCTTGATTAGAATAAGCATTTGGTGTGAAATTGGGAGATGGGGATTGATAGTTTTGCCTTGTGCGGCATTCATTAACATGGTGTCCGCTTCTTTTGCAGAAGGTGCAAAATTGTGGGGAGTTTGGACGTCTTTGTGGGTTTTGAATGAGATTTTTATTTGGAACTCTATTAGAAAATTTTTGTGATTCAAAATAGGATAATTGCAATTCACGTTTAATGCGGTTTATTGCGTCTAACATGTCGCCAGGGTTACCAGCCCTAATGATTTGACCTAATTTGGGTTCTAATCCAGTTAATAAAGTAGTCAATGTCATATTTTCAATGAGGTTACATTGAGCAGTTTTTTCCTCTAGAGTTAGAGTCTGCTTTTGCACTGCTGCGTGCATTTTCGCGTTGTGCGTTTGTAGTCTTGATACAAATATTAGTGCGGTTTCGTTGGGTAACTGACGAATCCTCTGCAGATCCTGAATCAAAGCTGTCAGGTCGCGAGAGTCGCCAAAATGAGCTTCAAGTAAGCTTTTGATTTCTGCCCATGTAGCAGGGTTTCGGGAATTTATTAATTCTGCGGCTTTTCCGCGTAATTTATTTTTTATGTGAAGCGTTAATAAGACGCGCTGATCATCAACAGCGATACCCTGAGCGGTTATGCAAGCTGAAATAAATGTTTGCAAGAATATGGGGTTGCCGTCAAATTCGGGCACTATGGAAAATATTTCGCTTAACCTATAAGGTTCAATATTTATGGTTTCGTTCGCCGTGATGGAATTGTTTGCATTGGAATTGCTTACGTTTGTAGCCATTTTATTTATATTATTTAGATGATTAAATACTTAAAACGCCTTTTTCCAATTTAAGTTAGTACGCTACTGGTGTTTAATAAGAAATTTTAATATGAAATGTGCAAGAATTTATTCTGTAATATTTAAAATTTATATTATAGAATAGCTAGATTAATTCGAAAAACGCGTTTGGTTAAAAAAGCGTTTTGAGTTTGGAAATAGTATGTCTCTGATAATTTTATATTTTGCACACACGGTATTATAGAACACAAGCTTGTCTTACGGCCTTAACCTTAACCTTTTATGTGGTATGCAATATTATATTACGATAAAAATGCAAAGATAACAATGGTACGTGATTACAGTTAATTAGATAAATTCGCACTTAAAGAGCATATGATATTACCATAAAAATAATGTTACGATAGGAACAGTGTATGATTACGGTTATTTATATAGGTCACACAAATTATAATCAAGATATTTTGTTTCAAGTTTAAATAAAATTACTACCTTAGATATTAGAACTGTATGTAGCAATGCAATGTATTTTGATAAAATAAAATGTAAAATTATGTCGTTGTTTGCAAATAAATGTTTGCGAGATGATTCAAAAATGACTTACCCTAAATTTTTCATTCCTCGTGGTCCAGTTGAATGCGACTTCGTGAGCTTAGCTTCACCAAAGGTCTCTCTCTGCCAGGGGTGTCACTGGGTGTTCCTTCCACAGGGTTGCCTTTGATGCCGAAGACACCAACGATGGGACGGGATGAAATTCTTACTTGCTAATTGTTGAATCGTGTTGATTTGAAATGTTGCTTTGCTTGTATTTCTTGATAATTATTATTGTTTCGCTTCTGTGCGTTTGAGAATAATGTAGGTTCTTCTGAACAAAGGATTGGGATCCACCACTACAGCTAAGAAGTTCTCCTTGTTCCAGAAGCTCTTTTCGTCCGGTTAGGCACCTTTTTCAGATGGACTCCTTGTTCCCTCGGATATGTTTGCTACTGGTTAGGCTCCCGAACTGTGTGTTTTTCAGATCCGCCACGACTGCGCCAATGTTAGATAGTGGATTGTTTGAATAACTTTTTAAAAAGGAACTTTATTTGTTACACTGGAGTCTACTTTGACTCTTTAGAAAAATACAATAATAATTTAGATGAGGTTTATTCGAAAGTGAGTATAAGACTGATTACAAAAAGGTTGTTAGTAATATTTATAATGTTTCAAGAACAAAGGAAACAGTGTTGCTGATTCAGCACAATCAGAATTACTGAGAATTGAAATACAATGCTCATGCAGCGTGAGCGGTTATTGAGAAGAGCTGTTACGCAGTATGTAATACGATATGTTTGAGAAGGTTAAGCCTGTCTCGATAATATTATATATCATAGTATATTTCTAATATAACATATATATATATATATATATATCAAATACATCTATGAAATATTTCAAAATAAGAAAATTTGCAAAATTGACATTGAATAACATGAAATACAGTACAGTGACGGCCCCTCCACCATGCCAGCCGCCAGCGCCCTCGCGCACGACTTGCAGCAGTGCGCATTCCATGCGCGAGATCACCGGCCAATGGAGAAACCGCCATTGTTAAAACGATTGCCGCCTTCTCACTGAACGTTAAGAAGATATTTTTTACGTGAAATTTAAAGCTAGATACCTTTGAAGATTTAAAATGTTATGGTAATGAGTTGTATGCGTTAACAGCGTTATAAGTAAAACTTTTGCGATACGTGGTAGTCCTATATTTTGGAATAATTAATAAATCTTTAAATCTTATGTTAGCCAGGTGTAATGTCTTTCTAAAATTTAATTTGTTTTTAAGGTAACTAGGATTATCTGATTTTAATATAGAATGTGTGAAGCATAATAAATGTAATTTCCTACGGTTCTCCATAGAAAGCCATTTAGATTCTTTCATTTTTTGGGAAACATGGTCATATTTTTTCAAATTATATAAAAATCTGCATGCATTTTGTATTTTTTGGACACAACCTCTATCAGCAGAATCCAAGCAGGGACCGCACACAAAATCACAGTAATTTAAGACTGATAAAACAGGCGAATCCACTAATATTTTCTTGAACTTAAAATTTTAAGATTTGTCTATTGCTATATAATAATTTTAATGTCTAATAAGATCTTTGAATTAGCTTGTTTACATGTAATGAGAATTTCAAATGTGAATCGAATAACACACCTAAATTTTTTGCGGAAGATTGAATTGCCAAAATTTCATTATTAATTTTTACCTCTATATTATTTTTTACATAATCCGCTTTCTTTTTATTCTCAAAAATCAAAACGCAGCATTTATTTTGATTTAACATCAGGTTGTGACTGAGGTACAATTGTAAGACATTTTTTAGATTTTCGTTCATTATATTTTGAGCAGTCACAACATCCTCAGCTAAGAAACTTTCATAGATCTGCGTATCATCAGCATAAGCATGCTTTTTAATGTTAATTGAGTTTAAAATATCAGTTGTATACAGGATAAAGAAAAGCGGACCTAAAATAGATCCCTGAGGGACTCCAGTATCTAAGTCACAAGGCTCAGAAAATTTATCGTATATTTTGACGCGCTGCGTACGACCAGTCAGGTATGATCTTACAAGATTTTCACCAATTTCATTGAACCAGTAATATTTTAATTTTGCACATAGTAAAATTTGATTTATTGTGTCGAATGCTTTTAAATTATCGAGTAATACCATGGCTGTTACCTTTTGATTGCCACATGCAGTTATGATATCATCAATAACATGAGCCAAGGCAGACCCTGTACTATGACCTTGTCTGAATCCAGATTGAAACTTAGATAATATATTGTTTTCTATTAAAAATGTGAAAATTTGTTCAAACATAATTTTTTCTAAAATTTTGGATATTGACGGCAAGATATTAACTTGTCTCAAATCAGAAATTGTAAGGGGGTTTTAATTTTAGGTAAGGGTAAAACTATACCCTCCTTCCATAAATTGGGAAAATAACCACGTTCGATACAACAGTTAATGATATGTGTATATACTTATCTATGAATGGACTACAATATTTTAGCATTGAGGAACTAATTGCATCACTACCCGGGGCATTTGACTTTAAACTGTGCAGTATTGTGCTAATTTATTGAATACCAGCTAGTTTAAATTCAAAATTAGTGGCATTATATCTATTGGAGTTGTAGAATGCTATTTGTGGTTTGCCGTCATCTTTCAGAACAAAAACTGAGGAAAAGTACTTATTTACTTCGTCAGGATTTGCTAAATTTTCAGGAACTTCTCTAGAAGGTTTATTCTGAATATTCATATTTCTCAAAGTTTCGTCATTTTTCATATGAATACTGGTAAGCTGTTAAGGTTAAATTACGTAACGTTTTATGGTTTGACCAATCTGAATCTAGGTTAGAAGTTTTATATTTATTTAATGCTTTCTTCCCTCTCACGTATCATTATTTTGATAGTATCTGTAAGCCAAGGGGCTCTGCCCTTCGTTAGACGAACTGTCCTCAGTGGAGCATGCTTATTAAAAATTTCAATAATAAAATTTGATAGGAGCTGTATTCTATGTTCAATATTATTTTCATATAAAATCAAATCCCAAGGTAGCGATTGTAAATCAGTATCAAAAACTTGATATTTAAAAAGTCTCTAAATATGATATGTTTCAGTTTACACGTTGATACCAATAACGATAACTCACAAAAACTAAACTGTGATCAGTTATCAGATCAGCATTTACAACCTCTGCTGTAATAACGATGTCTTTAAAGTTTAAAAAAAATTGGGTCCAATAAACTGCTAGAGTATTGTGTAGTTCTGGTAGGTTCGTTAATAATTTGTTCTAATTCATATGCATCCAAAGCATTTGTGATTGGGTTTGTAATATTTAAGAAATTTACTTTTAAATTACCTACACAGATCATTTTATGAAAGGATGGTGTAAGAAATGAGAAAATATTATCCAACTGGTCAACACAGCCCGTCAAATCACGTGAAGGAGGCCTATAACAAACACAAATTTTCATGTTAGATTTTGAGAATTATGTGTTAGATACTTAAAAACCGTTTTTTAGTAATTGTTAGAGAAAGATATCATTTTTGAATAAAATTCTATATGCAAACTATTTTGTATAAAATGAATGCAGATTTCTTGGTGGTTTTTGTGCAGTTTATGTTATATTTCAGTTCTCCATGTAGTCATAAATCCTAGAGACAGTTTACTAAAAGACGGGGTAAGATTATTTCTACATCTGTAACCACAAATATGTCTAGCTGGCATTCAAAACAATACACATTCCAGATATAGAATTTCCTCTCACAAGTTAATTCAATTTGCCTAATTAATTTTGAAATATCCTGCGTAACATCAAATACATTTTCATTAGATTGCCTATAGACAAGAATCATTTTCTATTCACGAGGATTGAGTTCTCTGGAAATTTGCTTTATCGGAACGCGTTGTCAAGGGACAAAGGCGATTGATGGATTATAGTTTGATATGTTTAAGTTATAAGCTCGTTAATTAAAGACTGTCGTAATGTCCTATGTTATAAAATGTGCAACATGCCGATATCGGTTTTTATAGTAAACTGTTTATGCATATAAAGTGTAAACGAATTTAATTGAAACCGTATAAAAACTAAAAGCCGGCAAAAACAGTCGGCATCTCTTTATTGTACATGGGCGGAGGTAAATAGAAATGGTTGTCATAAGAAAATAATAAGATTTTCGGGCGATATTATATTATCCTCTGTTTCAAATGGTCTCCAGAAGGCCATGGTAAATTAGTAAATAATGAAAATATTTTACCTTTTATATAGTACTAAATATTTATAAATATGAACAATAACTAACTAAACTCCTACGCTTGATATTATAACAGGTATTTACGCACTGCACTGGCACATTAACAGCACTGCAGAAGTCCACCTTTGACTATTGAGAAGCGATTTACAAGTTTTTTTTTATGCTAGTAGGCCTGTCCGTTTTATTATCTTTAAACCAGTGCAGTCGTAGATGGTTCATTCAGGCTGATTACACTGCCAGTCTCGGACTCGCCTGCACAGTTTCATCTACCATTCGAATCTCGATACCATTGCTAAATATATAGGACAAAGTATCAAGTTCAGTGCTCACGGCCCTGTGCTTTAACACTGACCAGTTCCAATTATCCTCGTATAAAGTATACTTACAAAGTATAAAAAGTATATAAGATTTTATTAAAGGTATTATATAAGGTATTAAAAAAAATTTAAAAAGTTATCAAACTGAACAGTTTTTATGGATTCATGGAAAAATACCAGGACTGTGTTTTATATAATCGGCATACTGTATAAAAATACTTGTCACGAGATCACGTAATGATATAAAATGGTTGCATATTTACCACTGATCTCCTTTCAAATATGACATAAGAACTTGATAATTTGAAAACACAATTTTAAAATCAACTGAATGATCTTGAAAGTGCAGAGGGGGAAAAAGAAAATATATTAACTATATCTAAACCCAAATTTTTGCTAAAGTTGTTGCTGACGAAGTTGTAATTATAAAACCGAAAAACAATCAATAATGCAAGAAAATCAATGAAGTTAAACCTAGACCTAACAAAAGAAATCCTGAGCAACTATGTCCTACTAGTTTACTTTTGGTTACTCTAACAACAAAACTTTCAATGTTACCTCTTTACTACAACGTAAAACTATTTTCAATTATACATGGTGTCACAAAAACAGATTACACAAGAAAGTATAATTTTATAAAATGGAATACCCTGTATAACAGCCTAAAATATTTTGCCAATCGGATGCTCCATTGAGAAGTTATGATTTTTTCCTGTTTTTTTTTTTGGCAATTTACAAACATTCTTTTGACTGCCATCCATATCCCAGCAATTTATTAATATTTTTTTTTTCTAAAAATGTAGGACGTTATTTGATAATGATGTATTTACTGAAAAACAATTTTGAAATAATTTATCAGTAAATACATCAACAAATAATTTCCTACACTTTTAGAAAAAACAATTAATACACCGCGGAGATATGGCAGTCAAAAAAATGTTTGTAAATTGCCAAAGAAAAACAGGGAAAAAATCATAACTTGGCAACGCGGCATCCGATTGGCGAAATACTTTAGGGTGTAAAACAGGACCCTTGGAAGCTTAACTGGCGCCGAAAAAATACATGGTGTTCCATTTAAAAGAATTATACTTTCTTGTTTCGGATTTGCAGATTGGGTCGTCTTCGAAAAAACATACCATCCACAGACAGACAAACCAATGGCATTCCGATTAAGATATATCTGTTATATTCAAACTTCAAACGTAGTTTCATCACAATTTTTAATTTTGTCACGACCCCAAGACACTCTCTATAGATGAGAAAGTAAAGCTAAGTTTTAAACGCAAGGTACCCGATTTTATAAATGCCACAAAAAAGTTACCGAAATAAACTCACTCATTAATATGTAAAGAATTATTCCACTAAAATGTGATGGTACAATATTTAATATTTTTTTTAGTTTGAAAGTTCAGCAGCTAATGACTATTATTATGTCACAGAATATGATGGTTAACAACCTCATTGTTATTCTAACCACGAATAGTTTAGTATTAAATTTATTATCCAAAACTCTTCATGAACATCACGCCGCGCGACGGTAATTGACAAATAGGTCAATTAAGCGGTAGTAAATGAAAAACGATAATTTCATCAGTATAAAATATGATATGTGTGCTTTATACTGTAAAGTCCGCTGGGACTCACAAAGGCGGACGACCTAATTTCATGGCGACTTTGTCCTGAACTCTGACAAACTGACGGGACAACCAATCCAATCAAGCCGGCTTGTAATCATCTAAGGCAACTTTGGTTCTATGTCCTTTTGGAATTGAAGGTTCAACTTTCCACAAACAGTATCGCTCTTTAATTGTTGATGAGTGGTGGAGTAGTAACGAGTAAAATCATTATCTTGTGTATAGAATAATTTTGATTACAATATTTCAAAAATAGGTGTAAGAAAAATAGTAATTGTATAAAAATAAAAAAAATATGTAGATTCACAGAAACAAATTATTGTGCATTTAATTAACACTAGTAAAATAGGGAATATTACATAATTTCCCCTCGATCATAAATTTGGAACTACAAACATTTGAAAATATTATTCTCAGTTCTGGTTTTGTGATATTTTCACTTGTAATCTCCCTAGTACTTGAATTATTTCCGGAAAATTTTAGACCAAAATTACTTGACAAAAAAAAAATTTAGAAATGCTTGCAAAACCTTGTAGGCTGGTGTCGGTGTTGCATCTGATGTATAAATAAGATGGTTTTGCCTGGTAATTTGATGTATTTCACTGACAGAAATTTTAATAGCTTGGTGTGAATTATTTTATTACCGCTCTTGAGAGAAATGTCGCGCTTTGGACAGGAAAATAGGAAAATACTGAGATAATCAGAAAAGAGGTAGACAAACTAATTCCAACAAATACGAAAAGAAAATGGAAAAGTACATAAAAATATATTATAGAAAAATGGTACACGGTTTTGATTGCAGATTGCTTTTTTGTTTTTTTTATGTAGTTTCCTCATGTCTTAATAAAATTTAATGATAAATAAAATATGGTAGAAATATATTGATTATTTACATTATTCATACTAGGATTCAGGGGAATGCTAAGCGATAATGAGAGTAAAGTAAAATTAAAACAAATTTAGCATATTTATTTTTACTTCCACGTCCAGTGGAAGTATAGTAACGCAAAAAAATGTAATATTTTTTTTGTTGAAATAGGCTTAAAATGTCATGAGACGTCGAGATTTTAAATTTGGGCGGAAAAAAATTTCCTGTCTGTCTGTCTGTAACTTTTTTTTGTGCGAACGTGTACTCTGGAACCGTTTATGATATTGGCGACTTGAAATTTTGTATACTTATATATTGTAATGAGATCTGGAACTAGATTATATTTTGATCTAATTCCGTTGAAGGATCCGGAGGTAAATAGGGTAAATAAGGGTAAATAGGCAAAACAAAAAGTAAGAGTCCATAAATTTGCAATTTAGGGCATGTACGAAAAGTTAAGGTCTCAAAATTTTTTTTCGCATCAGCCGCCACCCCCTCCACCACTATCACCCCCAATACCACCCCCACACTATTATGAGCGTTAACTACCCCTTCTACCCCCCCCCCCCATTGTCAACCCTCACCCTATTATTAAATGGGATAAAAAAAATTAAAATGTGATTTGGTGTATATATAAGAACGAAACGTCTAAAAATATTTTTTGGCGTTAGCTACCCCCTCTACCACCCCCACCCTATTATTAAAGGGAGTAAAAAATTAAATTGGGATTTGAACCAAGGGCCTCTAAAATTTATTTTGGTATGACTGATGGTCGAGAGGTGAGCGCACTTGCCTCTCACCCAAAAGTTCCGGGTTCGATCCCCGGTTGTGACAGTGGAAAATACTGAGAGGGATTTTTTCACTATACACGGATATTGGGTGTGTGTGTCCCTTGTCTCTAAATGTGTAGCCCCCTCCCACACAAGGCTCTTCTAGAGCCTTCCGGGATAAAGGGGGTCGTCATTACCTGTGGTGTCATTACCTGTGGCGTATTTATTAGTTACCCCCTCTACCACCCCCATTTCCACCCTATTATGAAAGGGAGCAAAGAAAATTAAAATGTGATTTACTGTATATACAAAAACGAAATTTTCTCTAGTTTAATTCATTATATAACTGATTTTATCGTAAGAGAGAGTCAGAAAGGAGATATTGTCAAAAGACTGTTCTAAGGCGCCACTTTT
Source organism: Leptura quadrifasciata (assembly GCA_963675555.1). NCBI lineage: Eukaryota > Metazoa > Arthropoda > Insecta > Coleoptera > Cerambycidae > Leptura > Leptura quadrifasciata. Next base: position 7,139,091 of record OY776677.1, read on the forward strand.
CGAATATGACGGCGCGAGCGGCAAAGATACGAGGTGGCAAAGTAGAAATTCGAAAAGAGCACATCGAAATCTATAAAATCTCCAATTTTCAAAACTCCCGGAAAACTTTCCAGGTAAAAATACCAAATAACTGTACCAAGTGCAATATTTACATTAACATTGACACTCAACGGTCGATATGTTTGTTGCATATGGATAAAAACGTCAAAACGCATAACTGACATTTGTTGTATTTGAAATGAAGCAGGCTCCATATTCAAGAAATATGCTTATTAAATCTAATTTTAATTTAAGGTTCAATTTGTCCAATATACCTACTTTATTTCCCAAACTTTAAAAGTTCATTTTACTTATTATATTTTCAATTTTCTTTTGATTCTTATTGAATGGATAATTGCCATGTTGGAAAATTTAAAAAGTCTGCCCTATTTTTACAATTAGGATATGTTATTAGATTCTTGATATACAGCTTCAAATGATACCAAATAGGTTTCGATACGAGCGTCGACTGCAGTGTTTACCTCAGAAATTGAAAGCCGTCTTACCTGCCACAGGATATGTGGGAGTATTGTTGGCCAGTAGTTCGGTGGAGTCCCCGGCGACGCGTCCTACGGACGCCTCTTCGCGTACCTCCACCTCCATGCCGTGAAAGCCACTGTGGCCCTGCTCCCACTCTGAAACAAAACACAAATCACTAGCAGATGGTGATATCCCGGAGGAAGTTTCTTAAGGCAATGTTCTACGTGAGAAATCTTACAGGCTCTTTTAATTACTTCAACATTCTTTGTTATTTAACAAGAGAAGATAAGCGAAGGCACATCACGAGGGAAATAGGTAAACAAACCAATATTTAAAAAATTATGTTTATTGCCCATTTCAGTACCATAGTAGACATGTAACACTCTGTAATTTTACTATTTAAGAAGTTAAAATTTTTAATTTTGGAAGAGTTGTATATTACGAAATTGTCCTTGTTTTGAGCTTATCAAACATTTTCTTCATCTTACTGTTTAACCGAAAGTGACCCAAACTTTGTTATTTTGAATGGTACCCTGTATATATTATTTACTTATCTGATTCGTCTTTAAATTATCTTTTCATCAAAACAGCAAAAAAATTTACAAAAAATATTACAATATGTAATGGCCTCATTTCAAAATTGCATAAAGACGTGTGTCAATCAAAATGCTCAATACGTCGAACACCTATTATAAATTTTTCTAATGAATTAAATGAGGGAACCTGTTTTTAAATTTTATTCTTGAATTTGACATTTATTTATAAAACGGAAATTGTTGCAATTAGCCAGGAAGTACTTACAAAAAATGTTCGATTTTCATTTCTACATCACATCGTCGAAAAATATACAGGGTGTTCTATTTGGAAAAATTAAGAAAATTCAATTTAAAAAGTTCCTAATTGAAAAATAAACATTTATTTATAAAACAGAAATGGTTGCAATTAGCCAGGAAGTACTTACAAAAAAATGTTCTATACAGGGTGTCCCATTTGAAAAAATTGAGAAAACGCAATTTAAAATGTTCTTAATTGAAAAAAAATTTTTGGCCACCCTGTACACTTTTATGAAATGAAAATGATACGAAAACATTAATTAGATGTATCGTAACTGGTATTCACATACGTTTTTCTTAAAACCCATAATTGTGATTGTGGTGATTTTTTTAATATCCATCTGCAGATTGCATTATTTCAACAAAAAAAATCATTACATCCAAGTGGTTGAGAGATATTCAATGCTAATATAGGAATGAATACAGCCTTGAAAGGGGCTTCAAAAAAGTACCGATATACATAGCATCATTATATTTTAAAAAAGGCACTTAGCCCTGTAATTTCGTTTTGGCTCGCCCTGTGTTGCGGACCTTTATCGTATGCGACCCACCCTACGCTTTAGCATTTTGTGGGCCGCATAATAACAACTGCTACGTCCGTAACACATTTCGCTATTCTCCACGGGAGGGCGATACACTTGCGGCACGTGAACAGCAGAGAGCGGAAGACGAGAAGGAACCATTTTTATTGGCGTAGGTAGTTGATAATTCTACGGACCTCGGTTTATCCAAGGCATCCTGGTGGATTTTGGAATTATCAACCCAAGAAAATTTTCGCAATCTGTTGTTGTTCCGTTTAGCGGAATATTTTGTGGTTGTGAGTAAATTTTAACTGCGGAAGCAGGATATTTAATTACACAAGGCGCTCCTTTGGAAATACCGTGTCAACTTGAAAGGCGGACTCGACCCCATTCATCTGTGGCTTTCGAGGAGTATTGGTGGATTGTTCCCTCATCAGTGAGGGTTCCACGGACGGGACTTCTACATAAATCGGTGAAGTTCCACGGACGGGGCATCCACACGCAGTAGAAAGTTCCAGGACTGGAGAGGCTATAATCAACCCCATCCTTGGGTCAATTTCTTTTGTCCCGAAGACACCTCCGTAGGGCTACAGTTCTTCCACGTCGAAGTCGGTATCGTACCACCCTAAATAAGTGTGTTTTGTTTTTACTTACCGGGGACCACCTTCAGTGGTTCGGCTCGGTCATATCAATTCATACTTTTGTATTTTAACTTGTACATATTTAAAGATTTTATGCATTTATATTTATTTAAGGAGGTTCTCTAAATCAGACCCATTGTGGCAGAATTTATGACCATTTATGAGGACATTGTAAACCGATGTGTAGCTACACGAGGCATTTTATTCATGTTGTAACTTATTAATCGAGAAATTTGCCACACCTTTTGAACATCGCCAGGTTACATGCTAGAGAACCAATACCTGTAAATTGTATAATATAGTGCATTTCATTTTTAAAGAAAGTGTAATTATTTCGTCTGCGACCACTACGTATGGAAGCCTCAGTGATTTGTTAAGTAAGTAAACTAATAATTTGTCATAGTTTATGTAAACTTGGGCTTAACGCTCTGAGATAGTCTGAGCTAGAGAAAGTTTATCGTAGGCACGTACATCACTTATCCGGGTTAAGTTGTGGCCTACGATATCTGCTACGCTACAGTAGCCCAAGTGATTTCGTTATGTAATATCTTATAATCATTAATATCCAACGTATTTATTTGTTTATGTACGTGTAAATCGTAGCACCTGTATGTTCGAAAATAATTTCCTGTTATAGACTATAGATTTGCATTTATTTTTAAGTTTCTAGCTATCGTAGAACTCGAGATATCGAGGTCCTACGCACTATTGCCCCCTTGAATATTGTTAAATCCAGGAGAATTTTTATTTTCCAGTACATTAATAGATATCAATCACTTCATATCTATATATCTATCTGTGTGGTGTACATAAATCGAGTTTTGTAATACTTTTCTTTGGAAATAGTTACGAGCCAGTATAATTTTTCCAGGTAATAAACATAAACATAGAATTAATATAACATTTATATACTTAACTACTGTATTCCAATTACCTTTATTTTCATTGACAGTACAACCAAAATTTCGAGATACTCAGCTAGACTACGTAACACAATTTAAATTAGTAACAGTAGATCATTGTTGGCTTTAGGATATTTGTTGAGAAACTTGAGAATGAAGAAATTTATATAAGACTATTTTAAATAGTTTGCTAAAATTATTTAATATTGTTTTAGCAAAATAATCTTCAATCTCTAATTTATTTCTCCTTTTAACAATGGAAAACCGAACATTTTATGGCTAAATTAAATATGCAAACTAATGGGTCTGCCGGTATGTTTCAACAGTCCTTAATAAAAAAAGCGGACAATCCATTAGGGAATTTAATGGGTAATGGTATTAGGGGCTGTTTAATTTATTTCTTATCGACCTAATTTAGATATCAACCAATATTCAAATGAAATTTAAAGAGAGGAAAACTGACTAATTTTATTTCTATATTATATCGTACAATGTTTGTCCTTATAAAATACTGGTGTAAGAATAATCTTGTTTGATGTATCTGTTTCATTTTAAACTATGCACAATATTGCACAACTTTCTTTACAATAGTAACCATCAGAGCCAATAGACTCTACGGCCATTTGTATTCATCGAAAGCACTTTTACATTTAACTCAACTTCAGAATAGATTTCCTCCTTTGAGTAGAAAATATCTCTGACTTGTTTATCTCTATGGGTTTTTAATGTGCGTCGGCTTGCTTGATGATAACATGCTGCATGGTCCAACGGCGATAGTAATGAGGTCGTAAAGATTTTGTTGCATTTTTTGATATTCCAGCAAAACTGTACCCGACTATACACAGAAGCAGAAAAGTTTGATATAAGCACTATAAGAATAAATTTACGTTATAAATTTAAATATTTAAATTAAAAAATTTTACAACTTCAGGCTCTTATCTTCTCTTAAATTATTTGGATAATTTGAATCAGAGCTATTATTGTCCTGGTTTTATACGTTAATTGATTTCCTAATTTTAGCTGTAATTATTTCAATATTCTGATTAAAAATGTGATTCAAATTGCCCTCCAAAAATACCCACAAAAATGCATCTAAGGGGGTTAAATCAGTGCTGTTTGATGGCCATGAAATTGGTCCGTCATTACCAATCCAAATGTCATATTGATTATTTAAATGCTCCCTAACATCGAAACACTGTGTGGGGTCGCTCTGTCCTGTTGTCAAATTACTTCATTAAGTTCCTTATCAGAAAAGCGTTGCTCTGAAGGTTCTGCTTCTGATTATTTGTAATTATGTTTTCTCGTGATAGGGCTAAAATTGAAATAAATTGACCCTACAAATTTATCTTTAATAAATCCACACCAAACTTTAATTGAATTTCTACTGGGTTTTTTGAATTCAACAAGTTTTCTTTGTAGTTGATTTTTCTTCTCCCACTAACGTCTATTTTTCCTATTGAAAATCCTTCATTCATCCCTTAAGAAGTATTTACAAACCTTCGTTAATAGGGACATGTCTAAATATTTTTTGTACAAAATTTCCAAACACCCTGTATACTATAAATATCAAAAAAATCCAAATTTTGATTTAATTAAAAAATCCACACCTTTTTACTATTGTCTTATTTAATAGCAAATATTTCATGCTATCATAAACGCAAAGTCTATTTCTATGAATGGACTAATTAAAGTTGCATGACATCTGATAAATATTTTAATTTTTAATTAAAAATTCAAGTGCTCATTCGTGACAACGAATGAATAATTCATATTTTGACCTATTAAACAAATACCTCTGTATAAATAGGTATCGTAAAAGATAAATGATGGACGAATTTATGACATATATTTAATTTAGTAAGTAGAAGTTACAACAGGACATTGTAGATTGTGCAAAAATTATTATTCGACTACATTATTATTATTCGACTACATTTTATGTGATATAGTGGAAACGATGCTTGTTTGTAGCATAGAAATGCTTAAAGTAGCCGTAACCTGGTAAACATGGTTATTGTGCCCCTAAAGTTAAAATTATATTGGTAGTTTTGCTTAATAAATGATCACACTATTTTCGCATATATATTTCTTATGATTTTTTTTTTAATACATTTATTTAACGTCGGCCTATTTCCGCTACTGAGGCCTAACACCGACGCCTGTAGACGAGCTACCCCCAACCAGGAATTTTGCCGAACCTCTTCCCTTAAGAAGAGTAGAAATCTTTTACTTGCCTAACATTTAATAGACAAGGGACCGACGGCTTTACATCCCCTACGAAGGATGGTATATCTCCTATACAACCCCCGCCTAAGGTTGTATAGCTTCCGCGCATACACTGATATACAAGCCGCTGGAAGATGTGTGAGGCGAGAACGGTTTCCGTTGGAATGGTCACCCATCCAAGTACTAACTGCGGCTGTCGTTGCTTTACATCGCATACCGAAGTATGTACATAGTAAAGACGCACCTACGCTCGCCCCATATTCTTATGATTTACTTTAGTATATATCCAACAACTCATCAACATTTACAGTAAACAACTTATTTTTCATTTTCTCATGGGAGTACAAATCATAACACGTCGTGCCCTGGCAGGTGATGATGTATGGTATCTATGCTTGAACTGCACTTCCCACAAAAAAGTGTTTATCATTACCCTCGGCTCATATTTCTTATCTATACATCCATTACTTTTCCTCTAATCACAAAGTTAATATTCTTTTTAAGTAAATTCATATTGACTTCTCATAGATATCGATTCTCAATAAATTCATCTTCTAATTCGTAAGAGCTTTATTCTGTGCTCCATTTAACTGACATTAGAGTACCCTTTGCTCGCAAATCGGTTTGTTTGCCACATAATTTATATCCAACTTCACTTAATTTATGCCAAGAGTGCCTATTTAAACACTAAATTTATTTAAATGAGCGCTGCTGATTTGCGATTTGAGGTTTGGTTAAGATAGAGTTACGAACTTGGCGCTAATCTCTTAATTAAATCGGTATTAAGACGTATCTAAAGGGGGAGTCCAAACGCATGTCATATGCGGAATTATTGAAGTAAGATTGAACAGTGTCTTATACTTGAACATGATATATTTCTGAACAGTTTGGGTACCTGTTCTTAATTCTTGGAATAAATAAAAAGCTAATGTAAAAAATCTTTATTTGCTTATAGTAGAGACAAAATAGACACTAAAAAAATATGACTGTGAACTTACTTGTTGTCCTGATGAAGTGTTAAAAGAGAGAATATCACGATGCGATGTTTGCTCCTGTGGTAGGAAGATAAAAGGTTTTGTGCTTGCATGTTTCAAATGCAGGAACATGGAAGTTCAGCATGTTCAAAATATCTGTACAGTCAACCAGATTGTGAATTAATTTGTGTAAAAACAAAAGAGAGCCAAGTTTCCTGCCAAGGCTAAGAAAATCGAATCTACTTAGCAACTGTTCATGTGCAAAACCGGTAAGAGGGTAAACAATGTAGATAGAGACGTTGAATATTCTCCTGCTGCTGCAATATTTCTTGTAGCCGGGATTCCAAATGAGTGAAATATATTCAAGCCTAGATTTATCATTTGAAGTATAAAGCAAGTTCAACGCATCAATATTGTTGCATATTTACATCCTCTAGTAAACACCCCAAGCGTAGGTTCAATAATTGCAACACGAATTGCCACTAACCACTGATTTACTAAGTTAACTTACAATAATAATCATTATAATTATAGCACTAATTGCTACTATAAATCACTATTACAATTCACTCTTGTCACTGTATTTTACTAGTTGGATCTCTTATTCCTTCTCTTGATCTGAATGCTTTGCTCTTCAAATTATAACTATCCTAACGTGTCTATCGGTCTAATTTCTGTAGTGTTTATTATTTATTTCTATGGTACGACGTCAATGGCGCCATCTCAGGGCCGACTTGTGAACTAGCATTATACTACTAGCTTCTCTCTACTAAGGGGCTAAACATCTCTTCGTAAGAGGGCGTATACATAACAATATTACAAAATCCTTTGAATTTCTAATCATGAAGCCCAGGCATTTATATGCGGACAGAAAAACACTCTCGATGAACACCCAAGTCCTTAAATTCATCAGATCTATTTAGGACAGTACCATTCAACTCATAGTCGAATATTAATGGATTAATTTTCTGGCTGAAGGGCAAGACGGTTACATTTGGTGATATTTAAAGGTTGATTATTCTAAAGTCACCAATAATTTACACCATTTAGACTCTTTTAATGTAGCATGTAATCCTCATCGGTATCAGTAACATAAAACAATTTTATGGCATCGGCATATAGCAAACAGTTGATATCAACAGAAGTAACTATATCGTTGATAAACAAGACAAATAATAGAGGTCCCAGTATTGAGCCTTGGGGCACTCCATATGTAGCCAGGAATTGATCAGACTTAAAGCCACGGTGTTCAACGTGTTGATTCCTGCCAGTTAAAAAAGATAATTCAAGGTAAACTAACACATCTGATAAGCCAAATGCATGAAGCTTCTGAAGAAGGCCTTGATCGAGTGTGTCAAAAGTTTTGGAAAAATCTGTGTATATGAGATCAACTTGTTTACCCGCGTCAGTAGCCTCAGATTGAATTGGGTGACAGAAACTAAATTTGTAGTAGCCGATCTACCCTTAACAAATCCATGCTAAAAAAATACATAACATTAAAAAAAAAGCTTTTATTTAAATACTCTAAAAAGTAGAAAATAAACTTTGAAATAAATCAAACCCATCATTTTGTTACATTATATAATTTTTTTTATGATCGAGATTTTTCTGTGTAAAAGAGATTGCTCGCAACAAGCTTTTATATCATAAAAAAATTATATAATGTAACAAAATGTTGGGTTTGATTTACTTCAAAGTTTATTTTCTACTTTTTAGAGCAAATAAAACTTTTTTTAAATATTTGTTAGTCTTTTGATATGCTGTAATTCCGAGATATCGAGTTTGAGACGAATCGGATTATAAACGGTAAAATCGTCCGTCATCTTGAACTAAACTTTTGACTGGAAATTCGTAATCCGTGACCTCGAAAACTCCTAGATATCGATTTTGATCGATTTGGACCTAAATGACAAAACTCGTCAGCCATATTGGCACCGCCATTTTGAATTTATGAATTTTGACTAAAAATTCATAATCCGCGACTTAGAAAACCCCCAGATATCGATTTTGAGTTGAATCGGATCTTAAACGGTAAAGTCGTCCACCATATTGAAGTCGCCATCAGGAACTAAATTTTTGACAAGAAATTCGTAATTGGCGAACCCGAAAGCCCCCAGATATCGATTTTGATCGATTTGGACCATAAATGACATATTGGCCCCGCCATTTTAAGTTTCTAAATATTGACCAAGAATTCATAATTGGCGATCTCCAAAACCCCCAGATATCGATTTTGAGTCGAATCGGAGCGTAAACGGTAAAGTCGTCCGCCATCTTGTTTTTTTCTTATATGAAAATGTTAAAGTGTATTGTCACCGGACTTACACACATGTGTAAAATTTCAAAGCTCTAGCTTAATTAGAACTAATCAAAATTTTGATTGCAAGATTTGACCTAAACCAAACTAACTAACAAACAAACATTATAAGTTAAATAAAAGCTTTTAAAAATAGTGATCTGTCCTTGCACATTGATATAGATTTCATCATATAAACAATCTCGAAGACTTTAGCGAAATTGCTAATTAAGAAGACAATAATTTACTCCGTCAAATTTATCATCTTTCTTAAAAATTGGACACACTTTGGATAACTAATAAGCGCAATCTCTAACGATGAAGACAGGTACACAATAGGGTTCTTAGTGAGCTTTGGCGCTTCAGCTTTAGTAGGGCTTTTAATACGTCTGTTTCACTGAGCGTATTTGTTGCACCATGTGCATTAACGGGGTAAATATTAACGTTTTTGGGGGTACATGACCAAATACCCCAAGAGTGTTAAGAATGTCTAAGGCATCTTCCCCACAGGCCGCGATCCGAATGCTTGCGATCTCATGTTATAGTTATCACATTGTATTCAGTATATCCCCTCCAAAAGATTCGAGACTGATCGTGACGATCTTGGTGGAACGAAAACGCAGATTGCGCTCTGTGTGGAGGGGATATACTGAGTACAAATGCAAGGTTTGTAAACTAGATAGGTAGCCTGGTAACTTGAACGGAATGGAGGGGTTACGATGAAGGCGGCCATCTTGCGCGTCATCGTGCCTGCTGAAACTTAATTGTACGTATGCATTTTTTGAGACGTTGCGCTTATTTGTTGAGTTATTTCGAAATATTTGTTGTTTTTGTGTTTATAATCGTGCAGTTATAGTTATTTAGTGTATAATCTAATTGACAATTACTGTTAAAGAGAAAAGACAAATAACAATGTTACATACAATTATTAGATGACTGGGGGAAAGGTTTGTAGTGTAGTTGTTTGCAAAAACAACTCAAAAAAGGCAAAAGAGTGAGATGGGTGAGGTGTGAGGTGAGATGTTGATGTTTTTTTCCTTCCCTAAAAAAAATACTTAATACAGGAAATAAAATTTACTTTCATATGATACTAAGAAATATTAGAAAAAACCAATGAGTGATTTTTTCTTATTAATTGCCATGTCTAATATGACATGATAAAATTTAATGGCCCTCTTGTTAAATTTTATTAATAAATTATTGTATGCACATCTAATTCTAATAAAAAATTCGCATTAAAATTTTTTAATACTACATAATTGTAAAGGTTGGCCTGGGGAAAAATTTCTACTCAGTACGTCATAAAATAAGAAACTTTTCTAAGTAACTCTTTTCGTTAGGGCGAAAATTAGTATTATGTATGTTTCTTCATCTATCTTATAACTTATTAAATTCACTAAGAATTATATAAAGCAATGAAATCAAGACTGAAGTCTCGGGCAAGAAATTGCACACAAGATTAAAAGAACCTACTTCAGTCCCTTGATATAAAATGTACTTCTTTAACTGCATACATTAAATAGTTATAAATTTGATATATAGTAATGTCAATGTTAAATTCCAAGGAAAACGTTATCGATGTTAATAATCATTAATCAAAAAAGTCAATTTATTAATTTGTGCTTGTACATTAAAAAGTACAAAATACAGAATTCAAATTCATAACTAATTATACTTCTATAGTAATGGTTTGAATGCCAGAAATTCGAATGAGCAAGCAGAGTGTCGCGTTCCCGCCATATAAATAGTGATCTCTGATTGGTCGAAAGTTACCATGCTACCTATCTTACTTTATAAACCTTGGTATAAATGTGATAACTATAACACGAGACCGCAAGCGTTCGGATCGCGCCCTGTGGGGAAGAGGCCTCACAGATAGTTGTATTCAAGTATCGTATCTAGTCCTTTTTCTTTTGTTAAAAAAAATAGTATTTACTAGAATATAAAATTTAAGTAATAAAAGATATAATCTTAGTTTCATTAATGGCTGAACTGTGTTAATATTTCATTGAAATGAATATAGGTTAATTTCAATATGAAAATAATTTCAATAGAGTGTACAAGTACAAATAAATATAATCAGCTTTAATATGCCATATTTTAATTAAGTTCACTGCCTAACCACGTTATAGTTAATTAATATAATCCAAATAATGTAAAAAAAAAATCACAAAAAAAATCTGGCTTTATGCTCTGGTATATAAAGAATTTTAATGAATTGCGGGATGCAATTCAATAAAATCTGAATTAATCTTCACAACTGAATTGCTACTATGTTATGTTTTACGAGAAAAATTTAATGAAACAAATTGAAACATGAACAATATTTTATTTAGCATATATATGCTGCAGCCAACTTTATCGTTGGTAGTGGTGAGCATCGGCTAATTGAATACTATACTGATGTTCTAATTATATGGAAGAGTCTTCGATTCGTATTATTTATCGCATAAATTCTGACGTTTCTGAAAATAAAAACTGCCTAGTCAAATTCCAATGAATTCAATTAGTTTGATCACTGACTAAGTTGTGAGTACTTGGGTCATAAAGTTGAATACCGAAAATGTTTATCCAGACAAGTATCCTCAATGGTTAGAACTCAAAATTAAAAACAAAGTAAAATATAAAATAAAATTTACTTGAAATTTCTACATCACATCGTCGAAAAATATACAGGGTGTTCCATTTGAAAAAATTGAGAAATAAAATTTAGAATGGTCTTAATTGAAACATAATTTTTGGCCACCCTGTACATTTTTAGGAAATGAAAATGATTCAGAAACATTAATTAGATGTCTCGTAACTGGTATTCACATTTTTTTTTAAGACCCATAATTGTAACTGTGGTGATTTTTTTAATATCCATCTGCAGATGGCATTATTTCAAAAAACAAAAATTCATTACATCCCAGTGATTGGTAGATATTCAATGCTAATATAGGAGTGAATAAAGCCTAGAAAGAGGCTTAAAAAAATGTACTAATATAATAGCATTCCATTTAAAAAAAGGCACTTGGTCCTGTAATTTCGTTTTGGCTCGCCCTGTATGTTCGAAAATAATTTCCAGGTATAGACTTTTTTATCTAGTTTAATTCCAAATTTCTAGCTATCGTAGAACTTGATATATCGAGGTCCGTTCTATTGCTCACCCTGTATATTATAAAAATTCGTCTATCACTGGTTTTACCTTTGTATGTAATATGCAACTTGTCATTATATGAGGGAAAATTTCTTACAAAAATCACACACATTTCTTTAAGTCTGGTAATGCAAGCTGCGACATTAATTACCGATCCGTTTCAAGATTATGTTCTGTCTTTTAGTACTAAAAGAGCATAATTTTGCGTTAATGGGTTCTATTAATTTCTTTGCATTTTCAACAAATCTAAACCAGTTTTTTATAGAATATACTAACTAATTGGTTAACTTTAATAAAACATAATTTAGTTAATTACACAACTTATATGACAGATCATTAATATAAGATACTACGGGTCGTGTAGGATTATTTTCTTTGTGAATTTTCAAAGAGCATAGAAAACGGCAGCTGATGGGTTCATAGATTTCAATCTCCACAATTTGTTGTTTTTAATAATTGTGTTGTATTTATGACTCGTACTGTTATTAGAAAGATATTTTAAAACTGGTAACATACACTGCGTTAATAAAAAACTTATGTACGTTTATAAATCGCCAATATATTAAACAATAAACATAAGAATAAAATGACACCCGAAATGATGTCAGCGTCAAGAGTATAAAAAGCATTTGTTATTTAAAAAATTTCGTATTACCTTTTATTTGAAATTCACTTCTTTTATAGTTTTCTAAACGATGTGAAATCAAATAATATAATTGTAGTGGAAATAATAATACTTATGAAATAAAATTGCCTTCACAAAACAAACCAAAAGCTTTAATTTCAACATTATCTGCCTGTCCCTTATACATAACTCCTAGTTCGAAAGCTATCCTGAATTAGCACTTCAAAAAACTCTTGTTACACTAATTATAGGTATTGGTGGGTAATGAATGTTTGTATGCATTTTTTAACTTCCTTTCAGAGAGGGTTGACTTTGGGTTCTCTACTACTAAGCGTTTATATTTTTGTTTAAATAGTTAACCAAAATGATGTGTTTCATTGCAATTGAGAAAGAGAACGAATTTGTAAAATTATTGAAACACTGAGACTAGTCTCTTGCAATGCAATGCCAATCTATTAACATGTGGTATACTTATTACGACCGGCGCATCCGGCACAATTTAGAAACTCTGAAAATACATTTTATAATGGTCTTAGACAGCATCAGTAAGCCTAATAAATGCTGTAATTCGGTCTACCTGATATATTTACCGTCTTGGTAAAAGACAATTTAATACGGACATATATTATATAAACCCTTTGCTACGCTTTTGTTACTATATCTCTAAAAACTACTTCGAAAAAGTAGTGGAGTGTGTACTGTATAAGTCGAAAAAAAGCTGAAAATTGTAAATATTTATATTGCTGTACAATAAGAAGTACCTTTCCCCCCATTTTCGAAGATATTGAGTACGATATTCCTGGTAGAATTCCTCTTTGCAGTTGTGCAACCCTCTAAACGGTCAAAAACCACCCCCAAACTGAAAAGAGTGGAAAAGACGTGATAAGCGTTTAACTCACTTTGGGGGTGGTTTTTTGGCTATTTGGGAGGGTTGCGCGACTTAAAAGAGAAATTCTATCAGCACCACCGTGTTTTGAGCATCCTTGAAAACTGGGGGGGGGGTCACGTAAAGACACAATTAATCAAAATAAAATAAAAACTTTAGTTACTTTAGTATGTTAAGTAAATGAGTATATAGTTTTGATTAACTTTTTAACGGATTCCCATGTTTAAATTGCCGTCTTGTCTAAAACGAACATTAATATAGATGTACATTAATGTTCTGTACTGGAAACAAAAATGTTTAATGGATGTCTATAATTTAATTTTGTAATTTTCGTATAATAAGTTGCATCAATTCTAATTATAAAAACAACCTCGAGGAACGGTATTTATAATGAAAGAATAATAATTCTGTAGGTGCTCAGATTTTCATTGTATTTATTTCCATACAGTTAAATACGCAAAGTATTTAATTTATATACTTTGATGCTCAAGTTTGAAAATTGCAAGTCTCGAAGATTTCGTTTTTGTTGTTCTATTTAGTAACAATCTCCCCGCCTATTAAAAATGTTTATTAGAAATGAAAAAAATTACGAGACGTAGCATATATCTCATCACCAACTTTTGGTTTGCCAGACACATGTAAATGAGAAAAAAGACTCTTTACCAACAAAACATATTGAACTATTGAATATTTAAAATGTTTAATTAGGGATATTTGGTGAAATATACAAATCGGATGTATTTAATATTTGGTATATTATGAAATAATTGAATATAAAGTTTAAGTTAATCCTAAAAGCGAACGCTTTTGAGTTTATTACCATTTATTCACATCGAGAAGCGAGCCCTTATATGTTTTGAAAGTTAAAAAGCTTGTAGACTGGAATAGGCAATGAATACCAATATCCGCTTCTTTGTAAATATGCTGCTATATCCAACTACATAAATCATTATCCTGAAAGCAAACGGTTTAAAAATTTATTAAACCGACAGAAAAGAGAGTTTTATCAATTTTTCAATACTATTTATATTTCTGGTTTTCCTCTGCTTACTTTTCAGAAGGAAAAGATGAGCCGTTTGTTCATCCAAAGGAATTAAAATGCCAGAAACACTGCAATGTAACGTACGCTCTGAGAATCTGGCGTTGATATATGGTTTTCTTGAAAATATCGAGCTCTGAGAGGTGGATATTGGAAAAATACTACACGTATAATATCTTTTCATGTAGCATGTGATGTAGAATAATATGTAGTATTGATATTTGATTTGATGCTTTTGTATAAAATATAAAGTACATATACAATTTTGTTGCCACTTCATTCAGTCAGTTATGGCTTATTTATATACTACATTATTTTCATATAATGTGTCCTTGTTTACGCCGCTCTATGTATGTATTACTATGGAATCTTTCGTCCATGAAAATGTATTAAGAAAAGAAAAGCAGTTTTCTTCACCATAGTAATAAACATAAAATATAAATATATAATGAAGTTCAATAGATTGGAAACTAAAATTAGTGAAATATAGCACAAGGAAATTTGCAGAAATTGCAATGCCTTGCCTGTCTAGGGACTACAGGAGCAATGTACTTGTGCCCCACACAGCTATGGAGGCAATGCTTGACCTCCTTCATTTGCATTTCCGTGTGAGGAACGAGGCAGCACTTAGTACCTTAAGACTGTATCAGACACTTAAATTTAAACCAGGCGATCTGGTTGGTCACTTAAGAATTCTGGAGTTAGTCCACTTTGAGTCCATAACAAAACCCATTAACTCAATGCCAATCAAACAGGATATTGACTATCCGTTTGACATGCTGATTGAATACTGTCGGGCGGACAAGTTGGAGGCACTGCGATTGGATGGATGGATGGATCTAAGATGGCTGAAGGAGTAGGAGTGGGCATATCAGGGCCTAAATATGGGCTATCCAGAGCCCTCGGTAACATCACAACTACCTTCCAGACTGGAATTTATGCTATAGATCTGTGTGCCCAAGAATGCCGAAATAAAGGCATTCGAAGCTATATACTATTAGATAGCCAGACAGCATTAAAAGCTCTTATTATACCTCCGAGTCTAAAATTGCCTGGGAATGTAAACAATCCCTAAAGCAACAACAACAACAAGGTTACCTTCATGGGGGTGCCAGTGCATGATGGAGTACAAGGTGCAACTTGTTGACAGCCTGGTGGAAAAAGCAGTTGAAGCACCATTCATTGGACCTGAACCGTTTCGTGACCTGGCAAAGAGACATATAACGGAGGAGATCCAGAAATGTGAAAAGGTTCAGAAAGAGTCCTATTGGAGGAATAACACCAGGGTCGACTATTAAGTCTGTCCAACTAAGGATGGAACCAACAAGGGCATAATCATACTGTCTTTTTTACGACAGTACGACATTACATTGCATTTGTTGATATTGAGAAGGAGGTAATTATCAATACACCAGAAGTTTATAAGTTTAAATTTCTTTGAAACCTAGCACAATCGTGGAACGAATCTATCTCACAAAATATTTTTAAATTATCTGCATATAGAAGAAATCTCACTTCAGATTTGGTGACAATACCCTTAATAACTATCACAAACAAAAAAGGCCCCAAAATCTATCCTTGGGGAATCCCAGATGTCTGGGCAAAATCAGCGGAGCGATGGCCATGGCATTGAATAAAATGGGTCCTACCGGCCAAGTATGATCTAAACATGGCAGTCAGGCCACCACTGAGACCGATATTCTCCAGTTTGCTCAATAGTAATCCATGGTCAAGTCTGTCAAATGCTTTGGAGAAGTCGGTATAGATAATATCTAACTGACTTCTTCGATCAAGGATTTCATTAATGAATTATGTCTTGCACATTAAATTAGTGGCAGTGGAGCGTCCTTCAATAAAACCGTTCTGGTAAAATAATATTTTTCGGATGACCTAACATGAAAGTATGAATTAACATTTCAAAGACTTTGGAGAAATTGCACAGGATAGCAATTGGTCTGTGGTTAGCGATTTCATTCTTTGAACCCTTTTTATAAAGAGGAGACATTCTGGAAATTTTCCAAATGTCGGGAATTAAATTAAGTATTATACACACCGGTTGTGAGAAAATGATATTGCAGTCTCTAATTAGGAACGCTGGTATAAGGTCAGGCCCACTGGTCATTTTAGGCTTAATGCGTCTTACAGAATTTCGTACTCCTTCAGAGGTAATATTTTTGAAGTGAAGTAAATTATTGTTTATAAACGATAAATTGTTGAGATCGACCTCAGTCGAATCAGTGTAAGCACTGGAAAATAAATCGGCTAAACTGTTTACAATTAGGATTGGGGATCTTCTAAGTGACATTCTTGTAAGTCATTGATGTTGGAACAGATGTATTACCTTTCTTAGCATTAATAAATGACCAGACATTTTTTGGCTCAGTTCAAATATCTAACTTTATTGTGGCAACATATCTTTTATAAGCAACATTTGCTTTAGTTGATTTACCGTTGATCTTAAGGCTTTGAATTTGTTGTAATCGTCGTCTAAATGTAACGATCGATATATTTTCCAGGCTTTTTTTGTCTAACATGCGATGTCAAATGACTATCAAACCACTGTGTGGTTTAACGTGTCATAAAACCCATAGACTGCTACATTGACATCCATATGCAAAGTTAAAGGTGCCCAATCAGCCACGGCCAGTTCTTGATAAAACCTCGGGAAGTTTGCTTTTTTACAATTAAAGCCTTCGTTGCATCTCTGCGGAATATGTTTCTTTTGCTAAATATGGTTTCAACAATTAGAGCAGGACGGTGTTAAGTTATAAGATATACAATGTTTCTAAGCTTTAGTTATTCAAAATGGCTTTTACAGCTGATATTCCACAAATGTATCCGTAAATTAAAATTTTGTTATTCCTGTTTCTCTAGAATACATTCTTATGCTTCTACATTCGGTTTTTAAATATTTGTAAGTACCTATTTACAATTTCCTGCATAGTAATTGGATTGTTCTGTTGAGCAGTGCACTGCTAAATAAATATAAACAATAAAAAAATTTATAGAACAATTTAAAATTTCAAATTGAATACATGTCGAAGTGCCTCCATTAATGTATTGGTGAAATATCCTGAATTTAAAATTTAGATTATACGAACTAGAGGGTTGTATTTGAAACTGAACGCTATTTAAATTCTCGGGCATTTTTCCGACCATTACCTCTTTTATCTAAAAACCCCTCTAAATTACTTTCCGATGATTTATTCTTGATCACCGAGAACATCAGTTTCTTTAGAGGCGTTTTTAGCGATTTTTTTGTTGACGGATGCTGGTTGCAATATATTTTATGTTGTTCGTTGTAGCTAGAAATTGATTGGATTGGGGTGTCATAAAAATGGCCTATACCTACGCCGAGATTCAAGGGTGCGAACAACCTTATTCAGCTTATTTCACGTTTACAGATTCTAGCTAAAGTTTCGGCTGTTTACATAACAAAGGAGTTTTACTGGAAACTTTTTATAACTTTGTTGCACGGTGTTATATACAGAAGTTAACACGCATCTACAATGGAATAGTGTAGAAGCGTTATGTAATATTAATTGAGAGTTTGTGGTCTCGGATTAAAAACATTCAGTCAGTTCACAATGCTCTTTTATAACGGGTCCGATAGAATGAAGTATCCATTTTAAATTGAGTGGTTTTTATTAATGGCTAAATTTTTACTCAAAAATTAAATACAAGTTTCTTGAGGACACACGGAAATTTTGTTTTTTAAATATTACATCAGTGAACTAACCTCCTCTTCGCTGCTAACACTCTTGAAGCCTAGCACGATAGTTTTTCTTCACCCGCTCCAACATTTCAATTAGGATTGCATTCGAGTATTATATTTTAGTAGTTTCAAAGTAAGTCCTAAGTTTGCAGTCGATTAGAAAACACTTTTAAGTAGCCCTCCATAAAAAGAAATCACAAGCTGAGAGGTCCGATGACCGTGCCGGCCAGTTGACCCCCAATTTCGAAATAGCTTGACCAGGAAATATTCTTCTAATATCCACATCAACATTATGAAGTTGTTGTTCAAAGTTGCGCAATATTTGTTGATAACGTTGTGTCACAATATCAGTTGGCGACTTTAATACTAAACTCGGGAAAAAGCAAGACGACAGTGAAGTCTCTCTTGGACAGCATGGAGTAGGCGAGAGAAACATTAGAGGAAACCTTCTACTACAATTCCCTTTACAGCATCGTTTAAATGCTACGGATACATTTTTTAAGAAAGCCAAACATTGAATATGATCATGGGCTAGTCCCGATGGAAGTACGTAAAATTAAATAGACTTCATTATTACAGATAAGAAAGAAATCGTGCAAGATGTGACGGTATTAAATCGATTGCCCGTGGAAGTGAACAAAGATATATCGAAAGCCATTCGGAAGGATATTAGAGACTAAAACAAAAATGGGGTATCTAAGGTCATAGAAGAAAATAAAAGCATGAAAGTTCTTAGAAATAAACTAACAATAGGAAAGACTGAAATCACTAAACTGGAAAACTCGCACGGATAAATTGTCACAAACAAACAAACAAGAGATATTGGAAACAATAAAAGAGTTTTATTCAAATGTATACTGCAAAAGTGAACAGTCCAAAAATGTTCATAACATACCCCTAGTTCTGAATCTGGGGTCAGAGGAAATGCCTGAGATAACCAAGGACGAAGTATGGAAGTCAATCTCGGACATGAAAAACAACAAGGCACAAGGATATTGTGATTGAGGCAGTGAAGAAAGGTGGAGCAGAGCTATTGAACGCTTTAACAACTCTATTTAACAAGTGCCTAAAACCAATAATACCTACAGTTTGAAATAATGCAGCGTAATTATGCATAGAATATTGCCGATCTGAAAAACTACAGACCAATTCGATTGCTCTCATACATCTATACATTGTTCACTAAAATCCTAACCAAACGTCTCACACTTAAATTCTATCAAGAAACGGAACAGGCCGGTTTTCGCTCTGGATATGGGACTAACGACCATCTACAATTCATTAAAGCTCTAATCAAGAAAACCGTCTAATGCAAGCCACTCGTGCTAGTATTTGTGAATTATAAAAAGGCTTTCGACTCTGTTAAGCACAGCGGGAAGTTCAAAGCGCTTGCTGATTGCCGGATAGACCACAGATATTCTGCTGTATCTCAGAACATATACAGAAATGCAACAGAATGTGTAAGAGTGCACGAGCAGACGGACTTGTTTTAGAGTGGAACGTGCTGTCCGGCAAGGTGATACAACCCCTTTAGAATACATGTTTAATCTCCGATTAGAAACTAGGGGTATAAATATCAACGGTGAAAACCTTAATCACCTTCGGTTCGCTGACGATATTGTACTGATTTCGGATAGCTTAGATAAGGCAGAGGCAATGCGGACACTATTAACATCTGCTTCACATAAAGTTGGGCTCAAAATAAACACATCTAGAACCCAATTTATGACAAATCTAGTCCCCAGCCCAAATATCTTAGTAGAAGGGAAAGAGATTTTCCAAGTTGCATCCTACAAATATCTAGGCCATGAAATTAGAATTAGCAGGGATAATCGTATTTGTGAGATCGATCGAAAAATTGGGCTGACCTGGGCCGCGTACGGAAAGGTTAAAGACTTCTTTAGTTCCGAGATCCTCATATGCCTCAAGCGTAAAGTATTCGACCAATGTGTTTTACCTGTATTGACTTATGGATCAGAAACTTTAACACTAACACAGAGATTAACTGACAGAGTAAGAGTAGCTCAACTAGCCATGGAACGTTTCATGTTACGAATTACAAGAGAGTTCCAAATGAACAAATACGACAAAGAACTAGGGTCAGTGTTGCAATAGAACGCATGATCTCTGTGAAGTGGAATTGGGCTGGACACGTAGCAAGGATGCCTAATGATAAATGGACAAAACGGATTATGGAGTGGCGAATCAGGCAAGATGCGTTTAGGAATAGAGGGCGTCCATCAAGTACTTGTGTACCCACTTTTTAATTGTTATCCGACTAGGAACTGGATCTCGTGGATTTAAACGAAAGTGACGACGAAATAAACATTTTCTGTATCGTGGATATATTTGACAGGCGAGCGACTGCCATCCAGTAAACAAACCTGTTGCTGTCGGATGCGAAATGCGTAAGCGTAGCCCCTACATATCTACCTACACGATCCGAGTAGTATTTTCAATACCAAAATATCATTTAAATCGGTCATGAAATAAAAATTTTAGAGAGGTGCTTCGCTTTTAAATCGGTCACTCTGTGTATAATTGTTTTCCTTAAAATCGCATCATATCTCAACCATCAAAGTTCCACATTAACCCGGTAGATGGTGTTAGTCTAGTAAGCAATTTCATTACATAAATATTAATATTATAAAATGTTCCTATATTCTATAAAAACATAGAAATAAAGACACCAAATAATTTCGTAATAAAATCTGGCAGTGTCACTAAAAACACCGATATGATGGTTGCAAGTGTTGGTAAAAAGCTATTCACTGTTGGTCCATTTGGAATATTCCTTACAAAGTCTAGACTTTATTACTTCAGTATTTCCTGCAACGTATATTTGATGCCCTTTTAGCTGATGACTTACGAAATAACTTTTCTTATTACAGACAACGCAGGAAAGCAGAAAGACTAACATAATTTGTTTTTATATTATAAAAATCCCTAGAGATAACAATTTTAGAAAAGTCCAAGTTGCCATGAAAAGGGTTATTGTGTAACATCATTTACAATAACGATCCTATTAGAGTTCAGAGATATTTGAGTAAAAATCACAGAAAATGTGTAGGAAAGTTCGTAACTTAATAACCAATGTGTAACTTTTTCTTAATAAAAATTGATATCGGCTCCTACGTAAGAAAACACTTTTTTAATATACTTGTACAACGTTTAATCAAGTTTATTGTCTTGAACCTCCTCATTGATCAGAATTTTCTACATCATTTTAATGGAAAATGTTTATCTTTAAATACAGATATATAGAATATTATAAAAACTGGTGAAGGTTCATTATCATCAATAATAATAATAAACTTTATTACTCAACAGAAAAAGTCTATTTAAGGACCAAAAGTGTACATAAGTAGATATACCAGTAGCAATAAATATATTTATTTTACAAAACACTACATTGAGAAAGAAGTTTGTACATATTTTTGAATGACAACTGAAATATATAAATATGTCAACAATAATTGTTATACAAGCTACACATACGATACAATGAGGAATGTTTAAAATGATTTATTTTGAATATTTCAACAAAAAATAAGCATATTTTGCCTGGTAAGTGATGGCGCTCTAAATTGTATTTTCGCAAGAAATGCAATATCGTCTACAAATATATTTATTAATAGTTTATAAAAGTAGGTAACTACAATCTAAGGTTTCAATGTTATAATCAATATACGAACTAGTTACATCACCAAACATATACACTCCCTCTACTCGAACGTGAAGACATCTTTGAAATTTTTCGATCATATCAGAGTACCTAAAATATAAAGGAGACCATATTTTGAACAAGAAGAATCCTTAGTGTTCCTTATTACAAACCCAAGTGTATATTGAGCACTTTTACACATATCTTCGATATGCATATCATTAACTATATTAATTCTAGCCATTGATGCTTCTGCCATTACGTAATCAAACATAATAGTATTTTGTTTACGAGAAAAAGGACATTACACAGCATTTGGCTATGCTAAATTGCAAAGCATTAACCAATGGCCAAGGCCAAAGCATGTTAATATCAGCTTGCATTTTCAAACAATTACGTGTATTATCAATTTGCATAAAAAGCTTAATGTCATCTGCATACATAAATAAATTCGACTTAACAAATGTTATATCATTCACGAACAATAAAAACAATACTGGGCCCAGGTTGCTGCCTTGCGGCATGCCACTGGCGCTATAGTAAGTTATAGAGCAGTAATTGTTTACATTCATATATTATATCATCTGTTATCTGTTAGATAGGATCTTAAATAATCAATAAAACTGTCGGTAAAACACCACAGCTTTAATTTTTTATCTAATAACTGATGATTTAGTGTATAGAATGTTTTTGTCATGTCACTATTACATCAACTTGCTTATGCTGATCGATATTTTCAGCCAAATACTGGGCAATATTGCAAGGATTTGACGTAAATATTTGATCATAAATATTACATTCAAGTGCTTTGGCGGGGTGGAAAAAATGCATATAGGTCTGTAGTTGCTAATATCACTCTGTTCACTCTTTTTAAATACAGGACATATTCTACCCTTTAACCTCTCCACAATAAAGTTGTGAGAGGTTACTAAAATTGGTTCAAAAACGAAAATTGAGATAACATCAAATCTTTACGTTTTGAGTTCCTAGGAACCCAAAAATGTGGTTTTTGAAAAATGTCTGTGTGTGTGTATGTGTGTTAGCACGATAGCGCCGAAACTACTGAACCAGTTTGAATGAAACTTTGCGTGTGCGTTTCTTTAGTGCCCCAGAAGATCTGAAAAAGTTTTGGTTGAAATCGGATTACGTTTAGTGCCATTTTGACGCAACAAATTGTTTATTTTATAATTACTTTCAATTTGCAATGGAACCATTGAAAAGCAGTTAAATTTCTAATTTCAACGATATATCACACTTCCACCCTTTCGATTTGGTTTCCGTGAAAAAAATTAAAAACAAAGCAAATTTGGCATAGATCGCATTTCGGATGACATGATCGATGCGCGTAGCCGTTACGTCGTGAAACTCGTCACATTACGTGTCAATTCACGTTTCTTCGCTCCTCTAGAAGTAGAGCGGATTACGTTTAGTGCCGTTTTTAAATATATATACAGACAAATCGAAGAATTAAACTACAAATATTCCTCTAAAATCTAGTAAAATTACTGAAATGCTAATGTTTCATTTAACAAAGTCAGCCGCGAGCGATCGCATTGCGATGAGCAAATTTTGACAATTGTCATTGTTATCGTTTGTCATCCGATAACGTTGGTGTCATGTTATGTTAATAAGATTTCGGCATATTTGTAACTTTTAGTTGATTCACAAACTTTAAAGGTAGATGTAACAATATCAATATCATATGCTTTCTGTACCTTCGTTGGTGAATTTATTATAGATTATTACTTTACCAATTTTCAGTTTGTTACTTTACAAATCTGTAGTATTTAGGATAACTAGACTTTCTTAGTCGTTCAAGTGATGTTAAAGTTGTTAATATCCTAATAGTATATTATTCAACGAGCGATAATGTAGGTAATAACTCGCATAGATGATTGTAAATTCATTAAGTTGCGGGTTTTTTGCCCCGGAAGATCTGAAAAGGTTTTGGATGAGATCGGATTACGTTTAGTGCCGTTTTGTCACATAATTTAATGCTCTTTTCGGCTTCAAAGATCCACCGAGTGGGGAGGTTCCAACCGCTTCCAGTAGCTGCCGATTTTTTTCCATACAGACGGATATTGGCTAGTTCTAATGCTAAAGTGGAAAATAAATATAAGCGGTGCGCTCAAGTATTCAACGCATCCCTTATATATGTACCCGGGTATGCTATCAATTCTACTAACATTGGAACACCAAAGTAAATTTTTCAAAAAGTTTGCTACGTTAGTTGTTAGTTGTCTTAGAAAGTTATTTGAGATAAAAGTAACATCAATTTGGAATGGGCGATTAAAAAAATTTCTATAATGAAACCGGCAAAACGTGGAATATTGTGAAAACCTTGGTGGAAATACTATAAAAACTAAAGAAATAAATTTAAATATTAACAATAACGATAACAGCAAAGTAGCTAATTATTTTGTTGGTTCTGGTTGCCGATACTAAAAAGAAACATTTTCGTTACAATGTGTCTTAATAAGAAGGTAAGAAGAACTTTTGGATACTTGGATTACTTACTTTGGATACTTGGATATAAATGACAAGTTAAGATGGGAGCCGCATATCAACCACGAATGTCACGTGATCAGAGTTTACTTAGTCAATTTTCAATTAAAGAACACGCTATATTTATAGGACGTTCTTAAGGTATACGGCATGCTATGTACTAGCATATTCCCATATGCTTTTCAACATTCTGGTAAGGGGTACAGCTACTAATTTCGATATAATATTCAAAAGAGGATCATTAGGCTCCTATTCAATATAAATCCATGAGACACGTGTAAGCCTAAAACTAATTTAGAAGAAAATATTTTCCCTTCCTTGCATTTTATTTACAAATTTTTATTATATGTTAGAAGTAACAGTAACAATTTTTCAACAATGGCCAATATATTTGTATATACAGTAATTTTACTTCCACGTCCAGTGAAAGTATAGCAACGCAAAAAAATATATTTTTTTTGCTTAAAATGTCATGAAACGTCGAGATTTTAAATTTGAGCGAAAAAAATTTTTTTGTCGGTCTGTCTGTCTGTCTAACTTTTTTGTGCGCACATTTACTCTGGAACCGTTTATGATATTGCCTTAAAATTTGATACACTTATGTATTATAATGAGATCTGGAACTAGATTATATTTTGATCGAATTTCGTTGAAGGGTTGGGGGAAAGAGTCCATAAAATTGCAATTTAGGGCATGTACGAAAAGTCAAGATCTCAAATTTTTTTGGACATCAGCCACCCCCCCACTATCACCCCCAATACCACCCCCGCACTATTATGAAATTGAGTAAAAGAAATTAAAATGTGATTTAGTGTGTATAAGAGGACGAAACGTCTCAAAAAAAATTGTTTTGCGTTAACCACTCCCCTCTACCACCCCCATTCCTACCCCACCCTATTACTATATATAGTAAAATTAAATTGGGATTTAGTGTGTATACGAGAACCAAGAGCACCTAAAATTTATTTTGGTATTAGCCACCCCCTCTACCACCCCAATGCCGCCCCCACCCTATTATTAAAGGGAGTAAAAAATTAAATTGGGATTTAGTGTGTATAAGACTTAGATACAAAATCTGGATGTGGAAGTAGTGATTCCTTGGGCAGCGGTTTTTATGTCTGTATGCAATTTCTGCTTCCTATTAGAACTGGTCGATAAAATATATGTACGAATCTACAAAAAAGTTCTTGTAATCGTTGGGATAATTCTACTAAAAAGTTGGTGAAAAAGGATTTTGTTTAACAGACAGCCGAGTCAAATGCTGTGACGCAATCAGATATGTTATACAGTGAATGGAGGATAACTGTACTAATAATGCATGTGCTACAAATCTTGTATAAAGATGTTATTAATAGTAAAAGAATCCTAATTTATTCATTCAAAAACCACCAAGTGTGAATAGAGGTTGCGGCGGTTGAATTTCCCCCACCACTCTACGTTTAAGCCACGCCCCCTTTCCTCGTAGGAAATTCAAACACTATAACTTAAGTCATATTTTTTCAGGCCTATATTTTCACTAGCACAAATTTTCTACGATTTTGTATGTTTCTGTATGTCTCAGAATATACCAAAATAGTATAATATAAGTTAAAAAATAGAATGTTAATATCGCACTGGGAAAAGGAGGCGTAACTTAAAGATGGAGAGGTGGGGGCAGTCACAACCACCGCTATACCTACTCATACAGTTTTAGCATGACAGTTAGTAGTAACTATAGAATTGAAAAAGATATTTGAAATAGTAAATAAATATTGAACTCCATAGTCCACTGAAACGCAGATTATTCTTTGAGAACGGTTTCTCCTCTTCTTAGCTGATCCACTAATAAAAACATCCTCATTTGGAATGTTATTTCCACTCAATACACCCTGCGAAGAGAACTTGCCCGAATTTCATCCGATACAAGATACTCTTAAGTTCAGTAATGAATACTGATTATTTATACTAAATTATTTTAAATTCTCTTTTATAAACCAGAGGCAGTATCAACATGATTTAATTGAAACCGGAAGCTCTTTAGATTAAGTTTTGTTACACATCTAACATTTATATGTACGTTCCCTTAATCTAGGCCATATTTTAATAATAAATCCTTTGTTCAGCAGCAGACAATTTTTAAAGCTTAGCAAGATATTTACGTATAAATTTATATTATATTCCATTACATGTCAGTGTTGACGAAAGCAGAATGTCTATTGACTCAATAAGCTGGCGTTTATTTAATTATATGCTTCGTTTCATCTAATTTTAATAATTCGACATGAAATATGTCTTTTTACATTATCTGCCACATTTTAAGCGACAATATTAAAAAATTGGTTATGAACAAGTATTCAAAAGGAACATTCCATTATAAATCAGTTGAAAATGTTTTAAATTTTAACTAACTTGAAGAACATAATAGTACAGCAGCAATAAGTGAAAAAGCACCTTGAGATTAAAGTTAAGGTAAAATATTTTAGACGTTGTTTCACACTTATCTCATACATTTAACATTAATTTAGGACAGCAATACTGTTGTTATCAAAAAAATTTAGCATAGTTGCACAATAGTCAAAGTGTGGCTGGATTATTGTTTTATAAACTGTCATACTTGTCGCTATTGATAAATATTTTGAAACTCTACTAAAGAAAGATAGTTTTTTTGAGATTTTTTTGAACGTGTATAAAATGTTCTTCTAAACTTAAGTCATTACTAACTATGAAACCTAAATATTTAATTTCCGTTACCTGCTCAAGTTTATTATTCGCAAAGATTATATTAACATTAATTGTATTTAACTTGTGATAATTGCATTTTTTTGTACAAATCATTGCTTTGGTTCTACTTATATTTAATTTTAATTTGTTAGTATGAAGGTATGCCGAAAGTTTGTTAGGTTCAATATTAATTTTTTCAATGGCAACATTAATATCATTATGAACCATTACAATCAAGGTGTCATCAGTAAACAGATTAATAAAATCGCAGTTAATAGACAGATTTAAGTCATTAAGATATACAGGGTGTTGCATCATGAGAGGGACATAGCTTAATAGGAGGTAGAGAACATCAGTGGTAACCGGAACCTCCCATAGAAATGTCTCATTGGGCCTTCACTACGAAGTTACAGGGCGTTTTATAATTTTTGGCCAAACCTGTTTTTTGTCATAACTTTGACAGGAAATGAAATAACGGATTCATATTTGGTACGGCTAATGTACTAACGAGCCCCAAGAGGTACATGTATAAAAAAAAATATATCCAGGTCCGGACTCACTATAATTTATGTTTCTTCTTTGCATCAATAAAACATCACCCTGTATATATTTTTTTGAAATTTCGATACGATATTCGAAAAGAGCAAGAAAAAACAAACAAAATGGCCTATTTCATTTTTTTGTTACACCTTCGTGGTTATTTAAATACGTTGTTAAATGTGCAAGAAAATGGATTACAGAACCCTATTAAATGAGAGGCACGTGAAATAAATAGTTTTATAACTAAAATTTGCAAAAATTCTATTGAGCCTAGGTGGTCTGGGTGAATCCTAATTCCGGCACGTTTTAAAGGTCCATTTTGGTAAAAAACTGTGGTCCTAATAAGTAATCGGGTATGAAATAACAACATTTTTAATCAATCACAGTAGGCTTGTTCAAAGAATAAAAGTGACAGATAATTTAAACCATTTAGGCCTAAGCAACCAGTTACTTTGATCAAGAAAATCATCAACATTTTATACTTAATAAAAATTGGAAAAGAGAACAAACTAAAATCTAAATAAATAAAATATTTTCCATTCAATTAACAATAAATAACAAAACAATAACTAAATGTGTTTAAAAATAAAACGTAATTGACACTAAAGTAAATTTTCAAAATGTCCTCCCCCACATTCTGTGCATTTTCTTGCGCGTTTAGAAAGGTCACCAATTGCTCGACGTATCATTTCTGGATTATTCCGTATTTCGTCGCAGGTTGTAACGATGCGCTGGATTAAATGTTGTCTACTTTCAATTTCAATGCTATAAACCTCGTTTTTTAAGTGGCCCCATAAAAAGTAATCACAAGGGTTACAATCAGGAGATCTTGGTGGCCATTCATGTGGACCCCCGCGTCCAATCCATCTATTAGGATACACATTGTTTAAGTGTTCTCTTACTTGAAGGTTAAAATGTGGTGGGGCCCCATCATGCTGAAACAACATGCCTCTTATACCGATATTTTCTAACATATTCGGTAAAATGTTTTGAAGAAAATCAAAGTAAATTTTACCATTCAATCTTTCTTCAAAAAAATGTGGCCCTATCAAATGTCTATTCACAAGTCCGACCCAAACATTTACAGAAAACCTGTGTTGCGAACGACGTTGGCGTACCGCATGTGGGTTTTCCTGTGCCCATTTATGATTATTTCGTGAATTGTTTACTCCATCCCTTGTAAATTGTGCCTCATCCGTAAATAAGGTTCTGTAAATGACTGGGCGATGGTTAGACAACCAATGACAAAATGCCAGGCGGGGGATATCGTCGCCTTGTTGAAGACGCTGTACCTGCTGGATATGATATGGATGGTAACGTTCTCTTTTTAGGGTTCTCCATACTCGCCAATGAGGAATACCAGTTGCCAAACTGATTCGTCTAGTGCTCATATTTGGGTTTTCTTGAACTACGTTTATAATATTGTTTTGTTCCTGCACACCTTGTTGTAAAACACGCTCCACAACTGCAGAATTAGGAAATTTTTCGTGTTGTCTTGCATACTGGAACACCGTACTAAAGGTTTTATGATTAGGGCATCGACGACCAGGAAAACGCAGCCGATATTCTCTTTCCGCCGACCTACCATTTCCATTACAGAAACCATAGATGAATATTATGTCAGCATATTCCACGTTTGTAAATTTTACTGGCATAGTTAAAATATTTTCACAAGTTTTCACTAACTAAATGCGGATTATTGACACATTAAATTACTAACAAACAATTATTCAACTGTTTAGGAGATTTCTTTTTATTATCTGTCACTTTGAACAAGCCTACTGTGATTGATTAAAAATGTTGTTATTTCATACCCGATTACTTATTAGGACCACAGTTTTTTAACAAAATAGACCTTTAAAACGTGTCGGAATTAGGATTCACCCAGACCACCTAGGCTCAATAGAATTTTTGCAAATTTTAGTTATAAAACTATTTATTTCACGTGCCTCTCATTTAATAGGGTTCTGTAATCCATTTTCTCGCACATTTAACAACGTATTTAAATAACCACGAAGGTGTAACAAAAAAATGAAATAGGCCATTTTGTTTGTTTTTTCTTGCTCTTTTCGAATATCGTATCGAAATTTCAAAAAAATATATACAGGGTGATGTTTTATTGATGCAAAGAAGAAACATAAATTATAGTGAGTCCGGACCTGGATATATTTTTTTTTATACATGTACCTCTTGGGGCTCGTTAGTACATTAGCCGTACCAAATATGAATCCGTTATTTCATTCCCTGTGAAAGTTATGACAAAAAACAGGTTTGGCCAAAAATTATAAAACGCCCTGTAACTTCGTAGCGAAGGCCCAATGAGACATTTCTATGGGAGGTTCCGGTTACCACTGATGTTCTCTACCTCCTATTAAGCTATGTCCCTCTCATGATGCAACACCCTGTATAACGAACAAGAGTGGTCCAAGTACACTGCCTTGGGGTACACCTACATTAATTGATATTGCACCTGAAATCTCATCGTTAACTTTAGTGCATTGTAGTCTATTAGATAGATAACTTTTACATCGTTCTAACACAGTTCCATCTATGCCATGATATCTAAATTTATTTATCAAAATATTTCTATCGATGGTCTCGAATACTCTTTTAAAATCCAAGTACTGCCGCCACATATTTATTGCCATCAATTTGATTAATCCAGTGACCAATAGTCAACTGAAGTGCTGTTTCACAAGAATGCCTAGCTCTAAAGCCAGATTTTTTACTTATAAGTAGATCATTATAGTTAAAATAGGCGGATAATTGAATATAAACGGCTAGTTCCAATATTGTCAATATCAAGGGGTGGTAGGATATTAATGGGTCTAAAATTACATGCTGTATTCGAGTTTTCTATTTTTGGAATAGGAGCAACTGTGCTAGTTTTTAGAGCTTCAGGAAATTGACCTTTAGACAAACTAGTATTAACAAAGTGTAAAATTACATGTCCTATACCTAGAAAAATACATTTTAAAGTTCTTGAATTTAATATCAAGTCCGCGCTAGATTTATTATCTAAAGTGGTCTAAGTTCGCTTAAATTCAGTAGAGAAAAGTAATTAAATTTAGATTCAATATTTGCTTGATGGCCATTGATTAGCATCTTTTTTAATTTTAACATATTAACCATTTCATTTCAGTTTTGTGTAAAAATTTCCCACCGTCTATGTTTTTGATTATTATTACAGTTTTTAAATTTCTTAAATGTTACATCTCTTTCTTTGGATTTATTTTTAATTGTACATCATTCCATGGCAGATTATTATAATTATTTTCAATGGTTTGAATTGGTGCTATAATATTTACCACATTCTCATAGCTGATGATATCTAAAGAGTTGGCCAATGATGATTCATCAGTTTTTCTCATTTGCTAGGTACTATGGTCAAATAAATGAAGTTGTTAGAATGGATAACTCGTAATTGAAAAACTGTCTTGCATCTCGAGCGATATTATCCAAGGAGATACAAGCAAGCATTCTCTGTGGTAAAACACGCGAATCTACATGGTGAGCCTCATCAGTAATAACAATTTCTTTTTCAATACTTTCATGGTTACTGCTTGGTCTGATTTCAATAAAGTTTCATCTTTAAAAAGTTTACCGGTAAGTTTATCGTGAATGGTTCTTCCAATGATGTAAGCATTTTCTGCAGTAACTTTGTTTTCACTATTCGTAATGCCGTTGAAAATATTCCATAAATCACTTGAAGAACCAGTAAATTGATTTTGGTCTATAAAAAAATTGGATTATTTATTTCATATCTTCGAAACCTCTGGCCATCCTTGCATCAGTTAAATCGGTATGTTGTTCACTACCAATACGTGAAACATTCGTAGCTAATAAAAATTGTAATTTGGGAATTCTTTATTCCAGATACATAGCAGTGGAAGATATAAAATTGATCTTGACGATTATTATAATTCTCACCCATTCTGTGGCAACAACGTTACGAAACAATGTTTATATCTGATGAGAAGCGCCCTCTTATTGTCTCCTAATTAATCTTTCTAAAAAAACGTGACGTAGCTTTCAAGGATGAAATGCATTTAACCTAGGGGAATCCTGAAGGATGGCCATTGAAAGCAAACAAGTTTTTATTTTTTATACAAGACCGCGATTAGATTAAGAATGATGATTATGGCCTGCACATTTCTCTTCTCCTCACCGTTCTGTCTCAGTTGAGATCGTCAGTAAAATGTAAACAAGCTGATAGATTGATTAAAAATTTAAACTAGACAGATTACAATATGATTTGAATGTATTCACGTTTTAATGCATCAAGCTACGGCCATTTGTAAATTTTAGAAGTGAAACAGGGTACTAATAGGTCTGAGATCTTTTAGAACAAATTAAATTAAGGCTTACAAAATTGATTTAAAATTTGACTCTATAAATTCGTAAATCTAACATTAACAGCTTGTTAAAATACTTGTTTTGCAAACTAAAATGAACGGATCTATTGATAGTTTGAAGTGAGACATCCAAAGTAAAGCTTACTTTTGAATAATCAGGCGTATATGTTAATTTTTGCAAATTTATCACTTCTTTGCACGAATATTTTGATCAATGCCGATTTCTTTCATTTAAATTAATATCTCAGTACTGTAAATTAGAATGATGTTCTTAATGGGGATGATATCGATATTGCACTTGAGAATTTTTATGATGTAATGTATATTGCTGTAAATTTGTTCGTTCCTTGAGAAAGTTCGGATCAAGTAACTTTCCTATTTGATTTTCACCATATCTTAAGCAACTTAAATTAATGAAAAAATAGCTCATACGAGATTCAAGGAAACGAATAATTTAGCAGACTATCAATATTTTTCATACCTTAGACATGAATGTAGGACGAATAGCAAAGGATGTTGTGCTAAATATAGAGAAAAAATTAACAGGAACTTAATTAATGAGCCATCCCTTTTTTGGAGGCGTGTAAGTAATTTAAGAAATTATCCTTCAAATATGCATCTTAATAATGAACAAAGTAGTGATGGTTACTCTTCAGTGCATTTTTTTGCGAAGCATTTTTCTTCAGTTCATTCTGATGAAAAGAGTGCCAATCCCAACTATATAATTAATAATGTCATAGATCTAAATAGCTTTAACATATCATTAAAATCTAAATTATCTTTCGGCCCCGATTGGTTACCTGCTTTGCTCTTGAAAAATTGCGTTAGTACTCTGGCTAACCCTTTACATCTTTTATTTAACTTATCTCTGAGAACTTCAACTTTTCCAAATTATTGGAAAAAAAACCGCTGCCCAAGGAGTCACTACTTCCACATCCAGATTTTGTATCCAAGTCCTATACATACTAAATCCCAATGTAATATTTTACTCCCATTAATAATTGGGTGGGGGTGGCAATGGGGGTGGTAGAGGGGATGGCTAATGACAAAATAAATTATAAAGGCTCTTGGTTCTCGTACACACACTAAATCCCAATTTAATTTTTTACTCCTTTTAATAATAGAGTGAGGGTGGCAATGGGGGTGGACGTGGAAGTAATAGTTTCATAACTCCTATTCACAAATCTGGAGAAAAGGAGGATGTAAAGAATTATCGTTTAGTTTCAATTGTTTCAATTCAATCTGAAATATCTAAACTCTTTGATAAGTTAATTTCAAGGTGTTTGGCTTGGTGATCGAAGCATATAATTGTTCCAGAGCAACATGGCTTCTCATTAGGGAAATCGGCAACAACAAACCTTCTTTGCCATCAGAATTATATTTTGAACGCCTTTGAAAACTGTACTCAAGTTGATAGTATATATGTAGTATATGTATAGGCTGTTAAGTGGCGTACAAAGGCTTGCTTGCCTGTGCGCCACGGGGGCTATAAAAACTGCTCCTACGGCTACACTTGAGGTCCTCTTGGACCTGCCACCCTTACACGTATTCATACAAGGCGGAGCTCGGTCAGTGATGCACAGGTTAATGCAAGGCCAAACATCAATTAGCCAGCAACACGGGACGGAGTACCAGAAGTTATACTCGGAGATGGGGGCAGATCCCATTCTACGCATGCCCATGGATGTAATGGTCCCAAGGTATAACTTCAACAAGAACTCTCAGACTTATACCAGGCAGGGAGGATTGGAAAAACGGTCCTCCCATAACAGCACAAACAGTCTGGTACACTGACGGCTCCAAGACAGAACAAGGAGTCGGAGCCGGGATTTACGGGACAAGGTCAAAAGCCAGTATCCCGATAAGTCTAGGGAAATACGCAACGGTGTTTCAGGCTGAAGTGATCGCCATACACTGTTGCGCAAGGGAGATAATAGGTCAAGGCACTGTTAATCAGTCGATTCCCATTTTCTCTGATAGCCAAGCGGCAATAAAAGCAATCAGTTCCATGCAAATCAACTTAAGATTGGCGTGGGACTGCTTGACGGCCCTTACAGAGCTGAGAAGTCAGAACAGAGTGGCCCTAGCATGGGTACCAGGACACAATGGACACAGAGGAAACGGAAAGGCTGACCAACTGGTCAAGGAAGGCGCACTTGAAGCCCCAATAGGACCCGAGCCCTTTTGTGGCGTGGCAAAGCCATGCATACGAGCAGCCATTAAAGAATGGTTGCAAAATAAATCTCTGGAATGGTGGACGAATCTCCCAAGACAGAGACAGGCCAAAGAGTTCATTAAAGAACGTTCGGCCAAATTTACGGAAGATCTACTAAGCCAGAATAGGAAGGCCATCAGAGTAATAGTAGACCTTCTAACTGGCCACTGCCAGCTCAATAGACACATGAGTCTAATGGGCCTGGCAGAGGACGCAACATGTAGGTTCTGCCAAGAGGAAGAGGAAACCTCAGTTCTCGTATTGTGCCACTGTGAAGGTCTGGCGAGGCTGAGGTTCCAAGTACTCGAAAAAACCAAGGGCGGACAGCTATACAAAAGGGCCTTTATCAAAGCTGTGGAGTCTAATACAAAGGACAACGCTGGATGATTTACTATAAGGAAGATATTCTGGGAGCATCACAATAGACCTGAAAAGGTCGCGGTGGTAGAGGCTAAATAACCGGCTCCTTTGTTAATCTAATCTAATCTAGTCTAATAGTATATATACTGATTTCTCAAAGGCGTTTGACAAAGTCAATCACAATTTACTAATGAATAAGCTTCAAGCACTTGGAGTAGGTAAGGGAGTTTTAGATTGGATTAATAGCTTCGTATCTGATAGGATTCAATCGGTAAAAATTAATAATTATTTATCAAATGCAATTGATGTCCTATCTGGAGTACCACAAGGGTCACATTGCGGACCAATTTCATTTAATTTATTTATTAATGATATTGGCCAGATGTTTAGTCATTCAGAGTATATTCTTTTCGCCGATGATCTAAAAATATATACGTCAATATCTCGAGATAGTGACTCTGACATGTTGCAAGTTGATATAAATAGTTTCTATGCATGGTCCGTGGATAATGCCCTTGAAATGAATACTTCCAAATGCTAGTGCATCTCTTTTTCTAGAAGTACATTAACAGAGCTGCTCTATCGGAGTATAAAGTTAATGGTATGGCTCTTAATAGCGTCGAAGAAATCAGGGATTTTAGCATTGTTGTGGATAAGACACTACCATTTAGAAGCCATATCAAAAAGTTGACATCTGAAAGTTTTAGGAATCTTAGATTTGTACTTAGAAATAGTAAAGATATAGCACTGAATAGAATAAGATTGGTTTATTCATTCTTTGTTATGTCGGGTCTTGAATATGGATCTGTAGTATGGAGTCCCTTTTACCAGTATAGTATCGAAATGTTGGGGAGGGTGCAAAAGAAGTTTCTTAGACATTATGCTTTTAGACTGGGATACATTATTTAATATATAACCTACAATTTTTGAAGAATCGTCGAAGACGCTGATTTGGTATTTGTGTACAAATTGCTAAATGATAACATAAACTGTCCTGAACTCTTTCAATGTCGGATTAAGAATGAATAGAAATAGACTATTGTTCTACGTTCAGTCAATGCAAGAAATTAGGGTTATAACAGTCCATTGGTGCGTTTGCCAAAAGAATATAACAAATGCTCATTAGATATTCTTAGTTTATCTATTAATTTATTTAAGAAAGCATTAAAATGCATGTCTGAACGTGAATACAATTAATTAATTGTAGATGTTGACTTCTAATATTCATTAGTCTTATTATTGCCCTTATATCTTATTTGGTTGTATTATATTTTTGTTATATATTATACACAGATTTATGTACTGTAGAATTTTCCTTTTTTTTTCTATGTTGTTAATATTATGATCTTTTTAAGAATTCATGAAATTATACTTCTCATTTATTAATATTTTGTTGTATATGTAATGGATTATCTGTCAATAAACTAGACTAAACTAAAATAGTTTATTTATAGAAAGATATTAGATTTTCTTGAGTTTGCGTTCAAAGTTAAATACAAAAGGAAAACTATGATCCCGTACAAGCTATAAATGAAACTAAATGAAATTAAAGTGTATAATACAATATGTGCAAAATTTACATGATCGGTATACCGGCGTGCACATGACCGCTGGCGGCGCCGTCCACCGGCGGGCTTCCTGTAGGCCTCGGTGGGCCTCTCAAACTTTTTGTGTGCCGTTGGGGAAGTTGCCCAACGTTTGTAGCCCCCAGGGTGTAACCTGAAACAAGTAAACAATTATTAGTATAAAAACTGGCGTGGGCACAAGTTGTAATTATTTTAATTAGAAATGTGAGTGAGTAATGTTTTGCATTGTTTTATCGCGGCATTCTGAGAACCGCCATGCATTAGGGGAATATAAAATAAACTGCCAACTATTAATAATAACCGACTTTAATCAATTAAGCGTGAATGTACAAACATATGAAAAACACATTATGGAAATCACCTACGTGGAAAGCGTGTATTAGATTACGTAATACTTCTTTCGGGTAGAAGCTTAATGCATATTCAATGATTTGGCTCCTGATTTGAAACAATTTCCAAAAAAAAAAAATAAGAAAGAAAAACTGTGAGCGTACCTCTGAGTTGTTAAGATAGGTTCGATTCTACGGTCTGAATCTGCATATTTTTTAGGCATCATGGAGAATAATAGTTGACGAAAGCAGCATAGCATTTTAGGAACAGCTCTTTCTGAAAGTAAAGATGAAATGTATCAACTGACCTGACCCAAAAGGAACAGCAATAAAGCGCTTTGATTTTAACAAACAAAATATTATAACTAGAATGATGTTTTTTCATCACCTAAGATTATTACCACGCAATATGATCACAGGTCTACAAATAAAACAAATGACAAGGAAGAAACTGAAGAATTCCTAAACAATCAGCATTTTACTCAGCAGAGCAGAAATATATGAAGGCCTTACGTCTATATATTTAAATAATCATAATCTAGGAAATGAAACAAGTGAGTTAGAAGCATACCTACCAGACAAAGAACGTAACTGTGAAGTTTCACTGGTTACGAGGAAGTGAACAAGAATATCTTAAAATTGAAAACTTTGGCGTGGCAAGTCATTTTTCTAGGACTCAGTTTACACATGGTGGTGTAATAATAATAACAGGAAAACCCTTAGAATGTTACCCCTCGCCAAGTTAGTCTAGTGCAGGTAAAGACCTATTTGGATATGTAGTTTTAAATATTTCTTTAACTTCACGCATTGAACGGCCACCACAATACCACTTAATTATCTGGATTTTTTCGGTAACGTGATAACCATTCATTTCATTAAATTAAGAATGTAAAATATTCTAGAAAACAAACGTTTATACGCTTCTGCTCAAAGTATAATAAATGTAAATACCTTCATATAGCATGCGATAATCCGCGGCCGTCTCTATCGAGCCTACATCATTTTCATTGTTTTGCATCGTTGTGCATTCAATCTGCTTAGCACCTGTGAATATCGTGTACAGTAAACGCTACGAGTTTTGTCGAGCGGTGGGGACTGTAGGGGAATATAGTTGAGCTATTCTATAACGGCACAGACCACTGGCACTATTTAGAATTTATATTACACCAATTAGGATAGCGATGCGTACGCTAGGTCTGTACTACTCCCTTTGCTCGTCATCACTCATGGCGTTTGCAGTACGTGCTTTGCTGCCGCTATCTATATCTAGTTTAGAAATTACACAAGTAAAACTATGTTTGAAAAAATCATTATTAACAATTATTGTAGAACATATTTCTCTAGAAGTAATGCGTATTATCCATGAGAAATAGTTTTAACAAGCACAAGACACGTAACCTGATAGATGTATCAGATCATGATATCTTTATTTGCAATTCTGATGTTTACAATGTGCACATGCCTTAATCTGTAACAATAGCAAAATTAACGAAGACAATGAAGTAATTGTGTATATAAAAAATACACTAACTTATAAATACTAGAAAGTGTATACAAATAATAAAGTAATACGTTTGCATATTGAACTTGACGGTAAAACCATTATTTTAATTTGACTTTTTATAGATTATCTTGTCAATAATTATTTTTCCACACCACACATTCAACTTCAGTTTTAACTCTAACTTGCAACCATACGACGTATTTAGTAAATTCATACTATACTCATGATAATAAATAATGTACGTATAAATGGTTATATCGTCGAATTTAGTTTTATTCCTTTCTCAATGCTTAATGTAGCTTGTAATAAAACGGATAATATATAGCTATCATTACAAACATTGTTGTAAGTTTTACTGCCTGGTCAGGCGTACAAATTTCAGCTAGGATTGACCTGGAAATTAAAGGTTTTAAAGTTATACTATAGTTAGCATTAAAATTTCGTAGCTAGTTTCTTTATACATGACTGTATTATATAGCATTTCATCTAGCTCAAATGTGTGAATTAATAATCCATACATTTTACTTGACAACTAATTACTAATGAAAATAGATCATATGATAATGTAATATTATCTGTATCAGAAATTAATCTCCATCAAACTTTATAAAATATACAGGTATGAAGATTTCACTAAAATATTTTTGCCTCGCAAGCCTAGAGAAAAAAACAAGATAGATTCCTGAAAATTAGGTACGAAGACTATATACTACTTTTGTAGGAATTATAGTTTCGACCCAACAGCTGAATAGCCAGACACAATGAATTGATAGACGTAAAGATTTTCGGGAAAATTTGTTATAGAATATTTTTAAATTTAATACGAAGATAATACATACCAAACAAACGTTGGACAGGCTTTGGTCCAAATTAAAATGGCCAACTCCTATTGCTTGGCCGTAACAAGTTAAGTTAACAACTTAAAATACTTTTGTCGAGATGGATTTTAACTGACATCGAAAAGGAAGTGCTAGGTTTAGTACAAGCCAAGGAACATTGTAGACCATATCTTCACTGACACTATGTAAAGAGGAACTCGGGAAAATCATCTTAAAGGGCAGTGGACAGTTAAAAGGTCTGTTATCAGCCTTAATTCGGAATTTTCAAGTTCGAAAAGCCTTGTGGCATTCCTTGCCGAATAAGTTATAAACTTTTTCGTTTATCTTTGGCCTGGAAGACTTTTTCTAATCATTTCCCCATTTCTGGATCTCCTCTGTTATGTGTCCCTTAGCCAGGCTACAAAACGGTTCAGGTATAATGAATTGTGCTTCAGCTCCTTTTTTCGAGAGGCTGTCAGCAAATTCATTACCTTGTACTCCCCCATGCCCTGGCACCTACATCATGGTAACCTTGTTGTTGTTGGCCAGTTTCTTCAGGGATTGTCTACATTCTCAGGCAATTTTAGACTCGAAGGTATAGGACTTTAAAGCTTTTAATGCTGCCTGGCTATCTGATAGTATATAGATTTTTGCCCTTTTAATGCCTTTATTTAGGCATTCCTGGGCACACAGGTCTATAGCACAAATTACTGCGTGCGAGATGGCTGGAGAGTTACCGAGGGCTACATTTAGGCCCTGCTACGCCCACTCCTACCCCTTCAGCCATCTTGGATCCATCCTTACTCTAGATGCGTGACTCTTGTTTCAATCGCAGTGCCCCGATATTGTTCGTATGACGGCTTTGGATCAGCACGTCAAACGGACAGTCAAAGTCCTGTTTGATTGGCGTTGAGTCAGTGGGTTTAGTCATGGACTCCAAAAGGACTAACTCCAGATTCGTTAAGTGACCGACCAGATTACCTGGTTTAAATGTATGTGCTTGTTGCAGTCGTAGGCTAAGTGCTGCCTTCTTCCTCACATGCAAGTACAAAGGAAGCTGCTGTGGAACACGAGTACATTGCTCCTGTTGTCCCTAAACAGACAAAGCGTTGAAGTTTCTGCAACTTTCTTTGTGTTATTTTTTCTGCTGTTTTTGACCACTGTACACATGATGTATAGGTCACCATAGGTCTGACAAGCGAAAGATAATACCAATGTGTCATTCGCGGCCTCAGACCCAAAGTTTTACCGAACAGCCTACTGCCGCTGTTGGCTTAGTAAGTATCCTTTCCAGATGCGAGTTCCAGGTATGTTTTTGATCCAGGATTACTCCTAGATACTTAACTCCACTGGAAAAGTTTAGCATCGTTCCATTCAGCATAGGAGTTCTAAGATTCAGTTTTCTCCTTTTATTGGACGGAACAATAACTATTTTCCTCGGATTGACATTAAGCCCCTCTGATGAGCACCATTTGGATATTATGTTTAAGACAATTTGCATGAGGTTTGAGATCATAACATCAATTCTGCCTCTCACAGTCACGACCAGGTCATCTGCATAACTCTGGACGTTGAAGCCCGAATTATTCATTTTGTGGAGGAGATCATCGACCACCATTCACCACAGCAAGGGTGATAGGACTCCATCAAGTGGCGTATCATTTATATTTCCGACAGTATCTGGTGCTAGTGTAGCTGTGTAGTTCCAATAATGCACTATTCCACAGATAGCATAAAATATCATTTTGTCTCACTGACAAAGCATATTAAGACATTTTGTTCTATAAAATTAAAGGCTTAACTTTGGGAAGGGAACCGTTTCTCGAGGTTTGTAACGTTCCCACGGAAACATCCTATAAAATGCTTACTGTTTTACATATCACAATGGCGAAAGACGTGATATATGAATTCGTGTTAGAGAAAATACAAGTTGAAGATTTTTCTAAATTTAGGAATACTTCCCAAGGCAATTTATTTATCAAACTCATATTTCTCGTGGGATCTGGGCTACATCTTTTGAGACTCATAGTCCCACTGATGCGAAGATCAAGTCTAGAAAATTGTAGATAAATCATTGTTTTAAAATTCCCTTGTTGCATAGTTTATAAAAGTGTACCTCTTAACTTGATAGTAGAATAAATAATTGAGATGAATGCGGGAAGTCGAGAACCTACTTATGTAGGATGTGATTTAAATGTATAAAATAATCTAGCTTGCATAATTTAACTTATTTTCATAAGATAGTTATACAAGTCATTATAATGATATGGAATTTTTTCCATTTCTAATACCTTGTGGAAATACGTGGAATAATATAAGAAACATATAGTTTTAAAAATATGCGAGGAAAGTAAAATAGAAAACCTGGCAGCGAAAAAGAATGGCAAGACACCATTTCGTGGATGGCGTTGTCCATCGTCTGGATAGTGAGAGTTCGTTAAGTCAAAAATAAGTTTTTCTACTGCTGACTTTTTGCCATCAACGAACTACTTCGATACCTATTTATATTATTACAGAAAATTATCCAGTACCTATGAGAGTAAAGAGAATTAGAACGTTAG
The DNA here is from genome assembly GCA_963675555.1 of Leptura quadrifasciata. Lineage (NCBI taxonomy): Eukaryota > Metazoa > Arthropoda > Insecta > Coleoptera > Cerambycidae > Leptura > Leptura quadrifasciata. The sequence goes on from OY776677.1 coordinate 7,180,544, forward strand.
GCTACGTGACTTTAATAGTAGGTAGTTATTAACATTCTTTAAATTTTCAGTAAATGTATAGGTTGGAAATCTAGTAAGAAAATAAAGTAAAAACTAAAAAGACATTCTATTCACCCTGTATATTTAAATCGTTTACGTTTAGGACATATTTTTATATGAACTCTTTATCTTAAAATCATACAAGAAATCATCACTTAAAGTTTGTCCACGTACTTATTTAACATCTTGTACGGCCTGATAACTATAATAATGTTTTTGCTAATTAGGTAAAACATTTAGACTGGTTTATATTCATATATTGGTTGCCTGATGAATAAACCGATTTAATATTAAGTAGCAATTTCTTGAGCATGTAAAATATGTATGGAAAGGAGTAAACAGAATAGAGATATGCTTATTATTTACCTTCTCTTCCTACATAACCCAAATAAATTCAAGCACAAGTACAGAATGTCTGAAACAAACTTGTTGTCCTCAAAAGGACAATGGCCGTACAATTAGCTGTATACCTGGAAGAGTTAGAAATGCATTTTATCATACAATAACAGATTAACGTTTGCTAGTTAACTGTTTATTTAATTAAATCTCTTATGATTTTACTCCACTTCTTTCAGTGCAATACAATCTAAGGATAACATCGAAATATATATGCTATTTCTGCGCTTTGCCTTCTTTTTACAATAATATAATAATACAAGTACTACCTGGAGTTCCTTTTATTATAGTGGAAAAACTATATTATAATATTTAATACTTTAAAAATATCGGCGTAGATTAAATTTAATTTACAAAAAACTTGTAGGTATAAACAATGTAATGAATAAATATCGAGAGTTATTGCTAAGTGTAAAAAATTCTACTTTATTAAAATAATCTTCAAATGAAGTACCCTGTATTACAAATTTTTATCCAGTTCTTAGGAATGTTGCGATGATCCTCTTACTTCATACTTTATTTCGTCGGCCCTTTATTTTGACATGTAGATACGCCATGCATTAGAGATTAGAATTTTTATATATGTCAAATTAAGGCACTTAAAAAATTTATTTGCTTATATTTAAATTAAAGAGAGGTGGCCTGTATTTTAATAAATGAATATATTTGAGTGTTTCGGTTCGAGGTTCGGTACAACGTAAGCTGCAGTAACTCTCTATTTATTCTGAACTTGACATGTACGAAACCGATGTGTGCAAAACCTTTATCTCAAATAATAACAATTTATCGAAAATTAGATCACGCGAATTTCAACAATAATAAAGACAATAATTTATTCAAACCTAGCACTGGGAAAGGCGAAGTTTTCTGACAGAGGGAAGATCAATCAAATACCTTAACCTAGTTTCGGTTAGATTCATAAAATTTTCAAGACTTCGAACTATAGGTACCTCCCTTACTGTGATCCTTTAGAATAATATTAAGAATGAGTTTCGAATTTATATAAATCGATTGACAAAGTATGCATGGGTTCTACCTATGTTTTGTCCTTAAAAAAAATTGTGTCATCCAGTTTCTTCTTACATACAGTAAAAATAGTTTTTGTTTTCATATGTTTTTTGCGTAATAAACTTCTGGACGCCGTCGTGTGTTTATCATTATATTACATTTGACATGCAGGTGTTAGTTTTCAGAAAGTCGACTGTAGAAAGCAATTGTCAAGATGTGGAAATAAATTATAATGGTCAATTGAATTTTCACTTATAATATCACAAGAACTTAAATTATTTCCAGGAATAATTTAAGCTTGCGTGGTATTCGGTAAGAAAATTTCACACCACTTAACACCATAATTTGGAAAAAAATTATTAATCCAACCTGACATTTTAAATTAATTTCACTGCTTGTCAAGTTGGCCAGGGTATTGTTGTTTTTGACATATGTTGATTTGTCATTTTTGTTTAACCGGTTCTGTCACAAAGCTTAATTATTACTAGTTTAAAAGGTCTGTACGTTAAGTTTAATAAGTGTATAGCGAAATGTCGCGATTTGGTAAAGAAAATCAACAAGTAATTAGACAAGAAATTCAAAATATAACGCCAGATAACACCCGAAAATCAAAATCAAGTATATGAAAACGGTTTGTTGAATTTTGTGACGAAAAGTTGTATAATATTCATGAGTGTAGTACAGGTGGCTACTATATTGGAGGACTACGCATTTAATATGAAAAAGAAAAATTTTGAAGATTATAAGGAAAGTGTGGTCAAAGTGATGTGGAACTCTATTGCTAAGCAGTTACAAGAAATTTATTACGAAAAATATAAAATAAAATTTAATCCGTTTTCTGATGTAGAATTTGCGACCGCCAGAGCTGCACGCGATGCTAAGCGCAAAAAATTACAGAGAGACCCATTAAAAAGAAAAGTGAGTGCTTCAGCCTTAACCAGTGACGAATACAAAAAAATTATTGAAATGTGGGATGAAAATACTCCAGATGGATTGCAGCGTAAATTTTTTCACATAGTTTCACATGAGCTGGCATGGAGAGGAGGGGAAGGATATTCTGCGTGTATCCAATACTTCAAAGAAGAAACTGATAATTTCGGAAACCCAAAAGGTCGGATAGAATATAATCCAATATTCTCCAAAACCACACAAGGTGGTTCTAAAAAACTGTCGGATAGTAAATGGTTGATTACAAATTTCGACAATCCACAAATGTGTCCGGTTCGTTTGTTTAAGAAGTTGATGGAAAAAAGGGGAAATCTTATTCAGACCGACAGATTATTCTTAACACCAAACCCATACTGGAGTCAACCCAATTCGAAAGGATGGTACAAGAATAGTCCAGTTGGTAAGAACATTGTATCTTCATGGTTTAAATCAGCAGCCTCTGTTATAGGAATTGACACTAAAAAAGTAAAAATAACTAATCATTCTGCAAGAGCAACAGCTGTTTCGAAATTGGCCAAGGAAGGAGTTGGTGAACAACAGCTCATTAAAATTACTGGACACAGTAATAGTCAGTCAATCAAATCTTACTTACAATTGGACGTTGAACATCATCATCAGATGATTGAATCCATGAGGAGAATTTCATCAAGTACTAGCAAGTTTAATCATGATCAGAGCACAATGCAAAATAAAACAGAAAGTACCCAGATTCAACCCACCAATTCAAGCCAGCCCACAAACATTTATAATAATAATTGTGTTTTTAATATTAATAAAACCCATAATAATTAAATTTATTTCGTTATTATTTTGCTTGTTAGTCGATATCATTAGAGATTTGCCAGTAAAGATATTAGTTCAACATGAAATAAATTCCAAAAAAATCATATAGGTATATCCACCATATTTCGTTAAATAAAAAAAAATTACCAACTTTAGTTACACCAAATGCTAAAACTCAGATGGGTATTAGTTCAGTCTATCGCCCTTTCATAACTTTAGGTTACTAAAGGTGGTAGAAATGTATTTTTTGTTAAAGTAATCCATAACACTTCTAATTTAAAAAATATAATATTAACATGGTTTGTTGCAGTAGGTGGCCGTGATATAGGCGGCCATGCTTTTGACAGATGAGGTTTATATTGGTAAATTAGATTAAGTTACTGTATAGTAAACCAACAAACAAAGATATTTTTATGTAAAACATTTCTTGTAAGTATTTGCGTTAAACAATTTGAGAAAAATGGAATGCTTTGAAAAGTACAATTTATGTAAATACTGCAAAGTGTTGAGGCAAGTGCAAATATGTCATCCAAGATTAATATATTTAACGAATTTAATGAAAGATTGCGACCAGGAAGCGTTAGAGTCGAATGGTTTGTTTACGAAAATCCAAGAAAGTCTGCTGCAGATGTCAAGTAAATATGGCCTTTTGCGTAAAAGAGATTTGAACAAAATTGTTTCAAAATATTACATATATGTCTTAAAACACAGACATCTAATTAATTCGTCACCTTCCTATTCACCATTAAGAAGAGAGGATGGGTTAGAAGTCAAGCAACATTTAAATCTTAATATGTTTGTACATCCTACGTTTTTTGAATTATAAATTGTTAATGCATAATAATTTAACAAATTTGTGTTTTCTGTTTAATGAAACTTTATAGCGAATAATAAATAATAATGTTAATTCAGAAATTTTGCATTATTCACAGGTACATCTACATTATTTAATGGTTGTAGATCATATGTTTACTTTTTCAACTGTCAAAAAATTTTCACTTAAATATCGTGGCGCCTCGAAAAAATTTCCGGATTTTTTTTTAATTGCCATGGTAACTAGTCAAAATTAAGGTATCTTATTGGTTAATAAGTAGAGGTGTGAAATTTTCTTTGAAATTATTAGATATTTTATACGTAATTATATGGATTATACGTCCCACGTATCACTGAATCTAGGCTATAAGACGTATTGGCCCAATGTAAATTGTGCCAATATTTGAAACATAAGTTGATAGTCCGTCAGTTCAAACTACACCCACTCCTCCATTTTGTATTCATGCAACAACTTGACGGTGGTTTGATGGAGTTTGATGGGTCTATACCGATACCTGTTCATGATAGTTTGATGATAGCTTGATGGGATGGCGTTTGATGATTCTGTACTTATCTAATGTTGATGAGAGTTTGATGGCAGCTTGTTGGGGTTTAATGATAGCTTGAGCAGACACTGGAGGAGTGGGGATAGTCGGAGCTGACGGACTATTTACTCATATGCGATTCTATTGTAAAACTCATATAATTAAAATTTAAGATAACGTTAGAAAAATATGTATGAAATAGATAGGAAATACTGGTAGTTATAAGCAAATATATTATGTTATATCAATATATTATTTGATCAGTATTAGAAACATGGGTCCTTTATAAAATGTATATAGATATTTCATTTTACCAATTACAACTAGATGACGAGGTTCTTACGATAGTGGTGTTGCCATATTTCTATTAGAAGTTGGTCTAGTAAAATCTTTAATATTTTCTTAAATGCTTTATTTGTGAGGCCCGCTTATTTGGTGAGGCTATAATATATAAGTTTGCAGTAAAACTAACTGCGCAAAAATATTTTAAGTCTTCGAAGATGTAGAAAATCGTATTCAGACAACATTCAATACTACCCTTCTTCGCATTAATTTTACGTCTGTCATATTAGTATGTTGCTGGTAGAAAGGCGCTGGTAAGTACTTAAGGCAAGTCGATAGTTCATAAATTATGGGTCAAATTATCGGTACTTGTTGGTATAGTACCAATATATCTGAACTATATTGTCAACTACTATTATTGAAAGATATAATATGTTAAAACAATATTTATCCTGGTTTTGTATAGTGCTAGCCGTTCTATGAGTGAATGAATTACTTTATTTACTTCTAATATTCTATTTATTTTACAATTAATATGAATAAATTCATATAAAAATGTAAGCCTTATGTCTAACAAAAAAAAAACAGTAAGAGAATATGAAAGAAAATGATAAATAATGTATTAACATCACACATCTCTATATTTTATGGTTTTACATCTAAATCAAATAGTAGTAATTTACTTCAATAATATCTCCTCAATGGAAAGCCCTAACCTGTGCCTAAGTTCCTGAACTATATCTGAAGTTTATATAGTATTGGGTAATTTATTAAGCCGGACAAAGAATTCAGATAACAAGGTTTTCATATTTATTGACGTATATTTTGTTTTTGTGTTTTTTTGAAGAAAACAGTGAATTCAAATTAATCCGGGGTCCATGGTTTTTGTTAAAATATACTGTACAATAAAAGAGCAGTTCTTCTGTACGATTATAATATTGCAGCTGGCAGATTTTATAATCCTCTTAAGTCTAGAAAGAGAATTGAATTGACTAAATCACATTCATCCCCAATATGTCAAATGCATAAACAAGAAATAAAAATACTGATAAACTTGCTCAGATAACGTGACTTTACGGCTTTATGTGTCTATGTAATTTTAAAAAAATTTCACTGAGGTGACAAATAACGGGTATGTCATGTTTTTACCATTTGCGTGATGTATTTCTTTAATAAAACCGTTGTAATACAGAAAAAGTGCTAAAGCTTTATATGGAAGCAAGCGGTATTCATTCTGGCTGATGTCATTTTCATAGGAAAATAAAGTTCTGAATACATCTGTAGATTAATGTATTCACATTGTGATGAATGAAAATTCTGCAGATTTAACTTATAAATTTCAATTCTAATTGTTAGTGTTCACATTAAGCTAAATATTGGTAAAATAATGTACTTTTTTGTGTTTTCACGTGCTATTTTAATACGACTCTGATTTGAATACACTTCAAATATGATTCAAGACTATAATATCCATATATTTTTAAAAAATGATATTTTCTTTATTATTGTTTGGTCGAAGGATGGGCATACCTTCATCCAGGTCAAGAATTCCAGGGTTTCATCTCTGGTTAAGAAAATTGCTCATTTTGTGTAAGGCAAGTGGGTTATTTCTTACACATCGAGTTTTACAATCCAAAATATGAAAGAAATGATAATAACTGATTTTGGATTGATCGATACAAATAGCCATAGAGATGTACATACAAAAAATATTGGTTTTCATTCCTACATCATACGGTCAAAATATGCAGTGTTCCATTTGAAAAAAAATGAGAAGATTCAATTAGTTAGTTCAATTCAAAAAGTTCTAAATTGAAACATCATTCTTGGCCACCCCGTATATTTTTGGGTGAAAATAGTTCAAAAACGTCACACAGATGTTTCGTAACTAATATTTACAATTATTTTTTAAATCCATTATGGTGACTGCAGTTGACTTTTTCAAAATTCATCTCCAGGTGTCATTATAAATAAATGTTATAAATGTTGACTTGTGTGAGTAAAGCAGGGGACTTACAGTTTATAATGTGATTCGGACCACTTCTTGGGGGGTAATTTATAATTGAACATTACTTTGCAGTAGGTTTCAATAAAAAAAATCACTATATCCATCCATTAGTACTTTTTTTTAAACAGTGAATATAGTGAATAGTAAATATAAACTAAAGTAAACAATTTAATGTGAACGGGTTAAGTAGGGAAAATAAACAAGCGGTTAGGTTCCACAAACATAACCTTGTGAGTGGGATAAGGAAAAAGGAAAGATGAGAGATTTGGAATTTAACAGAGGTAAGGAGAAAACAGAAGATAGAAGAGTGGGAAAGGCGATAACTACTACTAAATAGAAATATACATATCAAATTTTAAGTGAATTCACATAAATTAGTGAACCATGCACGAGGACACATTTTTTCTGAGGACCTTTTAATGAAATAATTTGGTAAATATTTTTTCTGTCGATTATTTGATATATTTTTAATCATGGTGTTATTATCAACAATTTTTTATTTCCTTTTTCAGTAGTTATTATTTGCTTAATGGAGTTAGAAATTTCAGAGAATACAATAGTGCTATGGTAAGTGAAACATAGTTGACCAATCATTTTCTCAAGTTTAGGGACTACAACAAATTTATTTTTGTACCTTATGTCGTGTTGGTGTGGAATTTTCTTTAAATTTGCTTTATTTTTAAATTGTCGAATGACTAGATTTTGAAGAAATAGCTGCCGAGTCTGGTTGTACGTCCGCGAGTTTTAATGTGTAACCCCATCCGCACAAGCCTCTGGCTTCTGGAATTGAGGGTTGTCTAATTTCTATGGTGTTTATTTATATATTTATTATATTAATTGTTTATTACTTCACCCTAGTTTTTTATAACCCGTAAAAAGACGAAAAAATGAGTTTTTCACAATTAAAATCGGTCAATAACTATTTACACAAAAAATTAAAAACCGCTAAATATGGCAATTTTTCACCATTTAATTACATGGACTGTAATTATCGTAGGAAGTTGTTTTGGTGCTAAAATTGTAGCTTTTGTTGGTATCTACCTACTCTAAAAATTTCATGCAAAAATATTAATAACTTTTAGCGGAAATAATGAAAATGTAAAAAAGGTGTTTCCGAAAAACAGCATGGAAATGGTCAAAAATGGTCATAGAACGATTTTTAATAAAGCTGTTTGTTCCTGATAAAATTTTTTACAACCCTATTATATTTAAATTTTCGTAAGGTTTTGTTTAGTACCTTCAAAATTTGAGTTGCGCGCCATGGATGTGTCCTACGCTCGGGACCACTGGAAGAACATGCTTTCGGTCCTTTCGAAGCAGATGCTAGGTAACGCATGCGCCAAAAAGCGTCGGCAAAAAAGCGCGATCATTTAGCGGCGCTCCGAGTGCCCGAACGTCCAAAATTCAGAAATAGCCTAATTTTCAAATGCGTTTTTAAGGTACTAAACGAAACGGAACAACTTCCTACGATAATTAGTCCCTGTAATTAAATGGTAAAAAAATGGCCATATTTAGCGGTTTTTAATTTTTTTTTGTACAAAAAGTTAGTGATCGATTTTAATTGTCAAAAATTAATTTTTTTCGCCTTTTTACGAGCTATTTCGTAGTATTTTTTGTATAAAAAATTTTCTTTCGGATCGAAAACATAGAAAAACCTGTTTTCGGCACTTTCATGCCCTTTTTTCAACATGTTCCAGATAAAATCTGCTTTTCAAAACATATACATCTAATTCCCACTATTCTTCTCCTAATTATTATGTTCACAAAATGCACTGAGCAACTTTTCGAAAAAATAAACTATCTGACCTGGATTAATGTAGAAAAGTTATCATTATAGCAACTAAATGGCAAAAGTTGTGTTTTTGTAAAATATATGTATTTGTTAATGAAATTTATTAAATTAGCAAAATCGAACTCTACCATTCGTTTTAATTCCTTTCAACTAGTAGCCTTGTAAAACACTGCAGTATCGTCCGCGAGACTAATAATCTGTCCTAGATGAGAATGTAAACAAGTTATTAATGTAAATGTTAAACAATATAGGGCTCAATGCTGTACCTTGTGGCACTCCATATTTAACTCCTCTTTCTGAACTTAAAACATTATTAACCTTTACACGTTGTACTCTACCTATTAAGTAATTTGTCATTGGCATATCTCTAAAACCGATATTTTCAAGCGTTTTTAAAAGTTTTGTGTGACAAACAGTATCGAAGTCTTTAGCTAAGTCAATGAAGATGTAAAGCAATTTTTTACTATCGTCCAGTGATTTATATATTCCAGAAGTCAAGTCAGCCATTGCATCTTCAGTTGACTTAACCTCCCGAAGACGTTATTGTTTCTCCGACAAGACATCGTATTTATTGGTTTAATTTATCATTCTTTTCTATAGAATTTTTTTATAAATTTTTGAAAAATTCATTAATAGGGAGATTGGCCTGTAATTTGAAGTGTCTAATTTATCGCCAGACTTGTATAAGGGCTTTATAACTGCTTATTTTAATGGTTATGGAAAAATACCAGTTTACATGGAAACATTTATTAACTACTAAACTAACTATCTAAAGAAAAACTCACAAGCCAAATTAAGGGCACTTTTCAGGATTACATTACAACATCAAAATAAAGGTCTACATGAAAATCCAGCTTGATCGGAATTTTTATGAAGTCAAGGGAAATATTTTTCAAATTACGCTCTAATTTCAGAAAAAAAGAAAATGATTGGAATCGGCGCCGGCAACCCTCCACCTATAAGGCTCCATTATTGGAAAGGGGAATCTAAAAAAAATAATTAGTCAAATCGATGCAAGGGCACATTAGACATGCTTCTCCAGCTACGGCCGTTAACGTTTCATGATCAGTTTATTTGCGAGAAATCTTGTTGAGTGTCTATAAAGAATGATAATTATGTATTTATCTAACTCTAAGGGGCCCAATATAATTTATCAAATACAACCCTAGCTTCCCTATATTTGAAATATAAATCAGTGAGCGAATTATATCGTTGAGCAAATGCTTTACGGTAATTAAACATTTAAAAAAAGTTCTCTGAAGTTTTGCTTGAATTAGTGCGCTAGTATTCATTAATCTTCTTCGTTATAAACATACAGCTATTTTCCGATAATCCGCCTGATTATCCGAATTACTTATAAAAAAAATAATGCTTTGTTACATAAAAGTAATCAGTTGAGAGTAGGATACGATTGAAAATTTTAATTAGCGAGTCTTTCGTGCAAAAAGGGAATATTAATTAGAAAGTTCAAAAGTACGTTTCTAATATCTAGTGGTATTACATAAAATATTGTGAATAGTGTAACGAAGCATTTTTCGTTACCGAAAATATGCCCAGGATAGCTCGAAAATTAATAAAATTATTAATTTATAGATTGTTACATGGCCTATGTCCATTTAACAGTTTTATATAAAAACTAGTGTTTTGGTTATATTTAGAACGATCTGTATAACATTTTTCGATTCAGTTTTTGTAAGTGAGACTGTTTTCAACTAACAGAATTCTACTTGTATAACTGCTAAACCATTTCACACTGTTTTATGTACTTAGTTTTATATCTTAGGAACTCAGTCATGTTCTATTAACTATTATGTATCACTGTACCGTTGCAATACAGCGTTATTCCAGGAAACAATTGTCTACAAAACATTTATTTACATCAGATATCTATTTTTCAATTTTTATATTTTTGTTTACTATGTGGGTACATTTGGTGATTTTCCTTACCTTTTCTCGTTACTATATATAGTATATCCTATAAGATGTAATATATTTACTGAGTTCACACAATAGTCAATACGTGTTACTATTTATTTTACATCTGTTCATATTTGTGGTTATGTATAAAATAGAAATTACAAACTGTGGTATGGAAGTAATAAAAACTTTTATTATAGATTCCTTTTATCGATCATATGCCACTAATTTAGTTGTGAGTACGGGAATCTATAAGGCAAATTGTTGCGCTTAACTCAACCATTGACAGATGGCCATACTTTTTTATAGCTTTCAATTTAATTAGGGAATTAAATTTGTCAAGTTTATTTTTTTGGTAGCGTTATTTCCCGGTAAGCCGGACAAAAAGTTTACCTTATGAGTAAAACTCACAAGGAAATCATTTGCTTGCAGCCTTTGTACCGATTCGAACGTATATAATTTTTAACTGTGATTTCAATTATTTTTAAAATAAATTTGAACTCAAGCTCAATTCTTTTTAATTTAATAAGTAGTTAAAACACTATATGTACCACATGGTTTTTAAAATATTTTTTTCTTCTTTTTCATTTTTTTGGCAATTTATAGTTTTTATGAAATTAGCTTAGATGCTTATATACCTATACATGCTTGGATATTTACATGCTTACATGCTTAGATGTTTAAATGCTTACATTCTTAAATACTTATACAGGGTGTTGCATCATGAGAGGGACATAGCTTAATAGGAGGTAGAGAACATCAGTGGTAACCGGAACCTCCCATAGAAATGTCTCATTGGGCCTTCATTACGAAGTTACAGGGTGTTAAATAATTTTTGGCCAAACCTATTTTTTGTCATAACTTTGACAGGGAATGAAATAACGGATTCATATTTGGTACGGCTAATGTACTAACGAGCCCCAAGAGGTACATGTATAAAAAAAATATATCCAGGTCCGGACTCACTATAATTTATGTTTCTTCTTTGCATCAATAAAACATCACCCTGTATATATTTTTTTGAAATTTCGATACGATATTCGAAAAGAGCAAGAAAAAACAAACAAAATGGCCTATTTCATTTTTTTGTTACACCTTCGTGGTTATTTAAATACGTTGTTATATGTGCAAGAAAATGGATTACAGAACCCTATTAAATGAGAGGCACGTGAAATAAATAGTTTTATAACTAAAATTTGCAAAAATTCTATTGAGCCTAGGTGGTCTGGGTGAATCCTAATTCCGGCACGTTTTAAAGGTCCATTTTGGTAAAAAACTGTGGTCCTAATAAGTAATCGGGTATGAAATAACAAAATTTTTAATCAATCACAGTAGGCTTGTTCAAAGAATAAAAGTGACAGATTTAAACCATTTAGGCCTAAGCAACCAGTTACTTTGATCAAGAAAATCATCAACATTTTAATACTTAATAAAAATTGGAAAAGAGAACAAACTAAAATCTAAATAAATAAAATATTTTCCATTCAATTAACAATAAATAACAAAACAATAACTAAATGTGTTTAAAAATAAAACGTAATTGACACTAAAGTAAATTTTCAAAATGTCCTCCCCCACATTCTGTGCATTTTCTTGCGCGTTTAGAAAGGTCACCAATTGCTCGACGTATCATTTCTGGATTATTCCGTATTTCGTCGCAGGTTGTAACGATGCGCTGGATTAAATGCTATAAACCTCGTTTTTTAAGTGGCCCCATAAAAAGTAATCACAAGGGTTACAATCAGGAGATCTTGGTGGCCATTCATGTGGACCCCCGCGTCCAATCCATCTATTAGGATACACATTGTTTAAGTGTTCTCTTACTTGAAGGTTAAAATGTGGTGGGGCCCCATCATGCTGAAACAACATGCCTCTTATACCGATATTTTCTAGCATATTCGGTAAAATGTCTTGAAGAAAATCAAAGTAAATTTCACCATTCAATCTTTCTTCAAAAAAATGTGGCCCTATCAAATGTCTATTCACAAGTCCGACCCAAACATTTACAGAAAACCTGTGTTGCGAACGGCGTTGGCGTACCGCATGTGGGTTTTCCTGTGCCCATTTATGATTATTTCGTGAATTGTTTACTCCATCCCTTGTAAATTGTGCCTCATCCGTAAATAAGGTTCTGTAAATGACTGGGCGATGGTTAGACAACCAATGACAAAATGCCAGGCGGGGGATATCGTCGCCTTGTTGAAGACGCTGTACCTGCTGGATATGATATGGATGGTAATGTTCTCTTTTTAGGGTTCTCCATACTCGCCAATGAGGAATACCAGTTGCCAAACTGATTCGTCTAGTGCTCATATTTGGGTTTTCTTGAACTACGTTTATAATATTGTTTTGTTCCTGCACACCTTGTTGTAAAACACGCTCCACAACTGCAGAAGTAGGAAACTTTCCATGTTGTCTTGCATACTGGAACACCGTACTAAAGGTTTTATGATTAGGGCATCGACGGCCAGGAAAACGCAGCCGATATTCTCTTTCCGCCGACCTACCATTTCCATTACAGAAACCATAGATGAATATTATGTCAGCATATTCCACGTTTGTAAATTTTACTGGCATAGTTAAAATATTTTCACAAGTTTTCACTAACTAAATGCGGATTATTGACACATTAAATTACTAACAAACAATTATTCAACTGTTTAGGAGATTTCTTTTTATTATCTGTCACTTTGAACAAGCCTACTGTGATTGATTAAAAATTTTGTTATTTCATACCCGATTACTTATTAGGACCACAGTATTTTACCAAAATGGATCTTTAAAACGTGCCGGAATTAGGATTCACCCAGACCACCTAGGCTCAATAGAATTTTTGCAAATTTTAGTTATAAAACTATTTATTTCACGTGCCTCTCATTTAATAGGGTTCTGTAATCCATTTTCTTGCACATTTAACAACGTATTTAAATAACCACGAAGGTGTAACAAAAAAATGAAATAGGCCATTTTGTTTGTTTTTTCTTGCTCTTTTCGAATATCGTATCGAAATTTCAAAAAAATATATACAGGGTGATGTTTTATTGATGCAAAGAAGAAACATAAATTATAGTGAGTCCGGACCTGGATATATTTTTTTTTATACATGTACCTCTTGGGGCTCATTAGTACATTAGCCGTACCAAATATGAATCCGTTATTTCATTCCCTGTCAAAGTTATGACAAAAAACAGGTTTGGCCAAAAATTATTTAACACCCTGTAACTTCGTAATGAAGGCCCAATGAGACATTTCTATGGGAGGTTCCGGTTGCCACTGATGTTCTCTACCTCCTATTAAGCTATGTCCCTCTCATGATGCAACACCCTGTATATTTCTATATATTTATATGTACTTATGTACTTATACGTTTATGCACATATATACTTATACATTTCTGTATACGTTTCTGCATAGCTTATTCATTCCTGCATAGCTTTTGCACAGCTTATCTTCCAAAAAGATAAAAGTTTTGTTAACTTTCCATAAACCACCTAGTTGGTTAATTTTCCTACGATTATCACTCCACTTCCTTAATAGACGTAAATTGCCAAGGAAACTTTAGAATCCATTGTCGCAACAAGAGACAATTGTGGGCCTGGATTGCTGTCCCAGAACCAGTCACCTCGACAATAGTCAATCTAGGATCCTCGTATAAATTTGTTATATATATATTTTTTTTTAATTTCAATTAGTCTTTACAAACCGATTTGTTTATTAGTCATGTAATATATTTTAACATTCAATTTAATCTTTTTATTTCTCTTACCAACAATTTCAGTCTGATCTATAGTAGACTGGTTATTCGAGAAAAAGAGACAATTTTACTTATTTTACTATAGATGGTGCCCTATTTAACATCAATTTTTCTTTTCTTCTTTTCTCGAACTAAACAGAAATCTGTCGCTTATGTTGTACATATCAGAAAGGGTAAGTTTCTCCACTCTTACGAATACTCTGGACCCACGGCTCTCTGCTCCGACTTAAACCAGCTAGTCGTCCGCATATGTTGCCTCAATTCTTTCTCAAAAATAAATAACAAGGGAAAGGAGGTAACAAGATGCACCAATTAACTTTGCCAATTGTGAATTCTACATTCATGCGGGCCAAGTTTCAGTACGTATTCAGCTATCGTGCATATTAGATGAGTGAATACTTGCCATCCTGAACAAGTATCAAAATAAGGCATTGAAAATATTTTCTATATTCTAAGTCGCTCTGACGTCACTCATAATACGTCATCCTTTCGGTAAAGGGAATAATTGAAAATATTCGACAGTTAGTTCACCAGTTGCCATTCCACATGTTAGACGTATCTATCTGCCTGCTCCGATCTACGAGGAAAATATTCTAAGTCCCATAATTCAGGCTATTGGAGTAATTTTACCAAGTCCTTTTGACGTCACGTCGATCCATCGCGCATCCACTAAACACCGTTTCCCCTACTTGTAAGTATTTGAAGGAAATAATTAAATTCATCAGGTGTTGACAGTCAGCCAGAGCGACTCATCGACAGCAGACGTCGCGTACCCGGCTTGTGGATAGTGTGTTCTATTTCTTAAACTAGGATTAGCGCTCGAGCTAAAAACCGAAAACTTGTTTCCGGAGCTCGAGTGTCAAAAAGTGCCCCTTTTTCTTCTCGTCACCGGCAGAGGTGGAGTAAAACTCGTCACAATAATTAGAGTTAATAAATTAACAGCAATACAAAATGATAATTTTCTAAAAGTATTTCGCCCTACTACTTGGATAGTACATCTTTCATTTCTGTAGTTTACGAAGAATCGTCGATGATCGGTATATTTAGAACGTACAGCCAGGTAGGTTCTATAAACATCGAGATAAACTCATTTTGCTGTTTACTGACTGTTAAATCTCTTGGTGCGTGTCATTCTTAATTCAATGTCATCAAGACGATTTTTGATAATCCATCACGGCGTAATGGTTCAAATATACCAAAAACCAAAGCTACTTTTGTTATTAATTCAGTTTTATTAGGAGCTTCTACCATGAACTTTTCAACTTCTCCTTCGCTAACGTTTTTGATTTTTTTGAAATATAACCAACTAATTTTCTTTTGAGAAACGATATAACCTTGATAAATTTGCTTATATCAACACAATTATGTAAGTTTATAGTTAATTTTTAGAATTGAGTATTCAGACACGTAAAGTGGATGAAATTACATGCCACAAAAAGTCAAATAATATGGTTTTTTGTTTGTATTTAATCAAGGGTATACTTATTAGACACACATTATACATATTGAAATAGTTATTTTGTATAAATATTACTAAAAGCTGGCTTCTTAACTTTTGCAAACTATGTTAAAAATATCATTTTATAACATGAGTTGAGTTACTTTTAGCATTAGTGGTTTTACAGTATGGCTGGTTATTTTTCTCTATCTATCTATTTAGCAATATAACTAACGTTAGTTTCCGAATGCTATATTATGCAATATTAACCTATAATTTATACATTTCGATTACGTTTCAGTATAGTGCAAGATTATTTCCTCTTACCCAGTGAGACCTGATAATGAACGTGTGATAAATGAGATACCAAGTAAAATTTTTCACGCAAATGTTTATCCAGGGAACAATGTTTGTAAAATAAGGAAACAATGGACGTGAAAAATTACTAGTAATTTATTACACCGTATGCTTTGTTATCAAATGTACAAAAAAGGACATATATTGTGTTGGTATTATAATTTGAGCACAGTTAAAGCTGTGTTGGTTTTAAATTCAGACTGAAATTTCAGAAAATTGAGGGTTTTCATCATTATCAAAATACATCACAAATGATTTTTTAGTTTTATAGTTTTATTAAACAAAAAAGAATAAAAAATTCTTGCATGGGTTCATCTTATATAAAAATCTACAATAATTTATGCATAAGTATAATGTAACTAAAGAACAATTAAATTCAAATTAGTTATACATTTTTTTTTACATATAAGTATACAGATGAACAGCACCAAGCTGATATGAAAACACCTAAGCATAGAATGCTTGTATTGTGAATTTCACGTTAACTTGATTACTGAATTGATTAATTACTTAATTAAAAGAACGAAAAAAAAATTACAGATAAGAAGACAAACTATAATTATTTATATATCATAATAAATGGAACAACGAGAGAAAGAGTGAGGCTTTAAAACAATAACACACAGTAGTACGTAAACACAAAATGTTAACTGATTGAATAGTTGAGAAATTAGGAGATGATGTTTGACATAATATATTAATTGTAAGTAAAGGCAGTAAAAGTGAATAAACTATCCATATTGGATTTATTATTACATGTTTATATATATATATATATATATATATATATGGTGTAGTGGTGAGAGGTAAGTGAATCCTCTCATGTGGTCTAATGCTACTATACACCAGACATCATGGATGTCTCCATGGTGCATAGCGACTTGCCATTTTGCAAGTACCGAGAGCGGTGACCTTCAGCCCTTGGTGGACTTAACCCATATACTGTTATTATACATGATTTGCAGGAAACAACTACTCAGCGGGCAAATACCTCGACCTGCATTGAATTATACCTTACAAATCATGAAAAATTGGTAGCCAATGTCATTTGTCAACTCCCTGACCAGACATAGACCGGTTTCGAACTTATTAGTTCTCATCAGTATGCCATAGGTCATGGAGCAGACAAATGACAGTGGCCAACCTGCTAGTCTTATACAGACTAATGTAAATGATGTAGTGGTGAGAGGTAAGTGAATCCTCTCATGTGGTCTAATGCTACTATACACCAGACATCATGGATGTCTCTATGGTGCATAGCGACTTGCCATTTTGCAAGTACCGAGAGCGGTGACCTTCAGCCCTTGGTGGACTTAACCCATATACTGTTATTATACATGATTTGCAGGAAACAACTACTCAGCGGGCAAATACCCCGACCTGCATTGAATTATACCTTACAAATCATGAAAAATTGGTAGCCAATGTCATATATATATATATATATATATATGTAGAATTTTATTGTAGAATTTTTAGTACATTTTTGTAGTCCTCCCTAGATAATAACACAGTACCTAATTATAGACTCAATTTGGGATTTATAACTAGTCATTAAATTTTGTTTAATATGTCCCTTAAAATATAGAATTTATACGTTAAGTTGTCTAATTTTCTTTGTAATTGAGATACATGCTCATTCCATCTTATGTGATGGTCAAACATAACTCCTAAGTGCTTTATTTTATTAGCTTTTTCGGTAATAGGACACCCAGAATTACGTACATTATTATGCATATACAATATTTCTTAGAAGGTTGATCATTAGCTAATAACGTAAACGTACTTTTTGGTATGTTTAAGCTTAACTAACTAAAGTTTAACCACTTGAGAATTAATGATAAACTTTCTTCTGCATTTCTATGTACCAAGTCCCATGAATCTTCTACAAACACAACGCCAGTGTCATCAGCATAAGATACTAAATTGTTTTCAATTCGTAATACTATTAATGTACACAAGGAACAAAATTGGACCCAATACTGTCCCTTGGGGTACGCCCATGGTGACAGTAAAAAGGTTACTATATATTTCATCAATTCTTATGCATTGTTTTCTATTAGCGAGATAATTTTTTGTGAGACTTATTGCAGAACCACGAATACCAGCGCTTTGAAGTCGATTTAATAAGATTTGGTGTGATACGGTATCGAAAGCCTGTGCTAAATCAAGAAATACGCCATGCATTTTTTCGATTTATCTAAACTTAGTACAATTTCTTTAATTAAGTAAAAAACTGCATGCTATGTACAGCCTATCCGTGATCATATTATGTTTATCGAAAAATTCCACTAACCCGTTTTTAAGACATTTTTCAAATATTTTTGCAAAATTACTGAAAACTGAGATAGGTCAGTAGTTGTTAAAATTTCTATAATCGCCAGATTTATGTTCTGGGTTTGCACTTGATTCCTTACATTGATACGGTACTATATTTGTTTTAAGTATTAAGTTTATTATACCAGATTACCTGTTTTTGAAGCTGTCTATTATTTCGATAATTTCATTTTTTTGTTATAGATTTAAGAAATATTGACAATTGTATTGGTTGTTTCTCTAGGACGTTATCAGGTAACTTTTCAATTTTATTTATTTTTTGAGACATTCTTGTGCCAATATTTATAAAGTATTAAAAACGTTAGCTTCTTCTGTGTTATCCGTCACTTTTAGTCCTTCGTTATTTATAATATTAATATTTTTAATTTGTTTATGTGTTGATGAATTTGAAGCATTTTTAACGTTACCCTGTGCTTCTGCGAGTTTATTTTTGTAGACTTGTTTTTTAATAAGTTCAGGTGAGTAGTTTTTCAATAATTTTTTTTCAATCAAAATAAATACTGTTCTCTTACTTATTAAAACTGCATCTAAAGAAGTATCTAAAGTTTATGGATCATAAAAATTGGAGAATCTTTATGATGGTTAGTTGGCTCCACAACGCAGTGTGATGGTCAGTATCTAGGAATGATTAACGTTGAAACAAAACTCATCTAAATTGGCGCATTGATTTTAAAACTACAAGGGAACTGATATACAAACAAACAAAATCAGTATCTAAATGCAGTATCGTTCCATCGGGGGTAATAAAAAAATATCCGTCCATTTATCAAGTCCTTGAAATAATGAAAAATAAAAACCTCAAAGCCCATGGCTTTGCGATTTAACACTTAATTTACCTTCTACCTAATCCTCATCGTTTCCGCCAGTCTCGTCTATACTGAAATAATTTTTATACCTCACAGGAAACGGACCGTGAGGGTTTAATTAAGTGTTTCCCTTTGAGCTAGCATTTGTGTATTAATTAGTAAAGCTTTAAATGCCCCTCGAACGCAGGTATAAAACACATGTTAATTAAATCAAGATTATATAATGGTTTGTGTTTGCTATTAACGGTGAAAATATTTGGTGTTCTCCTAGATTATATCTGAAACGTTTTGCATAGACAGCCGTAGATATATAAATCTAAATGTGTCGGAAGGTAGTTTTTGTTTGATCGTTAATTGTGTAGACCATAGATAGATTGAGAGTTTGATTTTAAAAATATATGATAACGAACAATTTGCAATATGGAAATTGTGTCCTTGATGTATAATTACGGGGGGAAATTTGTCGGTAACGGGAAAATAAAACAAATTTATTTTATCGTCAACGTTTCATTTATTATGCATAAACTTCTTCTGGGCTACAAATTATACACTAATTAAGCTTATCTAAAATATTATGTAAAAGTTAAAAAAGTTAAAAAAATTTTTTTATTATTTATTATTTTTATTTTATATTCCATCTTTTTTCTTTGTTCATCCCTTTACTTTTAAATTTACAACTTAATGATAATTATATTAAAGTATGATTTCCTCGCTTTTATTCTGAGGTAAACATATTTTAATATAATTATTATTAAGTTTTAATTTTAAAAGTAAAAAGATGAACAAATAAAAAAGAAGGAATATAAAATTAAAATAATAAATAATAAAAAAACATTTTTAACTTCTACATAATATTTTAGATTAGCTTAATTAGTGTATAATTTGTAGCCCTGAATAAGTTTACACATAGTAAATGAAACGTTGACGATAGAATACAGTTGTTTTATTTTCCTGTTACCTATAAATTTTCCCCCGTAATAACGAAAAATTTTCTATCTTTTTAAAATCAAATACACTGCTGTCTATAGTTTCATACTTTCGGGAGATTTATTCTCTTGAAATGAAAAATGAACCTTCGTCGTCGTAAATTATCCAAAGTGGTTAACACTTTGACCCTTCAGGTGCGCCATTGTAGCTATAATAAATTATCCAGCGGAATTGCATTAGGGTGCATCGTGGCGTGATTGTCAATTCTATGTGGCGTGGGGTAACTACCGGAAAGCCCTCTCTGAGCTGTACCAATATTTAGCTGCGGTTACTACATATTCCCTGTAATTTAATTGAGTAGCCGTGTTTGATGAATTCCATTATGAGTGACACATGGAGATCATCATCCCTGTTATTGTTTATAGATTTTATATTCAGGCTAGTGCTAGGCACACCGTAATTTTTTTTTGAAACGTGAACACAGGTAATATTATTCTGCACAACTAGCAAAAGGATTGATAGATTGTAATTTAATCAAGAAATATGTCAAAATAAACTAACAGCTGTGGGCATTAAATTTATGTCCTAATTATAAGAAAATTTAAGATTTAACCTGTTAATAATAACAAAATAATTTAGGTACTTAAATAATATAAATATAAACAAATAGCATAAAGAAATGCATTGTTCTCATGAAAACTTAATTCTATCATTGAGAAAATACATATAAATTATACAGGGTGTATCATAATGGAATGTCATAAATGAAGGACTGTATTTTTCGTCCAAATTTTGTCATATAAACATTTGTCGTTAAAGTGTAGGTGTACAAAACACAGAACGTTGAATTTGTCAAAAATTATAATTATTTCCTTAAATACCTTACGGACAAATGTAGATATTGATATGAAACTTTGTCTGTACAAAATAGGAGTAGAATTGTATTTGCGTAAAGAAAATTAATCGCCAAGTCTTGGATTTGAGGTACGACATTAACATTTTGCCTGAATTTATGGTATGGTACTGGGAAATAATTTTTTTGCATATTTTGGATTACAAATTTATTTCTAAATAACAATCTCTTGATTTTTTTGTGCATCTTAAGTTATGATTGGCCTTATATTGTTTTAATTAATAACGTGCCATATTAAAGAAAAACAAACTTGTCATAAATTGTGATTTTCAATAAAAATAAAAATTAGGAAACATAAACAACATAAGAAGTTTTTAACACTTCTTTAAAATTATTACTGTAACTTTACAAGAGATGTAACAAATATGGCTTGATTCAAATTATTGATAGACCCACTCGCAGCACTAATAACACTCAAACCCTGATTGATCTCATTGTCTCTTCTAGTAAAGACGTAATGGTTAATTGGAAAGTTACTAACGCAGATGACATATCGGACTATAGGTTAGTAATATGCAATTTAAAATTTCAAAAGAATACACGATATATTTTGTATCGTACTTTCAAGGATTTCTATAATTTTAATTACGAATTATTCTGGTAAGACCTTAACGTTATTAACATCAATCAATTGCAATCGAAGCATTAGCATTTTGATTGTAATATGCAATTATGTAACTTGTAATTCAGCGCTCGGCGGGGCACCTACCCCGGAGAGTAGCTGTTGGTTGCAGCGTGGTTACGTTGCTTATAGTAAAATAAGGATTTTATAGAGGAGTTTGCGACTAAAAATATTATGTTTTAATATTCCGCCCTTTAAAAGTACATTTGAACTATCTTATTAATAAGCAACACAAGGTATACTTAAATACTTAAGTGGAACTTACTCTGAAATATTCAATGTTACCAAAGGTGTTCCACAGGGTAGTGTATTAGGCCCATTAATATTTTCCATTTACGCTGCTGATTTTTTCAAATATTTGCAATTTTCCTACTCGCATCAGTATGCTGATGATTATCAAATACTTAATCACTTCTCTGTTGGAGATATTGGACAGGCAATTAATTTTAAATAAACCTAATATTTCTATAACTACCAACGGCAAGATTCTACCTTTCAGTGTGTATTGCAAAAACTTGGGCATTATTCTTGACACTAACCTTCGATTCCAAAAATACATTTCTAATATGATTCAAAGGTCCTTTGGCAAATTAAAAATATCATACTTTCATAAAGATATTCTTAGTACCGATATTAATTTAAGGTTATGTGATTCATTAATACTGAGTTATGTGACTTATAAGTGATTTAGTTTATTGGCCGGCTATATTAAATAAGGATAAAGAAAGTCTTTAGAGAGTTCAAAACGCTTATTTAAGATTTTGTTATAAAATAAGGAAATTTGATCATATCACAAATAAATTTGTGGAATCTAAATGGTAATATCTTAAAGAGCGTTTTGTGATTCATATGACTTGTCAAGTTTACAAACTTAATAAACTAAAAACACTAAAGTACCCATTTAATCAGCTCATAAAAGGATGTGACAGGCACGGACAAACAACTAGACATCGTGATCTGCATACGGTTCCTAGACATTGTTCGGCCCAATTCGAAAGATCTTTTACCTATAATGCTGTAAAATTTTTTAACAAGCTCCCCTCCTCCATCAAGTCTTCTTCCAGTATATACTCTTTCAAGAAAAAAGTCTAGTCATTTCTTGTCGCAAACAGAAATATGACATTTTAATTACGTTTATTGCAAACAGAAATAGGTATATGATCTTTTTATCAGGCTTCGTCTACTTCTATACTATACACTATCTACTATTAATTATTCTGTAAATTTTCATTCCTTTCTTTTGTATATTGTATTTCACATGGAATGGTTAGGTGGTAGAGCAACTGTGTTGTACTTCTCCATTCCTGTTATAGCTTTTTTATTTTGTCCAATTGTTAATATATCAACAAAGACACATTATTATTATTATTATGTTCAAAGTTTTGTATGCCTCAAATACATTTGGATACATTTTCTTATAGACCATATCTCACTGTATCCAGAATTGCTGGATTTTCGCGCGTTTGCTGCCATCCTTCTTTGATCCTGTGAATAAGAGTTTGTTTATCAAGAATAAGAAAAACTTAAACATTTTAAATTATCCTTCAAATAATAATCCATTGGATTAAGACTTATAGAACGAGGTGGCCTTGATGTGGGTCCTCCTATAAGATGGTTTTACAGTTTAATATTCTGGATAGTGCAGGCATTAGTAAGTTGGATTTAGTTTGATGATAGCTTCACATAATTAATATTTTTCGTTTGTATTGAAGCTGAGGGGTTCTCAAATTGACACACAGTACATAATTAGAGCTAGACGTCACTTCTTTACACAAATACTAAAAAACCTACACCATTAGAATTGTTAAATATACTAATAGAAAACAAATTACGTTTCGATGACGCTGTCACTTGCCAGTAATTGAACTACGTTCAGCCATGTAGTTTACCTACGACGGTTATGTAAGCAAACAATTTGTGTACAAATAATATGGGTTTTTGTTTGCTTTCGCTAACAAAAACTACGCTTTTAGCATTCATAATGGCAGGCCTGAAACTAATGGTGCAAAGAACAACACCTGAAAGAATAGTCGTCCCATTTGCATGTTGCTGAGTGATTTACATTATTTCCTTTCCACGAAGGTAAATGGTCTATATAATATGGGTAAGTCAACTGTGTTCAACGTTTGACACAATAGTTCCAAGTAATAATAATAACAATAAGTTTATGAAACTTAATGGACGAAACAGTCCATAACCAGGATACTAAAAATATAGAAAAATTACATACTTACATGTCTTTATACAAGATGGTTCAAAATCATCTGCGGCTCATATAACATCCAGAAATAAATGGTAGTCTATTACACAAGGTGTTTCAAAGTTAAAGGTATTGGCGGTTCCAAATAACCCAGCATTAATGCATCCATGACCCTTCCTTGCTGAGATACAGGATGTTTTATTGATTTTGGCCAAATTTTTCTTTGGTCATAAATATTGAACCACCCTATATACTCGATTCATACTTAAAATATATAAATAATAAATAACACCACAGGTAATTAAGACCCCCTTTATCCCGGAAGGCTCTAGAAGAGCCTTGTGTGGAAGGGGGCTACACATTTAGAGACAAGGGACACACACCCAATATCCGAATATAGTGGAAAAAATCCCTCTCACAGTATTTTCCACTGCCACGACCCTATATTTTACATGTCGCTATTGTAATAATACCAGGATATACCAAATAGTCAAAGGATCCTCGTGCCGGTCGTCACATGCCTACCTTGCACTGACGAGAGCCAACAGCTCGAAACTGCAGTCTGCAAATGGTGTGTGACGGTTGGCAAGAGAGCTCCTTTAAGTAGGATCGGTCTTCGGCTGGTGTTTGTTGCAATCGAAGCATTAGCGTCTTGATGGTAATATACAATTATTACACCTAACGCGCCAGGCTTGTAACTTGTAATTCAGCGCTCGGTGGGACACATAGCCCGGAGAGTAGCTGTTGGTTGCGGTGCTGATTATGTTCCTTATAGAAAAATAAGGTTTTTATAGAGGAGTTTGCGACTAAAAATATTATGTTTTAATATTCCGCCCTCTAAAAGCATATTTGAACTAAGTGCATTTATGTCTTAAACCGTTTAGTTACGTATTTTTCTTTGGGACACGTCGAATTCAAAAACGACTCGGCAATAAGGTTCCTGTGCTGGAGGTTCGTACAATATTATTATATCTTTTACATATTTGAATATAAATAGTCAAATAGCTAATTTGTTTTTTGTGGAAATATTTTTAATATCAATGTACAATATTCCGCGAGGTAATTCGTGTTTTCTTTTACTTGGCGTTTATTTTCTTATCTTGGAATTTGAACCTTTGCTCCGCCATTTCACATGGATTGAAGTACTGTTTTACAGCACCGAAGGGTTGCCGTGGATCTAATTTCGAATCATAGTAGTCTCTCTTACTTCATCAAGAAATTGGGAAATGTTTCAAGGGGATCTCAACTCTTGGTGACTGCACCGGCAAAGTGGCACCCTTCGCTGGATAGGATTGAGTACCCCCTAGTGGGAATTTCTTATTTTATATTTATTATTCGTTTAATGTTTTTATATTATTTTATTACGTAAATCGGTGTCAAAGCCCATCATATTTTGCATAGCTCTTATCATGTATATCGAGTTGCTTAACTGCTATTTTATTTGAAATAGGCTCCGATAAAAAAAAACTTATTTTTGTCTCGAGGCTAACCACTATAATGCCAAGAACTAATAATTAAGTTTGTTCCTTTTTTTATTATTTGGCTAATATCTTCAGAAAGGGAGACAATTTAGTAATTTTGTGTGTTTTTTTAAGACTCTTTGATAATGGTCGCAAGGCCGAAACATATGTCAGAGAAATCTGAACAAAACTAATGAAACAATAAACCAAGTGCATATTGTAACTATTCTTTTGAATATTTATAATTATTCTACGGTGAATTGATTTACGTAATACTTTCGAACATTTTGACAACACCATATTAAGTTAAAGAAAACGTGTGATGAACATTTAAGAATGGTTAATTTTGCATTGCTACGAAATTTTAATTTTCTATAAATTTAAAATATTATTATATGACCAACACCAACGCAGCGAAGCGTGTAAAGTGATAAGAGAATTAGATGAACCATTTTATTTTAGTTCAGAAATATTCATGCATGGGAAAGAGTTTCTCAATGACAAACGATAAGATGGAAAATAGCATTTACTTTCCGGAACACGCCTCATGAGGGCTTAATACGATTTTTACGTAAATAAGCCGACTTGACATCATACTCCCAGACAATGTTTTCAAATGAGGTTTTCTATTTCAATTGTCTTCGTTTTATGTTAACATATTTAACCCTTAAATGTATATGTTCCTTATTCTTGTAAAATTTTATAATACATGTAAATTATTTAGATTACAGAATAATTTAGAACAGATGTGAGAATCATGAAAATATGCCACTTAAATCTGCAAAAATTACGTGTTTTATAAGCAAATGAAGTTCACCAAAATATTTTTTGGAACACAGTTTATATCAGAATCTTCCGGAACGACAGACCAGAGGAATAAGGAGAAATTGTCTGGAACAGTCTGGGATGAATCGCCGAAAATGCCACGGATATATAAGAAGCGGATCCAACGCACGAGTCAATCAGTTATATATTAGATCTGGAAGTGATCAGATAAGATAAAGAACCCTAAACAAACTAGTACAGGAACAAGTAGTGAACTTATAGTAGTTAAGAGTTATAGCTAGTGTGTAATTATACGGACTAATTATTGCAATTTAGTGATTAACGAATCAGTGGTTAGTGAATTTGTGTTATAATTATTGGACCTACGCTTAGGGGGTGTTACTGGATGTAAACACGTAGCAATAAAATTTATTTGTCGTACATAAGGTGGCTTTACAATACAAAAAAGGAACACTAAACATTACAACAGTTGCTAAGAATGCTGTCCATTAACGTCAATGCGTTTCTGAATTCATATAAGTGTATTTCGAAGAACATTCGCTAACTAATAGCATAACGGTCCAGATTATGCTATTAATTGAGTATTAATACACGTAGCTTCCTGTCTTCATGGGTTATAAAGTCGGTTGCGTAGACAATATTTTTAAAATGACATTAAACAATCTAGGGCAGTCAAATCAGGTGACGTTGGAGGCCACCTGACAGGACCATTTGTTGAAGCACTATCTTGTTGGAAATACATTCCCCACTCTAAATCCAAAGGCAATTCATCTAACATGCCTTGAATCTCATTTTGCAGGATTTACAAGTATCTGGCACTAATCAAGGGTCCTTCAAACATTATTGGACCAATAATGGTATCACAAATTTCTAGGTCAAACATTTAAACCGAATCGATCCTGATAGATAAGATATACAGAGGAGCTGGTTATTTAGCCTTTACAACCGCGACCTTTTCAGATCTATTGTGGTGCTCCTAAAATATATTCCTTATAGTACCTCATTCAGCTTTGTCTCTTGTACTAGACCCACAGCTTTGATAAAGGCCGCTTAGTATAGCTGTCCGCCTTTGTTTTTTCTTCTCCGAATACTTGGAATCTCAGTCTCGCCAGGCCTTCATAGTGACACAATCCGTGGACTGAGGTTTCTTCTTCGTCTTGACAGAACCTGCATATTGCGTCCTCTGCCAGGCCCGTTAGACTTATGTATCTATTGAGCCGGCAGTGCCCAGTTAGAAGGCCTACTATTACTCTGATGGTCTTCCTATTCTGGCTTAGTAGATCTTCCGTGAAATTGGCCGAACGTTCTTTAATGAACTCTTTGGCTTGTCTCTGTCTTGGTAGATTTCTTTACCATTCCAGAGATTTATTTTGCACCCATTCCTTAGTGGCTGCTCGTATGCATGGCTTTGCCACGCCACAAAGAGGCTCAGGTCCTATTGGGGCTTTGAATGCGCCTTTGATCCTGATAATTACCCTGTAATTTTTTTGTGATCGATATCTAGTGTTTTGCCTGTAAAATAACCCCAAATTTGTGAACCGAAGATTAAATGCGTGTAATTTCTCGACTAATTTTATTTAATTACATTTCTTGATACAACCATTCGAACTAGTACAAATATCTGTAACCGGTATTCAATTCGGGACCGTTAACACAAACTTTCTACAATATTGAAATTTTCTGAAAGATTATTAATGAATATTTCTGCATATTGCAAACTATTTGGGCCACTGCCGAAAAGTGACCTAAAAACAACATCACATCTGAAAAGTGCAAAGCAATAATTCCATGAAAGATAAGCGAGCGTGCTTGCTTTATTTACCGTGAAACTAGACTTGGATACTGTCCCAGCTGACGCGATGTATTTTTCAATTCCGCTGATAATATCCCGTCAAGTTTCGGAGACGATCAATTGATTTACATACTAATATATCACTTTAACATTGAAATATTATGACGGTAATGACTTAAAACGATCAGGGAATTATTATTAATGGATGTATAGGCTTGAAAAAGACATTTTATCAATCATTAAGATGTTCGTCAAACGGCTCGAGCAATATCACTATGAATGTTTAACAGAAACTTTTAGAATTACAGATATGATTTATTTACGGATTTATAAGTTTAAGAGACATAAATTACGGTCCAATCTACAGAATGTTAGGAGGCTACTTAAGAAAGTGTGAAGATGTTCTTGCCAAAGTATTTTTCAACGACGCGACCTCATCTGTCATTATCCCTTTATTCCTGATTAACGCTAGTGCTGGTATTTTTTCATATCCACATTTATATTTAATAATGTATTAAAAATTGATTGATTGATAACAATTGTATGAAAAGAGAAATAAATATCTTTAAAGGCATTCATGTCTGTTACTTGTCTTAGCAATAAAAATGTGACAATAATAATAATAATAATAATTTATTTCACCATTTAGAGAAGATACATTTACGTACAGTAAGTACAGTACAGTAAATATAATAATAAAAGTAATAAATAAATAAACAAATAAATAACAATGAGATAATGAATGTAATGAAACGAAAACAGATGACAAACAACATTTAAACAACAGACAAATGTAAATTCATTTGACTAGATAAAAAATATAAAAAGAAAAACAAATTAGCACTAACAAAAAGTGAAGCAAATAACATTTAGTATAAGTAAAACAACTTTTATAATAATTTTTGTGTTAGATATTCATCAATACTGTAGTAACAATATATTTTGAATAGCATTTTTGTATTTTGATACTATTTTGTAAGTTACTTGGTAACTTGTTATATAATACTATGTAATTATACTTTAATACTGTAGTGAATCTTTATATGTTGAGGTCCTGTGTAAAGGGATGATTAATATATTTTTATTCCACGTATTATATAAGCGATGGACCGGTAAACCTTCAAATGAATCTAAATTGTTCCTGACTTAGAGCAAATATTTGTATACAGGGTGTTGCATCATGAGAGGGACATAGCTTAATAGGAGGTAGAGAACATCAGTGGTAACCGGAACCTCCCATAGAAATGTCTCATTGGGCCTTCATTACGAAGTTACAGGGTGTTAAATAATTTTTGGCCAAACCTGTTTTTTGTCATAACTTTGACAGGGAATGAAATAACGGATTCATATTTGGTACGGCTAATGTACTAACGAACCCCAGGAGGTACATGTATAAAAAAAATATATCCAGGTTCGGACTCACTATAATTTATGTTTCTTCTTTGCATCAATAAAACATCACCCTGTATATATTTTTTTGAAATTTCGATACGATATTCGAAAAGAGCAAGAAAAAACAAACAAAATGGCCTATTTCATTTTTTTGTTACACCTTCGTGGTTATTTAAATACGTTGTTAAATGTGCAAGAAAATGGATTACAGAACCCTATTAAATGAGAGGCACGTGAAATAAATAGTTTTATAACTAAAATTTGCAAAAATTCTATTGAGCCTAGGTGGTCTGGGTGAATCCTAATTCCGGCACGTTTTAAAGATCCATTTTGGTAAAAAACTGTGGTCCTAATAAGTAATCGGGTATGAAATAACAAAATTTTTAATCAATCACAGTAGGCTTGTTCAAAGAATAAAAGTGACAGATAATTTAAACCATTTAGGCCTAAGCAACCAGTTACTTTGATCAAGAAAATCATCAACATTTTATACTTAATAAAAATTGGAAAAGAGAACAAACTAAAATCTAAATAAATAAAATATTTTCCATTCAATTAACAATAAATAACAAAACAATAACTAAATGTGTTTAAAAATAAAACGTAATTGACACTAAAGTAAATTTTCAAAATGTCCTCCCCCACATTCTGTGCATTTTCTTGCGCGTTTAGAAAGGTCACCAATTGCTCGACGTATCATTTCTGGATTATTCCGTATTTCGTCGCAGGTTGTAACGATGCGCTGGATTAAATGTTTTCTACTTTCAATTTCAATGCTATAAACCTCGTTTTTTAAGTGGCCCCATAAAAAGTAATCACAAGGGTTACAATCAGAAGATCTTGGTGGTCATTCATGTGGACCCCCGCGTCCAATCCATCTATTAGGATACACATTGTTTAAGTGTTCTCTTACTTGAAGGTTAAAATGTGGTGGGGCCCCATCATGCTGAAACAACATGCCTCTTATACTGATATTTTCTAACATATTCGGTAAAATGTTTTGAAGAAAATCAAAGTAAATTTCACCATTCAATCTTTCTTCAAAAAAATGTGGCCCTATCAAATGTCTATTCACAAGTCCGACCCAAACATTT
This sequence comes from Leptura quadrifasciata, assembly GCA_963675555.1. NCBI lineage: Eukaryota > Metazoa > Arthropoda > Insecta > Coleoptera > Cerambycidae > Leptura > Leptura quadrifasciata. Next base: position 7,210,953 of record OY776677.1, read on the forward strand.
ACAGAAATCCTGTGTTGCGAACGGTGTTGGCGTACCGCATGTGGGTTTTCCTGTGCCCATTTATGATTATTTCGTGAATTGTTTACTCCATCCCTTGTAAATTGTGCCTCATCCGTAAATAAGGTTCTGTAAATGACTGGGCGATGGTTAGACAACCAATGACAAAATGCCAGTTGGGGGATATCGTCGCCTTGTTGAAGACGCTGTACCTGCTGGATATGATATGGATGGTAACGTTCTCTTTTTAGGGTTCTCCATACTCGCCAATGAGGAATACCAGTTGCCAAACTGATTCGTCTAGTGCTCATATTTGGGCTTTCTTGAACTACGTTTATAATATTGTTTTGTTCCTGCACACCTTGTTGTAAAGCACGCTCCACAACTGCAGAAGTAGGAAACTTTCCGTGTTGTCTTGCATACTGGAACACCGTACTAAAGGTTTTATGATTAGGGCATCGACGACCAGGAAAGCGCAGCCGATATTCTCTTTCCGCCGACCTACCATTTCCATTACAGAAACCATAGATGAATATTATGTCAGCATATTCCACGTTTGTAAATTTTACTGGCATAGTTAAAATATTTTCACAAGTTTTCACTAACTAAATGCGGATTATTGACACATTAAATTACTAACAAACAATTATTCAACTGTTTAGGAGATTTCTTTTTATTATCTGTCACTTTGAACAAGCCTACTATGATTGATTAAAAATTTTGTTATTTCATACCCGATTACTTATTAGGACCACAGTTTTTTACCAAAATGGACCTTTAAAACGTGCCGGAATTAGGATCCACCCAGACCACCTAGGCTCAATAGAATTTTTGCAAATTTTAGTTATAAAACTATTTATTTCACGTGCCTCTCATTTAATAGGGTTCTGTAATCCATTTTCTTGCACATTTAACAACGTATTTAAATAACCACGAAGGTGTAACAAAAAAATGAAATAGGCCATTTTGTTTGTTTTTTCTTGCTCTTTTCGAATATCGTATCGAAATTTCAAAAAAATATATACAGGGTGATGTTTTATTGATGCAAAGAAGAAACATAAATTATAGTGAGTCCGGACCTGGATATATTTTTTTTTATACATGTACCTCTTGGGGCTCGTTAGTACATTAGCCGTACTAAATATGAATCCGTTATTTCATTCCCTGTCAAAGTTATGACAAAAAACAGGTTTGGCCAAAAATTATTTAACACCCTGTAACTTCGTAATGAAGGCACAATGAGACATTTCTATGGGAGGTTCCGGTTACCACTGATGTTCTCTACCTCCTATTAAGCTATGTCCCTCTCATGATGCAACACCCTGTATATAAATACTCGGCACTGTAAGAAGTTTTTTATTTATAAATGTGGTCTTACAGCTCTCCCTGAAAATCAAGTTAAACAATAACATTCTTAATATTTTCTACAAGATAAATACTCTGCTAACATAGGAAGATCTATCCCAAATAAGTATGTTATGTGATAAATGTGAATACGCTAGAGCGAAATACACATTTACAAGTCGTATTTTACTTAATTTTTTCTTAAGTTGGAATAAGGCAAAGTAAGCCTGATTCAACTTACTACATACATAATTAATATGTTCTTCCCACGATAAGTTACTATCAACTAAAGTGCCTAAGAACTTCGAACAATTAACTAATTGAATTCCAGGTATAAGACAACAGGACGCCTTAGGTTAAAATTCATAAATAGAATATTTTCATTCAGTATAGCTTATTACAATCACACCAGGTACTCATTTCGTTCATGATAATTTGAACTTTGTTATAAAATTCCTCCAAATTTCTGGCTGATACCGTTACTGTAGCGTAGTTGTAATCAAATAGCCCGGATGACTTTTATTTGGGAGCCTTCGAATTTGTCTTTGTGCTGTATTTTGTTTCATATTCCTTGCAAATCATTTTCATTTCTGCGCTATAACTACTGAAATACAAAGCCACGATACATCCCACAGAGTAATCAGAGGAATCCCAGTATGTATTATTATTACACTCCAGCTATTCAAAATTATGAAAACTTCGATAAACATTTATACTTCGAACCACCTGCGCATTCGCCATTTCCTTGAATATGCAGTTTCTGGAGAATGTTTGGTTAATGTGGATTCAACACTGATTGAATAAATTTGCATATCTCGCATTTAATAAACTTCCAGAAATGTACAAACGGAAGTGATATGTATGTAAAAACCAGCAACCCGCTCCAACTTCGCCCAATTCAAGCTTTCTGTGACATGCTTAAATAACTTTTCTGTAGACAGCATCTGATGTTTGTCTTATCAGGGGCCAGTATAAGATTTTGTTCGCATTTAACGCGAAATACTTTGCTAATGAACATTTTTATAACAAAGTTCTGCATTAAACGGATGAGAATTTAAAAATTGACGTGTCTAAGCGAATTTCTGTCTCCTCCTTTGTACCGATTTTAAGGAATGTATATTTAGCATTTTTGGAAAATGAATAAGAAGCGATCCAGAGCGATATCGACAAAAATTGACTAGAATTCTACATAAATCGGTGTACGATATATCTCAGCGACTGATATTTATAATCAAGATTACTTTATTTCGACTTATTAATCGGTCAGAATATTTTTCTTGGAGATAATGTTATTTTAAAGACTACTTTTGCACAACTATAAGACATACAATTGAACAAGACTCTAGATTCTGGAATTGGGTGTTTTCTAATTTCTGTGGTGTTTATTTATTTATTATTTATCATAATAAATCTCAAGTAATGGACAAATAAACTGTGTAGTAGTTTTTATTTAGAGATAATGAATTTTTCCAATGAAAAAAAAAATAGTAAAAGTTTTAAATGCATATAAGCACCTTCACTCACTTACGTGTCCTAAATGCTAAATCAACTAGGGTAGAAACTTTTAAAATGTATTATTAATGCTAAAGAAACCCCTATAGATCAATAGTTAGTGAACGTGTAATTTACAAGGTAAATATAAGTTATTGAATCAATAAAAAATGTTTTAAATTTAAGCTGTCACCTTTTATAAAATCATATCACAGTTATATATATGAAGTACACGAGATGTTAGAAAAAGTGTTCAAGTAGACTTATGGGTGATATTAACATAAATCTATTGGGGCGAGCGTAGGTGCGTCTTTACTATGTACATACTTCGGTATGCGATGTAAAGCAACGACAGGCGCGGTTAGTACTTGGATTGGTGACCATTCCAACGGAAACCGCGTTCTCGCCTCACACATCTTCCAGCGGCTTGTATATCAGTGTATGCGCGGAAGCTATACAATCTTAGGCGAGGGTTGTATAGGAGATATACCATCCTTCGGAGGGGATGTAAAGCCGTCGGTCCCTTGTCTATTAAATGTTAGGCAAGTAAAAGATCCCTACTCTTCTTAAGGGAAGAGGTTCGGCAAAATTCCTGGTTGGGGGTAGCTCGTCTACAGGCGTCGGTGTTAGGCCTTAGTAGCGGAAATAGGCCGACGTTAAATAAATGTATAAAAAAAAAAAACATAAATCTATTATGTAAAGATGCTCCAAACTCATAAAGTTTGCTTCTCTAATTTCAAGTTTCAATTTATTGCAAGTAATCGACAAGCCTACAAGATTTTAGATCAATCCTTAAATTTCAACCAATATGTGAACCATAATCCTTATATGATCTAAAAAATGAAGTAAATGTGCAGACCAAACTTCAGCTGGTAAAATCCTTAGTTTTTCCCACGCAGACACAGTGCAGTGTATTATTATTTATTAACAAATTATAATCAACAAAACCCCAAGAAATCGGCAATGTATGTTGTATTATATTGTATTATTATTTAATGTGTGTTTCATACAATGACTTCAGAATAGGATAGACAGATAGATTGTTGTGTATCATTTATTTGTTTACATTGCTTTAAAAATAAATACTGCTACTCAGCATTCTATTGGCTAAAGGCACGTCACGTGGATATATGCGCACGTAGTCCCTCTCAACACGTTTTGTTTACAATTCAGTTGCAGCGTTGGCCGCCATTAAAGTGTTTGTGATAAACCGAAGTTAAACGTTGTAATTACAGTGGATTTGTAGTGTCTTTGAAGACAGAATTTGTTATTGTGAATAAACAATGGGAAAATATTGTGTTGTATGTAGATGTCTCTTTAAAATTGGAGTTAATCGATCTTTTCACAAGTAGTTGAAATTATCTCATAAGCGTAACCTCGGGTTGGAACGACAAATAAGCAAAATTGTAATTCTTCAGTGCAATAATATTAGAAGTATAGAAAATGTTTTTGGTAATTCTAAAGGAGAACGGAAACCTCGAATTATTGCGTGGTTTTTTCAGGATATCCTATTTTGGGGTCGTAGAACACGAATCTGAAATTAGTATTGCTTGCATACAAACCGTTTGTCCAAAAAAAATTTTTCAAAATTTTTCTTATGACACGCACTTTTTCATGCACCTATTTATACACCAACAGCACTTGTATATCGCCTTTTTCCTTATTAAAATCACACTATGGCCTTTATAGAACAATAAACCCTTCAGTTATGGCAGAAAACTCACTTTCTTTTGCATAAAAATCAGAATTTTACTCGCTGAAATTGTATTAGATGAACGTCCATCTGTCATTTGATTACATATATTTGCATGCGTTATTTGCGCATGTGTGCAATATTAAGGCTTGGTGTCTAAAGGCACGACGGGTTTGGTTATGCGACGTCATTTTTCCAAACACATTCCGCGACCGGTCGATGCTTAGCAAGGGATTTCGGGGCGTCGATGGACGCGAACCTGTCTTGAAGGGCAAGTGATATATAATAGTACTTAGCACCTTATTAAATCTGGGACAGACGGAAGTATTATTTATAAACATATACATTTCTTGCCCTTCAAGACACGCTCGCGCCCGTTGACGCTACGAAATCCGCGCGTACGGATTGCGAACCGTCGACGGACGCGAACGTGTCTTGAAGGGCAAGTGATATATAATAGTACTTAGCACCTTATTAAATCTGGGGCAGATGGCGTTAAAGTATTATTTATAAACATAAATCAAGACATGTTCGCGGCTGGTCGACGTTTCGAAATCCGCGTCGTTTAGTATTTCTGTTTTTTGAGACGAAGAGGGGGGGGGGGTGTTCTATAGTACCGGTTTCAAAAGGAATATTAATTTAACATTGAAAATGTGACAAATCGCCTCATAATATTGGTCAGTGTCGGTACTTTAGAGACAAATTTGTAAATGCATGCGCATCGGGTTGACAGTTGTACAGTTTTCAGTAGCTGTCTTATGATGTGTTACAAACTATCTGTTTTTTTTTTTAATGAAAGGAAAATCAGTTTTCTGCCATAAGTGAAAGGTTTATTGTTCTATAAAGGCCATAGTGTGATCTTAATAAGGAAAAAGACGATATATAAGTGCTGTTGGTGTATAAATAGGTGCATGAGAAAGTGCGTTATAAGAAAAATTTTCAAATTTTTTTTTTTGACAAACGGTTCATATGCACGCAAAACTAATTTCAGATTCATGTTCTACGACCCCAAAATAGGCTATCCTGAAAAAATCACGCAAAAATTCGAGGTTTCCGTTCTCCTTTAGATTTACCTTAATTATACGAAATAATCACCTTCTTTAACATATACGCCACTGGCAACGAGTTCCAAAACTTAAACAAAACTATCTCCATCCTTTTTTAATAATATAATTTATGAGATCGTAGGGAAACACAACAACTCATACCTTATAGAAACCATGTACCGCCATATTTAAATAGATTGTGCGTGTTTAATGTAGCAAATAGAGTCAAATATCAATATATTTTATTCCTGCATAAGTTAATAATCCTCGATATTTATTTAATTTGCTTAATAGAAGATCTGATACACATGACGTCAATATTAGATATAACTCATATAGTATAACGCAACACCACACAAAAAAGTTTGAGGGATCCTTTTTTTATAGACCCTCATCTTATAAATGCCATGCAAACTGAATTACACCTACCTCTAACCAGTTTTAAAAATAAAATAAAATTTATTAATCTAGTTGATTGCAAGTAATAATTAGTAAGTATTAAAGTATTCAGTCTTTTTCTCAAGTTCATTTTATTTCAACTACATGGTTATTCTTATTATTACTATATTATACAATATTACTTCGGAATACGTTGGGTAGATCAATAGACGATTAGATATTATTTTATATATCTAAAAACATATTTAAAAAGTTATAAAATAAGAATATATTCAAATTTTGGAATTTCGAATATAATAATAATTTACGAAAGGGCGGTTGGATGGGCGGACAGATGCACGGGTGAGAACCATTAGTTCATAATATGCAACCCTTAAATGCTATTTGGCTCCACATTTGAATTAGGATCGATTGTTCAATTTAGCCTCAAAGTCGTTCTGCATACCAAATTTGAGCATAATCAATGGAGTACTTTGGACTGTAGGTCCGGCCACAGACGGCAAACGTCACCAAACAGACATTTTCTTGGCTTCAGGGAAAAAAATCGGCAGCTACTGGAAGCGGCTGGAACCTCCCCACTCGGTGGATTTTTGAAGCCGAAAAGAGCATTAAATTGTATGACAGAACGGCACTAAACGTAATCCGATCTCATCCAAAACCTTTTCAAATCTTCTGGAGCACTAAAGAAACGCACACGCAAAGTTTCATTCAAATCCGTTCAGTAGTTTCGGCGCTATCGTGCTAACACACATACATACATACACACACACAGACATTTTTCAAAAACCACCTTTTTGGGTTCCTAGGACCTCAAAACGTAAAGATTTGATGTTATCTCAATTTTCGTTTTTGAACCAATTTTAGTAACCTCTCACAATTTTATTGTGGAGATGTTAAAATCAATATACTGCGTATATGGTAAATGGAAAAAATTACCCAAGTATTAATTAATTGTAAGGTGTATGCAACAATTATATTCAAAAAATATTTATTACAAAACAATTAAAATTACAGTGAATCTACTCGAACCTATAACTAATATGTTTTGTCCCCTTATACATTTTAAATGATACCGAAAAAAACTTCTACGACTTAAAAAGAAAAATTGTCTCTACCTTTCTATAACACTTTATTTAATAATGATTTATCACATTTATATAAGGCGCTCTAATTATCCTAGAGACGCTATTTCTGGCAACATAATATATTAAACTTAGTTCTATTAGAATGACACCCGTAATCTTACAATTTACTACAATAAAAATGAATCAATGGAGACAATGCCGATAAAATACACAAAAGACTTTTTTCTACTTCCGACAAATTTCCTCGCTATAAATAGGTGAAAGACTTTAAAAGTCTAGGTATATAAATCCAGGTTACACCAGCAACATTATTCTTGATAATGCGAATTCCTTTAGAATTTACTGCCTAGGGGCTGTAGGTACTAAGTGGGTATAAAAGATAATGGCTACCTTATTATCAAGATAGGTAAAAGTTTATATCAAGTGCTAATTAACTGGAAGGTTCAAGAAACTTTAAACATGCACTATGCACTTTGTAGGTTAGTGACTTGCGCTTGAGATATTGGAGGTAAACAGGGTGTGCGATTTTAGTGCGTAATTTACAAATAAACTATTATCGAATTAAATTCGGATTCAATTTTTTTGCTGGAATGAGTTCAGGAGATAGTGCCGATTATGAAAATTCATGTTACCAGATGGTAACCTGGGTCGTTATTTTTTGAAACGATTTTATTTATGACAAATTGAAAAAAAAAAGTTCATCAAATTGATTCTTTGTTATGTTTTGCTCGACTTCCAACAAGAAATTTTCAATAACTTTTTCCATAAAGTTGATATTTCACTGTTGTTAATTTTTAAAATTGAAAAATCGCCAATTTTTTATTTTTTAACGCTCTAAAAGTGTACAATATATAATTTTTTATAATATCTTTAGACTTTGTATAGTAATTTCCAATATTTTCAATTTTCAATATTTTCTAAATTGCTAGTTTACTCATACTATGGTAATTTTTTCAACAATTTTTATTATATTAGAAAGTAGCGAAATTAGTAGATTATTTAAACACCCCGGTTTATCACCACTCTTAAACAAAGGTTTGATTAACGCCGTTTTAATTACTCTATGAAAAATTCCGTTCTTTGTTATATTATTAATTATAAAACAAATCGGTTTGTAATATGGTCTAATATTGCTTTCAATGTACTCGACTTTCTTCCGTCAATCTCGAGTGCTTTATAAGGTTTTTAATTTAGGATAAATTATCTTCTTTTGCAGGGGCGAGTGTAGGTGCGTCTTTACTATGTACATACTTTGATATGCGATGTAAAGCAACGTCAGGCGCAGTTAGTAGTTGGATGGGTGACCCTTCTTCAAACGAAGACCGCGTTCTCGCCTCACACATCTTCCAGTGGCTTGTATATCAGTGTATGCACGGAAGCTATACAACCTTAGGCGAGGGCTGTATAGTGGATATACCATCCTTCGGAGGGGATGTAAAGCCGTCGGTCCCTTGTCTATTAAATGTTAGGCAAGTAAAAGATCCCTACTCTTCTTAAGGGAAGAAGTACGACAAAATTCCTGGTTGGGGGTAGCTCGTCTACAGGCGTCGGTGATAGGCCTCAGTAGCGGAAATAGGCCGACGTTAAATAAATGCAGGGGCGAGCGTAGGTGCGTCTTTACTATGTACATACTTCGGTATGCGATGTAAAGCAACGACAGGCGCAGTTAGTACTTGGATTGGTGACCATTCCAACGGAAACCGCGTTCTCGCCTCACACATCTTCCAGCGGCTTGTATATCAGTGTATGCGCGGAAGCTATACAACCTTAGGCGAGGGTTGTATAGGAGATATACCATCCTTCGGAGGGGATGTAAAGACGTCGGTCCCTTGTCTATTAAATGTTAGGCAAGTAAAAGATCCCTACTCTTCTTAAGGGAAGAGGTTCGGCAAAATTCCTGGTTGGGGGTAGCTCGTCTACAGGCGTCGGTGATAGGCCTCAGTAGCGGAAATAGGCCGACGTTAAATAAATGTATAAAAAAAAAAAATATATAAATAAATGCATTAAAAAAAAAATCTTCTTTTGCAGAGTTTCTGACAGCTAAATAGAATTTCGCATATTCTGTTTGCTTATTATGTCATTATAAGAACGATTCCTTGTTTCCTTAATTAATATATTTAATTTATTATGATATTGTTTTAAAGTCTTCGGGTCTTTTAAAATCGTCTTCTTTGTTTTGCCATTTTTTGTAAAGCAAATCCTGGTGATTTATTGACTTAATTAAACCTCTCGTTATCCATATTTTTAACCTCTCCACAATAAAATTGTGAGAGGTTACTAAAATTGGTTCAAAAACAAAAATTGAGCTAACATCAAATATTTACGTATTGAGGTCCTAGGAACCCAAAAAAGTGGTTTTTGAAAAATGTCTGTGTGTGTGTGTATGTGTGTATGTATGTTAGCACGATAGCGCCGAAACTACTGAACGGATTTGAATGAAACTTTGCATATGCGTTTCTATAGTGCCCCAGAAGAACTGAAAAGGTTTTGGTTGAGAGCGGATTACGTTTAGTGCCATTTTGAAGCAACAAGTTGTTTATCTTATAATTACTTTCAATTTGCAATGGAACCATTGAAAAGCAGTTAAAATTCTGATTTCAACGATATATCACACTTCTACCCTTTCGGTTTCCGTGAAAAAAATTAAAAACAAAGCAAATATGAAGCATAGATCGCATTTCGCATGACATGATCGATGCGCGTAGCCGTTACGTCGTGAAACTCGTCACATCACGTGTCAATTCACGTGTGAGGGTTTCTTCACTGCTCTAGAAGTAGAGCGGGTTACGTTTAGTGCCATTTTTAAATGTATATACAGACGAATCGAAGAATTATTCCTCTAAAATCTAGTAAAATTACTGAAATGCTAATGTTTCATTTAACAAAGACAGCCGCGAGCGATCGGATTGCAATGAGCAAATTTTGACGATTGTCATTGTGATCGTTTGTCATTCGATAACGTTGGTGTCATGTCATGTTAATAAGATTTCGGCATATTTGCAACTTTTAATGGATTGTCACAAACTTTAAAGGTAGATGTAACAATATCAATATCATCTGCTTTCTGTACCTTCGTTGATGAATTTATTATAGATTATCACTTTACCAATTTTCAGTTCGTTGCTTTACAAATCTGTAGTATTTAGGATAACTAGACTTTCTTAGTCGTTCAAGTGATGTTATTAAAGTTGATAATATCCTAATAGTATATTATTCAATGAGCGATAATGTAGGTAATAACTCGCATACATGATTGTAAATTCATTAAGTTGAGGGTTCTTTTTTAGTGCCCCAGAAGATCTGAAAAGGTTTTGGATGAGATCGGATTACATTTAGTGCTCTTTTCGGCTTCAAAGATCCACCGAATGGGGAGGTTCCAGCCGCTTCCGGTAGCTGCCGATTTTTTATTATGTTCTCTATGATTAATTTGCTTAGGTCTCAAGGTTATATAATTTTTTAATTTGTTAATAAATAAATCAGTAGATTTGTCAACATCTCAAAATGCTGTTTGTTATTATGCAACATTTGTTTTATTTTGCGTATTGTTTTTATGGTAAATTTAAAAAATATCGAGAGGTGATCTGACAAATGAGTTTTTAGAAGGAACGACGTTCAAACTTATATATTTTATAAGAAAATCTTAATACTTCTTATTCAGAGGCAACTCGGACTATGACCACAGTTTTAAACACGAATAGCTATTTCTCATTTTCGAGCAGTAATGGACGATTGAAGGATGGGAAACGGAAACATGGTCATTATTCAGTATTCTCCCACCCAACTTATGTGCTGCTGTCTTGGATCATGAAGTTTCCTCATGTTAATAGAGTATGAGCAGAACTTCTGAGGAAGTTTAAATTTGTGGCTTACTTCAATGTGAATGCTAATCGTCTACAACACATATTGGCATTTCTGTTTGCCTAGTATACTGGTTGAAGTTAGAAATATATTTTAAAGAGAAAAGCATTTTTCGTCACTTCGCTCCACTTAAATCTATTTAACTTTTTATCGAGGATTGTACAATTATTTATGACCGGGAGTGTAAATAATAAATCTTTCACTTAAACATGCCGTGGAAAATATAATTTAGGCGAGCTAATAAAAGTTAAAAAAGGAAGCTGTTAAATATTTTAAGTTTAAGCAGAAACGAAAAAGTGAGAACTATTATTTATAACTACAAATAAATCAGTTACACGCATGCTACATACGAACCTGTGGTAATATATTAAATATGAAAAAATTAATTCGATCTTTTGTGCACATAAAAATAAAAATAAAATCAGTAAAATAAATAAGTGTTACATATTTTTTCTCTCTTTCTATTCTCACAAAATTTAGTTATTTGTAGGTCTGTAACTACAACCAAAGACTGAGTACAACGATTTGTATGGAATGATCAGTAAAATGGCTTTTATTTCTTTTCCGAGTTTCATCTACAACAAGATTATTTCAAATGTACTTTTAGAGGGCGGAATATTAAAACATAATAATTTTAGTCGCAAACTCCTCTATAAAATCCTTATTTTACTATAAGTAACATAACCAGCACCGCAACCAACAGCTACTCTCCGGGCTATGTGCCCCGCCGATCGCTGAATTACAAGTTACAAGCCTGGCGCGTTAAGTGTAATAATTGCATATTACCATCAAAACGCTAATGCTTCGATTGCAACAAACACCAGCCGAGAGACTGATCCTACTTAAAGGAGCTCTCGTGCCAGTCATCACACACCACTTGCAGACTGCAGTTTCGAGCTGTTGGCTCTCGTCAGTGCAAGGTAGGCATGTGACGACCGACACGAGGATCACTTGACCATTTAGTACATTTCGGTATCTTTGGGATAGCGACATGTAAAATAGTCAGCAGGCGCCATCTAGCGGTCCATTGTCTGTTGCAATCGAAAAATAAGTAGCCTGACTGGGCTTAGCATAGTTCAAATGTGCCTTTAGATTTAATATTCCGCCCTCTAAAAGCACATTTGAACGGGCTTTTGTTTCGGGCGTGTCAGACAGAAATTGTTTACTTGCCAATAGAACTTATCACCAACGTTATCCTGAAAGAAAGTTTCCTGATGTTAGCAGCTTCCAAAACCTTCTCGATAAATTTCTGGAAACTGAAAATGTCGAATATAAAAAAAGTTAAAGAATACGTATTGTGAACGAAAAAAATGAGTTTTCTGTGTGCTGGCAACGGTTGAGAATCCCCATGTTAGTCAAAGAGACGTAAGATCATTAGTAGGAATAAGTAAACGGTCTGTGGGTCGACTCTTAAAAAAAAATAAGTTGCATGCATATCATATTCAAATGCACCAGGAATTATCTGATGACGATTTTCAAAAGCGCCTACAATTTTGTAATTGGGCTAGAGGTGAAATTATATCAATTTCTTCAATACTGTTTTATTCAGTGATTAGGCAACTTTTCATAAAAATGAATTTGTTAATAGGCACAATTTCCATTATTATGCTTCGGAAAATCCCCACTTTTCTATGCAAGTTGGTAACCAACACAGATGGTCTATAAACGTTTGGGGAGTAATTATTGGAGAACATGTAATAGGGCTACATTTCTTTGATGGTACATTGATATATTATTATAATATTTGATTTAATCTGATTCTATAAATTGAAAATGCTGTTGTATCTAGAAGTTTTCCGGTAAATTCTAACGTTCTAAAGTAATCTAGAATATAATTTGCATATTAATTACGAAGAGGCGATGAAATGAGCAATTTAAAATTATCGTCTGTGTATACCTGGTTGCGGATATCATTAGAGACAGGCAATATTGTAGTGTGGTCAAGGAATTTACTTTTTTTGAAGAGATAACTTTTTATGTGATATGATGACTGGCATTGTTGGTTCATATAAAGTTTGTTTAAATTTATAAACATCCGTGCAGGGATATAATATATGAACCTAAATATTAATAATTTCCAATTGGCTTGTCGAGTTCTCTAGATTGGAGAAGATGTTTTTGTTTGAAGACTTGGAAATTGTCCGTTTTGGGACTTTTCTCGTCACCATCCTTTTGGGGTTAGATTATCTAAACATTTTCGTTTATTTGGATATAAAACCCTCTTACATTAGAGGTAAAGTAATCAGGTATGGCATTTGAGACCTCTTCTAACTTTCTTAAAATTATTTTAGGGTTTTTGTTTGGGGTTGTCTTGTTAAAATTCAAATATCTGTAGAAAATTCGTCTATTTCCTGTATCATTTGCGAGAGAAATTGAATGGTAACCAAGTTAGTGTACGTAGGAGTCGGATATTGAATTAAGGAATTTAAGAAGAGAAGCAAATTTTCCAAGTGGGCCCTACCTCTAACCAGATTTCCAGTGTTGCAGTCCAAGGAGCTCCACCAAAAACAGCTAAGCCTAACAAATTTATTTCCATATAACGTTACGCATTTGATCTTAACATTTTATCTTTACATACATAACAGAAATCGAGGTAATTTATTTCCTAAATTTATAGTGCCGTGTTCTATGATTTTAAGGTTGTTTTATAACTAGTACTTGAGCAATGCTGTTTAATTAAATGTGCAGTACTTATTGATATCTCTTGTCAATGCAAATAGGTTAAGTTCAATCATTTGGTTAAGTCCCGTAAATGTGCACTTAAGGCACTGCAAATCATTATATATATTATATAATTAATTTATATGACTTATCAACCGTACGTTTAGGGTACGATACATACGATTATATGCACAATTTATGTTATAATTTTGAATTATTGTCCACTTGAATTAAAATTTTCATATACACTGCTCGAACAAATTTCGTTGCTGTTCTCGATTTCTCTTAATAAGCCAATTTTCTATTAAACTAATTTTAAACATTATTTGCGGCTATTTTTTTGGGTGTGTCATGAATGCTCCTTGACTTCCTTTTTTTTATGAGGTACACTTACGATAACTGACCGTTGCAAATTCAAATATTTAATTGCATTTCTGTGGTTTCGTAATTTTAGAGGAAATATATTCTAAAGTAGTATATTATACAGCCAGATTAAAATTACGTGGCGCCCTTATTTTTTAAATTTATTATTTAAGTACAGCTGAGGCACTGGCGTATAAGTAATGGTCAGATTGCTGTAAGGTTAGGTTCACAAGCCTGGGCATTTATATAACGATTGCCGAACAACGAACCTGGTATAAAATTAAGTTACCAAACGACCCTGAGGTGTATACATCGGCAGAAAATCGTTACAAGATTTACCATATTATAATTTTCTCCTATATCTACCTAATAAATATTGACTATTGAAAGCTTTGTGAGATGACGAGGTCTAAAACAGAACATTGTAGTGTTGCTTGTTAATTCCAAATGATGTGCCACTTGAAAAACCGATTTATATGCTTAAAACTACCCTTGATGCTATCTATCACTGGCGTGTCTATGCTCATTATTTATGACTTTCTAAATGTATATTTGGTATGGATAATTTTAGTCGAGACTCTCATGTATTAAAGATGCAAGTATTGCATTTCATCGATCAGAACGCGACTGCCTTCTTCACAAACCTAAAATAGACTTCATCGAAATAACATTGCACTGAACTTTTATTATGAGCGGGTTATCGAAGTTCTGAATTATTCCATAATAATAATGGACACACGTAATATTTTTCAATTTCTATTATCGAAACAATGAATTTAAAATTGCAATTATATACCAAATAGATATGTATCGTGTGTTTCACTTCTCGTGAAGACACCCCTGTATCTCCTTTATTTGTGGCCGAATTCATTTCTAATTTTTATCAGATATACAACTCTATAAGGTGACTTTACATGACACATAAATGTAGTCTAGATCTAAAACGCCGGCTTACTGCGAAAAAAAGAAAATCGCAATTTTCGAGAAATCATAGTAGGCTTAGAAATAGACAAAAATTTTGTTAATAAAAGTTGTTCAGAATCACGAGATATGCCCCCCTATAAAATTTAATGAAAATCGGAAAACTTTCAAAAAAAATATATTTGTTTCACTTCTCGTGAAGACACCCCTGTATCTCCTTTATTTGTGGCCGAATTTCAAGACTAATTCATGGAGTTATACAGCTCCATAAAGCGACTTTGTCCAACACATAGAGATAACTTTTTCCAACAAATGAAAGTTATGAGCAAAAATCATGATTCAATAAAACGCTAAAAGAGTCACTTCTTATTATTACACATCAAGTTAACAATGTAATACAGTTTTTTTGTTGTCTCTGTTCTTGAGAAGTAACGCTCCATCATATCCTTCCTCCTTATCGGCTTAGAGATTTAGGAGCGGTTTTTTTGTTTTAAATGTTAAGAATGCCGTGAAATTAACTGTCAATATTATTACTTTTATGACAGAAGTGATTGTTGTTATCTATTGTTGAGTTTGTTAGTTTTCTTATTTGATTTTTTTACTCATAATGGCTAGAATACTTTTAACTGCTGATGAAAAAGTAGAAATAATAAAAATGTACGGTCTTCAAGAGAAGCAGCAGAAGAATTTAATTTAAGACATCCTCTAAGACAACCCATACACCATGGTACCATAGCAAGAATATGTCACTTGTTCAATACAACTGGTAATGTGCTTAAACCGAGAGTACATCTTAATCGAAGGCATGAAGATGATAATGTTATATTAGCGGCGTTTCACGCCAATCCCACTACTACCCTTAGAAATGTGACTCGTGACCTGAATTTGTCGGTGTCAAAAATTTGGAGATGTTTAAAACGCCATAAACTACAACCGGATAAACCAACATTTTTACACACTTTGGAGGAAGGTGATGAAGAGAAAAGACTGGAATATTGTTTATGGATCCAAGGTAATTATTTAAACAATCGAGACTTCTTGAAGAAAATAATTTTCACGGATGAAGCAACTTTCTCCACCAACGGGGTGGTATCATCACAAAACTGTAGGTACTGGGCAGTAGAAAATCCTGATTGGGTAATAAATTGTAAAAGGCAATATTCCCAGAAGGTAAATGTGTGGTGCGGAATTTTAAACGAAACAATAATAAGGCCGTTCTTTTTTTTTCAAAATATAAATGCGTTACATTTGCTACAATTTTTCAATAATGGTCTGTGGAATGCAATAGTTGATTTTCCTTTGGAACAATTGTATTTCCAACTCGATGGAGCATATATCCATAATTCCGTAGTAGTAAGAACATGGATGAATGAACATCTTCCCCAAAGATGGATAGGACGAAATAGCCCTCTAATACATTGGCCACCCAGATCTCCTGATTTCACTCCCATGGATTTTTATTTTTGGGGTCATATTAAAAACAAAGTTTATAAGACCAGACCTCAAAATGTGAAGCAGCTTTGTGAGAGGATAAGGCAAGCGTGTTTAGAAGTTACAGCTCAAGAATTGCGAAGAGTTGTAATAAATAACAGAAAGCGGATTGAGAAGTATATTACACTTGATGGTGGCTTAGTAGAAAGGGGCCGAATATAATAATATAGTCATTCATTGTAAATACTTACTTCATCTTTTATTTAATAAATAATTTTAATAATAATTGTGCACGACTTTCATTTGTTGGAAAAAGTTATCTCTATGTGTTGGACAAAGCCACTTTATGGAGCTGTATAACTCCATGAATTAGTCTTGAAATTCGGCCACAAATAAAGGAGATACAAGGGGGTGTTTTCACGAGAAGTGAAACAAACATTTTTTTTTTAAGTTTTCCGACTTTCACCAAATTTTATAGGGGGGCATATCTCGTGATTCTGAACAACTTTTATTAACAAAATCTTTGTCTATTTCTAAGCCTACTACGATTTCTCGAAAATTGCGATTTTTTTTTATCGCAGTAGGCCGGCGTTTTAGATCTAGACGACATTTATGTGTCATGTAAAGTCGCCTTATAGAGTTGCATATCTGATAAAAATTAGAAATGAATTCGGCTATTAATAAAGGAGATACAGGGGTGTCTTCACGAGAAGTGAAACACACTGTATACTGAATAATATGATAGAGATTTTTAAAAAATTCAATTTAAAATAGAAATTGAGTTGCATGATAAATGGAATTAGTATTTTGTTTCTTTAAAGTTTACGTTAACGGTAGATAATAGATAAAAAGAATCAAATTTCACTACAGAAGCTGAAATAAAATTAGTAGCGATATAGTTTTTAATAATCAAAATTCAACTGTGAACCCGGAAAAGGGCTTCGATAAAGCCTAGTAGTTCAGACTGCGGTATAAATTTCACTACACTTTTAAAATAAGACGCTTAAATCTCTCCGAAGTCCATTTCACTTAAAGCTCACACCTAGGTCCAATCATCTTTCCACTGCACATAAATAACATAACACCCATGATGGATTTATGAAGCAATAATAATATATTCAATGAGCGCCAACAGTACTCGCAAATACTACAATACTTTATACTAAACTTTAGATAATTTTTTATAAAGATTGCAACACTTCCTAATTTATGCCATAATCTGAAGAATAAATCAGTTAATTAATACTATTCTAGATTATCCCTATCGTTATAATTAATTTGGGATATACAAACAATCTCCGGAAAATATAAACTTTCCAGTAGGAGTTCAAACTCTTCTATTTTTTTTTTATTTGATTCTAAATTTTATCGCAAGTTTATCGCATGCGATATAAACTTGAAATAAACAGGACAAAAAAAGAAGCAAATGACAAATTGATAAAAGATGCAAGTAACCCTGATAAATGTATGTGGGATATCATAAATAAACAGAGAAATAAAGTAACTAGAAATAAAAATAATATCTTCATAAAGCCGGATGAATTTAATGAACACTTTGTCACTGCAGCTCAAAAACTTTTAAATGAGCGCAATGTACTTCTTCCAAACGACAATTTGGATCCTTACTTAAATTTTAACTCTGATAACTTGCCAAATACCGACTTTGAATTTACTGAAGCTACCTATATCGAAATACGAGACATAATTACAAATCTTAAAAGTAAACCCAGTAAAGATATACATGGTTTGAGTGTGAAAGTAATAAAAACCATAAAAATACCTTATAATATATCCTTTAACAAAATTAATAAATGAATGTCTCCTAGAGGGTATATTCCCATGTATTTTAAAAGAAGCAGTAGTTACGCCCATTTTTAAGAGTGGTAATATGGATGACCTTACAAACTATCGGCCCATATTAATACTTCCAGTTTTTCAAAAATATTGGGAAAGTGCCTGTATAATAGATTAATCACATATTTTGAAATAAATGGTATTATTCTTGGCAGGGATGTTTCCTGGCATCCCTACTTTTTAATTTGTTTACCACTGCTCTAACAATTATTGTTGACAACAAACTGACAGTCAGAGGAATAGGTCTCTGATACCGTTCTGATGGCGGTCTCTTTAACATAGGGCTTTCACGAAGACACGCACACGATTCATTTGTGATCTCCAGTATGCGGATGACTGTGCACTTTTAGCCTTTACGCCGGAAGAGCTTCAAGAACTTTTATATGTGTATGCCCAGAGCTATGATTCCTTGGGACTTAAAATCAACATTGGAAAGACTAAGATTATGTCAACCTCTCATCAAGTGAACCAAATAGACATTACACTTAACGGAAATTCTCTTGAAGTGGTGGATCAGTTCAATTACTTAGGCAACGTTGTTAATGACAAAGCAAACATGGACAGCGAGATTCGCAATAGAATTAACGCTGCATCTAGAGCACTCTGGGGACTTAGAGAGAGAGTATTTGACAACCACGACCTTGCTTTGCCAACGAAAATGGCTGTCTACAGAGCAGTTGTCATTCCAACACTGCTATTTGCATGTGAAAGCTGGGTCACTTACCGTCGTCATGTGAAAGAATTAGAACGCTTTCAGCAAAGACACCTCAGAAGTATGATGAAAATCCGTTGGTTCCATCACATATCAAACGTGGAAGTAGTCAGGAGAGCAAACAGCCTTCCAATTGAGGTGCTTATTTCAAGAGCACGCCTAAGATGGGCAGGCCACGTTCATCGTATGCATGATAACTGCCTTCCTAAATGTACACTTTATGGTGAATTGTTAAGCGGTAGAAGAAGGCGTGGCGGTCAACGAAAGAGGTTCAAAGACGTTCTCCATGAAAATCTAAAATCCTGCGGTATTGCAGACGAGCAATGGGAACAACTTGCAGCGGACAGAACCGAATGGCGAGGGGTTGTGGCCAGCTATCAAGGAAATGTTGCTGCAAGAAGGCCGAATCCAAGGTCTATGTTTGTCCTGACTGCGGTCGACATGTGCTCTCCCGAATTGGCCTCTATAGCCATAGTCGTGTGCACCGTAGATGAATGGGAATTACAATAGACTACACCTTTTACTTGTTTTTTATTGTACACAATTTATCGACTGTAACATTTTTATACTCGGACTCGAGTAACGGCTAATAATAATAATAATAATAATAATGCTATAATAATCTGGGGAGATGCTGCGGATTTTGATAGGGTATTTGCCATTCAGAGAAAATTAATTAGAATTTTAGCATGTTTAGGATATACCGAGGATTGTAAAAATGCTTTTATTGAACACGGTATATTAACATTACCTTCTCTATATGGCTTGGAATGTTTAACACATATTAAAACAAACTTGAATAACTACCCTACTTATGTAAACCAACATGACCATAATACAAGAAACAAAAATAACATTATTACTCCATAATATAGATTAAGTAAGTCACAAAATGGACCAAATTATCTAGCAATTCAAATATTTAATAAATTACCGTCAAACATAAAAAACATTGATAATCTAAAAAAATTTCGAAATTCAATAAAAAAATTTCTCATAGGAAAGGCATTCTACCATTACAGGGAATTTCTGGAATGTAATATTTTGATATTGAATGTATGCTAGTGTTTGTATTAGTTTGTGAAATTTGTTATATACATATTGTTTGTCAATATATATGTTTATTTGTTGTTTACCTTTTATACTTATATATTATATGTATTTTATGAAATTACCTATTCAAATTGACTTTGTACATTAACACCAATAAATTATTATTAATTTATTTCGTAAGTTTCTTACATTTAAATGGCAGATTTTTGGCTAGTAATATTTATATAGTTAGTAATGGGTGATAAAGTGGGTGTATCAGAATTAAAACATTTTTTAAACTTTGTTATGGATTTGTTGCTTCCGAGGCTGGTACGTGGAAATTTGGAACCTTAGGAAAAGTAAAACAATTTACTACTGCTCTTTCAGGCCAGATTTCGGGATCATATGCATGAATAATTGGGAAAGAAACCATATAGGAACAATTGTAACCTTTTTGGTGCAATTCCTTGCACTCAAATTTAATGTGAGGTGCTGTTTCATGTAGACATTCTTTTAAATTTTCAATAGTGATACTGGGGTTTAACCTATAAACATAATAACCCATTTTAGGTACTGCACTGCACATTTTTCCATCTGTGTCACCAAGCATAACATATTCCAGATCCGATAGAATGATATCTTAAAATTAACCGCAAATTACCATACTGTCCTTCACTCAATACAATAGCTAGCAAACGATTTTGTAATAAAACGACTACACTCCACATTCTTCGTTCAATTTTTTTAGCTTCCCATGGCAAATCCAAGATAATCTTACCCTTACTCCCATAATCTAGATCACAGTACCTGTACCTCCCTAAACTATAATATCAACCTCTAACTGCGTGGTCATTGCAAGGGTTCATAGTAATCACTTCACTTTACTACTTTTCATCTGCAATAAAAGGTACAATCTCTCAACACCGATGAAAGGGTGTTTGCATTCTACTTATTTCAGCGTGTGCTTAGAGTTTCTTGATATGTATCACTTTCTTCTGATTGTCTAGGGGGACCACATCAGGTTTATTTTATTGACTTGGCTTTGCCTGAAGGGACAGTGTAAAATTATTTTTATTCATATCCACAACCACATTGTGTATCCGATAAAATATTAGTAATATTAAAACCAATCAAGTTTTACTTAATATTAAATATAAATTAATTATAACCGAAGTTTACTGCAGATTGGTGAGGTTCTTTATCAAGCTCTTATCATAGATATAGTGTATAGACACTAAATACAAACAAATATTAATGTTTGATCAGTATAATCAGTTTTTTTATTAAAGTCTATTCATGCAAAAAAACTAATGAGATTAGGAATCGATTTTATTCCTTTAGGAATTTCATGTTAAACCCCGACTATTAATTTCATAATTGCTTGGTACATTAATTTTATTTAATGTTGACACAATTCTGGAGTTGTATTCTATACAGAAAATAATTTGACTATAGCGAATGTTTAGAAATTGACAACTTAAGTACGAGCAGCATAATAGACGATGTCGTGTTATTTGGAAATATACGGAGGGAGTATTTGTTTGGATAATAAAGACGCCGTGGCACCCTAATTAAAGACATTCCTGCTTAGTTCTAATTACTTGTCCTTGGAAATTGTAATTTGCTAATGAATCCTTAGAATAATAACCTGTCAATTTTAATTTGTGGATGTCGCATTGTTTACTACGTATACTATTGATCTTGTACTGAGTGTATTTCAAGTTCTGAGTAGGGCCAAACAACTTCCTCTATCAATTTCACTGAATGTCTTGTGTCGCAACCAGTTTTCCATTAAAATATTAATTTATCGATAAAAGTATTGAAAGAATATTAAAGAAATGCATTATTTAGGAGAGGAATTACTCAAGCAGTATCCTCACATATAGGTATAGGTCAGATAGCAAAGGAGAATGCATTTTTTTTTAAATTTCTCAGTGCATTCTGTGAACGTGATAATTAGGAGGAAAATAGTGAGAATTAGATGTATATGTTTTAGAAAACAAATTTTATTTGGAACCTGTTTGAAAAAAGGGCATGAAAGTACCGAAAATAGACTTTTTCACGTTGTTGAAAAAAATATTACAAAATATCTCGTAAAGAGACTAAGAAAATGAGTTCTGACAATTGAAATTGGGCAATAACTTTTTGCACAGAAAATTAAAAACGCTAAATATGGCAATTTTTTGCCATTTAATTACAGGGACTGTAAATAATTACATTCCATTATATCCTACGATAACGTAGAAAGTTGTTTCGGAGCTTAAATTGTAGCTTTTGTTGGTACTTACCTATCTAAAAATTTCATGCAAAAATATTAATAACTTTTAGCGAAAATAGCGAAAATTAAAAAAACGTGTTTCCAACAGACGGCGCAGAAATAGTGAAAAATGGCCATAGAACCATTTTCCAAAAAACCGTTTGTTCCTGATGAAATTCTCTACAACTCTATTATCTTTAAGTTTTCGTAAGGTTTCGTTTAATACCCTAAGCGCCCGAACGTCCAAAATTCCGAAATAGCCCAATTTTCAAATGCATAGTAAAATTTCCTTTAATTTTCTTGATAGCTTTAATTATTTCATTCTTACTAATTTCAGATAAATATAGAGTATTGCTGTTTTCATTGTCTATACGTTGACTACCTGAAGCATTGCTTTTGTTTTTTGTGAACACATCAGAAAAATAACTAGCGAAAGCGTTGACAATTTCAGTTACTTCTTTTAACTGGGTTTCATTATAATTCATACAGGATGGCACAATCGTGGAGTTAGATTTCGAGTTTATGTGAGACCAAATTTTTTAGGATTAGTGCATAATTCGTCTTCAACAGATTTCAAATCATTTTTGTAAGCTGCTTTTATAAGAGATTTTACTTCAGATCTGGCATTTTAAAAATTACTATAATCTTCTTCACTGTTTGACTTTCTGTACTTGCCTAACAATTTACCTTTCAAGTTTATTTTATTAATAATATTTTTGTCAAACCACAGAGGATACTGGTTAGAGGTAACTTTTTTTTTATTAGCATACTTGTCAAGCAATGGGTTTAATATTATAAAATTCAATAAGCATATCGTTTACGTTGGAAAAATTAGAAAGTACCGACCAATCAATACCCATAATATCATTATTGAAGTTACATTTCTTGTAATTAAGGTCATATCTAGATAGAGATGGCGTCCGCACAAGGTAGCTCCGCTGTTCTCTCTACTTGTAAAAGATGTAAATCTAATGTTGTTAATGCCATAAAGTGTAAAAATTGTGAGAACAATTATCACTTCAGCTGTGTAAAGTTGTGTGCCATTGTAAAATTTGTCAACAACAGTGAAATAATTTGTTGTGAGGTTTTACCAGTAAATGAATGTGACAATGGTTTTTTTGATGCTTTAGAGGAACTAAATTCTGAAAACAAGGTAGATGTTCATATTTTTAGCTATATCATTAAGCAAAAAGACCTTATAATTGTGATAAAATTGATTTATTGCATAAACAAATGCAATTACTAGAAATAATAAATCAGCAAAAAACTAATATTGAGTGACCACAAACAGATAAAATAAAAAGTGCCAATAACACAAAAACTTCAATAAATAAAAACAGAACGGACAAAAACTCTGTTGAGCCAAATAAAAGTACTATGACTAACAATTCCTCGAAAGTAAATATACAAGGGAACTCGTTATTTACAAAGGACGATGTTGCTCTAAATATTATGAAGGTAGAAACCGAAAACAAATTGAATAAATATATTAATTTAACAAAAAATGATGAGACTAACTCTCATCTTACACAGACGATATCTAATTCATGTCAATATGATGACTGGAAAGTAGTCACAGAAACAAGGAGAAGACGCCAAGTAATTGTGGGAAACAATAAAGAATCGAATTTAATTAAAGGAGTACCAAAACTTGCTGTATTGCATGTATACAGGGTGGACAAGGGCACAACAAGTGATGAACTTACTGCTCTTTTAAAAAATAGTTTTCAACAGGTAACATGTGAGGAAATAATATCCAAACATCCTGAACTTTATTCATCTTTCAAAGTTACGATACTGCAAGATGATTTTAAAAATGCAATGAATCCGGAAATGTGGCCATACGGTGCCTGTATTAGCCGTTTTTTAGATTTGAGGAAGAAAGTGACGGGTTCAGCAAAATAATGTTTAATCCGGTTATTCTCCTATTAAATATACAGTGTCTCAATAGTGAAAAATGTAATGACTTACAACTAGATATATTTAACTATAATAATCCCAATTTTGTCTGCTTAACAGAAACGTGGGCCAACCCAAATTCTTTGGAGTCTTTTCATATACCTAATTATATATTAGGAGCTAGCTACTGTAGACCTATCTTTAAAGGAGGTGGGGTTGCAATTTTTGTAAAACACAATTTAAAATTTAAAAACATCAATTTGGATCAATATTGCATTGAAAAACATTTAGAAATTTGCGCAGTCTCCTGGAAAATGGACACAGACAATACGTTAATAATTCTGTCTTGCTATAGATCTCCCTCAGGAGATATTAATGTATTTCTTAATGGAATTATGGAAGCTATAAACTCTGTATTTAAACCTAATATCATTATTTTATTATGTGGCGATGTGACTCTTATAAACCGCCCAACGATTTTAAAAAATTATTTAACGTATTGTCAACTTTTAATTTAAATTATATGGTAGGGTGGCCCACTAGAGTGACACCGTCTACGTTTACCACAATTGATAAAGTATTTAGTAACTCTACAGGGAAAGGTGTAGCATGTGTACTCGATAATTACATATCTGACCACCGAACAATTCTGTTTGACTTGGGCTTAGAAAAAAGTTCAGATATTGGAAATAAATTTTATATAAAAAGATCATTTAATGATACTGCTTGTATTCAAAATGAAGACTGGTCTGACGTTTACCATATTAGTGATATAAACTGTGCATTTGACCGTTTCTTATATACTTTTTTATATCATTTTAACGTACATTTTTCGAAAAGTAAGTATGACAAAAACAGTAAACACGATAAAAATTGGATTAACGATTCTATCAAGGCATCTAGTCTCAAATTAAAAGATTTATTTGTATTAAAAAATACATATCCTGAACTCAAATCAGCGTACCAAATAGAAAAAAAGAAACAATATTTTAATTAAATCCACAAAAAAACTATACTATCAAAATAAAATAAATAATTCCGATAACCCAACCAGATCGGCTTGGAAAGTAGTCGCTGAAATATCAAACAAAAAAAAATATTCTAAAACCATTTCAATAATAATGAATTAATTGAAAATCAAAAAGAAGTTGCTAGCGCATTTAATACATATTTCATAAATGCTCCCATTAATATTTTAAAACAAATTCCACAAAATGATAATAATAATAGCAACATAGATACATTTTCTAATAATATTATACCTCAACGAAATACAATTTTCTTAAAACCATATACGGTAACGGAAATGTGTGATTTATTAAATAATAAACTTAAAAATAAGAGGTCTTCGGGATATGACGAAATACCTGTTTTTTTATTAAAAAGAATTTTGGATATATTAGCTCCCGCCTTTAGTTTATCTAGTGAATTTATCGTTTTCAAATGTATATTTCCCGAATGCTTAATAATTGATAAAGTTATACTGATACACAAAAGAAATGATACACAAGTTCTTGAAAATTATAGACCAATAACCATTCCGACAGGATTCTCAAAAATTATTGAGTACTGTTTTTTAAATAGACTATTAAGTTTCGTGAATTATAATGATATAATAGCAAATAGCCAACACGGTTTTTTGTCCGGTATGTCAACAATAACGGCAGTTCATTCATTTTATGAAGAAATAGTTAATTATATTGAGGTGGGCGAGTGCCCTGTTGGGATATTTTGTGATCTCAGCAGGGCATTCGACTGCGTCGATCATGAAAAGTTGCTTTCTAAACTTTATACATATGGTATAAGAGGTATATCGTTGAATTGGGTTAGGAGTTTTCTCTCTAAACGAAAACAATATGTCTCGCTAATAAATAATGAAGCTAGTACCGTGGATTCGATTAATTCTGAATATATGGAAATTAACAGAGGCGTGTCGCAGGGATCCATTCTGGGTCCTGTGCTTTTTATGATCTACATGAATGATATTGTTAACTTAACAAATTCAACATGTGTTACACTATATGCTGATGATACATCAATCATTATATCAGAAAAAAATTAAGATTCATTAAAAGCCAAATGTAATATGATACTAGAGAAATTAAGCGAACTGTCTTCATCTAAATGTTGATAAAAGTCTAGCCTTAAGATTTCATAATAGACAGAAAATTAGTAATAATCTGAGTATAGTAATAGACGACAGACCAATTCCCAATAATAATAAAAATGTCAAATGTTTAGGTCTACATGTGGATGAATGTTTAACTTGGAAAAGTCATTGTGAAAACCTTATCTCCAAATTGAACTCAATTGTGTATCAGTTTAGAAGCATTAAAGCTGTACTAAATATTGATCAATTAAAAAAAAATATACTATGCAGAAGTAGACTCACGATTAAGATATGGAATATGCTTCTGGGGTGGATCCACCATATGATGTAATGTGTTCATAGCGCAAAAACGTGTTATAAGATGCATGGTAGGTTTATCAAATACTGATACCTGTAAAAATGTTTTTAAAGAGCACAGAATCTTGACACTTCCAAGTCTTCTCATATATGAATTATGTACATATGTTCATATCAACAAAGATAAATTTGAATTTAATAAAGATGTGCATGGTATTAATACGAGACAAAAAAATAACTTTCATATACCATTTCATAGTTTGAATATTACATTAAATTCGCCGAACAGTTTAGGACTTTAGGAGTTTATAATCATTTACCACTAGAGATCAAAAAGTGTAACTCCATGATTCTATTTAAGAAACATTTAAAATTATACTTATTAAATAAAACTTTTTACAAACTAGACGAATATTTTCAGATGTAGTTTTATTTTCTATGTATATGTACATATAATTACCACCAAGATGTATTTATATGTATTTGGTTTTTAGTATGCATATTGTCATTTCACTGTATTTTTTTTTCTATATACCTATTTACACATTTTTTATATATGTATTTTTCTGTGACCAAAATGTTTATATATACTTTGTTTGTTTTACATGTTACGTAATTGTAATTTACCATTTGACCTGTTCTATCCAATGTTTTTGTAATTGGCAAAAAGAATGAATATAGAATCTAATCTAACCCAGAGGAAATGTTTCTTTGTTCGTTTCTGCAAATTTTGATCTAATAATAAGCGCCGGGTGATGAGCATCTTCAATAACGAAAGTATTATCAGCACGAGATACACAGCAGTAACTTTAATTACTATATACTAAGGTTAAGGTTAACGTTTGGTGTGGCATCATCGGCGATCAATTATTGGGACCATTTGTCCTTTCTTCAAATTTAAATGGACAGGCTTATCTGTTTTTTCTTCAAAAAAATCTTACGGAACAGAATGTGGTTCAAGCAAAATGGAAGTCTATTGAAGTCAGGAATTATCTTGATGAGACTTTTCCATGCAGATGGATCGGTCGAGGAAGTGAGTTTGCCTGCCCACCAAGGAGTCCTAAAGGCATATAAGTAGGTGGAGACCATATCGAACATTTACTCTAAGTTGCAACAATGGGGTTTTTGCATGGGGGGAAAGTTTATAATGTCATTAAGTCAACTTTTACGTTATTTTTTGGTCTTCTAATAAGATTAAATTCTTATTTTAGACAATCTTTTAATTTATGTATTTATCTCAATACCATGGAAATAATCCATTAGTTCATAAGAAAGGTGAGAGTTTACACTGTTATTACGATTTTGTATTCCCATACGTTTTGTACTTTTTTCAATAAATACACTTTGTTTTATTAAATTTGAATTTATCTTTCAAAGATGTATTAAAATGTGTAACGGCACTTTTCTCGAAAACGGTTGGAATTATCACAATTTACTAAAGCATATTTGGTTATATTCCCATATTTTGGCCCAAAGAATCTACCCCGGAACTATGGCCTATTAATGGTCCACCCTGCATTATTAAACAAACAAGTATTAAAATGTTATAATACCTGATCTATTTGAAATAATTATAAAAGTTATATCCCTCGACGAAAATCCTTTTTCCTTTATACGACCACTCTTTGTAATTTCCCTTTCCACCGCAAACTAATCCCTTCCTGATCAACTGACAAAGAGGGAAAGTTTTGGGAGGGCTCTGAGGGATATCCTAATTTAGCGTTGTTAAAACTTTACAAAAGCATACCTTCAAATTAAATGTTAAACCTCGATAAACCGGTTTTTGGTTTTCAAAACAATCAACTTTAAAAAAGGGTAAGCTGCACGTAAAGTTATTAGATAAGGACATGATTTACAATTGTGTATTTGCGTGTGATTATAATTTAGATTTGACTCTTAAATTTTTGTAAAATCTTTATTATTGTCCCGTGGTGACGTTCTATTGATTTTCAATAGTAATTGCTGCTAAAAGCTCAGTCAAAATGCGTACAAGTAAAGAATTATCTAGAAATTTTTTATAATTGTTGCGCAAAAAGAAATCTCCTTGGCAACACTGTTTTCTTTTTAATTGATATTTATATTTAAATAGATAAACAATTTTTTATTCTTCAACATATTTTTTGCTATGTATAAAATTCCATATAAAATATCTCTTACTATGAGATTAATTCGCTATTCAAATGATATAACAAATTTCAATTCAATCATGCACGGATTTCATGAATTTATAATATTAATGTAATGCAGTTGGCATGACTAAAATGTGTATAACTTTTCACATTCATCAAATACAACATTTTAGCATGTTGCAGCATTTCTAGTCAACATTTTCGTTGGCAATCGTTCAATTCATTTTATTTATCCTGTTGGCAAATCGGATGCATTTATTTTATTTCGTGATCCCGCCTAAGGTAAATCCATGTCTGCAGCTAATTACGTCCTATGTTTTTATTTTCTGTTTCAGCACTTCACGCTAATTTACATATTTTTCATATTCTCGTGCCCTTTATAGTAATGGCATTCATAATAAGTTTGTAATTTTTTATGAAACTATATAAGTATAAAGTGACTTAAATATCTACGGGCATCCTCTCGTAAAAGTGCATATAAAGTGTCTAAACAAGGAAGTATTTAAGATAGCGTATATAAGAAAATAAAAAGTTATACTTTAGGGACAGTTGGGCTAGAAAAATTTTCCTATGGCGTTTTCAAAGACAGCTTTAATAATATACAAGTTTGAAACCGATTGAAAAGTTAAGAAGGTATAAAAGAACAACTTATTTTTGTGATTTACAAACAAAAATAAATACAGAGTGCGGCAATAGTGCGTCGGACTTTGATATCTCGAGTTTTACGATAGTAAACTAGATAAAAAGTCTATAACTGGAAATTATTTTCAAATATATAGGGCGAGCCAAGACGAAATTAAAGGACCAAGTGATTTTTTTTAAAATGGAATGCTATGCATATCAGCACATTTTTTGAAGCCTCTTTCTAGGCTCTATCCATGCCTGTTAGCATTCAATATCTCCCAACCACTTGGATGTAATGAATTTTTTTGTTGAAATGATGCAATCTGCAGATGGATATTTAAAAAATCACCACAGTCACAATTATGGGTTTTAAGAAAAACTTATAATAATAATAATAATAATAATAAATGCCTTTATTTAGCCTGGCGGGGTGTCAGCTAATAGCTGCTATTAATCCCAACCAGGGTTCCAAAAAATACAATAATACAATATATAATTACAAATTAAATAATCTCACAGATATGAGGACGGAAATGATGCAGTGAAGAGACGAAATTGAATATAGCAAGAAACAAAAATTAAAAAAACTGAAGGAGTACATAACAAACTTACTACAAACAGAAATAAATTACATTTTTTAATTATTAGTTAAACGTATCAGAGAGCAACAGGTTTTTAACTTTTTTCATAAAGCTATTGTAGGTCAGGGATTTAATACTCTGCGGCACTTTATTAAAATTATTAACTGCGGCATAAGAGAAACATGACATGAAGAAAGTGGTTCTATGCTGTGGAATGTGTAGCAGATTAGACGCTTGGCGTAAATTTTCACCGTGTAGTTCTCCTCTGAATTTAATTTTTACACGCAGGTATATAGGCATGTGGCTATTAAGGATAGAATGTACTAAACAACACAAGTGTAATATCCACCTTTTTTTAATATTAAGCATTTTACATTCCCGTAAAATAGGTGAAATATGTTCTCGCCTATTTGCTAGTGACGCAAAGCGTACGCAGGAATTTTGCATTTTTTGCAACTTAAACAATATTTGATTCGTTAGGCATGGCCCATATACCACGTCCCCGTAAGCAGGCACAGATAAAACAAGTGATTCGATTAACTTCAATTTTACTTTTTGTGACAAAATATACTTAAATTGGTACATGTGTCTTAATTTAGCATAGCATGTTTGTACTAGGTGATTAATGTGATCATGAAAAGAAAGGTGAGAATCAAATATTATGCCGAGGTTTTTTACAGATTTAGAGGACAAAATAGGGTTGTTATTTACATTGTTGCATATCATTTTCATTAATTTTGGCTAGCAATGTTTTGCTTCCGATATTTATGGAACAGGTTTTCTTGATATTTAGGACCAAGCCATGATTTACAGAGTATTGGGCCAGTCTCTGCAAGTCTTCATTTATTTTGACACACGCATCGGCAACGTCTGAAGGATAATAGGACAAGGATATTTGCTGGTCATCCGCATACGAGTGAAACATACAGTGGCTAACTTCTTCATATATATCTGCCATATAGAGAACAAATAGAAGTGGCCCCAGCAAAGAACCCTGCGGCACACCAGATTTAAGTGCAAGGTCAGTGGAAAGAGACATGTCATTATTTGTTACGATTTTAACCTGCTGTCTACGGCTGCAGAGGTACGAATCGAACCAGCTTGTTGCATTATCAGAAATTCCCATAAATGAAAGTTTGACAAGCAGTAGTTTGTAGTTTAAGCAATCAAATGCTTTACTGTAATCAAGTAGAACTGAGGTGGTAACTTTTGATTGATCAATAGCTTTCGCGTACTCATCCATGACGTCTACAAGGACAGTAACTGTGCTATGCTTTGCTCGGAAGCCAGATTGACGACATGGTAACAGTTTGTGGAGCATTACAAAATCCAAAAGTTGCAAATAAACAATTCGTTCCAAAATTTTAGAAAGCACAGGCAGAAGGCTTATTGGGCGAAAATATTTAAATGTTTCGGGTTTGTTGATTTTTGATATTGAAATTACAGTAGCACACTTCCATATATTGGGTAATATACCTTGCATTAAAGAAAAATTAATTATATGTGTTATGGCATCTAGACAAGCAGGAAGACATAACTTAACCATTTTGAGAGTGCTACAGTCAA
This sequence comes from Leptura quadrifasciata, assembly GCA_963675555.1. Taxonomy (NCBI): domain Eukaryota; kingdom Metazoa; phylum Arthropoda; class Insecta; order Coleoptera; family Cerambycidae; genus Leptura; species Leptura quadrifasciata. The sequence goes on from OY776677.1 coordinate 7,242,303, forward strand.
CACCAGCAGCATTAGATTTTATATAATTAATTGCTTTTGCCACCTCTTCGGAGGTAGCTTCCCGAAATTTAAATAGATTATGCACATTCATATTTCTATGGAGATTGCCCTTATAATAGTCGATGATAGTATTTGGTACTTGAGTATTTGGTACTGACTCTACGAAGAATTTATTAAATTTTTCAGGGTCTCTTAACCCTTGTGGTATGTCTTGTGCTTTTCTCTTATTATGATTTTCTAAGGTATATTCCATGTAAGCCTTTTTTTGAGGCGGATAGACGAGGTTACCAGATTTCTCATTTGCTTATAATATATCCACCTGGAGTTAATTTGTTCTTGAGTATACTTATCCTGCTTGAGGGTTTGCTTATACTTAGAGTAAGCCTTATTCCGTAGTTTTATCATTAGTTTAATTATGTGAATACCAGTTACGAGACACTTAATTGATGTTTTTGAATCATTTTCATTTCCTAAAAATGTACAGGGTGGCCAAAAATTATTTTTCAATTAAGTAAGAACATTTTAAATTGAATTTTCTCAATTTTTTCAAATGGAATACCCTGTATATTTTTCAACGATATGATGTAGAAATGAAAAACGAACAATTTTTTGTAAGTACTTCCCTATGGCTAATTGCAACCAATTTCGTTTTATTGAGCAATAATCACAAAATTCAAAAATAAACTTAAAGAAAGAGGTTTCGTCAAAATAACTCAGTAGAAAAAATTATAATAAATGTTCATGTTCATGTTGCCCATTTTGACGGACACATCTCTATGCGCTTTTGAAATGAGGTTTCCACTGTCTCTGAAACTGCCGGTGTGATAGATGTAAAGACAGTTATTATTCTTTCCTTCATATTTTGTACTGTTGTTGGTGTGTCTCTATAAACAATTTCCTTCACGGATCCCCATAAAAAGAAATCCATTTTTGTAAGATTTGGGGATCTAGCAGGCCATTTAGTGAGTCCATTTCTCCCAATCTATTGATGAGGGTAGGCATTATTTAAGTGGTCTCTAACTGCATTTAAATAATGTGGTGGAGCACCATCTTGCTGAAACCATATCCTATTTCGAATTCTTTGGGAGATTTACCAATAATTGTGGCAGATAGTTTTCCAAAAAATGAAGATAAATAGCTCCAGTCAACGTACCGTCAAAGAAATGTGGCCCTATAACATGTTCTCCAATAATTCCTCCCCAAACGTTTATAGACCATCTGTGTTGGTTATCAACTTGCATAAAAAAGTGAGGATTTTCCGAAGCTTAATAATGGAAATTGTGCCTATTAACAAATCCATTTTTACCAAGTTACCTCATCACTGAATAAAACAGTATTGAAGAAGTTGACATCATGTTGCATTTTACCTCTGGCCCAATTACAAAATTGTAGGCGCTTTTGAAAATCGTCATCAGATAATTCCCGGTGCATTTGAATATGATATGCATGCAACTTATTTGTTTTTAAGATTCCACCCACAGACCGTCTACTTATTCCTACTAATGAGCTCACTTCCCTTTGACTAACACGGGGATTCTCAACCGTTGCCAGCACTACAGAGAACTCATTTTCTTCGTTCACAACACGTTTTATTCTTCCCCTTTTTTATATTCGACATTTTCAGTTTTAGAAGCTGCTAACATCATAAATCCTTCTATCAGGATAACGTTGATGATAAAAAGTTGAAGGTTTTTGAGGAACTCGCAAAAAATAAGAAATTGTACCTTTAGGGGTGGTTTTGAGGCAGTTTGGCTCGGGGATCACTGGAGATTTTCAGGCACATAAAAAGTACCTCCTAGGGAACACAATCACGCTAAAATCAGCTTGTTCCAAATTAGTTCTAGGTTGGACTTAAAGTTCACTTCATTTTATTGGACTAATAGTATTTTCTACCGAATCCTTTCTGGAGGCACAAAGAGAATCGACCTTTTATACATTTTGAATTATATCTAGGAAAATATAAATGCTACGAGAATCAAATTTTAGACCGACATTAAAATGACAATTACGTTGATAAAGTGTTTTAATTAGTTATATTCCAAGAAAAAAAATGATAAACGCAGAATCACAGGAATATTATAGAGAACATTGGAGCGTCTAGGTAAACTGTCCACTTCTAAAAATATTATCTGCATTAATATGAGCAGTGTTGTAGTAGACACTCCATATTTAGTTGTTATGATCCGACTAGTTGGATGCAGACATTGTAGTTCATTTAACGGGGTTCCAAAGAGGCAAAACATGGTTTGTTATAGGTTTCGTTTAGCTTACTACACTTTAAGAGGAAGATTTAATTATGTAAAATGATAGATCTTGACCTCCATAATATTCAATTCAACCCTGATCAAAATATTTAATGTAAAATTCTCCTAAATAAATAGGATAAAAATTAACACCTAAAGTTGAAATATTTGGTATATGCCATATAAAAAAACGTTTTTAGGATCTTTTGCCAAACACCAACATCGTGATTCCTGCCCTCGGATCCCGTGAGAACCATTCCGAACCCATTTCCCTGTTCTTCGAGTGATTTCGGTGTTGCGAGCAAGGTAGTTTCAACCCCAGTGGTTGCTTAGGTAAACTATGGTTTAGTAATGGTTAATTTCCCTGATATTCCCATAAATACCCATATCCGACAAATCCCCGGATACCCAGGATTGACAGCATGGAAGAGCGAGTGTTTTTTATACGTTGGGGGTAGTTGCGGAAGGGTTAGGTCACAAATAACACCACCATCGTACTCTGCCCTCGAAAAGACATGAAAAACCTTGTCAAGTCAGTATTTTTCTATGCTTTGGGGATATTACTATTAAGGGCGAGGTAGTTTCAATCCCTGGGAGTCGGCCCGGGGTATTCTAGTGTAAATTAAGTGAGTTTATTTATATTCCGGGGGGCGAGCGTAGGTGCGTCTTTACTATGTACATACTTCGGTATGCGATGTAAAGCAACGACAGGCGCAGTTAGTACTTGGATTGGTGACCATTCCAACGGAAACCGCGTTCTCGCCTCACACATCTTCCAGCGGCTTGTATATCAGTGTATGCGCGGAAGCTATACAACCTTAGGCGAGGGTTGTATAGGAGATATACCATCCTTCGGAGGGGATGTAAAGCCGTCGGTCCCGTGTCTATTAAATGTTAGGCAAGTAAAAGATCCCTACTCTTCTTAAGGGAAGAGGTTCGGCAAAATTCCTGGTTGGGGGTAGCTCGTCTACAGGCGTCGGTGTTAGGCCTCAGTAGCGGAAATAGGCCGACGTTAAATAAATGTATAAAAAAAAAAAATTTATATTCCTCAAAAAAAAACTTATCTGATGAGCCTTCGCAAGCCCAAGACCAAGAAGCCGGAATAGATCCTTACGCTAAATTTCCAATTACCAATAAATATGAATTAAATTCTGTGCTCGGAAAATTTACTAGCTTTTCAGGCATTATTTGAATTTGTAAACTCCTCTGGAGTATATCATGATTAATTCATAATTTTTGTTAATTTCTGGTTTGAAAAAAAATCAAAAGAAAAAAATAAGAATTATAAATATATAAATTTATTTTCAAAAAAGAGAAAAAAATGTATAAAAAAAATATTTTCTTATTTTTAAGAATATCGGAATGAAACTTGGTTGGCTTCCCAGGATTCAAAAATATAATAATATACAGGGTATTCCATTTAAAAATCAAAAGTTGGGGTCATTTAATTTATGCCACAAAGTGTCTTCTTGATAATATAAACCATCTACCAAGTTTCATTCTGATATTCTTAAAAATAAGGAAAAAAGGGGTCTACCTTGATCCGTTGACACCCGGTATAGATATTGATGTTCTAACCGGGAATGATATAGTTACGCAGTAGAGCTAGAATTTAAAAAAATTAGTACATTAGAGGTCGGTCTTAATTCAATTCAATGACATTGGTTAATGGTAAATCCAAGGCCATTAAAAAAAGGCTGAAATAGGGGTAGTAGAAAAACGATTGTGATGGTTTAGAGTTGTTAAACGAGGTTTAAGAACCTCGAAACCATCACCATAGATTTTGTCACCCTCGAAAACGAGGGGGGGAACCTCGTTAAATGGACTATTGGGTGTATGTTATACATTTTAAATTAAAAAAAACCTGCGATAATCTATAAATTCGCTGTCTTATGCTATCACTGCGCTTTCTTACAATATTTCACATTGAATTGTACCTAATTCGATTAAACAACCACTTTTATAACAAAATCGTTGAAAAATTAACAACACATGCTACAAAATCCTTCTCGTATGTTGTAAACCAGCTTCTAGTAACTTATCTGTGGCGTGGAAGTTTTTGGTACCATAGTTATATCACTTATAGGTCCTGTTTGGGCGATTTTAAAATATTTTTGCAAAACTTTGAAAGACTTTTAGACAAGTGTGTAGATAAAGGTAAAAAAATCATACTGGTGGGTGATTTTAATGTAAATTTTAAAAATAATCCAAAGAATTTGACCGAATTAGTATGTCTAGCTACTTCCTATGGCTTAGATATAACAATCTCCGATTTTACAAGAATTTCACAGCAATCTGCTAGTTGCATTGACAACATTTTAACTAATTTGCCAGAAGACGGTTATACAACGGGTGTTTTCGACCCCTGCCTATCAGACCACCTCGGGCAATATATAACAGTAAGAAATTCTAGGGGGGATACTGCTCCAAATAAAATCTATAGGAGAAAGATTACGAGAGACAGTCTCAACGGACTGAGATCTGCTTTATCGGCGATAGATTGGAGTAGTGTTGTGGCGCCTAATGTAAGCGTAAATGTGTTCGCTAATTTTCTGGTTAATACCTACAAGAATCTTGTATGCACTTATTTTCCGGTAATTAAATATGATCCTAACATCTCTAAACCTCCTGTTAAATGGTACAATCAGTCATTACGTGATATGAGAGATACGCTATCCTCCATTAAACAAATTTGTAATGTCAGTAGAAATTCAGAATTTTTAACTGTTTACAACAATTGTCGTAAAGACTATAAACTTGCTATTGCAAATACAAAACAATCAGCATATGATCACTACATTGCAACATCTGAAAATAAAATGAGGGATAGTTGGAGACTTGTTAATTTTGCACGGAATATAAACAGGTCGCACAAAATTGGGTCCAATCTATCGCATGATACTTTTAATGATTTTTTTTGCAGAAATTGCAAACAACATAATTTTATCACTACCTGACATCAATCTAAAAGCTACGGAACTAATAAAAAATATTACTCCTTCGCCATCTTCATTTTTTCTGCAGCCCGTAACTACCGACGAAGCCTTAGATGCGATAGGAAATTTAAAAAATTCACAATCTGCTGACATTTATGAGTTAAATAGCACAATTGTAAAGGAAACTGCAGACATAATTGCACCTATATTAACATTACTTATAAATGCATGTTTTAGCTCAGGTGAATATCCCGAGGCCTTTAAAATTTCAAAAATTGTACCTCTCTTTAAAAAAGGTGATCTTAATTGTGTAGACAACTACCGTCCTGTATCCATAATTCCTATTTTTTCAAAAATCATGGAAAAAATCTTAAAAGCTAGGTTGACCCGGTACTTGGATGACAACTGCCTTCTGTGTTCCCATCAATTTGGATTCCGTAGAAATTGCTCTACCACGAAAGCTATACTAAATGTCGTGAACGGGATAGTCGACGGCCTTGAAGAGGGAAATCACACAATGATTACATTGTGTGACCTCACTAAGGCCTTCGACTGTGTCGATCATGACATTCTATTGGAAAAAATATCATATTATGGATTTAGAGGTGTTCCACGTTTACTTTTTAGTTTTTACTTAAATAATAGGAAACAATGCGTTTTACTTAATAATTCTAGATCTAATTTCAATTTGATTAAGAATGGAGTACCCCAAGGTTCCGTACTTGGACCCATATTGTTTATACTTTATATTAATGATTTGTATAATTATTTGCTTCCTAAAAATTGTGTTCTCCTTGCTGACGACACCACATTAATATGTTCCGAAAAAAGTTTGTTAAATTTAACAAAAGTTGCAAAAAAGATAGAAGAAAGGGCTGAGAATTGGTTTACAGCAAATAAACTAAAATTAAATAGGGAAAAAACACAAAATCTCATTATCTCCTCAAATGTTAACATCACTGATGGTAGTAGTATAAAATTACTAGGAGTAACCTTGGATGACAAGCTAAATTGGTCTTGTCATGTCGATCAGTTGGGTAGAAAGCGTGTTTTACAAAAAAAAGGCCGTTCGCATTATAGCAGGTGTAGGAATAAAGGACCATTGCCATTCCATGTTTATTAATTTGGGCATAATGCCAATTCCCTCTTTATATATCTATTTCACTGTGTTAGAGGTTCATAAAAATATTAATAGTTTCAATAGTCAGGCTGACATTCATCAATACCCTACTAGATCTAGTAGTCTATTAAGAACTCGTTGTTATAGATTAACGAAATCTCAAAAAAATTCGCTAAATATAAATTTATATAATAAGTTGCCCGCGCAGATTAAATCCTTAAATTACAACTGTTTCAAACGTAAAATAAAGCATTTTATTTTAAGAAACTGTTTTTATTCCGTAAGTGATTATCTAGAAGCGACTCTTGCATTTGCAAATGAGTAATATCTTTATATTATGATCTGTATATTTGTGTGGAATGCATTTATTTCTAATTTATAGACGTGTTTTTTATACTAAATAATTTTTTTTTGTACATTTCTAATTGTAAAATTGTGATAGTGTTATATAGAGAGTATTTAAATGTTTAAATGTTATATTTGAGATGTATGTCTAACAAAATTTCTTAATAATTATATAAAAAATTTTATTTATTTTATCTGTCGATAAATGTAATATGACCTGCTACAAATGCACCTGACATGTATGTAACGTAGTCAAATAAAATGAGTATGAGTATGAGTATGAGTATCGGTTCCGACAGTGCAGGTTATCCGGAAGGGAAGAAAACTATACTCGAAACTCTTGCAGAACATTACTGCCAGTGAATGCATTCTTTAACCCAATACCCTCAGCAAAAATCTGGACTACAATATTTCCTATATTTGGTCTCCAAATTATTTAGATCGAAAATTAAATTCAAAATTTAAAATTATCGTATTTTGCTCAAGAAACTTGGTCAGCCACCATTTTAATAAAATATCTATTAATTTACCAAAAACAGGTATAATTGAAATAAGGCGACAGTTATCTAATGCCCCTATATCTCCCTTTTTTAAAAAGCCGGATAACTTTCGTATTTTAAATGAGTCCGGAAGAAATCCTTCGTTAAAACATCGATTTATTAACATGGAAAAAAAAGGCCTGAATAGGGGTACTAGAAAAACAATGGTGATGGTTTCGAGTTGTTAAACAAGAGTTTAAGAACTCGAAACCATCACCATCGTTTTCCTCTCCCTCGAAAAGTGGGGTGGGGGTGGGAGTGAATTGCAAAAGATCCTACAAACTTTTGATGTTCGGAACCTCGTTAAATGGACTATTGGGTGTATGTCATACATTTTGAATTAAAATCTAATCGGTAATCTATAAATTCGCATTCTTCATTGAATTGTACCTAATTCGATCAAACAACCAAACTTCTATAACAAAATCATTAAAAAATTAACAACACATGCTGCAAAATCCTTCTCGTATGTTGTAAACCAGCTTCTAGCGACTTACATACAACGCAATTCTACATACCTGAAAAATGCACTTCACTTTCTTCGATTTCCTTGTCTTCCATTTTTATATGATTCGTATTCGGCCCGATTTATCTGATATTCATCATGTTTAATTGATTTTTAATATTTCAGTCCATATTATCTACTAAATGTACCATTTGTTTTAGAAATAGCACAATATAAATATACGTTGTCGTTTCCTATTCCGTAATTATGGCATAATGTCGATGGATTTGTAAAAGTAAATGTGAAAATAATATGCATATAAAAAGTTACTCGCACTTAGTACACAAATAACTATTGTTAGAAACAGTTTTATGAAATTTAACGCCTTTCAAATGACGTGCATCGAACTTGATTTATATTTACAGGAAATGTTAGAGGTTACAAAATAAACTGATTTTATCGCGCCACGTTTCAGCTATTTAATATTATGTTTAATCTTTCATGTTTAATCAGTTGCATCAGTCGAATACTTATAACTTTAGTCATTATTAGCCTATGCAAATATTTGAGCGAAACCAGCTTAATAACAATTTCGTGGAACAATAATATGAATGAAATGAAATGTAAATATAATAGTTAATAAAAACTTTTAATTGGTAAAAATTGGTTTAAATATAACGATACTTTTTAACTGCGTATATCTAACTAGGTTATTTCGGTAAGTATACGATATCGATATATCTGAATAATTTAACCAGTCAGTATGTCAGTTTTAAGAAAATGCACTTAAATTATTATTAGGTTGTTTAGTCTTCGTAGAAATGAAAAGTTTAACATTTTATTTGTTTGGGTGGTTTTTAAAAGTTTAACCTTCATTTGTAGAGAGAAAAGTATCATATTGATTCTCGAATGTTAAACAACTTTAAATATGTTCGCTTGTCTGTCCCTCTGTTCATCCATCTGCCACGTGTCTTGCGACCATGACCTCTTCAGATAGAAAATTCGTATTAGGGAACGAATAGGAAATGGAATTTATTGTGTAAAAAGCCGATCGCTGAATATAAAAATTGTGAAAAGAATCTACGTGAAGTGTTACAGACTTTAATAAAATTTTACGAAAACGAATAACTGGTTGATATAGTGACGAGAGTTTCGCAAACCTGTTCAGTTGCAGCAACGACGAGAAGTAGTAGACAGATTTCAGTGAGAACCTGAAGATGGCAGATGAGATTCTGCCAAAACGTCGTTTAGGCAACCGTGGCTCAGCTGATCATCGACGCGGGAATATATACCATATATACAGGGTGTTCCAATAATAATTTTTCTATTTTTTCGAATAACTCGACAACGCCACGTCAAAAATAAAAAAATCTGGAGGTCGTTGGAAAAATAATTTTACACTGCATTCATAAATATAAAAATATATAGCGTGTTCTATGTTCCAGGGTGTGTCACCCTGTATATTTCAAAATATTTTTAAAATGTGCGCCTTTTGACACTACACCACTTTTATAAAAAAATAATTCTACTAATAAGTCTACTAACCCAATTGCATAACTAGTAATTTGTTATGCTGCTACCAGAATGTCAGAGGACTTAATACTGAAACTACACAGTTCTACAATGCAGTCTTACCTGGTGATTTTGACTTGATCTGTCTTAGTGAAACTTGGTTAACTAATGATGTAAATAGCGAGGAATTATTTCCTGAAGCATACAGTGTTTTTCGCTGCGACAGAAACCTTGCCATCACAAATCTTACTAGGGGAGGCGGTGTGTTATTAGCAGCAAAAGTAGAACATAAGGTACTAAAATTAGATCTGTTAAATTTACTAAATTTAAATACTAATATAGACATTGTTGGTTGTAAAATATTATTTAATTATTTTAATATTTTCATTTTTGTTATTTATATTCCGCCGTTCGTTTCACTTGATAATTTCAATTTGTTTATGGAAAGTCTGTCATCATTGGAATTTGTACAAAGCAAAAATGTTATCATAATTGGAGATTTCAACTGCCCATATTTTAATCTTGACGCAAGTAACACTAAGAATCAAACGCTATGCAACTTTCAGGAATTTCTTAATTTAAAACAGTTTAATACAGTCTCAAATCTGAATAATAGATTTCTAGACTTATTGTTTAGTAACCGAAGGTGCACTGTTAGTAGAGGGGATCTAGCACTGGTTGGTGAAGATGCCCATCATCCTTGTTTCAATTTTAGATTAGAACTATGGAGACATTTTGCAAAACGACTCATCTCTATGTATAAACACCATACATGGAGACGATATTATTAAAGCATCTAAGAAATTAAAAGACAAACTTACTTCAGGTATTGATGGTGTTCTCTGCTTTTTTGTTAAAGATTGTTGTCGTGCCTTGTTAGAACCCCTACTTTTCATTTATAATTTAATCTTGAGAATAGCTACATTTCCCGATATGTGGAAAATCGCTCGAATCACTCCCGTGTTAAAGAAAGGTGACCCAGCTGTACTCCAAAATTATCGGCCTATTTCTATTTTATGTAATTTTGCGAAATTATTCGAAATAATAATATATAACTGCGTTTATCCTAATGTTAGACCATATATCTCCCTGCACCAACATGGATTCTTAGATAAAAAATCTACGATCACAAACTTAACCTGCATAACTCAGTTTGCCTCGGAAATTCTCGATAAGCAAGGACAAGTAGACACAGTATACATGGATATTCAGAAAGCCTTTGATCAAATCGATCTATATTTATTAATAATGAAATTAGATAACTTTGGATTTTCCGCAGGTTTAATTAATTTATTTACGTCTTATTTATTTAACCGTAGGTAGTTTGTCGAGTACGAGGGTTTTAGCTCGGATTACTACATTAATGCATCCGGAGTACCACAAGGCTCCAATTTAGGACCACTTCTATTTCTCATTTACATCAACGATATTAATGATGGCATTAGCTGTTCAAAATTAATGTTCGCGGATGATTTGAAAATCTATAGAGAGATAAGAACGATAAGTGATTGTAGAATGATCCAGAATGACTTTAAAGCCGTATCTGATTGGTGTAGTGCGAACCATCTGTGCATTAATGTTCAAAAATGTTACGTTATCTCTTTTTCTCGGAAAAATAAACCTGAAGAATATGATTATAAAATAAATTCAGACAGCATAACCAGATGTACAGAAATCAAAGATTTGGGTATTATCTTCGATAGCCAGTTAACATTTCGAGCCCATATTAATAGTGCTGTATCAAATTCATATAAAATGCTAGGCTTCATATTAAGAAACTGCAAGTGTTTTATCAAAACTTCTAGCCTAATGTTGTTATATTACGCATACGTTCGCTCAAGATTGGAATATGGTGCCATCATATGGTATCCGTGGTACACATGTCACGTGAATGATATTGAGGCAGTTCAAAGGAAGTTCCTAAAATATTTGTTTTTTAAGGAGGATGGTATTTACCCGCCGAGAGGAATTAATACGTCCATTTTAACGGACCGTTTTAAAATCGTTTCATTAGAAACTCGTCGCGAAATAATTTCCATTAAATATTTATTCAGTTTAATTCACAATACTATTGATTGTCCCTTTTTGTTAGATAAAATCAATTTCCACATACCCAGACTTGAAATCCGCCGTCACACAACCTTCTATGTCAAGAACTATAGGACAAATATTATGGCGAGATCTCCAATTTATGTAATGTGCAATAATTTTTATAAAATCTCCCATCTATGTAATATTAATTTTGATAGTCTAGGCAGTATATTAAGTCATATAATTATTACTGAATAGTAGGTATAATTTTGTTTGTAACTTAAGTGTTAATATTATTTTCTTTTTTATTCGCTATTGGTATATAAATGATATGTGTTTTCATGTATTTCCTGTAATTGGGTGCTTACCTGTTGGAAATAAAGAGATTATTATTATTATTATTATTATTATTATTATTATTATTAATAAAGCCGATATTAGACTTTTACGCACTATATGGTCACCCTGTATATTGTACTGCCTCTAAAGAGTGGAGTACTCATTGTGTGTTTCTCTAAAATAATTTTATATCATAACACAGTCAAACACTAATGTTCACGATTTGGTTTGAGCTGTAAATAAACGCCGTAGCCCGTACTCCCTTTATTATTTTCATTTTAGACTATAAAGTGTAAACCGTTATGTTTTCCAGATGAAATGAAATATCACTTGCTAGAAACATGAACTTGTCGCATAATTAATTTCTGTATTCTTCTGCAATTACGAGGCCATAAATATCTCGTATAAAAGGATTGTCAGGAATTATTTGCCATTTCAATTTATAGCACAACTATTAATTTTATTTCTTGGTAGAGGAAAATTATAAAATATTCAATTAATTGTAAATTTTATGACGGGTATATATCAGTTGAACCTGACGTAAAGTTAATTAATTTTTCCGGATATTTTGTTGGTCATATCGTTTACTTAATTTATGAACTCAATTGAAAGAGTACCGTGGATTTTCACTGACATGAACCTGTCAGTATCGAATGACAGACATCATATCTAATGATTTTTAAAATTTATACAACTTGTCTGTAAACTTTACCAAGGTGATTCATTGTGAAATGCATTGGTAGAATAATAAAACACGATTTATAAACATCCTTAAAAACGTAGACTGGTCTGCTCTATATACACTAACGAATGGTAATGAAGGCTTTGAGAAATGCAATTTTACTTCCTGTTTTAACCTAGACCCAATTAAAAGAATCAATACAAATTTGCAAATAAAATTGAAAGAATGGATCACAAAGGAAGTTAAAGTATCTTGTGAAAATAAGCGTATCCTACTAGTATTAAAAAAATATACAAAAAATAACAACATTATAGAATAGTTCAAATGTGCTTTTAGAGGGTGGAATATTAAAACATAATATTTTTAATCGCAAACTCCTCTGTAAAATCCTTATTTTACTATAAGGAACGTAACCAGACTGCAACTAATAGTTACTCTCCGGGCTATGTGCCCCGCCGAGCGCTGAATTACAAGTTACAAGCCTTGCGCGTTAAGTGTAATAATTGCATATTACCATCAAAACGCTAATGCTTCGATTGCAACAAACACCAGCCGAAAGACTGATCCTACTTAAAGGAGCTCTCGTGCCAGTCTTCACACACCACTTGCAGACTGCAGTTTCGAGCTATTGGCTCTCGTCAGTGCAAGGTAGGCATGTGACGACTGACACGAGGATCACTTGAACACTTAGTACATTTCGGCATCTTTGGGATAGCGACATGTAAAATTGCCAGCAGGCGCCATCTAGCGGTCCAGTGTCTGTTGCAATCGAAAAACGAATAGCCTGACTGGGCTTAGCATAGTTCAAATGTGCTTTTAGAGGGCGGCATATTAAAACATAATATTTTTAGTCGCAAACTCCTCTATAAAGTCCTTATTTTACTATAAGGAACGTAACCAGACTGCAACCAACAGCTACTCCCCGGGCTATGCGCCCTGTCGAGCGCTGAATTACAAGTTACAAGCCTGACGCGTTAAGTGTAATAATTGCATATTACACCTTATTATATTACCTTGCACTGACGAGAGCCAACAGCTCGAAACTGCAGTCTGCAAGTGGTGTGTGACGACTGACACGAGAGCTCCTTTAAGTAGGATCAGTCTTTCGGCTGGTGTTTGTTGCAATCGAAGCATTAGCGTTTTGATGGTAATATGCAATTATTACACTTAAAGAGCCAGGCTTGTAACTTGCAATTCAGCGTTCGGCGGGGCACATAGCCCGGAGAGTAGCTGTTGGTTGCAGTGTGGTTACGTTCCTTATAGTAAAATAAAGATTTTATAGAGGAGTTTGCGACTAAAAATATTATGTTTTAACATTATAGAATATATAAACAGTAATTGTAAAATACTCGAAACAACAATACAATTTACAGAACGCATACATGTAAAGAACAAAATTAATAACTCACATAATAAAATAAAAATAATCTGGAACATTATTAACGAAATAAATCAAAAGCATTGCAACCATCTTCTTGAAAAAAATAACACTAGTGACCGGAAATAGCCTCAAATATGAAGCACTTTTTTTAAACGTATCACAACAATTAATATCAAATTTAACTAGCAAAAATTTTGAATAACGTAAATTTTAATCAAAGAAATTGCTTTTTTTATACAGAAATATTATTCTTACACCGAGACAGTATTAAAAAAATTAAAAAGGAAAAATTCCACAAGTTATGACTAGGTATATACCAATCACGATAATTAAAGATAATATTGGTACTTTGAAAACTCCACTAACATATCTAATAAATTTGTCACTAAGCTCAGGAGTATTTCCAAATTGTTTTAAAAAGACAAGACTGTAGTCGAAGTGTTGTATAAGAATGGAAATAAAAATTGTGTTATTTGATGCTTGAATTGTTGCCACATTAACACCGTCATAGACTTCATTTGTTTTTTTGGTCTTAAGAAGGGTAAAATCAACATCAGTCACAGCAGCGTATCCAGAATAGTAGGTGTTAACAGCGTGCCGTGAGGTGCAGGGGAAGCGGAAGTGGCATAAAATAGCAAGAATTGCATGTCAACAGGTTAACGGGAAACAATGGAGAAAGCATGCTTACCGGTTTGTCGCCTTAAATACTACTAAGTAGTGGCAATTTTCCCTCAAGACTAGTTCCACAAAATAACTCAATATCCAAAATAAGGGAAAACTTCTGATGATCGCCTAAATTCACAAAGCCCACGAGGATGGCTACAGATGAACATGGCAATCACGACAAATCGGCCGCGTGCTTTTCAAGACGAATTCCGAATGGATAATGGCCGAGACGGAAGTTATTTCAGAGCCCTCTACGTTCAACGATTTAGCATGCTATTTTACATACATTATGAGGTACAGTGGATTGCCTATGGTTGAACGGTATTAACGTGGTCAGTTCGTTGTTTATATTAGCCGTTACTCGAGTCCGAGTATAAAAATGTTACAGTCGAAAGATTGTGTACAATAAAAAACAAGTAAAAGGTGTAGTCTATTGTAATTCCCAATCATCTACGGTGCACACGACTATGGCTATAGAGGCCAATTCGGGAGAGCACATGTCGACCGCAGTCAGGACAAACATAGACCTGGTTAGGTCTTGGATTCGGCCTTCTTGCAGCAACATTTCCTTGATAGCTGGCCACTACCCCTCGCCATTCGGTTCTGTCCGCTGCAAGTTGTTCCCATTGCTCGTCTGCAATACCGCAGGATTTTAGATTTTCATGGAGAGCGTCTTTGAACCTCTTTCGTTGACCGCCACGCCTTCTTCTACCGCTTAGCAATTCACCATAAAGTGTACATTTAGGAAGGCGGTTACCATGCATACGATGAACGTGACCTGCCCATCTTAGGCGTGCTCTTGAAATAAGCACCTCAATTGGAAGGCTGTTTGCTCTCCTGAGTACTTCCACGTTTGATATGTGATGGAACCAACGGATTTTCATCATACTTTTGAGATGTCTTTGCTGAAAACGTTCTAATTCTTTCATATGACGACGGTAAGTGACCCAGCTTTCACATCCATATAGCAGTGTTGGAATGACAACTGCTCTGTAGACAGCCATTTTCGTTGACAAAGAAAGGTCGTGGTTGTCAAATACTCTCTCTCTAAGTCCCCAGAGTGCTCTAAATGCAGCGTTAATTCTATTGCGAATCTCGCTGTCCATGTTTGCTTTGTCATTAACAACGTTGCCTAAGTAATTGAACTGATCCACCACTTCAAGAGAATTTCCGTTAAGTGTAATGTCTATTTGGTTCACTTGATGAGGAGTTGACATAATCTTAGTCTTTCCAATGTTGATTTTAAGTCCCAAGGAATCATAGCTCTAGGCATACACATCTAAAAGTTCTTGAAGCTCTTCCGGCGTAGAGGCTAAAAGTGCACAGTCATCCGCATACTGGAGATCACAAATGAACCGTGTGCGTATCTTCGTGAAAGCTCTAAAGCCGCCCTATGTTAAAGAGACCGGCATCAAAACGGTATCTGAGACCTATTCCTCTGACTGTCAGTTTGTTGTCAACAATAATTGTTAGAGCAGTGGTAAACAAATTAAAGAGTAGGGGTACCAGGACACATCCCTGCCTAACTCCAGTGAGGGTTTGGAAAGGTTCGGTTGCCTCATTATTATACATAACCTGGGCGTTGTTGTTTGTATGTAGACTGCGTTGTAGGCCCGTAACAATATCCCAAGAAAATCAATACCAAAATATCTGCGTTCCTGCACTTCTCCACAGAACCTATAGACAGCATTTTTATGTTCCATATTGTGTAAAGGTGATTTCTGAAAGAGCCTTGTTCAGTCAAGAGATTTACCTTGATTCCTGCTGAAGCGCAGAATTTCAATTCAAGAAATACCTTAAATAAGCAATTTCAATTATTGGACTCTCGAGTAAGAGGCTCAGAATTTAAAAAAGTGGGGGCGAGTCCAATTCTCTATTTGCTTTTTTGGCATTTCATCTAGGATAACCCAAAAGCACCTACCTGTTCGTTACCCTCAATATCAATGTGAGGCAGAGAAATGACCCAATTAGATAAGCCAACTCGCAGATAGCCAATTCTGAACCAATAATCATTATTTGGTTCCAACTGAAGCAAGGGCCTTGAGGACCAGCGCCAGGTCACTCTTGGCCGATATTTATAAATTTTTACTTGCATTTAGAATTCTTGTTTCAATTTACGCAAATACTTCGTACGGATTTTATAGCCGACATTTTTTCGAAAACAACATTTTAAAAGCATTAATAGAGTGCAAATTGTGTAAATTCACTTACGTTAATTGATGAGGGTAATTAGATGTCTTACCTGAAACAAAAAAAAATCACTTTAACATCGCTGTCTAGTAAATTACATATAAAAAATTTTAAAATGTAATTCATGTTAACTACTTTTGTTACTACTTGAACAGAGTTCATTTTTTAGCACTGTCTTATATTCATGTTGCATTGAATTATTATGAATCATAAAATTTCCTAAAAACGAAACAAGAAAACTAATGAAGTTAAAAACGTACTAAATATAACAAAACTTTGAATATTTTACGACTTAATGAAACTTTACGCTGAAAACTTGGAATTCTTAATAGTTATTTTAATTGCGGACAAGCTCAAACAAATGAGTCGAGGCAAGCTACACTTAAAGATAATATCCTTATTTAAAATTAAAATATCCTATTAATTTCTAACTTTCTGTACACTGTTTCGCATTATATAGAGTATACACCGGAAACATTTATGCAGAATAATATTATTTCACATTTGATGATTTTACTTCGGTTTATTTTAGTATAATTTGAGGACAGCTTGAGCTACGGTAAATTGCAAGTAATCAAATTGTTTTCCGTGAAATTGCGCATCTTTTATCTGAGCTAACTATTCATCTTTAAAGGTTTACAAGATCCCTATGGTGGATCTAGAAAAAATTACCACCTTCCCTGTATACGGACTGTAAACGCATTACTCTTCTCAGTGCAATGCAGCTGGTAAACAATATTTGAAACGGCTTTATCAAAAAGCTAATAGAACATTAAGGAGAATCATAAAACCTTGAAGTTAAACATTAAAGCTAACTTTGATGACAATTCAAATACGTCCTATTAAAATATGGACAGTAATGATGGATCGCCGGTACATTATATCCGTTAAATGCTCCGTTTTCAAATATCATCAATGTAAGTTTAGACTTATACATCTCTTTTAGCTTACATGTCTTCAATTCGAGGACATCGCGCATTAGTCGCGAATTAAAAATGTGGAAGTTGAAAATAAGCCAATTAAGTATATATTTTGTTTGTAATATATATATAATAACTAAACTGATACTAAAAGTGAATATTGTAAAAAGATGGGTCATATTTGGGTGTCAAGAATATATGGAATCGTTGCCCAATTGTTTTGTATATTTGGTTAGGAGTAGTAGTAAATCCATTATTTCCTTGTGTATAGAATCAGTAGGCTAGGTAGGTTCCTTGTTGTAGATTATTTTAATTATTCTTTTTTAGGTTAATTCTAATTTAAGTGTACGTTTATTACAACTCCCAATTGAAGCACCCCTATCCCCTGTCTATAAATAAATAATAAAAATCGTTGTTCGTGACGCAATCAAGAATACATTTAATCCCATTCAGTAATTATTTAACTCGATAATATGTCAAAGTAAATAAACAAATTGGCCATTTACGTGATCGTCTAGTTTTACAAAATTAGGACCCAAATTACGTTGTGTTTGTAGTAATCTTTTATATTTATTTACCCAAGTTCTTAACGTAAAGTTTAATATTACGGTTTACCATAAGATTATGTACTATTTACCAGAGAAAACTAATCACTCTTTAAATTCAAATGCCTCATGAATGTTAACACACTGTTTATTAATTGAGAACACTAGTTAATGGTTTATTCTATTTATCTTCTATATCATTATCATTTATTTAGTTGGTATTTCCAGAAAGTTAAAGTTGAAAGAAAAGGCAGAAATTGTTTTAATATATATATTTAATATATATTATATATTTAATATATATTTGACCACAGGAGAGGATTCACTTACCTCTCACCGGTACACCATTTACCTCAGTTTGTATAAAACTAGCAGGTTGGCCACTGTCATTTGTCTGTTCCACGACCTATGGCATACTGATGAGAACTAATAAGTTCGAAACCGGTCTATGTCTGGTCGGGGAATTGACAAATGACATTGGCTACCATTCATGATTTGTAAGGTATAATTCAATGCAGGTCGGGGTATTTGCCCGCTGAGTAGTTGTTTCCTGCAAATCATATGTAATATCATATATATATATATATATATATATATATATATGTTGTGTTTTAGGTTTTTGCGGGTGTTAAATGAAGTGTTATTGTACTTCCGGGTGTTCTCCCGCATCGATGGTGGACTCCTCCAGGAGACACGGTTGTCTGAACGACGTTTCGGCAGAATCTCATCTGCCGCCTTCAGGTTCTCACTGAAAGCTGCCTACTGCTGCTCCTCTTTGCAGTTCGAGCAACGAGGAGCAGCAGTAGGCAGCTAATCGATAATTAATTATAGGTAGTTATTATGTAATTGAGACGATATTAAAAACGTATTTTTCTGATTATTTTTTATTTCTAGAGATTGGTAGAGTGGTATAGAGAAACTGTATAAGGTAAAAGGTACGTATACAGTTTCTTCAAAGTTCAACAAAAGAAACTTATTATCAAATCATTGTTTTATAACTGTGAAGTCCTTTTGTACCGTTTCCCTTAAGTTGTACCATGTGTCACTCTCATAAAATATGACAATGTCGTCAGCAAAACTAATTATGCTACCTTCTGTATTAATTTCGAACAGATTGTTTAAGTAGATGGTAAACAGAATCGGATCTAGTATGATTCCTTGCTATACACCAGATTAAATTGTTACAAAATTATTACCATGCTGTCCACCCATCGCATGTCTTTGGATAAGTAGCTCACAAATCTCGGCAGTTATTCAACCAAAGAGAGTAGGGACGTCTATGCTGGTTTAAAAATATCCATAAAGACTTACAATGGATCTAATTTAAAAATTAATTTTAATAAGTGGATATTCATATTTTAGTTTCTTCTTGATATTATTGTTTCCTTATTTCCCATTAAATAAAAGAATCACAAAAATTATCCTTTTTTATTTTAAAAAATATGCTGCTTTAATAGTGAAAGTAAATTTCTACAGTTATCAAATTTTAGGGGGCTGGAAATGAGAGCGGGAAGTAGATTCAGTAATGTAGATATTGTGATGCTTGTTTTGCTCGGGTAGCTGGTTTGGAGATTATTCCAGGGTTCAATGTTAATATTAATTAAAATCCAGATCCAAAATAAGATTTTATTTTCCTAATAATTATATGTACAGTGTGGCCATATCTTTTATGGCTTAGGTTGCGACAATCTTGTTATTACATAAGTACATCATAGTAATCTGAGAGAGAGAGAGAGAGTAACATATTTCCTCTATGTACGTCGTCGTAACCCCAATTCTCTAATCGAAGTTCCAGGACATAACAGACGCGACTAAGAAATCTGTTTCAGGAGAGATCCAGTTCAACACACTTGAATCAATCTGGCAGGAGGTCCAGTTCAACGCACTTGGATCCTCCCTAACAGATACTTGGCCAGCGGCTGCCACGACGCCGGAGAAACTTGAGCTTCCGTTATCCAGTTCAACACACTCGAGAAAGGTGAAAGTCAAGCTCTGAATTTACTGGTTTCTGGCTAGCTATTTTATACCCAAAAATCACGGTCACGTGGTTTTGCACCCGGCACGAAATGCACACGGCACGCAAGTTGCGGCCTGGTGAAGTTAGAATTAAAAGTTAACAAAAGAACTAATCAGGTATTGAACTAATCTAAAACTGAACTACTTGAGCCATGCATGATTAAAATAAGTTAAACTGGAATGAAAGTATACAGTATTCCTGTAGTATTGTATACTTCATTACAATATTACATTACATGATTGTAAGTTAATAAATTGAAGAGCAAAAATTCTCACTTTCTTCGTGAGATCAACAGTTTTCAAGATACAGCGCGCCAAACGCAAGCAAAATGTAGCGGTGGAGCGTTTTAGCATCTGTCTTCTTAAATGTGGGCTAAGTGATACGTGCAAAGTAATTTCAACATAAGTATCTATTATTATCAAAGGCATTGACGCAGTTTTCTGCATTATAAATTATTGTATTCATAGAAATAACAAAACAAGAATTCAAAAGTATTTCGTGTAAGTGCAAAACGGGCTGTTGAAGAGCATGTGGTTGCCGCAAACGGGCTTAAAATGTTCCGCCACTGTTATTGCAACTTATTTTGTATAGAATTTTATGCTCTTCAATTTATTAATTTACTTTTTTTCATAAAGCTAATGGATATTTGCAAAAAACTGACTTTGAGCGCCATCTTTCCAAGATGGCGACGCGAGCGGTCATCTCCCAATGCTGCTGCAGGGTTTTGATCAGGACGATAAATTTTACCATCCCACCAAATTTTATCTCCTTACGACCTTTTGCGTTGTAAAACTACCCATTGCTTGGATTATATGCCCCATATTTTGCCCAGCAGTTTATTTCGACTAAATTCCCGATACAGCACTAATATGATTCATCTGTTACCTTTCTGGAAAGTGTAATTTCACTAAAAGTAAATTTTACGTTGGAAATGCCATATTTCACTTACAGATAACGAGATAGTTTCGTGTGTTCAATATTATTAAGTTTTGATGCTTATCTACATTTATAAATATTGTGCCCTATAATTATTGATGATATTGAACGAGACAATATGGTCTGCCTTTAATATATTTTATGTTCATTTTAATGACGGATCAATTTATAAGATAAGTTCATATTTACATTATATATCATCCCCACGCTATTTGTATATTACGCGAACTAAGAAATTAAAATGAGTAGACTTATTACATAGATAAAGCAAGTTGAAATAACTCTTGAAGCTAGGAAATAGTTACTGCTTTATCGAAGTCCTAGACAAAGAAAGCATATGAGTTCTAAAACAAGTTTATAACATCAATCCAACAAAAGTCCCATGTTGATTTATATCTCGCTTGTCGATATACAATCTAAAACTAAAATATTTACTGTGTTTCAAAGGAAAATGTAATCCAATCGTATCTTTTGAAGTAACATTTCGTTTGAAATAATGGAGACGTGAAAGCATCAGGGCACCCAAAATAAATCGACGCCTATTTTGTAGGTAGATTTGTTTCTCATAGTTACCTAATTACATAATTTGGAATGAAGTTGAGCCTCCTTGATTAAAATTGTTTCAAAATTATTTCGCACCTCAACTGTGATAAACTGTCTCTCGCAACTCACGTTTCATGTCAGCTTTGATAAAGCGGACAACTTGATTTATTTTGGTCGGTGGCTTCTTGGCAAATATTGTCGGTAGAAGGCATTTATAATGATTATTTTAAATAAGTAATGGACTGCCGTCAAGAGAATTATACAAATAACGTGAGCTTCTGTGAGTTCATTCGAGGCATACAGTGTGGAACAGCTAAATGGAATAAATTCAGTATCTCAATTATTATGCAAAAGTCGATGATTGCTATTGTTGTAATTAAAAGGGATTCGATCTTCTTAACGGCACTTTTTATTAACTTCTTTATATCCAGGGAAAGTATGAAAAATGTAGTATTATACCGTCTTTCTGCTTTACGAGGGCTACACCAAATATAATAATAAAAATCGGCAGCTACTGGAAGCGGCTGGAACCTCCCCACTCGGTGGATCTTTGAAGCCGAAAAGAGCATTAAATTGTGTAACAAAACGGCACTAAACGTAATCCGATCTCATCCAAACCTTTTCAGATCTTCTGGGGCACTAAAAAAACCCCCAACTTAATGAATTTACAATCATCTATGCGAGTTATTACCTACATTATCGCTCGTTGTATAATATACTATTAGAATATTAACAACTTTAACATCACTTGAACGACTAAGAAAGTCTAGTTATCCTAAATACTACAGATTTGTAAAGCAACAAACTGAAAATTGGTAAAGTGATAATCTATAATAAGTTCACCAATGAAGGTACAGAAACCATATGATATTGATATTGTTACATCTACCCTTAAAGTTTGTGACAATCCACTAAAAGTTACAAATATGCCGCAATCTTATTAACATGACATGACACCAAAGTTATCGGATGACAAAGGATGACAATGACAATCGTCAAAACTTGCTCATTGCAATCCGATCGCTCGCGGCTGTCTTTGTTAAATGAAACATTAGCATTTCAGTAATTTTACTAGATTTTAGAGGAATATTTGTAGTTTAATTCTTCGATTTGTCTGTATATATATTTAAAAACGGCACTAAACGTAATCCGCTCTACTTCTAGAGTAGTGAAGAAACCCTCACGCGTGAATTGACACGTGATGTGATGAGTTTCACGACGTAATGGCTACGCGCATCGATCATGTCATGCGAAATGCGATCTATGCCATATTTGCTTTGTTTTTAATTTTTCTCACGGAAACCAAATCGAAAGGTTGGAAGTGTGATATATCGTTGAAATCAGAATTTTAATTGCTTTTCAATGGTTCCATTGCAAATTGGAAATAATTATAAAATAAACAACTTGTTGCGTCAAAATGGCACTAAACGTAATCCGATCTCAACCAAAACCTTTTCACATCTTCTGGGGCACTAAAGAAACGCACACGCAAAGTTTCATTCAAATTCGTTCAGTAGTTTCGACGCTATCGTGCTAACACACATACACACATACACACACAGACATTTTTCAAAAACCACTTTTTTGGGTTCCTAGGACCTCAAAACGTAAAGATTTGATGTTATCTCAATTTTCGTTTTTGAGCCAATTTTAGTAACCTCTCACAATTTTATTGTGGAGAGGTTAATAATAATAATAATAATAAATGGTCTTTATTTTCAATGTATAGTTAATACTTTTACAATTATTTACAGAGAATAAAAAAACATATCATTGAAAAAGCCGAAGATCAGGTGGTCATGAAGCTTGACCTCTGTTTTTCATCTTAAGCTATAGTAAAAGAAACGAATATACAGATACACAATAACTAATACCTAAAAAATATAATACCTAAATAGATAAAGAGTGGGGCTGAAATAAGAAAGAAAAAAAATATTATATTGCGCAACTACTGAGATTTATTATGCACTAAATTAAGGAGTTATTTTGCTCTGCTAACAAAAGCTTTTTGTATGCATACTTAAAAGATACAAAAGATTTGGTTTTTATGTCCGCGGGTATGGTGTTATATATCTTAGTAATTTGGTATCTAAATGAGGCCTTAAATAATTGATTAAAGTGTGATGCAAAGGAGGAGTAAGTCTACCTTTATGCCGCAAATTTAGATTATGGACGTCTGTTCTAAACGTAACTTTACTGTGTAAATATGCGGGTATTTTATTTTCTATAATCTTTTTAAATAAGCAAGCAGAGTGCAGTATACGTCGCCTTGACATATTTAACAAACTTATTTCGGCAAGCTTATGTGAGATGTGTTGCCTACGCCTAACACCAAATATTAATCGCAGGCAAGTGTTTTGTATAACTTGTATCCTTTGAGCATCTTCGGCGTATATGAGAGGACCATAAACCACATCACCAAAATTAAATTTGGATAACACTAACGACTCGCACAGAATTGTTTTAGTTTTTTGGTTAAGAAAGAACCGATTTTGAAATATCATTTTTAAGTTTATGTATGATACGCGTATACACTTGTTAATATGGGCTCGAAACCGTAGAGCTGTGTCAAAAGACAACCCTAGATTTTTGGCATGTTCAACTGGAGATATTTGCTGTCCATCAACATTTATGTGAATTTGTTGCGATAACGATGACCTTATATCCCGTGGACCAAAAACAAGTACGGATGTCTTATTGGAGTTAATGTTCAACGAATGCCGTCTAGATATGCCTATAATAGCCTCAATATCCTTGTTAATATTATTTTTCTACTCCCTTAGGTAAATTTGCTGTTTTCCGTACAGTCTATAGAATGGATAAGTGGGCCATTCCAGTTAAATGAACGGATATATTTCATGTACGTTCTAGGATGGATATGAAATCGACCAATCACAGTTCGTGTATTAAGTACATAGGCAACTATTCGTTTTAAAAAATTCAAGTTAGTGCGTAAGCTGTCAAAGTAATTGTCAGTGTGTATTCGCGCAGTTTGAGTTAGAAAATAATTTAAAATGAGTGATTCCAGTGAAGAATCGATAAACGGTATACCACCTAAAATTTTATTGAAATTATTATATACAGACAAAATTTTAGAGACATATTATGACAAAAAAAAGTAGCTATATGTGGGGATTGAACCAATTCAATTCAATTCAAAAAGTCTTTATTCAAGGTAAAAATGGTATAAACACTGCCTCCCCAGTACCCATCCCGGGACCGACCCTGCGACCACCGCGTTAACGAGGTGGTGCATCGCAAGGCCGGGCCGAGACGGGACTGGTTTGGTGAAAGTAAAAATTGAACAATACAAAAAATAAAAAAAACCTGAACTCCTTTTGCAAAAGGGCGTGGGGATTGAACCTACGATCTCTTGCATTTCGAAGCGTACATATAACCGCTAGGCTACTGAAGCTTTTATAAAATGTTTCCACCTAGAGCATAAGATTTAGCAGAAGCTAAGTTTGTATATTAAAATTTGATTAAAACTATTATTTGTAGTTTTTTCTAAATCCGGTAAGTATACTGTACAACTCGAGTGGATTATTCATATCGCACTCGAAAGATTGAGGCACTCCGCCTACGGCGTCGTGCTCAAACTTCTTTCTCGTGCTATATGGCTGTCATATCCACTCTTGTTGCACAAGCTACTATTACGGCAACGGCAAATAGAGCTGCTTAATATCTGTTGTAGAATAATAAAGTTTTCGAAACAGTTGTCCCTCTTTTGTGGGCTATATTTCAGTAAAAAGAAATTTGAAATCCATAGCCTACTTTGTAAGATATATTACAATAACCTCAAAAATAGGAAAACCACAAACGGTTATAGCTTCCGTATTTGAGGAGATACGAAAAAAGTTAAAGGGATGAAAGTTGACGGCAAGGACAATAAGAATAATAATGTATATAAAAAAATTCGAAAAACGCAGTTGTCTTTGACATACACTCTTGTGCAAAAATTGAAAGAATAAATTTCAAAGTAGGCCATGACACTATTTTTTTTTTTTATACATTTATTTAACGTCGGCCTATTTCCGCTACTGAGGCCTAACACCGACGCCTGTAGACGAGCTACCCCCAACCAGGATTTTTGCCGAACCTCTTCCCTTAAGAAGAGTAGGAATCTTTTACTTGCCTAACATTTAATAGACAAGGGACCGACGGCTTTACATCCTCTCCGAAGGATGGTATATCTCCTATACAACCCTCGTCTAAGGTTGTATAGCTTCCGCGCATACACTGATATACAAGCCGCTGGAAGATGTGTGAGGCGAGAACGCGGTTTCTGTTGGAATGGTCACCAATCCAAGTACTAACCGCGCCTGTCGTTGCTTTACATCGCATACCGAAGTATGTACATAGTAAAGACGCACCTACGCTCGCCCCCTATGACACTATTAATTATGTTTATTTTTCTCTTTCCAGCGATATAGAACATGTCACAAAAATTTTAACTCATAGTGTCAATTTTTAATATTTTACGAAAACCAAAATTCACTTTATAATAATTATAACTCAGTAATTATTTATTACAATCTAATACAAACAAACAAATATCTCATAAATAAAAATATGTATAACAGTTGTACCTACTACCATACTGAAAAGAAAATGTGTGTATTTATTTTTCTAACTACAAATGCTCAAACTGTGCACCATGCATTCTAATACACAAACGTGCTCTACGAGACACCACACGCATTACATTTTGGAGCATTTCAGGAGTAATTATTTGGTTGAAGGTTTATTGCACGTGTGTGTGTGTGTGTGTGTACTTTATAGCTCTGTGTTTTATAGTCAAAATAAAGTGCATAAAAGTCTTTGAAAAATACTGAAATTGTGTTATATAGTTACTAAAATAACTGACTTATATAATCAAGGACAAAAAGGCAGTAAAAGTAAGTGAAAATTAAAATTTAAATTGTAAAATAAATAGGAAGAATTAACTGCCTGAGTATAAGAAAGGGTACAAAAACTCGCCTAGATAAAACTCAAATAAATAAATAAATATTAGTACGGATGAAAGACATAGTACTGAACAGAAAGTAAAATTAAATTAGTATTACTAGTTAACAAAAAATTATAAAAACAGATACCCTGAACATTGAATAATACCACAAACAGGTGCTGCAGAAGATAAAGAAAATAAACATTGGAGAAGTGTATAAACTACTACAATTATCAAGTCAAGAAATCGGTAATAAAATAGATGGATTAGAAGCCAAACTCAAAGAGGAAAAGTACGATACAACCATTACTCAGGCATAAGGCACAAATCTATGAGAATGAAAATAGAGAGGTTAAAATCACTATTAATTGGATGGAATCTGCGGTAGGTTCTTGATAAAACATAATCAATAGAATAATTATAAATATTCAAAAGAATAGTTACAATACGCGCCATTATCACTCTTTGATAATGGTCGCAAGGCTGAAACATATGTCAGAGAAATCTGAACAAAACTAATGAAACAATAAACCAAGTGCGTATTGTAGCTATTCTTCTGAATATTTATAATTATTCTAGTTAAAATCACGCCTTTTGAATGTTGATAGGAAGCTAAGAAAAATAAATTTGATTTTTTGTGGTGTCAGTGAAGTGGAAGGCGAAAATATTGTTCTCGTTTTAGAGGAAGTGCTGGAGAAAAAACGAGGCATCAAACTTGAAAAATATGGTATATTTAATAGCTTTCGAATGGGAAAAAACGCTCGAAAACCTAGACCTATACTAGTGGAACTACTTTCTGAGTGTAAAATAAGAGAAATGAACAAAAAAAGAAAAATCTAAAAGGAACAAATATTTTCATTAATGAAGATCTTATCCATGAAGACAGAGAAGAAAAAAGGTCCTAAGAACAACTAAAAGTAAAAAGTAAAAGTAAATTAGCGCAGCTAAAGGGGAATAAATTACTCATAAAAGGAGAAGTATATTGCTATATAACACAAGAACACAGAACAAGAAGATAGTGTAGAAATCTTGCTGATGATACTACCATTTTCTACGAGTCGGCATCATGGACAGAGCTAAAAAAAACGTAGGAAGTGATTTAAAAAATATAATAGACCTGCTTAATCACAAGTTATTAACCATCAATTACAGGAAAACTACTTACGTTCCTTTCAGTTGCAATAGAAGTAACTTACCTAATATAATAAACAGGAAATAAATGCACACAACAGTGTGGCTCAGACTTCACAAAATATTTGGGAGTGTACATAGATAAATTTTTAAGATGGGATGTGCATATAAATACCGTTACACATAAGTATGTATATATATATATATATATATATATATATATATATATATATATATATATATATATATATATGAAAAATACTAGGCTCTCGGGTTGAACCGCGTCTGAGATTGTTAATGTCTCGACGTTTCGGCTCCCGTTTTGGAGCCATTTTCAAGAGAAAAAGTGAGTCAAGTAAAAATTGTCAAAGAAAATAATGCTAGGAGTTCGTGGAGCTGGTTCGATTCCGGGGTCTCAATCTGCCTACTCCCCAGATCTCACCGCGATCCGTCTCTAAGACCTCAACCTGCCTACTCCTTAGAGCGAACTCGCTGGCAGTATCGGACGAAGTGTTATTTATACGAAAGCTGTCTGTGGGTGGGAGAGTGGTGGGGGGTTGAGGGTCTCCAACTTAAATATCACTCCAAGTCCCCCTCTATTTCAAAAATTCTTAACAAAGCAAGTTTTGCCCTACTTCGAAATTCCATACATAACACCAGAACGAACCTCAACACTACCAGCACACGACTATACAAAACCTATCTACAGATTCACGCTTCCTGTATTCACCCAATTCTCTGGGACACCTTTGACCGATTATCCAACGACAAAGCCCTACATATCTCAGAACAGAAGACCAACACACAGAAAAACAAATTCTTACAACTCATTGCCCAACAGAAACCTAACTCCTCATCCACATTAGATCCTAACAAGGTAGTTCACAACTTTTCTGACTTCTCCATCAGCGATGCCGCCCTTCAAGGCTTAGCTAAAGGTTTCAATTTTGCAGTTTCTCCCAAAATTATTCCAGTTGAAACCATTATTTCCCAAGTTGAATATTCTATATCCCACCTTCCAAACAATCAAGCTGAGGACACCAGACAAGATATCGCTAGAATACTTCGAACTGCCAAACCTCCCACTTCTAACCTACCTTCTAGAGAAAGACAAGCCCTAAAAGACCTATATAACAATGACGGCCTTATCATTCTCCCAGCCGACAAAGGTAACTCCACTGTCATACTAAACACCTCCGATTACTTAACAAAAATGAACGATTTACTCAATACCCCAGACTACAAACGCATCCAGCGCGATCCCACCACATACTTAGAAAAGAGAACAAAAATCATCATCAACAATTCTGACCTCCATTCAGATATTCGAAAATCCCTCATTCCTCTAGAGAAATCGTCTAGAACTCCTAGAATATGCGGTCTTCCTAAAATTCACAAAACCAACATTCCTTTACGACCAATAGTTAGTGCTTTTCGTTCCCCAACTCACAAATTAGCGAGACATCTAGCCCATACTCTACAACCCATTGCTGAACAAGCCCCTTCTTATGTCAAAAATTCCACCAATTTCATTGATCTTCTTCAAAATTACTCTATTTCCCAGAACGACATTCTAGTCAGTTTCGATATTGTGTCACTATTCACCAATATCCCACTCACTGAAGCCCTAAACGTTCTCAAAACTAAACACAATATTTCTCCCAGCACTCTGACCCTTCTAGAACATTGTCTGTCCAACACCTATTTTCTCTTTCAAGGCAACTATTACAAACAAGTGAGAGGAGCTCCAATGGGATCACCTCTGTCCCCTGTCATAGCCAACATCTACATGGACAACTTCGAAACCCAAGCCTTGAATTCATCCGAACTGAAGCCTACTTGCTGGCTAAGATACTTAGATGACATCTTCGTTATCTGGCCACATGGTAGAGATTCTCTAAACAACTTTCTGTCTCACATTAATCATATACACCCTCAGATCCAGTTCACTATTGAAATCGAAAACAATTGTTCTCTCTCTTTCCTAGACGTCCTCATTATAAAACAAAACAACAATCAACTCTCCTACTCTGTGTATAGAAAACCAACCCACACCAACCGTTACCTTAACTCAAAATCACACCACCATCCATCACAAATAAATTCCGTTGTCAACACTCTTGTAACCAGATCCCCCAGACTAACAGACAATCACAACAGACAATCCGAACTACAAACATTACAAGAAGCACTTCTACAGAACGGTTACGACAAAGGACATATAACGCGATCCATACACAAAGCACAAAATCCTTCCCAAACTGATCAGACAGAAACTCCTCCTCAGCAAAAAGCTTTCCTACCTTACATCAAAGGTGTCACAGACAAAATTTCAAAAATCCTGAAATCCAATAACATAAAAACCATATTCACAACACACCAAACAATTTCCAATTTAATCAGAACCCCAAAAGACCAAATACCTAATGATTCCCACGGTGTATACGAAATACCTTGCCCAAACTGTCCCCAAACCTACATTGGACAAACCAACAGACGGATTAACAATAGAATATATGAACATCGTCTTGCAGTTAGAAAATCCGATCCCACATCATCACTTGCCCAACACCGCCTTCTAACAGGCCATAATATAGACTTCGATAACACCAAAACCATAGCACCATCATTTTTCCAGAAACCGCGAATCATCCGCGAAGCAATTGAGATTGAAAAACGTCCCAATTGTCTAAACAAAAGGGATGATGGTCATCGTCTTCCAGTCGCTTGGAAATCATTGATCTCCAGGCTAGCCCCACAATATTCATCCACACCTCATAATCCTGATAGCAGCCGTTTTGCTCTGATGCCTCCATCAACAGACCCTCAACCCCCCACCACTCTCCCACCCACAGACAGCTTTCGTATAAATAACACTTCGTCCGATACTGCCAGCGAGTTCGCTCTAAGGAGTAGGCAGGTTGAGGCCTTAGAGACGGATCGCGGTGAGATCTGGGGAGTAGGCAGATTGAGACCCCGGAATCGAACCAGCTCCACGAACTCCTAGCATTATTTTCTTTGACAATTTTTACTTGACTCACTTTTTCTCTTGAAAATGGCTCCAAAACGGGAGCCGAAACGTCGAGACATTAACAATCTCAGACGCGGTTCAACCCGAGAACCTAGTATTTTTCATACCAACGACCGCGGAAGCTTCTCGGAACATATATATATATATATATATATATATATATATAAGTTTCTAAATAAAATATTAGACGTAAAACAAATAAAAATGATATACCATGCGCTAGTAGAGTCTAGGTGTTCATATGATATTCTGGGATGGGGCGGTGCTTTCAATATTCATTTCAGCAGTTTAGAAATACTACAAAAGATTTTCATAAAAATAACGCTAAGTAAACCAGGAATATATTCAACAGATTTGTTATTCTCAGAATCCACATTATTTGATGTTAAGCAACTCTTCTTCCTGCACATCGCCATTAATCAATATAGAAACAGAAATAATTTACAGTTACTCAGTCATGCATATCCTACAAGGGCTAAATCAAATTTGCAAGCAAAAATTGCCGCGTCTGATAAAACCATAAGTCAAAGAAGTCATAATTTCCTTTCACCACGTCTTTATAATTTCTTACCCATAGACATAAGACAATCTAATACTATACATCAGTTTAAACATAAATGTAAAGCATTTATCCTAAATACCAAAAGAGATCAGATCCATTGCCTAATTAATGTAAAAAATAAATGATTATGTAGATAATTTCCTATTCTTCTGTAAAAATACCTTAACTATATTTACCACATGTTTAATATAAGCAGGCATACCAATTAATGATACGCAATTGTACCCACGAACACAATATTTTTTTGTGGGTAGAAATTGTTTATTTGTAATAGTGTGATTATTGCGATAATTATTAAAATTGAAAAATACTATTATATCATCATTGTATTTGCACTGTTGCACTGTTTATATGTTATAGTAACCATCTTTCTGGAAATGTGCTTGTCTTTGCTTTGTAAATCACTATTCTTATATTATCCTCAACGTTTTTAGATTTTAATTCCCTAAACATAATTCGATTTGGCTGCGGAGCATCTGGAAATCCATCTCCGTAAACCCTGACTGCTATCTTAGCGTCAAATTTGCACTGACAATAAATGCTAATCATATCGAATTCGTTATTATTGGTATACACTATAATTACTGATATAAAAACTTGTCTTAGAACTCGACAACACAACATACAACAGCGACAATCTGTCAAATTTGTTAATAAATGTATACATTGTTTTTCATCAACGTACATCCCTTTAACTTTCTTCGTATCTCCTCAAATAAGAAAGCTATAACAGTTTGTGATTTTCCTATTTTTCAGGTTTTTGTAATATATCCCATAAAGTAGGCTATGGATTTCAAATTTATTTTGACTGAAATATAGCTCACGAGATATTTTGTGTGACCTACGTAAAATAGACAGACGATATAATACTACATTGTTCATACTTCCCCTTGATATAAAGAAGTTAATAAAAAGTGCCGTTAACAAGATCGAATGCCTTTCAATTACAACAATAGCAATCATGGATTTTGCACTTACAAAAAACAAGAACAGTTCAAGACCATGCTGACGAAGTAAGTTCTATCCGATAAACACCTACTGCGCTAAGAGCGCTCCGGATATAAGCAGGCAAGACGCTTCGATATACTCTCATATAAATCATTATTTAAAAAAACGGCTTTCACTAAAAGACATTAAAAACATGTTACAATGTGGGATGATGAGAGAAGAAAGTATATATAAAAAAAATATAATTCTTTTCGTCTACTTTTGATTTGCAACAATAAGTTTTATGATCCCACATAGGTATTAATTAAATAAACATTTTCCCTTTTGTAGAAATAAAATAAAATTAGCCCTAATGTCCCCAGGAGTAAAGAGAGATTTAAACATTAAGTATAATAAATTTGTACAATGTTATATTCTATTACATCTCTATCTCTCTCTTTCTAAGCACACCGTACATTCGGCTCAGTCATTTTATTGACGTGAAGTTATTTACAATTAAAATTGGAAGCATGGATGACTAATACACTCCGAAGAAGTCTTAAATAAGGAAATCTTCGATAATTTCAACACAGCAGAAACAGGAACTATTGGAACTTGATTTTTGAGAGTTGTTACATTTTGAAAAAGTAACTTCAGTTGTATGTTAAAACAAAATAGGAACGGAACTCGTGTATACACAAAGTCTCTGTACAAATGCCGACACTCTTATGTAACTATTTGAAACTAACTAGACCGTCGCCGCTAAGAACACTTGAAACTTTAATGACACTACAGTCAGTGGCAGCACGAGTACTGACCACTGCTATGGTCTTTACATACATTTCTTTTACATGGCAACATAAAAGAAATTCTGCTACTACTTAATAAGTGTTTCATTTCAAAACTAATTTCTTTATATTGCAAGAGAAATTCAACAACAACGTTATGTGGATGAAATGTAGTACAAAAAAATGTCCTGAAATACTACATAATATATATTTATACGCTTATATGCTTTGTTAGTATGTCGTATAATTTACATATTAAAAAATACACTATAATTTAAAGTAGCGTGAACACTGTGTATAAGAATTATAAGGTGGATATCTACGAATTTATTATTTTTAGGAAGTTAATTTTAACTGGCGATCAATTAGCATTTGCTTCATTTGGTTTTAAACATGTCAGGTTAAAATTGTACAATGTTATCGCGAAGTAAGTGAAGCACCGCTGGAAAAATACAGTGACGCATTGTGAGTGTATATTGATGACTAATATTGCTTAAGGCAAGCAGAGCCGCTCTGCAATCATTAGATATACGCAAGAGGCTCACAGAAAAGACAGAAGAGCTGAATATCATCCCGGATGAACAGTTCGCGTACCCAACAGGACATTCCACCGAACTCCAAGTACTTCGCCTCACCGAGGAGATTACTAAGGGGTTCAACCAGCGGCAAGTCACCGCGGCGCTGTTCCTAGATGTTGCCAAAGCGTTCGACAGGGTCTGGCACGACGGCCTCCTAGCTAAAATGATGAGTATGGGTTACCCCATCGAACTCGTCAAACTAGTGAGGTCCTACCTGCACCGCAGACAGCTAAGGGTCAAAATCTCGGACCAACTCTCCACTTACAGGACCGTGGAGGCGGGAGTCCCGCAAGGTTCGGTGCTGTCACCGCACCTGTTCGCTATCTACACCTCAGACCTCCCCAGGACCGACCACACAGCCCTGGCCCTGTATGCAGACGACACAGCAATAATTGCCAGATCCTGGAAAGCCAGGAACGCAACCAGAAAACTCCAGGAAATGGCCACACTCCTGGAAGAATGGTGCACGAAGTGGAAAGTCGCCGTCAACGCCGACAAAAGCCAAGCCATACTCTTCAGACGAGTGCGGAAAGAAATTCCCACAGGACACGTCTCCATGAACGGCGAGGACATCCAATGGCACGACACCGTCAAATACCTTGGCGTGGTCATGGACAAAAGCCTAACGTGGAGACAGAACACGGACGCTATTACAGCCAAGGCGCGGCGCACAAGAGCCCTCATCTACCCGATGATGGGAAACGGTAGCCGTCTCAACCTGAGGAATAAGCTCACGCTTATCAAAACCCTCATCAGGCCGCAGCTGACGTACGCCTCGGTAGCGTGGGGTTACCAGGCAAAGTCCTACATGAAGAAAATCCAGGCAGTGGAAAACATCGCCCTCAGGACGGCGGTCGACGCACCATGGTACGTGAGAAACGCAGACATCGTCAGAGACCTGGAGTACACCACGGTCACTGAAGTCATCCGGTAACGAGCGAAGAAGCTGTACGCCCAAGCAGAGGAGCACGGGAACCCGCTAATCAGACAGGCCACTGATTACGACCCTGCCGACGCCCCGAGGCACAAACGGCCGAGGGTACAGCTTCTGGACAACGGGTGAGTATAACTTATATTTCCCGCTAACCGATCTGTTTCAGATACCCCAGGACGGACCACCACTACCAGAGACATGACGTTTTTCTACCCAAACCCAACCTCCTTGCGGGCGTCGGACAACATACCGTCCAACGTCCGTTATCCTACCTGCTCCGTGGAGTCCGAAAGTGCTAAAAAAGCACTTAGAGTCTCCACACTCCCGAGCTACACAGCTCATATCCTTACCTTTCCGATGATCCGGGGTAGGACACACCTTTACTGTGTCCTACGTACCGGCAGTCAATCCCAGCCAAAACTTCCTAAAACCCAACTAGACCGATGACTACCCACGGGGGTGACAAGCTGGCGAAGAAAGAAAATATCAAGACAAGAAGAGCGCCAGAAGAGACCTCTGCCAGCGAGGTTGAAGAGCCAGGACCAGGGGAGGTCCGCAGAAAATACCACGACACATCTCGCATTTGCGGGCTGGGTCTGGTAGAAGTAAGCGGGCCCACCTATCACGAAGGCCGGTCCAGGTCTACAGAGATAATCTAGGAGCAAAGAGTAGTAGTCCTACTCGGCCCTAGTTATCGAGACCGTCATCAAGCCAATGGATATTGGCGCGCGCGCACTGTTTTCCCACTAATATATGCATTGGTGGTTTCTGGTACCGCTTGTATTAGTTTCGCCTAGCGGTACTGTCGAGTGTAGATCTAGTTCTGAGTAAACACCAGCTCCGGATCCACATTCCATCTTTGAACCATCGGCGTGGTATAGATCGACACATTGAATACTTTTGTGTCTATTAAGTCAGGAATGACCTTCCTGTTCTGGTTTAGTAAGTCTCCCGTTTTTGGGGAAAATTCTTTAGTTTGACTCTGTCTTGGGATATTCCTCCGTCATTCTAGTACTTTATTTTGCACTCATTCGTTACTGAATGTTCGTGTGCACTCATTTCATCTGTGCACTGCTACCCATACTAGGATTATTCTATTATGGCTTCCTACGTCTCAAGGGTCATCAAGCAGACTCATGCAAGTCTCGAATTACACAGACATGCAATATTGTATGTCACTTAAGGTGGGCATATCCAATAGAGAGAGATCCGATAAGGAAATATTTATTATTTTTGTCCATAACTTTTTTTTAATATATACATTGGTAAAAAAAGTATAGGACTACCTTAAGTAGTACTATGACAGGTGTAGTGATATGAATTTTCAGTTGTTTGCAAAATAGTTAGATTTAATTTTAAACATTATGTCAAGCTTCGTATTTCCTAAATTTAAATCTAAGTATGTCGCATATGTTTGAAATTATTGAATGAAAATTTATAACACTACTCTTGCTATAGTTCTACTTAGGTAGTCTTATCGTTTGTTTGCAATATGCGGTTTGGAATAAGAAGTTATGGTCAAAAACAATAAGTATTTCCCTATCGGATCTCTCTCTCTCTCTCTCTCTTGGATATGGCGATCTTAACAGCCGTATCGCTCTCGACTGTAGTGTCTTAGTTTACCATATCGCAAATCCATAAGCTACCATGGCCCTTAGGACCGGTTTATCAATATAGGGTTAACACTTAACTATAGAATAAATGTCAAATGAAACAACGGGTATCTATTGTTTTTTTTTGACAGTTATCCTTTGGTTACAAGTTAACCTTGCATTGATAAACCAGCCGTAAATCTGTTTGTTGCCACCTTGCAAATCGGACCTTCGGCAACATTTATTGCGTACCAGATATATTGCTCAGATATGGGCTGATGCCGGATGGTTCGATGAAATCAGGAAATACGCATTCAAATGATTTGAGGGCGACCAACTTCCTGTATGCGCTGATCTTATAACAGATAATCTGTCGACAGGTAAGAGTTAGGGAAAAATATTTTCGATTGATTTACGCCTACTTATCAATCTGCTTCTCATCAATTTCAGACCTTGAAGAAGAAGAAGGGGAAGAAGATGAAGAAGAAGCGAATTATGGAGACGAGACAGATATTGAAGAAAACACGTCAGAGGAGAACGATTAAAATAAATTCGATAGTATCAATAAAACTGATAATTTTCATATTTTTATTATAGCTCTCGTTTTTTCCTCATGTATACCCTTAACTTGTAACTTCTCATTACAATTAAAGCAGGAGTACATATAAGCGGCCGTTTTTGTTTATACAACCGACAGTCGCAGCATAGGAAGTTCAAGTTGGTATACCATTACCTATTTCTGATGGCGTTTCTCAGTTTTCTAACACGAGTATAACCCCAAAAAATGATAAAAAATTTCCCGATCAAAAGTTCCCTTCACCAACCGATGAGACACCCCTATTGGCAAAATAGTCTGATAAATCGGGATTTTTATGAATATCAAAGCGCGAATTGATTTCTTCTTAGTTGAAAAAATGATTCCGCATTCTATACTAACATCGAAAAATCATTTTGTACTTCGATATTAATTAAACTCTCGTTTCAGGAATGCTTTCCACGTGTACCCAGTTTTCAGTATTTAACCCTTTACGTCTTGACGTAGCACTGAAAATTTCCGGTTTCATTTTTTCCTCAAACTAGGCATATTTATCAACACCAAGAAATAGTAAACGGACATTAGTTGATTACTCAGATGACCCGTTATTTTTTACATGTCAAAGGATACATTTTTCAACCCTTTCGCGACGTTAAAAATTTCCGTTGCCCTGAACTTCCCTTGTTCAACGAAATGAGTACTGGCGCGGGAATTTTCCATTAGAAGATAAGTCGAGAACTTTGGTTACGGGCTGCCTTACTATAAGGTTTTTTGAATTTCGTATATTCTTCATTTAGAAAATTAAATTTAAAATTTTGATACGTATGGAATGAAATATATCCTAATGTATCTCTTGTGTATAACCACAGGGTCAATTTGGGGTTCAACTCCCAATTTTTATCACACATTTGCCTACGCTTTCTCAGGCAATTGTTGCATTCTATATGACTTATTGGATTGGGCTTTCATGTTAAAATTTATTCACTCCATCACCCAATCATTTCGTCTCACAGGCAAAACGAATTTTACACTTTATAGAGCATTATTGGCTTTAGTGCTTCCAGTGCTCTTTCTATCCAAGGTAACGTCTGTGGTCTTGTCTTCAATTACTACATCTGTTGACAATATTTAGGGATCATTGCAAGCGCTCTGATATGATGTTCGCAAATTGCCCCTTGATTATTATTGCTAGATCGTTAGCGCATCCTATGCAGTAAAAGCGCTCTGCAGACAGTTTTCAAAGACTTTATCGATAGGAGTTGTTTACAGCAATGGTGATAATACTCTTCCTGGGGACCAGCCTGTGTTCATCTTTGCGTTAATGATAAACTTGCCCAGATTGAATATTATATCCTCTTACCTAGACTGGCTTTAATCCATTGACAGAGCGCTCTTGGAACTTCTCTGTTTAACAATGCGTTAGTTGACGAGTGCATTGTCACGTTTTTGAACGCTCCTTCTATATCTAGAAATGACATTACTGCTATTTCTTTCTCATCCAATGATTTTGTCAATAGCCTATGTATGTTATCTAACACAAGGTTTGTCGAGAACCACGGCCAGTATTGGTGCTCACAAAAGAGATTTAATATTTTAATATTTCGTCTCTAATGTACATATCCAACAGCCTTTCCTTTGAGTGGGAAAGATGTGCTTATAAGTCTATATGACTTTGGTTCCATATTCTATGTATTTTTGTTATTTAGATGAATCTCACACCTTCCTCCATACATGTGGTATGTATTTCCAGGTCAAGCAGGTTCTGAATATTTTACATAGTACTAGGTATTAGTATCTTAAGGCCCTTTTAGTACAATATTGGATATATTCCATTAAGCTCATGAGATTTTAATGGTTAGAACTTGATGACTCTTCAGGTTTAACTACGTTGATGACAAGCATCCAGATTCCAAGTTTGGCATGTTCCAGCCATTAGTCGATACTAAAAGGATATACACTATACAGCACCGATGTGGTGTATAGTGTATATCCTCTAGGTCTGCATGTCCAAGAAACAGTGCATCTCTGAGCAGTTGTTTTTCGCTTATATTACGTTTCAGTTATTTTCTGCACTATATAATATGGCCTTGTTAATCTAAATCGTTTGGTAAATTATTTCATTATGAATGCTCCTCAATATTTAACACGTTATTTGACTGATGTGAAGTTATGAAGTCTCTTACAACTTTTCCTGTATCACATCGTACTATACGACCGCCAATTGCTCACATCTAATTAAAATTAACGTTTGCTCTTTCCTAAATGACAAAATCTATTATGCACTGACCTACATACCCACATAAAGAGCTTTGATGTTCACTACACGACCTTATGTTAATATTCACACACAGAGGGTCAGAGACCACTCGTTAGAAGGGTCAGGACAATTTAGCAGTCAGGGTATTGGAAATGAAATCATAAATATAAAATGTGAATTTTCCATCCAATCCCTTCAAACCGTTTTATATATGAGCAAACTGAACCGCTTTAATATTTATTTGACCTTGTAAAACAGATGTGGCGGTATAAATATCTGTTATCTACAGAAGATGAATATTTTGTTGGTCGTTTTAGGCTAGATACAAACTACTTAATAGCAATATGCCATTAGGGCAATGGGTAAAATAATGTTACGTGTTACTCTGTATGTAGGTTCAATAATTACAACAAGAATCTTCACAAACCACTGATTTATTAATCACTTAATTACAATACGTCCTTATACACATTAGTACACATTAATTACAATTTTCATCTACTATAATCTCTCTACTATAATTTACAACTTATTACTGTTCTTCCTCCATCTGTTCTCCTGCTTGTCTTATATCAAACTGTTCCAGTGCGCCGATCCAGTCTTTATATATACCCGCGTCGAATGTACCTGAATTCTCCAGAATAAACCAGCTTTGTTCGCGATGTTTCTCGCCCTTAGCGTATTTTCTATATATTCCAGTGCCGTAGGCGTGCACATAACAATAAGTAATAAAAGTTTAAGTACAATTCAGGGTCGAGCACAAATCTGACTTTCCAACACCCGTACTTCAACCGAATAAGAATTCAAAGCTTGCGGGACCAATCTCGCTACTTTTGCCGATCTCCAGGTTGGTAGAGAACACAAACTACTCACTCCTATAGACGCTCAACGAAC
The DNA here is from genome assembly GCA_963675555.1 of Leptura quadrifasciata. NCBI lineage: Eukaryota > Metazoa > Arthropoda > Insecta > Coleoptera > Cerambycidae > Leptura > Leptura quadrifasciata. Next base: position 7,281,870 of record OY776677.1, read on the forward strand.
GTACTATTGCAACCGAAAATAAATAATCGACTGATTTTCCCGTTGTAAATATGGTTTTCACCAGTGACGCATCAGTGATAATATATTTTATTATTTTTATTAGTGTCAATGACATTGTGATACCCACCAATGATTTCTTGTCAAAATAATTTAATTGATATGTCTGACATAAAAATCCCTATTTACAACAGACTTTTGAAAAAAAACATACTTTTGTTAAAAAATCGATTACTCTAATTCAGCAACAGAGACGGGACCAACTCTGACGTGCCTCTGGTGGTTGGAAGCGAGAGCAAAAGACGATTGGTGGGAACTTCATTCCACAAATGTATTCCATAGAGTTATAACAGACAGGAGAAGCACTCACGTAGTCAAATGTAGCATCACCCCGCCATATTGTTGCCACATTTCTGTCAAAAGTGATAGTTTGTTATCTGCTCAATTTCATTTGTTATCGACAATTCCACCCTCTTGAAGTCGTGTGCATAGAAAGAAAAACGGGATTTGATATAATGCCGCAAATCGAATGTTTATGCGATAAACGGCTGAGATCCTACGACAGATCCCTGGAGGACCCCACTGAGCACGTTTCTGGTGTCACTCACTGTAGTACCAACTTTACAAGAAACATTCCATTGGCAAGGAAATCTTGCACCCACATGTGCAAACTCCCACGTATGCCAAACGATGTCAATACATCCACCATGATCTAACCTGAGCGACTAGTCTGATACACAACATACCAAGTTAGTTTCAACTGAGCGACCTGGAACCAGCCCGTGTTGATCAGCAGGGAAAATTTGATGTACAGGGAGAAAGGGTAGCATACTGTACACAATGACCCCATCACCCTGACAACAACGAAAGTAAGATTAATTGGACGAAAATTATCAGAGTTGAACTTATTTCCTTTCTTTAAAATGGCTTTAACACATGCTTGTTTCCACTCGGATGGTAATATCCTAGAAGAGAAGGACAGTTTCATTGTCATACTGAGTGGTTTGCAGATGAAATTAATACAAGCTTTAAGAATTAAGAATAATGCAATACCTCGTGCAGGCGACGAGTCTAGTGGTCAAATTTTCTCAGCAATTTGCTCTTCTTGGAAGTCAATATTTATCAAATCGACAGGCACTCGAGGAACATGAAAAATGTTGGACAAAGCATCAGAAGATTCCACTGTATAGGTCTGAGAGAAAGTGTTGGCAAACAAATTAGCTACTTCGTTGTGGTTACTAGAAATTGATCCATCAACCCTTTTGAGCTGAGATATAGCAACTGCTGAGTCTAGTTGACACTAAATATACTTGTACAACCTCTTGGGATTATTGCTGCCAAACTTTGTAAATAGAGTTCGAAAACAGTCGGTGAGCATGGGAGTCACATCACTTCTGCTGCTCCTAAATCTTTGCCATAGTACTCTTTTATGCCTAATCATTGTCACGGCATTATCATCAATCCAGGGTTTTGGTGGAACTGTTACTTCACTTTTGTAATGGAAATTCATATTGACAGCACTGAAAAAGTTCTGTTTAAAAATATTCCGCAAACAAACTTCGATATCATCCACACTTAAAAAAGCGTATCCTAGTCAACTGCTATTAAGTTTCTCTCAAGAGATATAAAATTTGTGTATTTCCTTTTCGCAGACTCTCTTCGAGATTTATTTTCAACACAAAAGTAGTTTAGTACTCACATCCGAAGAAGCCACTTTATAAGTGATAAAAAAATCATTTCGTCAGTTTCCGTGAAGTCTACTGCGTTATATTCTCAAAAATTCTTATTCTGACAATAGATTTTGTCATAAATGTGTTGCCTCAAGTTATCTTAATTTAATTTTATATTAAGAGTCCAATGACATTCTACTTGAAATTGCAATGCTGTTGTTCAAGTAAACCTATCTTGAAAGTTTACGACTTTCTACTTGGCATATAAACAAGTTTACTGACTTAACTATAATTCGATCAGATAAGGTCGCTCGGAGATATTGGAAAATGGCAGTAGCGCATTGTGAAGTACTAAAACTGACCAAGCAAAATATGTAAAATACCATTTTATATGTACACAGCACCTAAGGATATTCAAGGAACTAAGAAAATATTAACATATAACTTGAAAACATTAATAATGGAACATTTACAAATTCGTTTTATATTTAAAAATCTGTTAGAGAAAAACTGAGAGCAAAGCGCCATTGAAATTACATGCCCAATTTAGATCTTTTAAGAAACTTATCCTGTATATTTTGTAATACTAATAATAATAGTAAACATCTTTATTGGAACAAAGAAATAATATAATATTTCGTGGGCAAAGCTTGGCATAGACTATTCTGTCATTTTACCCCATCAAAATTAAAGATGAAAACCAAAATACAACAAATATGTATACATACATATAAAATATACATACAACCATGTGTACACCAAATCCTAAATAAACAAACCAAAAAAATGTACCTAAATATATTTATTTACCAATCAAGTACAAACTTTCTAAATTACAAATAAATGATTATATATAACTTTAAAAAAAGAAAAGTGGATTATATATAAATTTATTATTGAAAAATAATGATTAATTTGCTATGATTATCATTATTTGTTAAGCAACAATAATGTAAAGTAATCACACCAGCGTTTCAGATTAAGGTAAAATTCGTGGATTTTTGCTCCTCAAAAGTTTGTTTTAAAGGAAGATACCGACAGTGATTTTAATCTAAGGGAGGGGGCGGTGTAAAATTTAACAGAACAATAAGTGAAACAGCTTTGGAAAGCAGCAGTAAAGTGCCTCTAGATATGAACAAGTGTGCAAAGCGAATAGTTCTATTATGTATTACAGACCTAGCACTGAGCCTACAGAAGAGATAAGATGGTGTTGGTGTTGATATAACATGATGAATAAAGACAATAAGTGTGGTTTCCTCCGAAATTGCATATTCAACCAGTTTAAACCAGAAAAAGATTGTGATATGTGATCATATTATTTTCTTAAGCTGAATAAGACGACTATAGGAGTTTTGCAGTCTTTATTAATACATAGAAAAAAGAATAATTTCTTTTTTCTATGGTATCGATCAGTGATTCACCTAATGTTTTTACATGCCCAGAGAACTTGAGATGCTGATCTTAGATCAATCCCAGATATTTTACTACACTTTTAGGAGATAAGATCCCACCATCAATGTTTAAACTAAAGTTTTCAGAAACAGAAGCTAAATCTTTCTTAAATCCGAATAATATAAGTTTTGCATTTGTATTTTACAATTTTCTACTGAATATAATATGTCAGAAGTGTAGATACTAAACAATGACGGACCTAAGACCGAGCCTTGAGGCACGCCAGATAGAACTTCCACAGGAGGTGAGATAGCATCATTAAATGGTACCTTTTGTGATCTATTGTTTAAATATGAGTTAAAGAAAGCAATACTCTTATGATCAAGACCAAAATATTGTTGCACGCCTACGCCACTGGCTCATGGAACGCGAGAAAATGCCGGATGCGCCGCGATGATTCTAGAATTGTCGAGTAAATTCAACGCGAGTGTATAAAGAGTGGATTTAACCGCACTGGGAACAGTTTTATATTAGATAAGCAAGTGATAAAAAATAAGCAACAGGATCAAGTGGTGACTTAAAGTAGTGAATTTGTGTTAGATTAAAGTATAATTAGTTGTGTTACTTTCAGGGATTAATTATAGTAAAATTAAGTGATTAATTAAGCAGTGGTTTGTGAAGATTCTTGTTGCAAGTTATTTGAACCTACGTACAGGGTGTTTCTGGAGATTGTAAATACGTAACAATATTTAAGCTTTACGTACATTAATTCATGACTAACCGTGTCAAAATAATAATAGTAATAATATTTATTAACTTATTATTAACTTTAGCGATACAAACATGGCAAGTCAAACAGTACAATACATATATATGTATATATAGAAATTAATAAAATAATATTGTCATATTTATTATGTAATTACACATAAGTGTATATAACAAACCAGATAAACTTAGACGAACAGACATTAAATATAGATAAATATTACACAAAATACGGAATTGCATACGATATTCCTATGGATTCCCTCTATTTAAAAAGTCATGTGTATTATAAAAACATCCTTTAGAAGTAATTTTTTTACCTCACATGCCCTTAGATATAGTTTTTATTTCAGCAGGTAGGCTATTATAGAAAGTAATATGGTATAGTGAGGAGAATGTTTGAATTTGCTTGTATGATGTTTAGGTATGTGCAGTAATTCGGCATGTCTCATATTATGTGAATGGCAGTATCCTCTTTTTATAAACAGGTCCATATTTTTCTTAACTTATGTTAGACATTTATATATAAATATACAAGGGGGTGGTTAGGATATTATTATTTTTGAATATTTTCCTACAACTTTCATTACAATTTAATTGGAAGATTAATCTCAAAAATCGCTTTTGCGATATGAAGACTGTCCTATTCCTTAGCACTACCCCAACATAATATATTGTATGATATGTACGAGTATGTCAACGAATAATAAATATTTAGCAAATCAGCTTGGTCAAGATTATTTTTCATCTGTAATATAGCAAAGTACGCTTTATTTAGCTGACCCAAACATATTCAATATGATCATCCCATGACAGTTTAGCATCAAAGTAGGTACCTAGCAGTTTAGTACTTTGTGCCACAGTAATATTATCATATAGCGTTACATCATATGGTAATGGTTTCTGTATATAAAATTGTATAAATACGGTCTTTTGATTATTTAATATCAGTCTATCTCTTTGTGACCATGAACTGATCTCTTGCATGGTTGTGTTTATTTGTATTTTGAGTTCCTAAAGACTATCAGCGATTAGAGTTATTATTAGATCATCTGCAAATATAGTCCTGTGACCAGAAGTTATGTGATCAGGTAGATTATTTATGTAGATCAGAAAAAGTGACGGTCCAAGCACAGAGCCCTAAGGTACTCCAAATTCGACATTTTTCATATCTGAATGGATTTCATTCAGCTTCACTTTTAATTACCTATGTTCCATATACGACATTAACCATGACATGATGCTTCCTCTTACATCATTACTGTTAAGTTTTTGTTTTAATAGACTTTTATCAACAACCTCAAAAGCTTTTGCCAAATCAAATAATAAGGAGATCACATATTTACCTCTATCTAAAGATGTATAGACATATTCCAGTAAATGACAGCATGCTGATTCGGTAGATTTATCGACACGAAATCCGTGTTGTGATTTAGTTAATATATTTCTATCTGCAAAATAAACAATTCTATTGGTAGAATTTCTACCAAAATTTCGTGTCCTGGGAATGTAATTTCTACGTGCTTCTTCATCCCTTCGACTCTAGTACCAGGAGTCATTCGTCCTACATATACCCATGTTTATCTGTTCACTGCAGTCAATTTAGATTTATTTTCTGTTCCCGTTCCAAAAACTACCATAGGAGTTCTTCTTTGTTGGATTATTGGACACCTTACTGATGTATAATTGTTTATTACTTGGCATGTCATTGACCTTTTGATCACCTAAGATTTTTAAGTTTCGATCCGCAGTACTTTTTTGTCCATTTCGTTTTATTTGTGGCTGCTTTATCTTATCAGTAATTTGAGATTTTTTGTTGCTTTCTTTATTAGAATCTACAGCCGCCCAGCAATTTGTTGCTGAACTTGTATTTATTATATTTTTATTGTTGAATTTTGGTATATTGTTTATTGTCTCACCACTAGTTAATCAGCCGATGAGGTCAATGTTAGATTTACGTAACATCACCTCATTTTCAAGTGTAGATATTTTCTCGTTCAGTTCTTTCATAGATTGTTATCTTTTTTTTATCAGTGCTTATTGCGATGTCATCAACAATTCTAGTGAGGGCCGTTGAAGTTGAAGTACTGTACACTTTTCTAAGCCTGACTGATTTTTATGCAAAATATTATTTTTATTTACAAACTTAAAAAGCTGCTTATACACAAGTTCTTCCAATATTTTCGATAAGATATGCAAGATACTTATAGGCCTTAAATCTGTCAAATAATTTACGTCATTAGTCTTAGACAAAGGAATAATTAAAGCTTCCTTCCAGAAGTCTGGGAAATATCTTAGTTCAAATGCAATTTATTATGTGTGTAAAATAAGGTTCAATATATAAGCAGCAGTAAGTTAAGCATTGTCAATGATATTCCAATTACAAAATGTAAAGGCAAAATGGTGATGTATACCAGAGGCACTACCAAGAGAAGATGGAATTTCATTTTCTGAACACTTTTTTACATTGAATTATTGTTATCCAGGTCTACTTATAAATTATTTACATACGCTCTTTTTCATTTCATTTTGATGTTGTGTACAAACACTAAAATAAAAGTACATTAGAACTAAAACCAAAATATAAACATAAGTACAATAATTATTATTTAAACAATAATTTTATAACGAACCTATTTATTTATATCTATACTATGTTACGCTTTGGTGAACCTAATAATCAATAAAATGGACCTTTTAGAAAAAACTTTTTGCCAGTATTGAGTCAGCAATAGAACATTTATATTTCAGCATTAGCTCTATTGAAGAAAGAAAATATAAAGTTTAACTTATTTTTGATCATTGTTTAATGGTAGAGATTTGATATTATCTGCTAAATTATTATATATTACCTACCGCATAATAGGCGAAGGTTGGATTTGAAAATAAGGAAAATTGAAAAGATTTGTATAAAATCCTCTACAAAAAATATGAATTTTTAACCTCTCCACAATAAAATTGTGAGACGTAATTAAAATTGGTTCAAAAACGAAAATTGAGATAACAACAAATCTTTACATTTTGAGGTCCTAGGAACCCAAAAAAGTGGTTTTTGAAAAATGTCCGTGTGTGTGTATGTGTGTTAGCACGGTAGCGCCGAAACTACTGAACGGATTTGAATGAAACTTTGCATGTGCGTTTCTTTAGTGGTCCAGAAGATCTGAAAAGGTTTTGGTTGAGATCGGATTACTTTTAGTGCCGTTTTGACGCAACAAGTTGATTATTTTATAATTACTTTCAATTTGCAATGAAATCATTGAAAAGCAGTTAAAATTCTGATTTCAACGATATATCACACTTCCACCCTTTCGATTTGGTTTCCGTGAAAAAAATTAAAAACAAAGCAAATATGAAGCATATATCGCATTTTGCGTGACATGATCGATGCGCGTTGCCATTACGTCGTGAAATTCGTCACATCACGTGTTAATTCACGTGTGAGGGTTTCTTCACTGCTCTAGAAGTAGAGCGGATTACGTTTAGTGCCGTTTTTAAATATATATATAGACAAATCGAAGAATTAAACTACAAATATTCCTCTAAAATCTAATAAAATTAATGAAATGCTAATGTTTCATTTAACAAAGACAGCCGCGAGCGATCGGATTGCAATGAGCAAATTTTGACGATTGTCATTGTCACCGTTTGTCATCCGATAACGTTGGTGTCATGTTATGTTAATAAGATTTCGGCATATTTGTAATTTTTAGTGACTGCACCAGTGGATTGTCACAAACTTTAAAGGTAGATGTAACAATATCAATATCATATGCTTTCTGTACCTTCGTTGGTGAATTTATTATAGATTATCACTTTACCAATTTTCAGTTTGTTGTTTTACAAATCTGTATTATTTAGGATAACTAGACTTTCTTATCGTTCAAGATATGTTAAAGTTTGTTAATATCCTAATAGTATATTATTCAACGAACCATAATGTAGGTAATAACTCGCATAGATGAAATTTGCAGCTCGAACCGCAGGCAAGTATTGTATATTCATTAAGTTGAGGGTTTTTTTAGTGCCCCAGAAGATCTGAAAAGGTTTTGGATGAGGTTGGATTATGTTTAGTGCCGTTTTGTCACACAATTTAATGCTCTTTTCGGCTTCAAAGATCCACCGAGTGGAGAGGTTCCAGCCGCTTCCAGTAGCTGCCGTTTTTTTTTTAAATAAAATTTATTATTGAATTTTCAACGAAAGGCAAGGGAGGTATTTTATATTCATCTTCTTATAATACTCACGGGAGTAACAGAGGGAAAATACAAAATTTTCTTCAAAAGACAACGAAAGAACAATCAATACAAGCTGTACTCACCAGCGAGTTTTGAACATGATGACTTTATAATCAGAAGCATTTTATTTTTACACACCTTCCACACCTTCGTACTTTGTCATTTCATTAGTAAAGAAAAATTAAGCGATACGCATGAAAGCTTTCCAGGAATTTTATCAGGTTACTGTTAATAGTTAATGATAACATGCTTTATATATTCCATAATTTATTTTTTAACCCTAATGTATTAATGAATGTATAGCACAATTAGTTTTTTTTAAATAGTTCTTCTGATAGCTTTCATGAATAATATAACGGTCTAATCTATTTAATCAATCAGTCCATTTGGCCAGTGGGAGTAAAACTTAAAGGTTGATGATGTTATTATGCTATTATTTAGTTACTGTAACATACAACAAACACATTAAAAAATAGAAATTAAAGTTCTTACGCCAGAATTAGATATTAATTGACGAAAGTCACGACAAAAAAGTATTATTATAGAGTTATAAATTTAAAAACTATAATTATCTGCCAAGCAGATTCCTATTTAACGACGCCTCTGAACGATTTAAAACTTAAGTAAAAAATTCCTAGCAGACAACTGCTTTTATCTTTGTGGTAATATTTTGATTATGTTAGAATACATATCTTATACTTTTTTAAACATTGATGCGTGTCCTATATATTTCTTTGTATGTACCTCTAAACTTTGTATTTATAGTTGGTCATTATTGAAGTTTCAACAATGATTTAATTAAATTTTATCATTTAAACATTTATCGATGTGTAATTATTGCAACGCAATGTAATTAGAGATTCTTCATATTGCTTCTATTTTTTGGGTTTTTCTACCACATAAATAGATAGATAGATAGATAGGTTTGATTTGACTATATTCACACTTTTTATAATATTTGTAGCCAGTCAACAGAGTACGTGGATTGGCTAGGTACCACTCGGCAGTTGACAGAAACAATCAAAATAAAATAATGTCTTAACATTAAATATATTACAAAAATTATATGTATATGACAGATGAACAAATAATGGTAACAAACATACAAGTAATAAAAAAGTAATAAAAACAAAACAAATCAAATGAGAAAAGATGAAATAAAATAACAAATATTCTGTAAATAAATGCATACAACATTCATGCCTATAGGGTCATTGTATGTAAGGAGTTCGGAAATATTTATCAACAGAATAAAAGCAGTGTATTAGGACAAATTTTTTAATTTTTGATTTAAAGCTAACTAGATTTAACTGCTTGATTTGTGTATAGTCTAGTATACTTTAACTTGGCGTGTGTATGTATGAGTTAATATTTCCGTATGATTTCATTTTCTCTTGTACACAAAGATCCAGAAATATTGTCCACGTAGACAATGTTTCTGGACTATTGCTTTAACTTTGTGTACAATATGGGAGAAAATGAAATCGTACGGAAATATTAACTCATACATACACACGCCAAGTTAAAGTATACTAGACTATGATTGTATAGCTTTATATTGAGAGAGTTTTTTTCACTAACTGCTAATCGGTATCGTGGATTCATAACAAGGCCCGCAGAACGAGTATTGTGTTGGTGGTAATCAGAGTGGGTCGAGAAATTGTAGACGCTCTTATGAATTTCGATCAAGCTGCAATATGTGTAGAGTGAAGGAAGAGCCATAATGCATTCTTTAATGAATATGTGTTGACAGTGTTCCCTAAAGTTGACATTTACAAGAATTCGTACAATTTTCTTTTGTTGCCGAAAAGCTTTTATTGCATGTGAGGAATTTCCCCACAAGACAACTGCATAACACAGTTTCAAGCGAAAAAGTATTTTTTTTTTGTATTAAAAATGATTATTTTAGGGACTTGTTTGAGTCGGTAAAATGAGTCTTTTCCGGACTCAATCCTAAAAACTAGCCATAGCAAAATGGTTCAGTACAACAATTAAACAATCTGGTTATTATGATCGCATGGTAATTAAAATTCGAAGGGCACTATTTTCGAGAAATATTTGCTTTGGTCATAAATTCAAAGATGTTTTAGGGACCTTTAACAAAAAATGTTGTTTGTAACACGTTCCTAAATCAGTTTTTTAGGACTCATCAACTGTTCGTCCTAAAAACATGATTTTAGGTACTCGTTACAAAAATAACTATTTTAGAATGTTAAAATCAAAGCTTTCAGTTTTCTGAAAAGAAAATTATTGTTAGCGAGTTTCACATTAAGTTGTTCTATACGATGTGACCAGTTAAGGTTATCGTCCAGATAAATTCCTAGGAGTTTCACATGGGCTCCCATAGTTAGATGTCTGTTTTCCCATGGTTGTTATTTTATGTAAACCAATTTTGAGCTAGCTTTTCGCGAGATGAAGAGAGACGTTTTTATCAGAACACAAATGCGTGGTGTCATCTGCAAACAAAATAGTCTTGGTGGGGTCCATACGTTGTGAAAAGTCATTGACGTATAGTATGAACAATAGAGGCCCCAAGAACCTCGAGGTATCCAATGCATGGCATTTAGAAACATAACTTCTTCTAAAACTAACAACGGAATCTACAAAATAACAGAGCTATTCAGTATAATAGGGGGCGAGCGTAGATGAGTCTTTACTATGTACATACTTCAATATGCGATGTAAAGCAACGTTAGACGCGGTTAGTACTTGGATGGGCGACCGTTTCAAGTGTTATCGTACGTTCTCCATATTAACAAGATGGCCAACGAAAAAAGTACTAAAATTTGTCAAATAATTCAATCATTACGGTCAACTTGGCAAAACCCATAAAAAGGTCATTAAGACACTAGGGGAGCTCAAAGACCCCAATTTCCAATGAATAATTCTGAGAAAATTCACGCAATATCGATAATTCCCGAATAATCCGAATATATCACTAAAATCATTCCAACATCAAAACTCACCAAATTACAGAAAAAACTTACAAAAGATCGCTTTAAAAAATACATCTCCCCCTCCATCAACTCAATTCATTTCAAAACCACTTCTCAAGCTCCAAGCCAGAATATTTTTAATCACTTTCAAAAACTTTCTATAAACAAATTTCTCTTAAAAATCGTTTCAGGGGCGAGAGTAGGTGGTGCGTCTTTACGATGTACATACTTTGTTATGCGATGTAAAGCAACGTCAGGCGCAGTTAGTAGTTGGATGGGTGACCGTTCCAACGAAGACCGCGTCCTCGCCTCACACATCTTCCAGCGGCTTATATATCAGTGTATGCGCGGAAGCTATACCACCTTAGGCGAGGGTTGGATATACCATCCTTCGGAGGGGATGTAAAGCCGTCGGTCCATTGTCTATTAAATGTTAGGCAAGTAAAAAATCCCTACTCTTCTTAAGGGAAGAGGTTCGGCAAAATTCCTGGTTGGGGGTAGCTCGTCTACAGGCGTCGGTGCTAGGCCTCAATAGCGGAAATAGGCCGACGTTAAATGAATGTATTAAAAAAAAAATAATTTCAAACCCAATCTTCTATTCATATCCCAAAAATCTTTTGTTCACCTTTTCAGTCAGCCCATAAAACATTCGTATCAAAATAAGACCAGTTTACGTGTTCCCTACGAGTTGCTAGCAATCCACTGCTATCTTCATTTCAATTACCCTAAAGTGGACTCTCGCACCGTTCGACACTGGCAATAGATTACCCTCAATATGGCTTAATATAACATTAACATGATTTAATATAACATATGGATTAAAGTACAAGCCCTCAATGTTACTCCACGATACCAATTCAATTTAACAAGTTATTCAGATAGTTATTATTCATATTTCCAGAACAAAAATAGATTCCACTGACATTTTCATATCAAATTGTTACATTTTTCACAGCCGATTTAGTGATATAATTTTTAACCTAAAACTCCAAAATTTCAGCAAGAATTACACAATATTTCATCATTTGAGCCCCATATGATGGTCTGGCGCCCTTTCCAGGTTTTCCAGCTCTCAGCGAGCATCGTGCCCCATCATGAGTATAAATAAGGGAGCAAGCTAAGCCTCCGGCAAGTTGTGTTTTCGGCGTATCTAGTGACAATTAAATCCAGTGCCCGCGTTACCACTTTGGTCGCCCCAGAGCCTAAATCCATGTGTGTCGTCCGGTGTATCTCGCAAATTTAACACAGTGCCCGTACACCTTCCTAGGCAGATCCTAGTAAAAAAGTATTTTATTAATAATCACCCCCAGTGCTTCAATTCAAATCGCCTTCGCGGCCCTAGTTTTTAAGTGAATTTTCTCAATAGCAATTTTAAAATAAAGCAAATAAAACAACCCCGACTTAGGCAAACTTCTAGTGTCGATACGTTAAAATAATTTTTGTGAATAAAATTTTAATTTTAATATTTTAATACTCATCTCTGTGAAATAAATAAGTTGTTAATTTTTTATTCTAAACTAAAGTGTTTAATTTAAAACGTGGGCTACCATACTATACAGGGTGTAGCCTTTGACCCTGCCGGCTGAAATAAAATTCAGCAAAGTGTTTGTTAAATAAATAAAATAAGATTAAATTAGAGTGCAAACCAGCTCTGACAGTATACAGGGCGAAGCATTTGGCCCGTTCCAGCCTTTCAAGTTTAACCACCCCGACTTCGAATCAAACAAAATTAAGTGCACGAAAGGCCTCTAGAGTCTCATATAAAGCTCTCCAGCCAAAAATATTTTAATTTTTCCAAACCAGAGGTACCGTTCGTGTTCACAAGCAAGACCGTGTCCTCGCCTCACATATCTTCCAGCGGCTTCAGTGTATGCGCGGAAGCTATGCAACCTCGGTCTCTTATATATTAAATTTTAGGCAAGTAAAAGATCCCTAGTCTTCGTAAGAGAAGAGGTTTGGCAAAATTCCTGGTTGGGGGCAGCTACAGGCATCGGTGATGGGCCTCAGTAGCGGAAATAGATAGACGTTAAATAAATATAAAAAAAATCATTGTAATGCTGAAAAATAAACTTTACGCTTATGACGTTTGTGTCAAAGGAAAAATCGCAGGATGTTTTTGTCAACTAATACAAATTCGGACAAAAAATTAGATACCTACTTAGCTTTAAGATTCTGTTTATGTTATATCCATAGACACAGTAAAATATTATATTTGTTTAGTTGTTCTTTCAACAGTGGCAAGTAAGTCGTACAAAAATGTACATAACAATTTGATAGCATCTCCACTTTATCTATGCCCGTTTTCCCAATCGTGTTCGCAAATTTTCGATTTCTAAATTCTTCTCTTTTTGGTTTAATTTTCGTTCTCATACAGGGTTATCAATTATAAATTATCCACCCTTTATCATTGTTATTATTGCCTATAGAAAAAAAAGTTTTAAATAAAATTTGTGTGGTTATCACTGAATTTTGTTAGGGGTAGGGCAGGGGTAGAGTAGAGTAGAGTATAGTAAAGTAGAGTAGAGTAGAGTAGAATAGAGTATAGTAGAGTAGAGTAGAGTAGAGTAGAGTAGAGCAGAGTATAGTAGAGTAGAGTAGAGTAGAGCAGAGTAGAGTAGAGTGGAGTAGAGTAAAGTAGAGTACAGTAGAGTAGTGTTGACTAGAGTAGAGTAGAGCAGAGTAGAGCAGAGTAGAGCAGAGTAGAGCAGAGTAGAGCAGAGTAGAGCAGAGTAGAGTGGAGTAGAGTAGAGTAGAGTGGAGTGGAGTAGAGTACAGTAGAGTAGTACTGAGTAGAGTAGAGTAGAGTAGAGTGGAGTGGAGTGGAGTGGAGTAGAGTAGAGTAGAGTAGAGTAGAGTAGAGTAGAGTAGAGTCGAGTGGAGTGGAGTGGAGTGGAGTGGAGTAGAGTAGAGTAGATCAGATCAGATCAGATCAGAATAAAATGTATATTTATTTACGTTTTAACAATTGTAATATACACATATTTTTGTTTTACATTGCTACGTGGCTATAAATGTACCGTAATTTTCAAATTATAACACATGCAGACAGACTGCAGATATTTTTGAACACATTTTTTGTAGATAAGGTATAAAATGTCTATTTCCGCTAAAATCAAGTATTCGATTTTACAATTGACCATCCTAATGAACATAACAAGAGTACCTCATTTATTAAATAGAGTGGCTGTTGCGTCGGTGTGTTGAAAAATCACCGACAATTTAGTTGTTTTGCCGTATACGCGGTAATCGTTGCTTTTATAGAATTATTTATAGAAAGTAATTTGTAATATAATAAATTAGACTTAATTTGATCAGTACGATTTTAACAAAACTAAGCAATTACGCGTAAAGTTACGCTTCATTTAAAAGTTAGAAAGATGTTTTAATATATAGGTGAAACAAATATTAAACATTATAGTATAAGATTTAGACTTTATTACCAACTTCTGCTATACAAAGACAATACAATGTAATATGAAAATTAATGTTGATATACTAACTTAATGTAGATATATGCATAAACCATACATACAGAATTACAAACATAACGAATATAACAAATTTGATACCAACAATTTACATTCAATATCGGTTACATTTTACATTACGGCAGACAATACTTTGGTATTAATTAATTACGTAGTTTTTGTACTCTCAATCTAAGATAATTCTCACAATTTTTTATGTTGCTTGATAGAGTATTTTATATATAGGTTTATTTAACAATGATGTTGTGGCCGCGTCTATAAAAATGCCATATTCCGTCTTGTACTATGTGAAGGAACATGATACCTTATTTTCAGAAGATCTTACTACAATGGCTAAAAATTTAAATTCTTATTTCCTAAATGCTGCAAGCAATTTGGTGCATAAATTACACAATATACCATTCATAAATAGAATCTCAAGAAATGAAACCCCTATTATCTTTGAAGAAGTTACAGAAAGCGAAATCTTAAATATTGTAAAAGAATTAAAAAACACAAATAGTTAGGGACATGACGAATTATCTTCTGAAGAAAATAATTACTCATGGTCAATAGCCGAGTGGGTTAATGCGCAAGGTAACAGTCGTGATTAATCACACGGACATCGCACCACCGGGTTCGAATCCTGTCTCCGGCACTGTCGGAGGAAATGGTTGTGTGTCTGCGTTCTTTCAATGTGTAAAGGGGCCCTACACACTCAATTATATTGCGCAATATGTTTTAACACAAACGATTCAATATACTTGTGCAATATCTAGTAGTTGCAAAAGCAAATTGCAAAAGTTCAACAACAAATTCGCGCAATATACACAATATACTCCTTAGGCGCACAATAATATTGCGCAATGTCAAATATTGCGCAATATAATTGAGCGTGTAGGGGTACCTTAACCCCCTTCCGCACAAGCCCTGGCTTCTGGAATTGGGGGTTGTCTAATTTCTGTGGTGTTTATTTATTGGTTATTAAACATCTTTGTTATGTTATTAATAATACCCTAAAGTTTGGAGTATTTCCAGATTTATTAAAATTGGCAGTATATAAAAGTGGGGACGAAAATCAAATGGAAAATTTCAGACCGATCAGTTTGTTACTAGCTTTCTCAAAAATATTTGAGAAGGTAGTGTGTAACAGATTGACGATTGTTTTAAATACGTATAACCTATTTAGTCAAAAGCAACACAGATTTTTAAAAGGTAGGAGTATAGAGACAGCAGTATTTGAATATGTAAACGGCATCTTAAACACGTTAGAAAATAATGAAATAGCAATGGGAATATTTTTAGACATGTCTAAAGCGTATAATTCCATTAATCATGATATGTTATTTTAAAACTAGATCAATACGGAATAAGATCGAGGGCGCTGAAATGGATAGAATCATACTTAGAAAATCGGCAACAAATTGTAAAAATTTGCTCTTAGCATAGAAATATAAAATCGGAAATAAAAAATACTAAAATAGGAATTCCCCAAGGCAGCGTAATAGGTTCACTTTTATTTAACATATGTATTAATGATTTGTGTAATATTTTAACAAAGAGGAAACATTTAATTATAAAGTATGCAGACATCATTATTAATAACAGAAAATAAAAAAGAAGCCGCTGCTACAATTCAGATGGTAGAAGACTGGTTAAAACGAAACAGGCTAATTTTTAATGAAAAAAAAAAACGCCTCATATTTTGAACAAATAGGTCAAACATTGATTTGTCAGGAATTAATTTTACAGTAATAATGAAAACAGAATTTACCGAGTCAACAAAATTTTAGGAATTACCACAGAAATAACATTAAGTTGGTCATACCATATTACACAACTATCAAAGAAACTGGACGGTATATGTTACAGCATGAGATATTAAGAAAATATGTTAATAATGTAACGATGAAAACAATTTATTAGCTTCCTTTATTTCTAAATTAAAATTTGGAATACTATTTTGGGGTAGTGCGACGGATGTAAATAAAATATTTATCTTACAAAAGCCAGTTATCCGGGTCATTGATAACATTTCAATAACAGGTACATGTAGAGGAAAATTTAAAAAGAATAGAATATTCACAGTTTCTGCAACATATATCTATGAATGTTTAGTTTACAATTTTAACCATAAAGACAAATATAAAAAACAAGAAATTAGTCATGGTTATGGTACTAGACAAGTAAACTATTACTATTTTCATACACATAATTTAAGTATGTATGAAAAAGGGCCTTTTTATTCCAGTGTACAATTTTTTAACGTACTCCCAGAGAGAATAAAAAAATATTAATTTTTTTTAAGAGAGAAATATTTTTTATTTCTTAGTTGAACTGTACACAATCTTTTTTTTTTAATGTCGGCCTATTTCCGTTACTAAGGCCTAACACCGACGCCTGTAGACGAGCTACCCCCAACCAGGAATTTTGCCGAACCTTTTCCCTTAAGAAGAGTAGGGATCTTTTACTTGCCTAACATTTAATAGAGAAGGGACCGAAGGCTTTACATCCCCTCCGAAGGATGGTATATCTCCTATACAACCCTCGCCTAAGGTTGTATAGCTTCCGCGCATATACTGATATACAAGCCGCTGGAAGATGTGTGAGGCGAGAACGCGGTTTCCGTTGGAATGGTCACCCATCCAAGTACTAACTGCGCCTGTCGTTGCTTTACATCGCATACCGAAGTATGTACATAGTAAAGACGCACCTACGCTCACCCCGTACACAATCTCAAAAGATCTAAACTGTAGAAGATACGATTTATAAACTTATAAGCTTATAAGTAACATTTAGATTGTAAAATAACTATTTAACGATTCTTCTTTCGACATCTTTTTCAAAGTCGCATAGACAGTCTTTTTACCTAATAAAATAATGCTGAATTTGTATCAATATTATAAAGATGAAGCATTTCCATATTATAATAACAATAAACAAAAAAAAAACTATATAATAATAATAATAACACCACAGGTAATTACGACCGCCTTTATCCCGGAAGGCTCTAGAAGAGCCTTATGTGGGAGGGGGCTACACATTTAGAGGCAAGGAACACACCCCCAATATCCGTGTATAGTGGAAAAATCCCTCTCACAGTATTTTCCAGTGCCACGACCGGGGATCGAACCCGGAACTTTTGGGTGAGAGGCAAGTGCGCTCACCTCTCGACCACCAGTCATGATAACATAAAACTCAATTAATACACAATGTATTAACAACGTGTTAATAATTTCTCCTAAACGCTTGTATACGCCTACCGATGTGATTAGGGCGCGCCAAGCGTCCGCCCGGGCTCGACGCTCAATTCTAAAAATTCATTTTTTTTTTTATATAAAACATTAAGGGCTGAAACTTTTCAAATAACTTCGTTATTAATTATATTTTAATACTAAATAATTCGTTTCTTGAAATTCGAAACTTCGTCACTCAACTTTTGAGATAGAACAAAAACACTCGTAAAATGCGTCCGTGGAAATTTAAAAATTGGTCATTTGAATATCAAATGTTCTAAAAAGGTCGGATAGGGCTTATTTTTTTGCTGCTGCCATCAGGAATTTGCAGTTAAAATTTCAAAAATCATGAAACTCGCCGGAGATATAGCGAGTTGAAAGTGAAAATGTATAAAAAAGCGTTTGCTTCACTTTTTACTAAAAAGTCGTTTTTTTTTTAATAACATTGAATTCGTATTCAGCGACCTCAAAAACATGCGAATAAACTGGTTTTGGCGATTAGGATTGCATGGTCATATACTGCTATTTCTAAGCCACTTGCTTATTGGGGGATATCCGCGCGCCTAATGATCTGTAGTGTATTAGGTAGAACACACTAATACCACCCCATAGCTATCCTTTGGTAACTGCAATTTTTTTTATCTCACCCCAATTATGCTAATGAAGTGAGTCTGTTGTTGACAGTAGACTGCTAATGGGTGCGGTTTTAGAGCAGACAGTTGGAGATTCAGCTACACGTTTAGCTTTCGTCTTGCGCAAGTTAAATGATGCCCAAAAGCGTTACTCTACTTTTAACGAGGAGCTTGTAGTGTATTAGGTAGAACACACTAAAACCACCCAAAGCCATCTTTTGGTAACTGCGATTTTGGATGGTTACCTAGAACAAGTGTTGATAAATAATATATTATAAAAAAAGATTTTAGAAGAATTTTGGCGTTTAGGAAATTGTAACACGAATTTTTCCTACGCGAATAAATATTTCACACAGAACATTATTTTTGTTTTAGAATTATGGGTAAAACCCCCATAAATTACTTCGACGTGATGTCAAGGAGTTGTGTTCATTAATGGTTTTTCCTACTGCCTGCCGTCCATGATTTTTTCCTGCTGCTTGCTGCCCTTGGTTTCCCTGCTGCCTGCTGCACATCGTTCTCAAATTTCAGTTGACCTCACTACAAGTGCCCAGACCGTCAAGCCCTTTTTCACTGAACACCAAGAATAGTACTTCGTGGGTGAGTGCTCTATCTTTATACCTATATATTATATATTTCCCCATAATTTGAATTTGAATCGACCAAGCAATCAACAGTTGATAGTGTGTCAGTGTCATTTCTATTCTGTTCTACTTATCATGATTGATCAACCCCCTAACACAATAATTTATTACCTTCATCGGACGATCAGCAGCGTCAACGAGTCCGCCACAGTTTTCAGACATCCTTCGTTTTGGATCTCCAAACCGAAGATATGGTTCTCGCAGGTAGAAGCTCAATTTAGTATTGCACGTATTTGGAATGATAGGACTATGTCTTGGCTAATTTATCACTAGAAATTATAAACATTTATGACGTTATTTTGAACTCTCAGGAGCAAAATTTATACACGCATTTTAAAAAAATCATCATCTCACATCTGTCTTGGAGCGAAGAAAAGCATTAGATAATTTCCTCACAATTATGGAAAAGGCGCCTGCCCAAAACTATTTATATCGCGATTTCTGCTTCCGAAAAATCTGAAATCGGAGATATTATCGATATGGCACGTAAAATTTGGGAATCTTGCTAAAACTGACCATACGCTAACCCCACCTACGATCGCATTAACAGAGTTGTTAACAAATTTCAACACCCTTTCTGTAAATTTTCAGACGACGTTGAATACAATTTTTACAATCTTTGGTAAATGCGTCAGTTTCATCTCACTCCAATTATGCTGATAATGTGAACCTGTCGTTGACAGTCGAGTCACAGAAGACCTATACCAGAAGAGACACTTTCGGCGGAACGTTTGATGTTTCGTTGGCAAATTGGGGTGACCTTCGGCCATCTTTTTGGTGGTATCAAGCGGGAAATTTAAATATCCCATAATTATATTTAATAATATTATATAATTTACACCTGTAACTTACAATAAATTATAAATTTACACCAAAATAAGGTTTTATGCACATACAATTAATTAAAGAAATGACTGCTCAAAAACCTGTTGTCTTCGAAATGGAGTGCACACAGTCTATAAAGTTATTGTATAAATGATTTGGGTCCCTATCAGCTGGATCCTCACGGTTACAAGCTATTATCCATACATCTATAAACAAGAAGAAATTACATAAAATATTTAAAAATCGTATTTTATAACCAACCGTGCAGCATCCTTTGGGAATCTAAACAGCGCAATGTCTTTATTTGTTGTTCTGCTTGGGCAGCCGCGAACAACACACACAGTTCTCCCTTTTCCACCCATCATAAAACACACAACACAATAATGAATAATTATTAAGTAAACAAACTTCCAACTCTACGCTACCACAAACACAGTGACGATAACAATAACTCAAGGTACAATAACAATAACTCAAAATACAGTAAAAGATTTATAGGTTGACAATAATACCACCAAAAAGATGGCTGTCTCAGAAAAATTCAATATTGGCGGGAAGGCCGAAAGTCCATTCTGTTATAGGTTTTCTGTGGTCGAGTGCTCGAACGTGTCTATGGGTGCGATTTTAGAGCAGACACTTGGAGATTCAGCTACACATTTAGCTTTCCGATGCTGATTCCGAAAGCGTTACTCTACTTTTGACAAGGAGCTCCTGTCACTTTATATGTCAGTTAGGCATTTCAGTCATTTGTTGGAGGGCCGCAAGTTTATCCGTTTCACGGATCGTAAACCGTTAACCACAGCCCTAGCTTCTCACTCCTCGCCAAACTCGACATTTGGAATATATCGCACAATTCACGAAAAATCGGTTATATGTGATAGTGAATCGGCAACGATATTTTCTTTACGGTGCTCTTTATATAGAAAGAGTATCGCTTATAATGAAGAACCCGTCTCTTCTTATATAAAACAGCATGTTTCTAACCGTCTTGGTGAAACTCCCTTGGCTATATGCGTATTTGTTTTTGTACCTAGTTAGTAACTCATTTACAAGTGCCTCTCCACTACCCTTTCTAACAGCAAAAATAAAGTGGGGCTGATTGTCTCAAATTATTTAACAGCCTTGTACTCTTATTTTCTTGTTTTAGAAATTTTTGCCTAGTCTCTAGATCAGCTCATTCTCTATCTTACTCATACTGGTCCGAAATAGTTTTCCTCTTTAAGAAGACCCGTCTGAAACAGATAGGAAAGATTGCGTACGGTTCTACTATTTTATAGAGATCATTGTTTCATCAATTCGCCAATCGGGAACAGCCGAATGGAATAAACTCAGTATTTTAATTATTGTGCTTATGTATGAAAAATCTCGAGACACGTCGATTTTGGATTCTGAAATGACATCCTGCAACGTACAAATTTCATCCCTAAATTCAACCCCCTTCGAGTAGCAGTTGAAACCCCTAAGTTTTTAAATAGAAAGTAGAGGCTTGTGACACCTCATCTGAAAGATCTTTCCATTCTCTACACAAGGATGCTATTGTTTTAATATTAATTGAAAAAATTTAACATTAAAAAAATTAATTCATGTGCTTGACGTAATTCACAACAGCAATCTAAAAAAAAAAACTTTATTTCAATATGGTAAATGTTTAAAACGAGTTCCTTGAATGTCTTGGCAGCATCCTAATCGTAAATAAAAATGCCTTCTAACGTTTTCCAACACTTGAGGCGTGACCGACCTAACCACATCCATTCTTCTTCTTCTTCTTCTTAAGTCAGCTATATCGCTTTGTATACCATACTTTTTAGATATCTTCATAGAAAGAAATTTAAGGGTGTAAGATCAGGAGAACGTGCTGGCCATTCTAGTGATCCGCGCCTCCCTATCCACCGATTTGGAAATGCTAACTCGAGGTATTGCCGGACATCGATTCAGTAATGCGGTGGTGCTCCATCCTGCTGGAACCATACTATATCCGCTGGAACTTGTGGGTTTGCTTGAGCAGGATATAAGTTGGCACGACATTATTTTGGAGCAGAGCTAAATAATTATCTCCATTCAAATTGCCATCAATGAAAAAGGGACCAATGATATGGTTTCCAATTGTCCCCGCCCAAATATTAAAATTTTTAGGATTTGGCGTATGTAATTCACTCATCCAGTGAGGAATTTTATTAGCCCAGTAGCGACAGTTTTGACGATTAACATGGCCATGAAGAGTAAAAGTGGACTCATCCGAAAACAAAACATTTGCAAGTTGGATAACATTGTTACCTAACCTTTGCATCATTTGTTCACAAAAATATGGTCTTCTATCAAAATCGTCTTCACTAAGCCCCTGAGTTGGGGCCAATTTATAGGGATGCATTTTATTTTCATTTAACACTCGAATCGACTTAAATTATGTAGGTTTTCTTCAAACTCAAGCAGTATATCTAATTTGGCATCAGCACTCATTGCATTGGAAGCTTATTTTTTTTATCTGCCGTACATGTCCATTTTCGCCAAACTGCTGTTAAATTTTACTAAAATATTGAATATAGGCGGCAAATCAGGAAATTCTTCATGAAATAGGCGATTGCGTTCTATATCCATAAGCAACCATCTGTAAAATTATTGTTTTATGTATTTCGTTTAATTTAGAAATTACAGTAGCAAAACGCTGACAAGTATTTATTGCTGCAAATCGCTAATGCGTGGCTAAACTGCCACTCGAAGTGGGTTGGGTTTAGGGATAAAATTTGTACGTTGCAGGATATCATTTCAGAATCAAAAATCGACGTGTCTCGGAATTTTTAAAAAAATTATTCACAATAATTGAGATACTGAATTTACTCCATTTGGTTAATTCCACGCTGTATAAGCTGCAAGTACTTGGGAATGGTTAATATGCTTTACACAGAGTCCTTCGCCATCTTCTACGTTGCAAATAAAACAAACTTTATCTGTTATTTGATTATTAGCCGAATAAAATATGTTGGTTCTATAAAATATTCATGAAAACGTTCCCTTTTTCAATTAGCCGACTTAGTTTTATTTTCTACTACTTTATACTTGAAACTTCCTTGTATTGGTAATGGCCTGATTTTATTTCATGAATAAGCTCTATCTACCGGATAACCTCAGAAAAGATAATACAATCGCGGATAAAGTGATTAACTTCAATTGTGTAGAATGTTGAAGTAATAAGTTTTTGTCAAAAGAGCAACTACTAAACGGAGTTACTGAACTAAACTTAATTAAAATGTTTGATAACTTAATTTTAATCCTGTTCTGTAGGCAATATAATTAGCTTTACATCACAAATTAAGCAGCATATTTTAATTAAGTGTAATGGGAAATCGTGAATAAAATTACGTTTTACTGGGTATTTAGTTCATGATTAACATTACATGTATTTGTCATATAATATGACAATACTACACTTGATTAAACTTGCTAAAAATTATTTTCATAATAAAAAATATTGAATGTATCAATATTTGTTCCACTCAAGTTCAAAAGACTATGCAGACTATATTATAAAATATTCAGCGAGTATGTTGTTTACATATAGTTATCATTTTCTTTTACAATTTACTTTGTTCACAAGAATTGTCTATTGCGACACTTTTATCTGTTTAACGACCATCTCACTAACTGAAACAAAATGATTTGGGGAATGATTGCTTATCATTATGTTGTTTTATTGGATTAGGAAAAAATAATAATGTTTTCCTTCGATGCCGACGTTGGGATATTAGATTTCTTTATACGCCAGCAAAAAATAATTCGAAGGAAAATGTTCCAGAGAGTGAGCTATAATGATCAATTCTTTGTTCACCTTATAGGTTTACTTCAAAATATAGTTTCGTCTCAATATATATTTCAATTATTGTGAATATTTATAAAAAATTCAGAGACATGCCAATTTTGGATTCCGAAATGACATCCAATTCAATTCAATTCAAAAGAGCTTTATTAATATTTTTAAAAGTACAAGAGTTACCTCCCCAGAGTCTGAACCGGGACCGATCGTGCAACCACCGCTTTGACGCGGTGGCGGATTGCATGATCGGGCGGAACAGGTTCGGTCCAGCGAAAACGACAATTAAAACGATATAAAAACCTAGACTCTTTTTTTAAAATTTAAAAATAAAATAGGTAATACGATTTAGTATGCAAATAGAAAAGCTTAACATAACTGAACAATGAACACAATTTTTAGAGTAACTAGCGCACTTCACTTTTTAAAATTTCGCATCGGACGCTGACACCACAACTTGAACAAAGTGCCTTCCGCGAAATGTTCCAACGAGGGGCTGCGCAGGGCTGGCCTAAAAAAAATGACATAATGACTAAAATGACATCCTGCAACGTACAAATTTCAATGGCAGTTGCAACCCCTAAATTTTTAAATGGAAAGTAAGAGCTTGTGATAACTCATGTGAAAGGCATTTTCATTCTCTACTCTACTCTTTTAATATTTATTCCAAAAATTCACTGTCTGCTTGACGAAATTCGCCACAACGAACGAAAAACATAATTCCGAATCGGTAACTGGAGTTTGGAATATTTCTTCACCCTCGTCATCGCTAAAGTCGTATGTATCTGAGATATTCTCTGAAATACCAGAATTGACAGGATTTTGGATGGCAGCAAACAATAGATAATGAACTGATGCCGATAAGGACTGATAAAGTTCCTCTTCCTAATGAATTACTCATTTAATTGCTCGTAATTGTAAAGTCGGTTGCAAAACTAAACGTTGCTCATGTAAAACCATTGGCATCACATGCAGTATAATTTATACCACAATGGACTTTGTGGCAAAATGTAGGTAATATTGTTGACGAAGCTGTGGTTAATGAAGAGCCTGAGCAATTAGAAATTAGAACTCGAAGAAGATGATAATTATGATGAAGATGTTTATATTTCAGAGAATATCACAGATGTATACTATTTTAACGGTGACGGGAGTGAAGAAATATTCCAAACACCAGGTACCAATTCGGATACGTATAATACCGAAAATGACGGGAAATCGCCGCGCGCATGTATATACCAAAAATGACAAAAAATCGGCTAAATAAAAAAAATATTTTTTAGTTACATCACGCATAAAAATACCTTCATTTTGGTTAATGAAAAATGTCGTTCGACCATTTGGACAAATTGGGGAACATTTTGTGGAATTCGGACTAAAAATGGAATTGCGGCCAAACTATTGGATATTTTTATTAAAATTTGGCAGGCTATTTCTTAGTTATACAGGTTAATTTCATACGGAGTTTTATCAAATTCAGTGTAATTTTGGCCAAGTTAGCCGTAATTCAATTTTTTACGTTTTTTTAATACCGGGTGTATGGGAACGGTGGAAAATCTCGAACAGTTTGCATCAAATCGAAAAATAAAAAAATACGTGTCAAAAATGTTTCAAAAAACTATCTACTGGTACCAAAATGACCTCCCCACCCACCACCCTGTGGGGGGGGGGGCAACTTTAAAATTTCAAATGGAAACCCCTATTTTTTATTACGGAATCGGATTCTACGGTAAAAAATACGTAAATTTTATTCCGGACATTTTTTTCGATTCTTATGGTGTTGCTGTAATCGCAAAAAATAAAAAGAAAACATTACTGTTTCAAGAGTAGCGTCTTGTGCCCATAAAAAAACGTCCAATTCAAAAACTGAAAAACACGTATTTGTTATTTTTACGAAATCTATCCAATGACATTGGATTCGACTCTCCCACCCCTAACCCAGTGGGTGGGGCGGGGGCAACTTTGAAATTTGTAATGAAAATCCCTATTTTTTATAATAGCGGATTCGGATTCTACGGCCAAAAATACGTGAATTTTATATTGGGCATTTTTTCGATTCTCGCAAGGTGTCGCTGCAATCGCAAAAAATTGAGTGGAACCATGAAAGTTTTAAACGCATACTTAAAAAAATACGAAAAGTAAAACTACTGACCTCAGAGTGAATGATTTCCCGACCTGTTTTGAGAACAGTGATTTTATACGGTCGTGCGGAAATTACTATTAACATTCTGTAAATTTATTAGCAGCTAGTAATTTTCAATTTACATTTTTTACAGGGCAATAAAAAACTCGATTTAAAAAAAACTAACAGTGGTTTTACCTCTTAATTGAGCCACTTCATACAAGTTCTTGATCCCAGCCAGTGAAGGCAAGGAGGTAACTCGGCCATTTAAGGCAAGGTGAGGATTTCGGCCAGTTGAGGCAATTAGTTTACAGCTTAACTACTACACTAGCAGCTTTTAATTTCAAGATTATAGCAGGTGTTCAAAATGGTGCCCATTGACTTCTTGGCATTGTCCGAGACGAACGTAAAAATTTTCAATAGCGCTTCTTATCATTTGATGTGGTATTTCTGCAAAAATGTTTATTATGCGTTGCCTCAGCTCTTCCAAATCACGAGGTTTAGTGAAATAAACCTGACCCTTCACGTAGCCCCGAACAAAATAATCAAGTGGCGCGAGGTCGGGAGATCTTGCTGGCCATTCAATAGTTCCTCTTCGATCTATCCATCGATTTTCGAAAGTACCATTCAAATAGTCCCTAACCATATCCTGATAGTGTGGAGGAGCCCCATCTTGCTGGAACCAAACATTATCGAACTCATCACCAGCAATCTCTTGCATTGCGGGAACTATTCGATTTGTCAACATTTCCAGGTATTTTTCTCCGTTCAAATTTCCATCTATGAAAAACGGTCCTATGATTCGATCCCTGAAAACTCCTGCCAAAACATTTAATTTTTGTGGATACTGCGTGTGTGTTTCAAGCATCCAGCGAGGGTTTTCGTCACTCCAATATCTGAAATTATGGCGATTAACTTTTCCACTGAGTTTGAAAGTTGCTTCATCTGAGAAGACAAGTAGAGATGACAAAAAATTTGGGTTTTGGTTACCCCTTTCCATCATTAATTCACTAAATTCAAGTCGCCGATCACAATCATCTTCATTTAATTCTTGGTGAAGGTGAATTTTGTAAGGATCTTTAGTTTCTTTCGAAATATTATATCAACGATAATGTGTTAATCGTGTGTCCGCAATAAAGAATATGCTATTTGTACCATGATTTATTAAATTAGAGCTTTTCGGGGGCGAATGTGTAAAAAATTACATATGCAGTACAAGTAGGACATCAGCGACGAATGAGATATCATGAGATAGTATACGACATATCGTAGTTAAAAATTCATGTATAACTCCGAGAATACTGGACATTACATGTGTATTATCTGATATGTAGAATGTCTGGTTTTTTAAATAGGTACCTATGTTGTACAGTGCACACGCCGCTAGAGTATATATAATTCTACACACAACGCACGTAAAAATGAGTTTATAACGATACAATTTCATGTTGGTTCGTTAATTATTCATTTTTTATGATGTTAATTTTTCACTTGTATTACGAACAATAATTGACTGGCTAAAATTAGGTTTTGTATAGCATGTAGCCTATAAACAAAATTTTTTGCTTGTCGTGTTGTGACCACTAAAATTAAACGTTGTTATTTGCCTCCAGATAATCAAGTCGTCCATTATTTTTAAATGATAATGTGTTAATAGAGTTTTTTATTTAAGCCAACAGAGAATGGTTCATTTTTTAATTAATATTAACAAGCGGGTTTGTCAACATATTTTATTTTTTGCACAAGGCACATTACACGGTATGCAACGCATTTCTGTTAGACAGTGTTTCAATATATTAAATTTTATTTATTTTTTATTGCTATCCAAGGCTCTTGGATGTACTTTTAATATTTGCTTCGTTCAAATCGCGTAAGATTTTCTGCTTTAATTTTCGAAAAGCGCAAAGCGATTCGAACTCGTGTTCAACCCTGATATAATTAAGTCAAATTCAAATCATTTCTGGTCATATATAAACAATAGAAAAATGTGAACAGTATTTATAGCATTATGAATTATAATGACTATACAGGATGTAACAGGATCATGGTTTACCCCCCTTTTCTCTTTTAGTTAGTTTAGTTTAGGAGAAAAGGGGGGTATACCATGATCCTGTTACACCCGGTATATTAAACGAACCACAAACTTTTCTTATATGCATACATTGTTAGTACCATATATGCATTCCCTATATTACCGACGTACTCAAGTCACTTAAGAAAATTAAACCCAAAAACACTGCAGGTCCTGATGGTTTCCGGCTTTTCTCCTTAAAGATTGTGCCATTTTATTTTCAAAACCGTTAGCTAGTATTTTTAATTTTTCTATTAAAGCGTAGCTGTTGGTTGCAGTCTGGTTACGTTCCTTATAGTAAAATAAGGATTTCATAGAGGAGTTTGCGACTAAAAATATTATGTTTTAATATTCCGCCCTCTAATAGCAGATTTGAACTATGCTAAGCCCAGTCAGGCTATTTATTTTTCGATTGCAACAGACACTGGACCGCTAGATGGCGCCTGCTGACTATTTTACATGTCGCTATCCCAAAGATATCGAAATGTACTAAATAGTCAAGTGATCCTCGTGTCGGTCATCACATGCCTACCTTGAACTGACGAGAGCCAACAGCTCGAAACTGCAGTCTGCAAGTGGTGTGTGACGACTGGCAAGAGAGCTTCTTTAAGTAGGATCAGTCTTTCGGCTGGTGTTTGTTGCAATCGAAGAATTACCGTTTTGATGGTAATATGCAATTATTACACTTAACGCGCCAGGCTTGTAACTTGTAATTCAGCGTTCGGCGGGGCACATAGCCCGGAGAGTAACTGTTGGTTTCAGTCTGGTTACGTTCCTTATAGCAAAATGAGGATTTTATAGAGGAGTTTGCGACTAAAAATATTAGGTTATAATATATGTTATGACGTCAAATTTCAAATTTGCCTCAATCAACACGGATTCATGCTCTACCACCAGCAATTTGGTGTGCATTACTGAGTTCATAGCTGAACATTTGGAAGCTGGACGCAAAGTAGATGCCATTTATGCAGATTTTTCTAAAGCTTTCGACGGACTTTTGCTGACAAAATTATCCGAATTTGGACTAACATTTCCTAAACTTTTTTGAATCTTACTTAAATAAATAGATGACTGAATGTGCAATA
Source organism: Leptura quadrifasciata (assembly GCA_963675555.1). Classification (NCBI taxonomy): domain Eukaryota; kingdom Metazoa; phylum Arthropoda; class Insecta; order Coleoptera; family Cerambycidae; genus Leptura; species Leptura quadrifasciata. The sequence continues at coordinate 7,310,752 of OY776677.1, forward strand.
CCGTGGATTTTGGCCTATATCTCAGCGACATCAGGTGTTCTCCAAGGTTTTGCGTTTGGGCCTTTGCTATTTAACATTTTTATAAATGATATTGTCATTGGTTTATACTGCAAAACATCAAAGATCTGTAGTCATCTCAAGGATTTAGGAGTTATATTTGAACCAAATTTCTGTTCTGTTAGCCATGTCAATCAAATCACCGCTAATTCCTTCAGAAATTTAGGCTACATTATCGGTAATTGTAAAAAATTCAACGAAAACACACTAAAACTTCTCTTTAATTAATTTGTGAGGTCAAGACTTGAATACGCTTCAATGGTATGAAGTCCTGGTTATGAAAATCATAAATAGAGCATTGAGAAACGTCAGAGATGTTTTCTTAAATACCTTTGGTTCATAAGTTCTAGAAATTATCCAGAGAGAGATTTTGCACATTGTGAGTGACTTATTACATAGATTCAGCACAAGTAATCTTCAACTACGCCTGGTGTATCACTCTCTTCTATTGTAGCATGTAGTGTTTTCTGTAAAAATTGTAAAGGCACCGAGTGTCAAAATTGTACGACAGAGGATACACCTGACGTATCACCTGCAGAAACAGACGATGATTTAGTTATTAGTTGCATAAATTTCCAACAGATTATTCCCGATATAAGTATTAACGTTCATTCCCCGAGAACACTTTAATAAACATATTTTTTTATACTATTTTGCAATTATATTTCCACACTCTTGATGGGTTTGATGGGCGAAAACAACCCCCGAGGGTGGTCACACAATCCTGGTCACCTACTTCAAAGAGACACCTCCTAAAAAACATTAATTTTTTTCCCCAAAAAAAAATAAAAATTCCACCCCTTTGAAAGGTCAAATCAACCCCCGGGGGTGGTTACACAACCCTGGTTATCTACCATCTTATTCAAAGAAACACCTCATGTAAAATTTTTGGCCAATTGGTTTGACCCAGAAATCGATTCAGCACCCTCGAAAACGGGGGAGGGGACGTTGTCATGTGACGTATTTGTGAAAATTGCGGTAAAAATATAAAATTCCGCCATTTTGAATTATCTAATTCAATTAGTTATTCGACCTTATCTATTTCCTCGATGTCAATTTTTTTTCTTAGCGGCCTCGAAAAAAATACGTCAAAAAGCTGAAAGCTCAAAAGCTTATGAAAACTAAAAAAATTATGCAATTAAGTTTTTGGTATAATTAATTTTCATAACAGGTCACGCAATGTTTAGAATTTATATTCCTTTTTTGGCATTGTTATTGATTTAAAAAATAATTAATGTACACAGTTTGGTTTAATTTATACCCGTCAAATATCATTATAACTAGCCATAATTTGTTCAGTGTATACATTTCTTAATGGAACAGGGAATGATTATAATTAACCACTTATGCGCTTCTTAATAGTTTTCTTTAACAACAATGAATAAATACAATAAAATGTTCGCTTGTTGCTACTCATTTGATGTATAAGTGAAACGGTGTGTAGCCCAAAGTGAAACGTTGTGTAACCCGCAATGGAACACTATGTAGCCCGAGCCCGAGTTTCCTCGAATCAATATGCTAAGTTAATTTACATAGCTGGTAGGTTTGAAGAGCACGAGTTAGTCCGAGTTTTGTGAAAAATGTAACAAATAACTTGTTCATTTCTTCACAGTTGAAAATCGTAGTGGTTATACAAATCTACTACGAAATGGTGGTGGGGTACCAGTGGACAATTGCAAAAAGAAAAAAATAAGTGGTTTTAATAACTACTGGTTAATTTATTAAATATAGTGAGACGATCACTCTTTCTTGTATTTACTGTTATCATCGTACTTCTCTATTAGATCTTTTTGCTGTTTCACAGGTATAGTATTTTTAGCGTATTATTATGCGAATAAAATTTAATTATGTAATGAGTGAATGATTAATCTAAAATAAATTTTAGAAATGTGTGATAAATATCATTACACTCATTTCAAGACAGAATCTCTTTGAAGTTTTAAATTTTATCGATCACTTATTTAAAATTTATAACGACATACATAATCGATTTCTACAGTTTATTGTCATAATATCCCATACGAAGACTTTTAATTAATTTTGTAATAAATATGATACATATTTAGATTATTAAAACTAAAGAATGGTATATTTGGCACGTCTATAAATAAAAGGCCTCAAGCTGCTTTAGAATAAAACAAGAGTTAAATAACTTTATTTTATATTATTGTGCCTAGAACTCTGGAGGAGACGAAATCATCGCCACAAAAGAGAACATCGTTGACGAGTTGCCTATAAGGCTTTTGAAGTTTTGTAAATATTTTCTAACAGATTCTCTTGCATACCTTATTAATTTATCAATAAATCTCAGACAGTTCCCGGATATGTTGAGACTCTGTCAAATAATTCCCTTATACGAGAAAGGTGTTCCTCAATTAATTCAAAATCCTAGACCCATAACCATACTGAGCTATTGACGGGCGCGAACGGACGGACGTCGATGACAGACGCTCAAAAAGTGAGCGACTTAGCTACTCATTTCGAAAATATTCACAATAACAACATACCAAATAATTTAGAGCACGACTGCATCGAGAACGACATTAACGAAATCATTGGTCATGACGTACAAATGACACGACGTGAATTTCTGAAGGTCATGACCAAGCCCTCGGAGATAACACAATTTATCAAGGACCTACCAAACAATAAAGCCCCTGGAAAATACGGCATCGAGTACAAGCTTCTCAAATGTCTCCCGAGGAAAGGTATTGTGCAGTTGACGTATATCGTTAATGCGATTCTACGGCTACAGCACTGGCCCAGTCAGTGGAAGTGTGCCGTGGTTATTCCCATCCTGAAGCCAAACAAGAACGCGAAGTTCGTCGGTAGCTACAGACCCATCTCGTTGTTGTCGGCGATCTCCAAGTTGGTGGAGAAGCTCGTCCTGATCGGACTAAATACTGTTTAGGAGGAGCTCCACATCGACGACGAGTGTCAATTTGGCTTCAGAAAGGTCAGGAGCACGGTGCAACAGGTCGTTAGGATAGTTAATGACGTCAAAGTACAATACAACCTCGGGAAGAACACCACCATGGTGCTCCTCGGTACTGAGAAGGCGTTCGACACCGTCTGGATCCCGGGGTTACTCTACAAACTACACCACTACAACTTTCCGACTTACTTCACTAAACTCATTCATTCATTCCTGACGGGCAGATCCCTGCAGGTTCGAGTGAATAATACACTGTCAACACGGACGGGAGTCCCGCAAGGATCGTGCCTCTCTCCAAAGTTGTACAACTTGTACGTCTCCGACTTGCCAGAGTTTCCGAATACGAAGCTGGCCAAGTACGCCGATGGCACAGCCATGTACGCGCATTCTCACAACGCACAAGCGGCGAACATGCTGCTGAAGGCGCACATGGCTCGTGCCACGGCTTATTACAACAAAATTTTAACACCAATTTCGATCAGGGGAAACAAAATTCCAACCAGGAGATGCGTGAAGTACCTGGGGGTAAGACTCGACGAAAGATTAACGTTCAATACCCATATAAATGAGACAATACGGACGGTCTACTGCCTGTCCAGGAATCTGTATCCACTCATGGTCAGGGGTAGCAGACTTAGCCGACAAAATAAAAAATTGTTGTACACGATAGTGATTAGGCCGTCCATCACATACGCAGCGCGGGTGTGGTGCAGCATACCTGCCACGACAATGAAAAAACTTCAAGTGTTTGAAAATAAATTTATGCGCCTCATTTCAAATTCTATTCATTTTTGTTTTCGCCGACCCAGATCTGTTCCGGCCCTGTCAGTGATAACCGTCTTCCTCGATTTAAAAAGAGCATTCGAAGTTGTCAACAGAGAGCTTTTATTAAAAAAACTATGCCAATATTTTGGGATTATTGACACGGCGTACGAATGGTTTAAGTCGTATCTACATGGAAGTAATTAGCAAACCAAAATAAATAAAATTAAATCTGTAAAACTTTTTAATGATAATGGAGTTCCACAAGGTAGTGTACTAGGGCCCATGCTTTTCACGATATTTGTTAATGATTTACTTCTAATCAACTCAGAGGAGTGCAAAATACATCTCTTTGCAGACGATACTAAAATATATTTATCTAGAACTAATGTGAAGCAAGTTATTCAAAAAATTAACATGACACTGGAGTTAATTAATGAATGGTTTACAACGAACGGATTAATGGTAAACGCCAAACAATCCAAATATATGATAATAGATTCTAACAAATATTTAAATCAGAACATTGATAATATGTGTGAAAAGGTCATAACCATGAGATATTTAGGGATAATCATAGATAACAAACTAACATTTAACGGCCATATAAACTACATATGTAAAAAGATATAAAAAAAAACTGGGATTCGCCTATCGTGTTAGTAAGCATTTAACTTCAAATACAAGGAAAACTATTTATAACACAATAATGAAATCACACTTCGAGTACTGCTAATATAAATACAATGCAATGTACACTTAAATGGTTTTCAGTAAAAGACAATATAAAATACAGGACACTAATAGTCTTATACAAACTTCACAATAACTTAGTACCAACATGTTTGTCAACAAATGTACAACATCGTAAGGATATTCATAATTACAATACACGGCAAAGAAATCATATAAATATTAATTACTCAAACTTAATGAAAACAAAGCCCTCCATATACGACAAGGGAACGGCCGAATTTAACAAATTACCAGAATTTATAAAGCAAGCTAAGAATGTCTTTCTGTTTAAAAAATATTTAATAAATTCATGTATTGTAGAGGAAAACGATAAATGAAAACGGTCACAGACGTAGTGGGGAATAGAGAGGGTAGTGGCTATGCATAACGCATAGCTGTTTGTATCACATCATGTTTTACGTCTTTTATGTCGCGTGCATTAGAATGAGAGAGAAGGTCAGGCTTGTGTTGTTTGCCAACTAGCACGAACGACATGTGAGATATAGTACTTCAGAGGCGGACTTAGTTTACTTTCATATACGGCGGAGTGTACGGATGTAAGTGCAATTAATACATTAATACATTAGTTTATATTTGTCTTTTTGCTGGTATGTAACTTATTTATTACAAAAATGAGTCGATCGAGTGATTGTGAGTGTGAAAGTGACAGTTATAGTGATTTTAGTGATAAAGAAAATAAAATTCCAAATGAGTTTCAAGGGAGAAAAAAACGGCATTTAAGCAGTGACGGGAAACAAATTTGTTTAAATGTGTATAATAAATACTCTTTTACAGCGACAAACTAATGACTTTAACTTGCGTGATTTAGATATATTAAGGGAAACAGAATCTTTAACCCACGTTCCCTATTCCACATTGTACAAACGAGTGAAAACAGGTGTTACCGAAAGAAAGCAACGTTGCGACGCTGGTATATCAAAAATTTTAGATCCATCAATAGCAAAACTTTTAAAAAATGTAATTTATGATACATATCAGAAAAATGAAATCCCGACTGTTGACATGGTAGACAGAAATCTAAAGGAAATGGATTGTCCTTTGAAATATACGACAAGAACTTTAAGGAACTGGCTGAAAAAAATTGGATTTAAATTTAAAACAATTAATAAACGCGTGGCGATTATGGAAAGCAGACGAATAGTGGATTGGTGACATTCATATCTAGAGGAGATTAAAAAGTTCAGAAGGGAAAATAGAACAATTTATTACCTAGATGAAACTTGGTATGACACTCACGATACCGTAAAAAAAGGATGGACTGATGGAACTAAAAAATGTCTACCACAGTCATTGCCTCCAAATAAGGGGACTCGATTGGTTATATTACACTGTGGATCAGGTGATGGATGGGTAGATAATGCATTGAAACTATGCGGGAAAAACATGGAAGAGTGTAACGTGGATTATCACAAGAATATGGAGGGAGTAATTTTTGAAAAATGGTTTGAAAATACTCTAATTCCAAAATTAAAGCCAAATAGTGTTATTGTTCTTGACAATGCGAAGTACCATTCAAGAGAATTATATAAAATTCCTAATAAGAGTTCGACTAAATTGGAGTTGCAAATTTTTTTAACGGATCACGACCTATATTATATGGACAGTTATACTAAAGCAGAATTGTTGGAAGTCCTTCATACGAAAACATTTGAGAAGAATTATGTTATAGACAGTATAGCTGAAAGATTTGGCCACAAAGTTTTAAGATTACCACCATATTATTGTATTTTCAACCCAATAGAATTGATTTGGGGAAAATTGAAAAAAAATATCAGAAAAGGAAATACTTTTCCAAAATTCGACAAAAAAGTGATAGAGTTAATTAAAAACGAAGTGTCCAAAATTACCAAGGAAGATTGGGAAAAGAGAATTGCCAAAGTGATTAGAATTGAGGATGATTATTTGAAACTTTGTGAATTTAATAAAAATGGGGAAAATAAATTCATTATAAATTTAGAAGAGGATAGTTCATCATCTGAAAATGAAGAAGAGGGGGAGAACGCACAGGATTTTGAGGAAGAAGTGATTATGATTACTTGTGATTAAAGAAGTGGTAGTGATATATATAAGTTTATTATTTGTGCCCGTTTTTGTGTTCAATGATAGTGATCGTGATATCAAGCTTATTATTTATGTCATTTTGTGTGTTCGTAAGTATTTTAATTTATTTTTATTTATTTAAAGAATTCAATTATATTTAATTTTATTTATTTGGAGAATACATATTTTATTTACGAAAATTTACTATTTCGAGTTTTGTTTCTGTTTTTAGAGGTTTATTGTTATTTTTTAATTTATTTTGAGAATACCTATATATTTTTTTACTGTTACTATTTTAAGTTTTTTTTTTGTTTTTAGATGTTTATTGTTATTTTTTTAATTTTTTTTGAGGATACCTATATATTTTTTTACTGTTACTATTTTAAATTTTTTTTGTTTTTAGAGATTTAGTTTTATTTTTTTGTATAATTTTCTTTATCCTGTACTAATATTCTTTACCCATCCTATCATGGCAAGATATGCTCATACCTCCCCGTGGTTCTTGCTAGGTAGTAACAATTTACTCAAATATTAAGTGAACTAGGATACTGTAACTACTGTATAGTCAGTAGTGTAAATTGTTGCCAGCTAAACTGAGCCCACACAACAAAAGCCAACGCAATTTTCTTATGGAAAAGTGACTTCCGTTAAATTGGTTGAATTTTTGATATGTTGTGTATCCTATCTCTGTATCAAATGCATCAATGTCTCAGATTTGTTTAATAACACCTAAACAGTATAATTGATTGTCTTATCATATCATATGACGTCATAGCAGGTCATGTCGTGTCATAGAACCTCATAGTGGTCACTTTGAATTTTATTGTGATCTGAGCACCTAGAAGTAAGAGAAAAGAATGTTATTTAAATCATGATGTTCTATGACACGATATTACATGCTATGACGTCATATGACGTGACGACGTTTGAGATTATATGATGTAATATTTCAATAAATAAACCATGACAGTTATGAGGTGTTTTCAAACCACTGTGAGACCCTAGAAGCAAAAAAAAGAGTACTGATTTAACCCAGACCCATACACCTCAAATAAACGATAATTCTTACTTTAGCAAGCTTTATCTCAAGACTGTGAAAGTTTGTCAATTTGTGCCAATTGAGACATTTGATCAGAGAGATGGGATACACAACATATCAAAATTTCAACCAATTTAACGCAAGTCACTTTTCCATAAGAAAATTGCGTGGTCCTTTAAAAGCGTAAACAGACATACGTACACAATATAGTTAAGTCCGGGCCTGCCTTCTTAGCGTCTCACCTCGCACCCCCCCCTCTCAATTTCCTCTTTCCCGCACTATATATATAACTTAATTCTATTTTACTCATTAGGCTTATTATAGGTATGAGTATTGTTAAATGTAGGTAAATGTACTGTACTACAGTATGTTACATCTCTGTAATAGCTACTTGTGCTAAATAAAGATTGTTATTATTATTATAATACGCATGCAACTGATTAGAATTTTCGAGTTTTTGTTTTATTAATAATATTATATTTCCAAATTTCAAGCGATTTTCTAACAATTTACCGACGATTGAAGAGATGCCTAAGTTAACGTTGAACAAATATTTATTAGATGGCATATATTGTTCCTATCCAAAACACAATTTGAAGCATGAATATGCTGAAATTTTTATTTCGTTTTTATTTTTACGTGGGTTAAAAATATTAGTAAAATATTACGAGGACAGGGCCAAAGGATCTTAAGTGATGTTATGCAAGCAAAATCATTCAATAAATATAATAAACTAAAACACAAATAATAAAATGGACTGGTTAAACAGTCATATAATTATTAACAGTAATTATACAATATATAGGTATTAGTGAAATGCAGGAAATGTGTCATTTTACCACATACAGGTCCCATATAGCCCTCAACATGTTAATTCAAATTATTTCATTTTAATTATATTATTGACAAATGAACAGAAATACCTTCAAATGTATCTGAATTTTATACATTAATGACATGCAGACTTTACCGATCTGTATCTTCGGCAAATTGTTAGAAGGCCGTTTGAAATTGGGAAATGTAATATTCAAAACAAAATTCAAAAATTCTAATCAGCTGCATGCATATCGGGGTGAAGGTCGTCAGTTGGCCCATTAAAAATACCGTGCGTCGCGTCGTGTGGATTTATGATCGCAACCAAACGTTATTGCTCCAGCTAACGGTATTATAACGGTGTCAGAAGAAATAGTCATCAATAATTTATTTAAAAAAAAAATCAGTTTGCCTAAAATAACTGTAAAAAACACAAACAAGTTTCACAGCAACCCCCACCGCAGGTGCGTCAACTGACGTTCACTTTATTTATCAACCAAAGTAATAACTTCGCGTCATGAAAACACTGTTCAAAATGGATCCCTACCTTCCGGACTATATGTTTTAATTGTACAGTTAACTTTCTGTTTTTACTCGATATTAAGAAAAAGACTATCCACGCGATGTCGAAAAAGCGCGAATTGCTTTGCCGATTGAACACCCTGTGAAGACATTTGCGCCGAACTCATTCCATATAAATATAAGAATAATATAATAAATGTTCGCATTTTTAACAATATGATCTTATTACTTTCCCCAAGATAAAAACAGTATCTTTATATGCAGTATTGTTTGAAGTTTTAAGTTTATTTTAGCTTATCCACAGGATAACGTGAATTTTACATAACTAACGACCTACCTTAATACCAAATTCCAAAGCGAAATTAGCAGCAAAACTCCGCCATATCTTTTAAAATATGCAAAATTGCCGCTTATTAAATGTAACCAAGGGAACGCTCGACTACTACGACGTCAACCACGTGACCGGCGTCAACAAAGGACGTTAGGCGTCGCGGCGGTCCAAGCAGTAACTGTCAGATGCGGAGCAACTTTCTCTTCGCCATAGATAGTTTGAAAACGTTGGATGCGACGCGCAAACTCTGATAGTTGTCTTGCGACTTCATTCACGCGTGACTGCATGCCGGAGAATGGTTACAAACAAATGTCGGTCAGAAATATTTGGAACTCGACTGATTAATGGGAGTCACAGATTGTGCCAATTATTATGAAATATCCAGATATATTCCAATTCGAGCAAAATTTGCGTAATATGATTTTGGAGTGAATTGGCATCCAAACTAGCAGCTACTTTATAGAACAAGTTGCAAAATGTTAAGAGAAATCTTAAAACTGTAGTAAATTGCTTTAATAGTAAACTGCTAACAATAAACTTGGACAAGACACATTACTTATCATTCTCCAGTTATAGCAATGGCCTACCCAAGTATAATTCAATTAATACAGAGCATGAAGATTCTAGGGTTGCAGTAGCTCCTGTACAAAGTATTAAGTATCTGGGTATGACCATTGACTGTCATTTAAAATGGGACGTACGTCATATTAATAAGATTTAAAAAATTAAGAAGTTTACTGCCAATATTCAAATATTTTAAACACATTTCTGATAAGAAACGCCTTAAAATAATGTACCATGCATCAGCCGAGTCACATATTACATATGGGATCATAGGTTGGAGAGGCATAACAAACTACTTCTTGAAAATTTTAGAAACAGTAGTACGGTCGTGAGCAAAAAAACGATATAACGATATTTTGCTAAAATCTAGTTGTGTACATCTAACTTTAATTTTTGTGACATTGTCAGTTAGTTGTCATAATTTATTGCAAGTGTGCAAAAAACTAATATGCCTCATATAAGCGATTTAGTTAAATCTGGAGTTATTGCTAAAGCAGAAGATGGATGGTCAATGAGACAAATTGCACTGCGTTATAATATTGACAAAAATTCGGTGTGTAACATTTTAAGAAAGTGGAGAATAAACGGTACGATTAGGGGAATTCCTGGATCAGGGCGATGAAGGATATCAACTCAACAACAAGACTTGCAATTGGTAAATACTTTAGTAGAAAAGCCATTTTACTCAGTTATTCAGGCTGCTGAAGAAACAAATTTTCCTGGATCGAGTAGTACTGGTCGCCGGCGAGTAAGAGAATCAAAGCTACGCCGTCATGCAGCAAATACTTACTTAAAGCTGAACATAAAGAAGCTCGAGTAGGATTTGCGCTTGAATTTTTAGCGCATGATGTAAATTTTTGGAACAATGTAATTTTACAGACGAAAAAACTTTCCAGTCAACACACAGCGGCCGTATTCGTGTTTACCGCCCTCCGAATACTCGATTCGATGAGAAATATGTATCTAAGAATAATAAAAGTGGTAAATTTTCCGTCGATATGTGGGCTTGGATATCGGCACGTGGTCCTGGTGTTTTGTGGCATATTGAGGAACGATCTAATAGTGAAACGTATATTAGGATTTTAGACAATATTATGCTCCCTTCTGTGTCACAATTATTTCCTAATAATGAGTTCATATTTCAACAAGACAATTGTTCCGTTCATACTGCTCATATCGTAACTAACTGGTTTCAAGATAACAACATCAATGTGCTTAACTGGCCCAGTTATAGTCCAGTTCTTAACCCTGTGGAAGAAGTATGGGGACTACTCGTAAGAAGTATCCAAAAACAAAATGTGAGACCACGGAATGCCGAAGAATTACTGGAAATAGTAAATAATGCATGGGAAAATATTATTACTGATGATTATTGTATAAGGTTATTTAATTCTATGCCAAACAGACTTATAGAAGTTATAAATAGAAATGATGCAATAACGAAATATTAATAGTTAGTTTCTTGTTAAGTAGGATATCCTTTGTCCTTTGATCCAGGATTTCTACTAATCGTACCGTTTATTCTCCACCTTCTTAAAATGTTACATACCAAATTTTTATTAATGTTATAACGCAGTGCAATTTGTCTCATTAACCATCCATCATTTGCTATAGCAATAACTACAGCATTAAAATAAAAAATAAATTAAAAGTGATATCTGTTTTATTTCGGCTACTCATTACATATTCAAATAGAGACAAATTGTCCTATTTTTTACTACTCACGACAGTACCTGAATATGTAACAAATCTGACCTGATTTTTTTTAATAATGTATGCATTATTAAAAAAAAAAAACAAAAATTGGATAAACCTCCAAATACGATATAAGATCCACCAGTTAAAAAGACAATTAAAACTAGTTGAAGCTATAATATCTTACGTACTCATTTGCTGAAAGCTACAATTAACTTAGAAGAGATTTATTTGATTGAATTGAATTATGCTCTGTTCTGAATTGTTCTCTTCTGTTCTCTTCTCTTCTCTTCTCTTCCCATCCGCTCCCCTCTCCTCTCCCTTTTAATTACTTCATATCTTGTAAATCCGAAAATATTACCAACAAATGCTTATCATTTCTTATTTCTGATTTTAATGTCCAGGCTAGCTCAGTTATCTCAGTACCGGGTTCAGAGCTTGATGTTTCTAAATGAAAATTGTAGTTAAAATAACATTTAGTTAGTCTAAACTTCAGTTCAATATCTTCAAATATCTTCCTCTTTTCTTTCTCAAACCGGATTTTTTCACTGGAGACCATCTGAAGAGTTCGTTTCCCTTAACATTATCAAGTGCCAAACTTTTTGAAAAACTTAAATATAGTTAACTACTAACAATAACATTTTTTAAGATCACTATAAAAATGATTATTTCACAATTATTTTGCGCATAAGACTTGTTTATGGTAATAGTGGAAAAGAAGAAGCCACTCGATTTGGGTGAAGAAAGATATAAATACTTCAATACTCTGATTCGCTAAAAGGGGCGGAGAAAAAAAAATACATACATACATATAAATATTTTATCATATTATTTTTCCGGTCTACTCGATCGGTATGTATAAAAAAATATATCTTTATAAAACTGATTTTTTTTCAACAGTTTCACATACAAAATTAGAAATTTCTTTAATTTGTGTCCCTTTCCTCTTTCTGCATAACGTTTTTGACATACTCGACAACACAACAGTTTATCCTATATTTATCCTGCATTGGCTTTTGTAGTAGACAAAATTGTCCCTACAATACGAAGAACCTCAACAAGTTATTTTTCCTACGTTATTCGCAATTTTTTGTTATAAAAAATAAGCTTATTTTAAAAGGTTAAACAAAGATACTGGTTAAAATATAATATTTTTAGTCGCAAACTCCTCTATAAGATCCTTATTTTACTATAAGGAACGTAACCAGACTGCAACCAAAAGCTACTCTCCGGGCTATGTGCCCCGCCGAAGGCTGAATTACAAGTTAGAAGTCTGGCGCGTTAAAAGTCTGAGCTCCTTTAAGTAAGATCAGTCTTTCGGCTGGTGTTTGTTGCAATCGAAGCATTAGCGTTTTGATGGTAATATGCAATTATTACACTTAACGCGCCAGACTTGTAACTTGTAATTCAGCGCTCGACGGGACACATAGCCCGGAGAGTAGCTGTTGGTTGCAGTCTGGTTACGTTCCTTATAGTAAAATAAGGATTTTATAGAGGAGTTTGCGACTAAAAATATTATGCTTTAATATTCCACCCTCTAAAAGTACATTTGAAAGATACTGGTTGCTCTTTAAAACAAAAATAAAACTTTGAATAGTAAAAGAACAATAACTTGAAAACATGCAGATCATATAAATAACTACACGCAAATCAGATTAAAAAACAGTGAATAAAATAAATAATTTACAAAGAAATAATGTTTGAGGTGTGTACTCTCGATAGGGTTAAAATAGATATCTGCATCAAATATCAAATATTATTTCTTTATAAATTATTTCTTCGAAAATATCTAATTTGCGTGGACTAATATACAATTTTAGCCAAACAACTTCTACTCAGGATTTTTTTTATATAAGAAATATTTACGATTCAAAGCTTTAATGGCATTATAAACTGATTTATATACCAGCCAAATAGCTATTTAATTTCACCAACATCCTATAACAATTATTATTTCAAGTAGGTAATTAAAGTTTATAAATAACCCGTATCCAGTCGATATACAAAATGCGACCTATTTTACGCACAATTTAAAATTCCTGTTAGCCCAGGCGACAGAGATTTTTATTTTTGAACTGTTACATTCTTCTAATCTTTTTCCCAATGAATAACTCAGAAAAAGATTAGAAGAATGTATACTAGTAAGAGGCCTGCATGTAGAATAGTATTCCACTTAGTTGAATAAAATGTAAATTTTTTAGAAAAAGGTTTTTCCTTACTTTGCAATTAAACTTAAGCTCGTCTAATTTTTAGAGTATCCTGTAAAATTTATATAAAGTTTGGCAACTGTTTATGGTTCCCTAAAACAAGCAAAACGTATGAAGAATGACAAAATTTACAAGACTGCTGGTCATGTATTTCCTTTATTCCTGAACTTATTTATTTGAAATTTGGGGTACATAAATTACCTGTAAAAATGGATCTTTAGACATAAAAACTGTATGAGACCATTTCTGATTTACCCGGAAATTACCGCAAATTTCGATTTTCAAAATGGGACACCGTGTTTGGATCCAAGACAACATTTTCAGTATATCATGGGACTTCCGATAATTTTTTAGTCGATTTTCAATTTTTTAAAGCATTTTAAGACATTCATCTAGATTGCTTTGGAATACCAAAATTTGTTCTACGGAAGATAAAGTCGACGGGAAAAATGTAATTTTTCGTTTAACTGCATTAATCACTATTTACGAAGCCTTCAAAGTTGAACATATCACTTTTCATCAAAAAAATGTTTTTCAAATGGAAAGATGGTGGCTCATAGTGTTCAATAAATTATAGATTTTTTTCTGAATTCATTGATATCCATTTCAAATCTATGCTATTTGTTTTTCTATTTTATATCATTTATTTAAAATGAAAAGTCACTTTCAAAATAATTTTTATTGATCTTTATAGTACTTAGACCTATTAAGAAACGAAATAGAGCACTAAAAGGATATTATTCACATTTGATTATTAGAATGACATCATCAAACCTTTCGTTCCACTTTTTAGAAGCTTGTTTCAAACCGTATAAAGATCTTTTAGTCTTATATATTTGACCAGGTGACGCATTTGTACCAAGTGGTGGAGTCATATAGATATCTTCGGCTATTTTACCATACAAAAAGGCAGTCTTCATGTCAAATTGTCTTATTTGAAGATTATGTTTTTCGGTCGCAGCCAACAAAAACCTAATCGAATCACACCCCGTTGTAGTAGAAAAAATCTCGTTATAATCTATTCCTTCTTTCTGTTTGTACCCTGTTGCACAGTCTCGCTTTGTGTCGTGAAATTTCACCAGATGATTTTCTTTTAATCTTAAATACCCATTTTGAATAAATTTTTTCATTGTTTTAATATATTCCTTAGGACGTAAACAGTAATGATTTCCTTCTTCAGAATTCACTTCAACCTCTTGAACAACTTCTACTTTCTCTTGTCCTCCAGTCTCCTTAGGTTCAGTTTTTTACCCTATTCTATTTTCATTTTCTTGCACATTTTCGTTATGAATTTGCTACACATTATGATTTATTACTCCATCGATTATTACTCGTGCAATATTGTCTTTCAGCTTTAAAGGGTTCATTCTCATTGAATATCACATGCCGAGAAATTGACACTTTTCTTGTTGTTGGATCAAATAATCTATAGTTGGTAGAAATTTCATGATAACCAACAAACAGTAATTTATTACCTTTAGCATCAAGTTTCTTTCGTCTATCGTCAGGAATGAGTACATGAGCAGTACTTTACCAGTCCAAATTTCAAAAGGAGTCGTGTCTTTAACTTGTGTATTTACCGTTCGATTTAGTAAATACACCTGCTGCGTATTTACAGTCTCTGCCCATAAATATTTTGGCACATCCTTACCATAAAGCATTGATCTTGCACTTTCCATAATAGTTCTATTCTCTCTCTCTCTCTCTCTGACCTACCATTTTGTTCAGGAGTATAAGGTGCTGTAGTCTTTAATTCAATTCCTTTTACTGATAAGAATTTCTTCATTTCTTTATTATAGTATTCGGTGCCATTATCAACATGTACGACTTTTATTGAATGATCAAATTTATTTTTCACAAGGCCATAACACTTTTTAAAACAATCAAGGACATCAAATTTATGCTTCAGAAAATAAACAATGCGATAACTGGAACAGCCATCTTTAAATACAAAGTGTTTTGCACCCTAAACTGATGGTGTAGACATAGGACCATAAAGATCGATAAAAATGAGTTCATCTGGTTTCAACTCACGACGTGTCCCAGCTTTTCAGGGCAATTTGTGTTGTTTACCATAAACACACGCCTCGCAGAAAAAGTTCTTGTCGTCGTTTAAATTCACACCATGAACTAAGTTCTTTGATTCGAGTTCACGGATAAAGTTAATATCCAAGTCTTTCATGCCGCATCTTCAAACTGTTGTCCACTATCAGATTAATTTCTGTAATGACTGTGGGAAACAACATTCGATATAGATTATTAGTTTCCCACACTGCACATGCTATAATTTAATTTTCTTCAAATACTTCAGCACGATCGCCTTGCTTAACAATTTTCATAATTTTTGCAGTAATAGGACCCTCTTCCTATATTGTGGAATAAAGAGCACATCTGTCATAATAGCATTGTACCACTTGCCATAGATTAATTTCTTAATGGAGACTGTACCTTTTCCTTCAACACTTAAACTTTGATTATTTCCTAAGGTCACAGTGATGGGGAAATTCTATTCTTCGCTGTCCATAATCCACACATCCTCATCAGCCAAACTATTTAGGTAACACAAACCTGCACTAAATGCGGACTGGCCAGAATATGAACACTATTTTAATCTCCGCCACGAAATTTCTTCGGTTTACGACTGTCACGGCAAATTGTCCTTTGTTTCTACAATTATCAAAAAACCTTCGATTTCATTTGTTCTTTATTATTCGGCTTATGCTCTTGAAATTTGTTATTAATTTTCTTGAAATAGAAAGATGCCGCCGCAAGGGCTACTTCACTATCTTCTGTTGATGTCAAATTTGCTTCTTCATCCAGCAAACAAGAGGTTAAATTTGCAATAGTTTGTTTCGTGTCATCTACTGACAGCCAAGCCTGTCAGCTTCCGTTAAATATTTTAATCATAATTGCAGTATCCCTTACAGTTTCTCCCACTTTCCTTATCTATCTTGCAAGATTTTCTACTTTAGCAATATGTTGAGCTACCGTTTCATTGATGAAGTCGTTCATGGACTATCATCTTATTCTTTCTGACTTCTGCTCATAAATTTAGTGCAGTTTATTCATTATTTCTTTCCACGAATTACAATTCTCTATTAGAGTTATTTGAGAAAAATCCATCGCTGTCGTCAATAAAAACATTGCATAACCATCTGATTTTACCCAATCTGCAAATTTCTTTTCTTTGCCATTGCCAGCTGGTTTTATTTCTGTACCACTAACTATCCAAAAAATTCATTTAGCTACTAATAAGCAGATTTGATTTGAAACTTCCGTTGATGATAGTTTTTACCGTCAAACTTATTGACGTTAGAAATGTTAAATTACATATAAACGTAAAGTTCTGCTTCGTTTGTTTTTCCTTTGGAACTGTTAATCTTGAATTTGCTCTGACACAGCGCCCGGGCTATGTTAAATATTTTAGAAGATACCTAATCATCAAAACAATATTGCTTGCATAAATAAACCAATGTGTTTAAAAATGTACTCAATCAAAATTGGCAAACCTCTATAAACAAAGGAATATTTCAGTAAACTGCATAATCAAAAATAAATTTTTATGATACGTATCCACCTCGGTGTCCGCATTATTTATTGTGTTCAAAAGAAATACAGGTTAAGATATTTCAGTTCCGCGTTGACGAACTTCATTGGCTTATTAACATACTCAATTACCAAGACACAATAATTATTACATAGGCTTTGTCAAAGGTTAAACGTTAATTGTACATTGTTTTGGGCAAATTCTCCATACCTATTTTGACATGATTACCTCCTTAAGGTCGCCATATCCAAGAGAGAGAGAGAGATCCGATAGAGAAATATTTAGTGTTTTTGGCTATAACTTCTTATTTACTTCTTTATTTTATTCTTATTCTAAAACACATATTGCAAACAACATATAAGACTACCTAAGTAGAACTATAACAAGAATAGTGTTATAAATTTTCACTCAATAATTTCAAACGTATGCGAAATAGTTAGATTTAAATTTAGGAAATAATGACATAATTTTTAAAATTAAATCTATTTTGCAAACTAAAATTATTGAGTGAAAATTCATATCATTACAGCTGCCATAGTACTACTTAGGTAGTCCTGTACTTTTTTTTACCAATATGTGTATTAAAAAAAGTTATGGCCAAAAATAATAAATATTCCCTTATCGGATTTCTCTCTCTCTTGGCTATGCCCACCTTCAAATCTTCATTTATGGATAAAAGACAATTAAAAACTAAATAATGATAAACATTTAAAATGACTTACGAAGTATAGATGGCATTCAGGATCTTAAGTGTTTTATGCTAATAAAATTGTCTGTATAATGTATTTCCTGGACACTATTATAATAATAAATATAAACTGTAATTTATTTAATATTTGCACTTCACTTTTCTTACAGCATACCTAGGTATATAAGTTATATACCTATCATACACGCGCGAGCGCGGGAATCTGTTTCACCACATGTATATCCCAGTCGCGACACAACAATTAAAACAATCTCCATAGCCTACGTAGTATGTACACGGATACACCACGTTTATTGCAATTTGCGAAAAAATCATGGAACTAGACAACGGACCTAGCAGAAGAGCAGATGATGATTTACATAAGCGGAATTAATAGAACACGTATTAAACCTTTATATTATGTTGTTACATTACAAAATATAAATTCGGTATAAAAATAGAAATACAAATATGAAAAATACATTTGAATTGAAAGTTTATATTTTCTTCCTGTAAACACTTCACTTCCTAAAATCGCTGCTACTAGGCGCACACTTTCATTTCATTTATACTTTAATTTTTCCATGTTAATGTACACTTGTACACAACAGAAGAAAATCCTCTATTTTTGAGCATAGTACATGTTGGTCTACACTTTTGGCGACGCTCTCTATTGGAGAAAAAAAATTAAAGTAGCTCCCACTCGAAGCATATATGATATTTTGTACTGGTATGGTGTACCATTATTATTGTTACTATTCTGGGTAATACTAAAGGAGAACGGAAACCTCGAATTTTTGCGCGATTTTTTCAGTATACCCTATTTTGGGGTCGTAGAACACGAATCTGAAATTAGTTTTGCGTGCATACGAACCGTTTCTCAGCGTCGACGGGTGCGAACGTGTCTTGAAGGGCAAGGGATATATAGTAGTACTTAGCACCTTCTTAAATCTGGGGCAGACGGCGCTAAGTATTATTTATAAACACACATATCCCTTGCCCTTCAAGACACGTTCGCGCCCGTCGACGCTTCGAAAGTGCCTTGAAGGGCAAGGGATATATAATAGTACTTGGCACCTTATTAAATCTGGGGCAGATGTCGCTAAGTACACACATTCGCGCCTTGAAGGGCAAGGGATGTGTATGTTTATAAATAATACTTAACGCCGTCTGCCCCAGATTTAATAAGATGCTAAGTACTATTATATATCCCTTGCCCTTCAAGACACTTTCGAAGCGTCGACGGGCGCGAACGTGTCTTGAAGGGCAAGGGATATATAATAGTACTTTAGCACCTTATTAAATCTGGGGTAGATGGCGTTAAAGCATTATTTATAAACATAAATCAAGACATGTTCGCGGCCGGTCGACGTTCCGAAAGTGTCTTGAAGGGCAAGGGATATATAATAGTACATATCATCATATTAAATCTGGGGCAGACGGCGTTAAGTATTATTTATAAACATACATATCCCTTGCCCTTCAAGGCGCTAATGTGTGTACTTAGCGCCGTCTGCCCCAGATTTAATAAGGTGCCTTTAGACACCAAACCTTACACATGCGCAAACAACGCATGCGAATATATGTAATCAAATGACAGATGGAGGTTCATCTAATAATACAGTTTCTGTGAATAAAATTGTGATTTTTATACAAAAGAAAGTGAGTTTTCTGCCATAAGTGAAGGGTTTATTGTTCTATAAAGGACATAGTCTGATCTTAATAAGGAAAAAGACGATATACAAGTGCTGTTGGTGTATAAATTAGTGCATGAAAAAGTGCGTCATAAGAAAAATTTTCAAAAATTTTTTTTTGAGAAACGGTTCGTATGTACGCAAAACTAATTTCAGATTCGTGTTCTACGACCCCAAAATAGGGTATCCTGAAAAAATGACGCAAAAATTCGAGGTTTCCGTTCTCCTTTAGTATTACTCTATTCTGTTTAACACACACATCAGAGATACGGTACTTCAGTGGTTAGCGAACGTAGTTTGTCTTTTGGGAGTCGCTAGCGAAATAATTTTAGCGATGTCCACTGCCAAATAATGATTCATTATAAATTATCTTGAAAGTGGTTCGATTTCCATTACAACTGTGGGATACCGACTCCTTTACGCAGACAAATTTAGAACTTTTACGATATATGAAAACAGCTACTTGCCGAGCTGATGCGAAAGAACATTGAATCACAAAGAAAACTAATCTGAAACAAACCATTAGTTGGCATTAAGTACTTACTTAAATTGCCAAACTGAGCGTGTCTTGAAGTAGATGTGGACTTATATTTTTCTGTTTCTAAAACTGTAAAAGCTTTTGAAGCCAAAACAAATTAATGAAACTTGTAGGTAAGATTAGAGCTGTTAGCGTGCCCAGTTTGCTTTTTGGTAGTAGCCAGCTAAATCAGTTTAGTGACGTCTTCTGCCAAGTAATGCTTAATTATGAATTATTCCAAACGTGGTTCGAATTCTATTATAACTGTAGGTCGCCGACTGCTTTCATAGACAAATTTAGATCTTCTCGTACTGATTGCTCGCATTTGAAGCCCAAAATGTGGCACAAGTACAAATCGAGTACTGTGCACTGTACTTTCCGACCTTTGTTGGTTTTGATCGATTATAAGATATATTCGCTAAGCTACGTTACGCTGATGAGGAGCAATAACTTCGAAACACGTGACCGTAGCTGCATTGTTGTTTCTCTTTGAGGTATAAGGTAATAACTTATTTCTGTATTTAATTATTTAGCCTCATAAACCCCCATCATCTTTTACTTAGTGTTTGCCAGGTGGAAATAGAGCAGTACACATAAAGCTCCTCGTAATGATTGCTCTCATTTGACGCCCTAAATGTGGCACAAGTACAAATCGAGTACTGTGCACTGTACTTTCCGACCTTTGTTGGTTTTGCTCGATTTAAGATATATTCGCTACGCTGATGAGGAGCAATAACTCCGAAACACGTGTCAGTAGCTGCATTGTTGTTTCTCTTTGAGGTATAAGGCAATAACTTATTTCTTTATTTAACTTATATTTTTCTGTTTCTAAAACTGTAAAAGCTTTTGAAGCCAAAACAAATTAATGACATTTGTAGGTAAGATTGGAGCTGTTAGCGTGCCCAGTTTGATTTTTGGTAGTAGCCAGCTAAATCAATTTAGTGACGTCTTCTGCCAAGTAATGCTTAATTATGAATCATTACAAACGTGGTTCGAATTCTATTATAACTGTAGGTAATAGACTTCTTTCCTAGACAAATTTAGATCTTCCATAATTTAAGAAAACAGCTACTTGCCGAATTGGTTCTAAGGAATGTTGAATTACAAAGAAAACAAATCTGAAACAAGCCATTAGGTTGCATTAATTATTTATATAAATTGTCGAATTGAACGTATCTTGAAATAGATGTGAAAAAAATATAACTCAGATATTTCGAAGTGTTTATAAAACTGAAAAATCATTTGAAGCAAACACAAATTAATAAAACTCGAAGAAAATATTGGAACCATTAGTATAACCTGACAATGTAGCAGTGTATATCATATCACTTAAACTACACTAGTACAATATATTCGACATGGATTTCGCCAACCATATTGGCATTGGCATCATCTGGGAATAATTACAAGTTTCAATCTCGTATTTGACCAACCATGTAGAAATTATCTGTATTTAAAAGTTTCTATTATCCCCAGATAATGCTACATAGTTGGCGAAACGTTTAATAGAGAACTGATTCATTGTCAGTTGACACCAATCATAGCAACCCCACTTCCAAGTTTAATTAATGTATTTTGTCAACAAAATATTTCTTAGAAATGTCTAAATTATATCTTTTTTCACAATTATTTCAAGGCATTTGATTAATTTTAAAAAATCGGCTCATAGTAATTACTGATTTTTAAAAAATGTTTTCTTTGAAAATCATAATTAAGTTCCATAATTTATGTAAAAACTAATAATATTATATCCATACTCAGTAGAATAATTACAACAAATTGTCAAAATTCATCAAAAATATATTTTGTTCTATTGTCACTGTCGGTCGTACGCTCTGTGATTTGATGGCTAGCTGTTTTCCCTCGAATTGCAATAAACGCGGGTGTGTACGTCTACGTAGGCCGTGTTTTGTCTTCTTCATTGTTGTGGTGAGTGCGCGACGTTAGGGTGTAAAAATAGATTCTCCCATGCGATTTATATTATTATATGTTTATAAGAACCAAAATGTAGTGGAAGTAGTAAATAGGAACTGTAGTGTGCCTTTATTATTATTATAGTGTCCAGAGAATAATATATTATGTAAACATATAATGTAAAACACAAGGAACATGACGTCATGCATAGTTACATGGTAAGTCACTTTAAATATTTGTCATTTTATTTTTACTAACTTTTGTCTATAAATCTGTACTTAAATTCAACTAGACTACTTAAGATTATATTGCGTTTCAATTGCTTTCATTTAGTTTTTGAAGTAAATACCTATTATTATGAAAATAGCTATGATAAAATTCGCTCTTGTACCTAAGTATTTTCTTCCATAAATAAAGACGTTATCAGTACACAATTTTAAGTAAGTCACAGCTTGAGGCATTTTTATGAAATTTCGAGGTATAAAGTTTGTGTAAAAATTATTGTCATGTAATAGATATGGTTTTATTTTGTAACTATATGAATTATCTGGGAGCAGAATGTAAAATAAAAGTAGTCATCTTGTGACACAAGCAAAATCTCGAGTAAAATGCTACATGTGTATATTGTTAATATTGTAATGTTAGCCGAGACGCCAATTTTTATTGAGACAGTTGGGATTTCTGGATTTCCCTTGAATTTCTCATCAAAATTAAGAGCAAGGATGGCGCGAGCGTTATTGATTTGCAATTTAGATCTAAAAGACTTATATCGTTTATGCATATAAGAAAGAGAATTGATCCTAACGCTGTGCCCTGGAAGACACCCATTTTGATGGTTTTTTTGTCACGAAATAAACTTTTACATACAGTGTGTCCAGCAGGGTTTGTACACGATCTATATCTCGAAAACTATTGAGCGAATTTTTCTAAATTTCCTTTAAATGCTGACCGAGTAATATTCTGTACGGTCTGTAGTAGCCGAACCGTTACCCTCCCGTAATAAATTTTGATTTTCTTGTGGCCAATATTTTGTATTTTGTCGATTAAATAATCTTAAATTTGTAAACCTAGACTCGTCTGAAATAAAATGTCCCAAAAAATAATTGTTTGGCTACACGTTATTATACAAAATCCAATTGCAATGTTCCATCCTTCGTTCGTAATCACTTTCGTACAAATGCTGGTGCAATTGGTATTTAAAAGATTTATAGTGGTATTTGTGCAAAATTCGGCTTACTGTTTGGTGACTGATGTCCAATTCAAACCCAACTTGCCTTAAAGAAACAGTCTTATCAACTTATATTCGAGCCAAAACATTAATTTCCGTTCCTGCGTCAATAATCAAGTTTCCTTCGGGATCACTGTTGGGCTCTCTTCGGATCGTTGTGTTACTTCCTTTCCCTTGTTATTTATTTTTGAGAAAGAATTGAGGCAACATATGCGGACGACTACCTGGTTTAAGTCGGAGCAGAGAGCCGTGGGTCCAGAGTATTTGTAAGAGTGGAGAAACTTACCCTTTTTGAAATGTACGGCATAAATGACAGATTTCTGTTTATTTCGAGAAAAGGAGACAAAGAAAAATTGATGTTAAATTGGGCATCATCTATAGTGAAAATAAGTAGAATTGTCTCTTTTTCTCGAATAACCAATTTACTATAGATCAGACTGAAATTGTTGGTAAGAGAAATAAAAAGTTAGTTTAAAATGAATGTTAAAATATATTACATGAATAATAGATAAATCGGTTTATAAAGACTAATTGAAATTTAAATATATATATATATATATATATATATATATATATATATGAAGTGTTGTTGTAATTCCGGGTGCTCTCCCGCGTCGATGGTCGACTCCTCCAGGAGTCATGGTTGTCTAAACGACGTTTCGGCAGAATCTCATCTGCCATCTTCAGGTTCTCGCTAAAAGCTGCCTACTGCTGCTCCTCGTTGCTCGAACGAGGCAAACCAACAGACGGATTAACAATAGAATATATGAACATCGTCTTGCAGTTAGAAAAACCGATCCCACATCATCACTTGCCCAACACCGCCTTCTAACAGGCCATAATATAGACTTCGATAACACTAAAACCATAGCACCATCATTTTTCCAGAAACCGCGAATCATCCGCGAAGCAATTGAGATTGAAAAACGTCCCAATTGTCTAAACAAAAGGGATGACGGTCATCATCTTCCAGTCGCTTGGAAATCATTGATCTCCAGGCTAGCCCCACAATATTCATCCACACCTCATAATCCTGATAGCAGCCGTTCTGCTCTGATGCCTCCATCAACAGACCCTCAACCCCCCCACCACTCTCCCACCCACAGACAGCTTTCGTATAAATAACACTTCGTCCGATACTGCCAGCGAGTTCGCTCTAAGGAGTAGGCAGGTTGAGGCCTTAGAGACGGATCGTGGTGAGATCTGGGGAGTAGGCAGATTGAGACCCCGGAATCGAACCAGTTCCACGAACTCCTAGCATTATTTTCTCTGACAATTTTTACTTCATCCATTTTTTGTCTTGAAAATGGCTCCAAAACGGGAGCCGAAACGTCGAGACATTAACAATCTCAGACGCGGTTCAACCCGAGAACCTAGTATTTTTCATATATATATAACAAATTTATACCAGGATCCTAGATTGACTATTGTTGAGGTGAGTGGTTCTGGAACAGCAATCCAGGGCCACAATTGTCTCTTGTCGCAAGAATGGAGTCTAAAGGTTTTCTTGGCAAATTACGTCTCTTAATGAAATGGAGTGAAAATCGTAGGAAAATTAACCGACTGGTGGTTTATGAAAAGTTAACGAAATTTTATCTATATGAAAGATAAGCTGTGCAAAAGCTATGCAGGAATGATGAAGCTATGCAGAAACGTATACAGAAATGTATATATATGTGCATAAACATATAGGTACATAAGTACATATAAATATATAGATATATAAGTATGTAAAAGCATATATAAGCATATAAGTATATAAATATATAAGAATTTAAGTATCTAAGATGATTTCATAAACTATAAATTGCAAAGAAATTAAAAAGAAAGGAAAAAAAAATTTAAAACCATGTGGTACATATATTATTTTAACTGCTTATTAAATTAAAAAGAATTGACTTTGAATTTAAATTTGTTTTAAAAATAATTGAAATTACATCAAAGACAAAAATTTAAGATTACTTAAATTTTAAATGAGTAATAAATGAAATTTACCTGGGTGTTAAACACTTGTTAACGCGGATATAAAAATGTAATATCAATTACTGAAGTCCACAGTTAAAATTAATATACGTTCGAATCAGTACAAAGGCTGCAAGCAAATGATTTCCTGGTGAGTTTTACTGATAAGGTAAACTTTTTTTTGTCCTACTTACTGGAAAATAATGCTACCAAATAAACTTGAGAAATCTAATCCCCTAATTAAATTGAATGCTATAAAATAGAGAAATAGTACAGGTATGGCCATCTGTCAATAGTTGTGTTAAGCGCGACATCTTGCAGGTCGCAAATTCTACAATTTCCTTTACTCGCAACTAAAATAGTGGCATATGATCGATAAAATAATAATAAAAGTTTTTATTACTTGCATACCACAGCTGATTTGCCTTTGCCTCACAATTTGTAATTTCTATTTTATACATAACCAAAAATATGAACTGCCGTAATAAATAGTAAAACATATTGTGAGAACTTAGTAAATATATTGCATCTTATAGGATATACTATATATAGTAATGAAAAAAGGAACCACATGTACTTACATAGTAAATAAAAATATATAAATTGAAATATAGGTATCTGATGTAAATAAATGTTTTGTAGACAATTGTTTCCTGGGATGCTATCAGAGATACATAATAGTTTAAAAAAACATAACTGAGTTCCTAAGATATAAAAATAAGTACATAAAACAATGTGAAATGATTGGGCAGTTATACTAGTAAAATTCTGTTAGTTGAAAACAGTTTCACTTACAAAAACTGAATCAAAATGTTACATAGGTCGTGCTAAATATAAACAAAACACTAGATTTTATATAAAAGTGTTAAATGGACATAGGCCATGTAACCGTTGGGCACAAAGGTCGGTAGCCGCAACTGCATTTCTTTTACATTCCCCGTAAATAGTTAACATGCCCACTTTTTCATCTCTTGTTTAAATTTGCGGCACTTTGAACACAATTGACAAGAATTTTAAACAATTTTTAAAGAAACAATAATAACACCGTTAAACCAACAAACGTTTGACAAGCTAAATATTTCATTGTTTTCAAAGCCACCTTAGTTACCAAAAACAATTTTAGTGAATATTATTTGCTCATAAATCACGTAATTTAGTGTTTTTAACGGGATTTCGATATTTGTAACAATACACGGTTCATTTAGAATAAATCGAAACCGTCATGGCACACTTAAATGGAAAACTAAAAATTATATTATAAAAAAATTCATGTTTGAAATGTCACTTATTTGGCATCGTTGGATTCAAAAAATTATGCATAATTCAAAAATATAATAATATATAGGGTGTGAAAAAAATCAATTGTATGTCAAAATGTGCCGCTTATTATTTATGTAGTATATCTTAAATTTCAATCAATTATCTTCAAAACTAAAGGAGAAAAGGGGGGTAAGATAAGGATATGGAATGTTATATTTTTTAAATCATAAAAAAGAATAATCAAAAAATTCAACAATGCACAGAACGTTCCTCTTTAAAAAACGTTATTGCTTCTTATACCACTCGATATAAGCACACCACTAGGCTTTCATTGACGTATTAAACAGGTTTACTTACAGTCTTATAACTTTTATTCCATTTTTTTTTCTATCTCCAATAATAATGGTAATAAGAGGCGGCGAAAATATAAGGAATAGTCGTGTACACATACAAAATATTTCAAAACCAATAAAGTCATAAAATATGAATGAGAGAATTAATAACGCGACAATAAAGTACGCAAACATTTACGACTATGGAAAAAATGATTGAAACGAATATATTTTTATGACAAGCTTGACGTGTGTTTAATTCAGGTAGAATTAATTCGTTTGTACCACATTGTTGTAGAATACCGTTTTATTTTTACCTGCCAATAAAGTATTTTGATTATTTAATAACGTTTGAAAACTCTTCCAACAACAAAAGAAAAAATTATGACGCAAATTATAAATACGGGCACGCATTATATTGTTGTGACGTAAAACGTATTTGAACAAATGTTTTGGTCAATTGTTAAAATAGAACTGCTAACTTTACTTTTAATTGCTTGATAGTTAAGTAGGTAATAGAGAAATTCTATATTTAGGTATTATCTCGGGAATTATTCAACCCAAGCTCCCACATAATAAGAAATTAACTCTTATTTATATTTATATCGAGGGCCCTCTTCTAAAATAGTATTAGGTGAAATAAATTGTTAACAGACATGTGTTTGTTAATAACTTTCTGTCTAATATTTTTGCACCGACACATTCAGAAGAAGAATGTTCATATACATACAGAAGAGTTAGGTGATTTCTTACAAGTGTGTGTTTATTTATTTTTTTAAATAATGCACGTTGAAAAGATGAACATTTTTAAATATAAAGTAGGTAATTTCTTATTAGTGTGGAACGTTTACTTGTATAATTCATAAATAATGTGTTTTTCTAATGCCGCAAATAATAATAATCTAATTTCTGTGGTGTTTATTATTTAATTTGCTGACGATGCTGGACAGTTCTGCCGTGTGTCCGACATTCTCACAACAGAAGCGCCAGCAAATTATCTACAGCCACTCCCCACAACCCGCAGGGTTAGTGACCGTAGATTCCCAAATCATGTGCCCTAAGCAGCCTAAGGGACCCCAGGATGACTGCTTTCTGCATTTGACCTGCCAGCCATTCGGCTGACTTCTGGCAGGCCGGTATGGTCTTCAATTCTGAGAGCAGTGTAGGCCTCATCCCACCGAATACACCGATTATCAGGATGACCATCTTGACAGAGTAGTCAGGGTACAGCGCATGGAGCTCATACCGGAGATCTCGGTATTTAGTCCGTTTTTCCTCCTCCTTCAAGGCGATGTTTGTCTCAGCAGGCGCCGAGAACTCGATGACATACATCACCTTGGTTTGGTGGTCTAGGAGTACTATGTCAGGCTTGTTGGCTTGAATTAGCCTGACGGTCGGAAACGAGAAGTTCCAATAAATTCGGCATTTCTCGTTCTCGACAACGGACTCGATCTCTCCGGGGACATACAGCACTGGTGTCTGGTCTACTTCATACGAGTGCCGTAGATGATAGTATAGCACTCGTAAAGCCGTGTTATGCCTATGGATGTAGGCCGAAGTCGCATAAATGGGAAATGCAGATAGTAAGTTCATGAGCGACTCCGGCGCCTGACGACAAATCCTGCAGTTAGTGTCAGGAACTTCCACTTTCATAACGCGACTACGGTAGATCAAAAAACCATCTTGGCAGGCCACAATGAATTCTTCAGTCTCCGACTTTAGCCCTGCTGACCGTAGAAAAGCGAAGGTCAGCTTTGTCGATAAACCTAGTGTCTCTATGTTGTTATAGAACACACCATGCATAGATTTATCTACATGCTGTCTGAACAGATTTAATTTGGGCTGTCAGGCGATTTGGGGGAAGCTCAGTTATTATTATTATTATTATTAAAAAATCGGCTTAACGCTTACGTGTTAGGCTTGCAACCAAGGAGTCCCGGGTTCGAATCCTGGCTAGGGTATGGATGTTTAGTGGTACTTTTCATGTATTACCGAGTTGGTGGCAGTGGACTAGATGAGGTTGTGTGAGAGACAACACGCTGTCCTGGATTCGAGTTTCAGCTGCGACAGATGGCAATGTCGTATGGAATGGTCGTTGCATAATTGTCTATGTGTATGTGTCCTGGTTAACAGGTGGAATAACTTATGTTAAACTCCGCCAGGACGTTCATCTAAATAAGGCGTTAAAATAAATAGAAATCGTAATAATAATAATAATTTATTGGCCAGAAGTAGATACGAATGTGAATGTAAGGACCTAATACGGAACCCTGAGGAACACCAAATTCAACAACATGCACGTCAGATTTTTCCCAATCAAGTGTACAACCAATGATTGATTTTCCATATACAGGGTGGACCATTAATAATAGGCCATAGTTCAGGGGTAGATTCTTTTCTTTGAGTCAAAATATGAGGATATAACCAAATGTGCTTTAGTAAAATGTTGCTGTGGAAAAGATACAGGGTGTCAAGGTTCAAATTATTTTTTCGTTTTTTTGCAATAACTCAACAGTCTCTTGACTGATCTTCTCCAAATTTGCTAGAGAAACAATAATTTATATATTCACGTTAGATCATAGAGGGCGCCGCAGGACCTGTATCTGATGATGAATTTTTTTCATTTTTTTTTTGACAAAATGTTGTGGTACTTCTGACCAGAAAATCCAATGAGGGCGTCATTTCCACGTATAAAAGGTACACTTGGTAGAACTTGAAAACTCCAACCGTTTTCGAGGAAAGTGCCGTTAAATATTTGAATAATTTTTTGAAAGACAAATTCAAATTTAATGAAGCAAAGTATATTTATTGAAAAGTGTGCTTTGGTTACGTTTTAGTTCTGTCATTTACGTCATTTGATCATTTTATTTTGTTCTTCTGTTCCTCGAGCTAATTCCTTTAACTTCTCTATTTACAATGCCTAGACATAATAATTTCGAGCATATTATTAATAGTCCATTGTGTAGGTCATTAACCATGACAGAATGTTGCCTCTAATGCCAATGCTATGTAGATTAAGCAGTATTTCTTTGTTGACGGTATCAAAGGCTTTGTTTTCAAGATCAGACATCAGTGAGACCGCAAACCTGCCCTCGTCCAAGCACTGATATACATGCTCCGGCAGATGACAGGATGCCGTCTCAATCGATTTTCCTGATCTAATACCATTCTGACATAACGTCAATATATGGCTTTTTCAACAAAATTTGAAATCCTGTTATACCCCACTCTTAATTTTTTTATTTTTAAATAGATAATTACGTCGACGGTAAAAAGAAGAGCAACAACATTGTGGGTTCTGGTTTAGATAATTCGTAGAAAGAAGAATACATTTTCTTTATTATATTACAAATTCATCTCTATTGAAACGGCCATTTAAAGGCAGCATCCCAAAAAAATATTAGTTTTTCCGGAAAACAGCTCACTTCCAAGTAAGAATGCAAAGAAAATAATTTGCACATAAAAATTGGTGTACGTTTCTACTGGAGTGATCTAGATTAAAAATCATAATACTTTATTTATATATATTTATTGCGTATCAGTTTGAATGCCGTAAATTGCATAACACTACATTATGTTCACAAACGTATTTTAAAAATTAAATATAAATTTAATTTCTCGTATAATAGCCCATGCGGTATCTGCTTAAAATCGTATATTTGGGTGAACAGGGTAGTATGGCAGATTTTTGGCTTAATCGCTCCTAAAAATCATAAGAAATGATAATTTTACTATGCGCTAGTTTGAAAACGTGGGCGTAATTTTTTTTTTAAACAGAATGTGAAAAAATTCCATTTTTTCCGCAAGTTATTTGTGGAATTTTTCAAATACTTATATTATAAGTAGGACCTTCATACTTGGCTAAAGAAAACTTTTTAATATAATAAATCTTCCCACCAAATTTCATCAAGATCGGACTTTTAGTTTTTGCATAATAATTTCGCAAGAGCACTCAAAATTTTTAATCCATTTTAACCTCTCCACGTTGGGCGAGCGTAGGTGCGTCTTTACTATGTGTACATACTTCGGTATGCGATGTAAAGCAACGACAGGCGCAGTTAGTACTTGGATTGGTGACCATTCCAACGGAAACCGCGTTCTCGCCTCACACATCTTCCAGCGGCTTGTATATCAGTGTATGCGCGGAAGCTATACAACCTTAGGCGAGGGTTGTATAGGAGATATACCATCCTTCGGAGGGGATGTAAAGTCGTCGGTTCCTTGTCTATTAAATGTTAGGCAAATAAAAGATCCCTACTCTTCTTAAGGGAAGAGGTTCGGCAAAATTCCTGGTTGGGGGTAGCTCGTCTACAGGCGTCGGTGTAAGGCTTCAGTAGCGGAAATAGGCCGACGTTAAATAAATGTATAAAAAATAAAAAAAAAACCTCTCCACAATAAAATTGTGAGAGGTTACTAAAATTGGTTCAAAAACGAAAATTGAGATAACATCAAATCTTTACGTTTTGAGATCCTAGGAACCCAAAAAAGTGGTTTTTGAAAAATGTCTGTGTGTGTGTATGTGTGTTAGCACGATAGCGCCGAAACTACTGAACGGATTTCGTGTGCGTTTCTTTAGTGCCCCAGAAGATCTGAAAAGGTTTTGGTTGAGATCGGATTACTTTTTGTGCCATTTTGACGCAACAAGTTGTTTATTTTATAATTACTTTCAATTTGCAATGGAACCATTGAAAAGCAGTTAAAATTCTGATTTCAACGATATATCACACTTCCACCCTTTCGATTTGGTTTCCGTGAAAAAAATTAAAAACAAAGCAAATATGGCATAGATCGCATTTCGCATGACATGATCGATGCGCGTAGCCGTTACGTCGTGAAACTCGTCACATCACGTGTTAATTCACGTGTGAGGGTTTCTTCACTGCTCTAGAAGTAGAGCGGATTTCGTTTAGTGCCGTTTTTAAATATATATACAGACAAATCGAAGAATTAAACTACAAATATTCCTCTAAAATCTAGTAAAATTACTGAAATGCTAATGTTTCATTTAACAAAGACAGCCGCGAGTGATCGGATTGCAATGAGCAAATTTTGACGATTGTCATTGTCATCGTTTGTCATCCGATAATGTTGGTGTCATGTCATGTTAATAAGATTTCGGCATATTTGTAACTTTTAGTGGATTGTCACAAACTTTAAAGGTAGATGTAACAATGTCAATATCATATGCTTTCTATGCCTTCGTTGGTGAATTTATTATAGATTATCACTTTACCAGTTTTCAGTTTGTTGCTTTAAAAATCTGTAGTATTTAGGATAACTAACTAGACTTTTTTAGTCGTTCAAGTGATGTTAAAGTTGGTCATATTCTAATAGTATATTATTCAACGAGCGATAATGTAGGTAATAACTCGCATAGATGATTGTAAATTCATTAAGTTGAGGGTTTTTTTAGTGCCCCAGAAGATCTGAAAAGGTTTTGGATGAGATCGGATTACGTTTAGTGCCGTTTTCTCACACAATTTAATGCTCTTTTCGGCTTCAAAAATCCACCGAGTGGGGACGTTCCAGCCGCTTCCAGTAGCTGCCGATTTTAGATATTAAATTCCGTTAATTATAGGAGAGCCTAGGGAATTGTTTAAAAATTTGGCAAATTTTTTGCTTATAAACAAATGCAATAACTTTTCAACGGATTTTAATTTTTTAAATATATTTTGAAAGTACTCGGAAAGGCGCATCTTTTTTTTTTAAAAAAACACCATGATTCGTTTATTAGAACCGATGTTATGATAGACTAAAGTTGAACTCGCTTTATTTCGTCCTATATTGTTTTGTACTGCTTTAGGTCTCTAATATATTTTTTTAATTTTTTTCTGTGTTTTAGCAAAAAATGTTTTAGACAAAAGTTATAGGTTATCATTTCTTATGATTTTTAGGAGCAATTAAGTCAAAAATTGGCCATACTACCCGATTCAGCAAACTCAAACAAATACCGCCTGGGCTATAATACTATACCGCTATATAAAGATATATTAGCATAATAACCCAAAAAGTCAAAATTGTCATAATTAAATATCAAAGTGCTCTTTTAAATATCTCCACCCAGTGATAACATCCTGCACGGCTATTTCTATACAGAACCAAGAGTGACAATTCGTCGCACGTTTCCTCCTCAAATTCTGCACCATGTTATAAATTCTATCCTGCCCTGCCTACTGATGATATCATTATTTTCAAAGGACATATCAATTTATTTCTACCTCATTTTAAATGATAAAGTACCGCCTTTGGTTTTTATGGCTTTATTAAGTCAGTATCCGTCAGCAAATCTCAAAAAAATCGTTTAGGGTTTGTATACAATTCACTGTAATTGAATCAATATTTCACGTTCACAGGATGTTACGAGAAGAAGATTGGTCATTTCACGAAACTGTTTCTGAAGATTAAAGTTAAACGTTTTAGAATTGTAATATATTTTTTATATTCTGTATTATACACTGGAAATAACGAGTACGTTCGAAAAGAATGGTAAGTATAAAGGAACTAAGTAGAATGCCAGTTCCATCTTGTAGGCCAAGAGTTACAGAGTTTTAAAAACTTGTTTGACCCTCTTCCTCTGTAGGACTTTACGCGGAGTCTGAATCCGAAACGTGGGAGCGCTTTCGAATGAACTCTATTTTACTTAACTCAATATGGTGTTTGGTGTCTGTGAACTAGTACAAACAGCAAACAAACTTAACTTATGAAGTAGATTCTTCCGGGTCTTGCCGTGGTCGTCGAACTTGACTTGACGTTTCGCTGATCATCCTGTCAGCTTCTTCAGAAGGATTCTAAAGACTTTAGAATCCTTCTGAAGAAGCTGACAGGATGATCAGCGAAACGTCAAGTCAAGTTCGACGACCACGGCAAGACCCGGAAGAATCTACTTCATTAGACAACGGCCGTGAAAACCTGCATTCTACTAAACTTAACTTAACTTAACAAAGAAGGGACGAATTTCTATTCATCAACATGGCTTCAAACGTAATGAATCAACGGTAGCAAGTTTATTGTCAATCACTCAATTTATTGCTTAGAATCTTGATATGAATGTCCAGATGGACGTAATTTATGTCGATTCTTCCAAGGCCTTTGATCGGTTAGATCATGGCATCTTACTTCAAAGGCTTGAAAGAGTTGGTATATCTATGCCACTGCTTGACCTATTTAAGTCTTATTTAACTAGGAACAATGAGATTTATGTGTCCTCAGGAGTACCTCAAGGGTCAATCCTTGGACCACTCCTCTTCATAATATTCATCAATGACATTGTGAAAGACCTTGATGTGCATTTTTTACTGTACGCCGACAACATAAAAATATTCTGCTCAATATATTATAGGCGTTATTACCTAAAGTTGCAAAATAATATAACAAATTGTGGTGGTGTGTATTAAATAACCTCCCTCTAAACGTTGTAAAGTGTAATATTGTAACTTCACCCGAAAAATGTCACCTATTTCTTCTTTCAATTATATTCTATGCAATGTCACCTTAAATCGGTTGGACCCGATTAAAGATCTAGGGGGTTATCTGTCTAAAAATTTGTCATTTATTTAGCACGTTAATGAAACTATTAAGACCGGCTACAAAAATTTGGGTTTTGTTATAACGAACTCTCAGGGCTTCACCGACATCCAGGTATTAATGCTACTCTTTAATTTATTTGTGAAATCTATACTTGGTTATGCTGCTTTAATATGGCAACAAGATTATAATGTTCACATTGAAAGTTTGGAAAATATCCAACGGCGTTTTTAAAAGTTTTTAACTTTCAAAATGGATGGCCACTACCCTCACATTGGAATACCTCAGCAGAACAGCTTTTCTGTACTAAATTTGTAAGACCGTAGAAAAACGCATTCCTTGAATTTTCTGAATAAATTGTTAAATAATAAAATTGATCGTCCCCAATTTTTAGAGCAACTTAATTTCTATACTTCAGAGTTGGGTATCTATCACACATTCAGCCGTCTCCGTTTACACCGGTTTGGACCTCAATTTGTTTAAGTTCTCATCCGACACAAAATAAATGATTTATATATTAATCAAACAGGTGCTATATGTGACTGTTTTAGAAACAAATATTTTGTCATAATATTTACTAATGATTTATTCACACCATCTCTATTACATAGTCATCGCTATATCCGGAAGGCTTTATGGTTATCGATATTACAATTTAAATACTGGTTGAATTGGAAAATCATATAAAACATTATTAATCGATAGATTCTCTTTAATTTATTAATCACAACCACGCTCCCAGTTTAATATAATTAACTCTGTTACAATGCTCATATTTCTTGAAGTAGCTAATTATTAATGAGAGAGAAATCATTTTCCCCTTATCTCATAAAAAATTAACTAAAATACACTAATGAATAATAAATAGTTTTAGGTTTAATTTGGGTCAAATGTTAACCTCTTACCTTCGCTTAGTGTTTACACAAATTGTTTCCCTTTTACAATGACGATACACTTGTATTTTTTTTATACATAAATACAAGACAGTATAGAAAAAATAGGTGTTTTCTCAGCTATTCCCTTCGATAATAGTCAAAAGCTATGTACATATTTTTAGAACTTGATCAATCAATCTTATTAACTTCGAATAAATCGTAAACATGATGCAAGCGCAAGAAAGTAAGTAAAATAATAACGTTACAAGGTGTATCGAACTATTCAGTTAAACCTTGCATCATGTGTAAAATAATAATAATAATATTTATTAACCATATTAGATACAAACTGTATATATGGTAAGTCATGTGTAAAAAAAGATATATATATATACATACTTAGAAAAGAGAACAAAAATCATCATCAACAATTCTGACCTCCATTCAGATATTCGGAACATATATATATATATATATATATATATATATATATACATATATATAACCTACCACTTCTAACCTACCTTCTAGAGAAAGACAAGCCCATTCAGATATTCGAAAATCCCTCATTCCTCGAGAGAAATCGTCTAGAACTCCTAGAATATACGGTCTTCCTAAAATTCACAAAACCAACATTCCTTTACTACCAATAGTTAGTGCTTTTCGTTCCCCAACTCACAAATTAGCGAGACATCTAGCCCACACTCTACAACCCATTGCTGAACAAGCCCCTTCTTATGTCAAAAATTCCACCAATTTCATTGATCTTCTTCAAAATTACTCTATTTCCCAGAACGACATTCTAGTCAGTTTTGACATTGTGTCATTATTCACCAATATCCCACTCACTGAAGCCCTAAACGTTCTCAAAACTAAACACAATATTTCTCCCAGCACTCTGACCCTTCTAGAACATTGTCTGTCCAACACCTATTTTCTCTTTCAAGGCAACTATTACAAACAAGTGAGAGGAGCTCCAATGGGATCACCCCTGTCCCCCGTCATAGCCAACATCTACATGGACAACTTCGAAACCCAAGCCCTGAATTCATCCTTCATGAACTGAAGCCTACTTGCTGGCTAAGATACGTAGATGACATCTTCGTTATCTGGCCACATGGTAGAGATTCTCTAAACAACTTCCTGTCTCACATTAATCATATACACCTTCAGATCCAGTTCACTATTGAAATCGAAAACAATTGTTCTCTCCCTTTCCTAGACGTCCTCATTACAAAACAAAACAACAATCAACTCTCCTACTCTGTGTATAGAAAACCAACCCACACCAACCGTTACCTTAACTCAAAATCACACCACCATCCATCACAAATAAATTCCGTTGTCAACACTCTTGTAACCAGATCCCTCAGACTAACAAACAATCACCTGCCCATAGGGAAGGTTGAGCAACCTACCAGGCGCGTCTCCGAGGTGGTGGATAGGAGAATGGCCAGACTCCGCAAGGAGTAGGGTTAACGTCGGTCATACTGCTGGGAGGTAGGGTTAACAGCCCAGTCCATGCCCAGCTAAAGCCACGTCGCGGACCAGCTCGTGACACACACCGTAAACCGCCTGGGGCGACAACGACCCTCCGATCTAGGTCGGGGGTATGCCAGTCCAGGGGGCACGCGGGTCTTGGCTTAATTGCCTGGACCGCGTGGATGAAGTACCACTATAAAAACTTCCCCAATCCCAAGGTATTGTGCGCGCTGAAGGGTGCATGGTCGGGGGGGGGTCCGGCCGATAGCGACTAACCTCGGGGCACATGGCGCACCCCGTTGTATTAATGCCTTGCACGTACGCAGGGGGCTCCGTGCGTGTGGACCATCCTTTCCCCCTCACTCGTGGGAACAAATATGGAGGACCAACGGAAAAAACATTAACACAGAGGCAGCCTCCTCAGGGAGTGGGACCTCTAAACCTACAGTACAGGAAGCAATGGACTGTACTGTGACCGAGAGAGCAAGCACCAGCCAAGTAGCCCAGGCAGACTTGGCAGGTAACGGCTCTAACATAAAAAGACTTTCGGGAGCCCAAAAAAAGAAGCTCACGAAAGCGGAGAAAATGGCTGCGGGGACGTGGACGGTGGAGAAGCCACCACGGCGACCGAAGCCAACAAAGAATCTGGGAGCAGCTCCGGCAAAATCCTCTAAGAGGCCAATGTCGGAGTCTCCCAGGAAACCAGATCCCAAAAGGGTGAGAGGTGCTACTGCACAGACTCACTCCTACAGGGATGCGATTACAGGTATCAGGATGGCTGTAATTCATGTCAACCATCCTGACACCTTACTGGATCAGGAGCAGTCAGACCTGATCCAGAAAAAACTGGTGGAGGCGATAGATGCCATTCCTCACGGGGGGGCGTCTCCGCGGTTCCAGCGGTTCCCAAGATACGAAGGGGGGGTGCTCAGCATCACATGCGCGGACCCCTCTACGGAAAACTGGCTTGGGAGCACAGTTCGGGGGATGAGGGGGCTGGGGGAGGGGGTGACAGTGACCGCTGTCAATACCAAAGACCTCCCAAAGCGTCCTAAGTTCCTCTTCTGGGCTCCCGAGCCAGTGGAGGAGAAAGTGGTCAGAGACCGTCTCAAGAAGCAAAATGCAGGCTTGAACACGGAGAAATGGCTACTGATGAGCCGCAGAGTCGAGGAGAAGGGGCAAACGCTGGCCTACTCCTTAGACGAAAAGTCGGTCCAGGTGCTTGCAGGTTTGGACTTCAAGCCCTATCTTGGCCTGGGGAGGGTATCCTTCAGGAAACTTCAGGAGAAGGAAAGAGGAGAACTCAATCCAGATGCTGAAGGTGGTGCAGATAAACCTGCATCATAGCAAGGCGGCCACGGCGGTCCTTGCTAAAGTTATGCAGGGGTGTGATGTGGCGCTGATCCAGGAACCTTGGATTCACAAGGGACAGGTAAGTGGCTTGAAGGGAGTTGGCGGTGAACTTATTTGTTGTAGAACCGCTGCAATTCCCAGAGCGTGCATATTAGTTAAAAATAACTGTAAAATAATGTCACTAATTGATTTCTGTTCTAGGGATCTAGCGGCAGTCAAAATCAGGGCTTCGTGTGGGGGTGTGCCGAGAGAGTTTATACTGGCCTCCGCGTACCTTCCATATGATGACCCTGAGCCACCACCAACCAGAGCCGTGGAGGAACTGGTGAGGAGCTGTAGAGGAAGAGGATCTCAGGTCATCATCGGGTGCGATGCAAACGCGCATCACACGATCTGGGGAAGTACGAACACCAACATCAGAGGTGAGTCAATTTTTGAATTTATTATGGAATATAATTTAGACATAGCAAATGTAGGTAATACTCCGACCTTTGTAACTACACAAAGGCAAGAAGTGATAGATATAACTATAGGTACAACGTACGCGTGTAACCTAGTTAGCGACTGGCATGTGTCTGAGGAGGAGAGTTGTTCAGACCACAGACACATACGATTTAATATAACGGGTATGGACCGTGTAACTGAAACATATTGTAACCCTCGTAGGACGGACTGGAAAGGTTACAAAGTAGACCTTGCCCAGGAACTTACCAGAGTTATGAACATTGTTAAAAATGAGAAGGATGTGGAGTTAGTTGCGGAACAAATACAGAACGCAATAATCTCCGCATATGAGAACAACTGCCCTCTAGTGGTAAGGAAATCCACTAGGAACGTGCCCTGGTGGAACAATGACCTTGCCACGAGGAGGAAGGAAGTGAGAAAGAAATTTAATATTGCAAAAAGATCAGCAAATTGGGATGATTACAGGTCCTCTTTGACTGAGTACAACCGAGCACTGAGGAAGGCCAAGAGAGACGCCTGGAGGAAACATTGCGAGAGCATCGAGTGTATCTCGGAATGTGCCAGACTCCAGAGAATTCTTTCAAAGGACAATCGGTGCGTAGTAAACTCTCTCTTAACTGAGAGAGGGAAATATACTGAAACAGGTAAAGAAACAATGGAGGAATTACTCCTCGTGCACTTTCCTGGCTCCACAATAATTGAAAAATCACCAGAGGAATGGCTAGGAACGGAACTGGAGATTAAAAAAAAAAGGTGATTGATCAATCGAAAATCAGATGGGCAATAAACTCGTTTGAACCGTACAAATCTCCGGGATATGACGGAATTTGGCCAATAATGCTTCAGCAAGGGTTAGACTTGCTAGCATCAAAGCTATGTATGCTCTATAGAGCCAGCCTTGCGCTGGGCTGTATACCAAAAATTTGGAAACCAGTTAAGGTGGTATTCATACCAAAGGCGGGGAGAAACTCCCATACTCACGCCAAGTCCTTAAGACCTATAAGTCTTATGTCATTCCAACTTAAGACGATGGAAAAAATGCTTGATAGACATATCAGGGATGATGTATTGGTTAGAAGCCCACTACATCAAAACAAATATGCATACAGAGCAGGCATGTCCACAGAAACGGCACTTCACCATTTAATTAGAAGGGTGGAAAAGACGTTGGAACATAAGGAGGTGGCACTGGGTGCCTTTCTCGACATAGAGGGGGCATTTGACAACACCTCCTTCAACTCCATCATCAGAACTGCAAGAGAGCGTGGCGTTGAGGACACCTGCTGCAGGTGGGTTGGCTGCATGCTCAAGGGCAGGATGGTATTTACTACCATGATGGGTGAAACTTTAGGTGCCTCAGTTGCAGGGGGTTGTCCGCAGGGGGGTGTGTTATCTCCCTTGCTATGGAACCTGGTAGTTGACGACCTATTAGTGTTACTTACCAATGAGGGGTTTGAAGCTCAGGGGTATGCTGACGATATAGTCATCATATCAAGAGGAAAGTTTAACAACATAGCTAGGGACCGTTTACAAAGGGCCCTGAATATGGTTAAGAAATGGACCGATGAAGAGGGGCTGAGGATAAGTCCCTCAAAGACTAATATCGTTCCATTTACCAGAAGGAGAAACCTGGAGGGATTGGGTCCTCTGGTTCTTCAAGGTACAATACTGAGGATGTCGGGGGAGGTAAAGTATCTTGGAGTTATCATAGACTCTAAACTCACCTGGAACCAACATCTAGACAGGGTAACACATAAATCGGTGGCCATACTGGCCACATGTCGACGATTATATGGCAAAACATGGGGGCTCAAGCCTGGTATGGTGCATTGGCTCTATACCAGTGTAATAAGACCCTCCATTACATATGCTGCCTTAGTTTGGTGGCCTAAAGCCACTCAAATAACTGCAGCCAACAAGCTAAGCCGGGTACAGAGACTGGCTTGCTTGGGAATCACGGGTGCTATGAAAAGCACCCCCACAGCAGCCATGGAGACCCTATTGGACCTCCCCCCACTCAGCGTAGTGATTCAGGGAGAGGCAAGAATGGGGGCATACAGGGTGCAAAACTCACGTGATGCGGCTCTCCACACAGGGGAGTCAGGACATATGAGGATAATCAACATTGTAGTAGATCCTCTATTGTGCATGAGGTCAGACTACATGGTCCCAAAAATCACATTTAACAAGCCCTTCAGTATCTCTATCGGAGAGAGAGGGGATTGGTCAACAGGAGCTCCTGAGTTACTACGCAAAGGCCTGGCCTGGTACACTGACGGGTCCAAGATGGAATCAGGAGCTGGAGCAGGAATACATGGAGTGAGACCGAGGGCAAGTATAAGCCTTTCTCTTGGACTTCACGCTACTGTATTTCAAACTGAAATTCTGGCTATACTTGAGTGTATACGTGAGAATGTTAAACGACGATATGTGAACCAGCAGATCTGCATTGCATCTGACAGTCAGGCGGCTCTAAAGGCATTAGCCTCTAACAAAGTGTCCTCCAGACTGGTATGGGACTGCCATAAAGAGCTCGAAGTTCTGGGTGAGCAGAACAGAGTTAAACTACTCTGGGTGCCGGGACACACCAGAATAGATGGCAACGAAAAAGCTGATGAACTTGCTAGACAAGGGGCAGCTAACAAATTCTATGGCCCAGAACCCGTGCTGGGCATTACCAAGTGCTCAGCTAGAGGGGTAATTAAAGACTGGGTCAGGAATAAACACAATGATTACTGGAGGAACATACCAGGTAACCGACATGGGAAAACACTTATTGAAGGACCATGCCCAAAACAAACTGCAGAACTGCTCCCAAAGAACAGGCTACAGTTGAGAATTTTAATAGGCCTCTTGACGGGACATTTTCCCGTTAAGAAGTACCTGCATAGAATTGGCAAGTTCGATGGCGACCTTGACTGCAGATTATGTGGCAAGGTACCAGAGACAGTAGACCATATCATATATGAATGCGAGGCACTGGCCCGCAGAAGATATAATATTTACGGGCAAACACAAACAGACCCGCAAAGCGTTAAAACTCGCCCATTCGTAGACCTGTATCACCTTGTCAGTGGCACAGGAGTATTAAAATGGGCAGTGTAAATCGGAACAGGGAGTGCACAATAAGCCAAGAGGCTGCAGTGCCCTCGGAGTGTTACAGACGACCCTGTGGGGAGGGGTTTTAGTCAGTAAGAGTCTGACACTGACCCAACTTAGGTTGGGAGCCCATGAGGGTTTCCCCTCCTCGTCAAAAAGAAAAAAAAAAAAAAAAAAAAAAAACAAACAATCACAACAGACAATCCGAACTACAAACATTACAAGAAGCACTTCTACAAAACGGTTACGACAAAGGACATATAACGCGATCCATACACAAAGCACAAAATCCTTCCCAAATTGATCAGACAGAAACTCCTCCTCAGCAAAAAGCTTTCCTACCTTACATCAAAGGTGTCACAGACAAAATTTCAAAAGTCCTGAAATCCAATAACATAAAAACCATATTCACAACACACCAAACAATTTCCAATTTAATCAGAACCCCAAAAGACCAAATACCTAATGATTCCCACGGTGTATACGAAATACCTTGCTCAAACTGTCCCCAAACCTAAATTGGACAAACCAACAGACGGATTAACAATAGAATATATGAACATCGTCTTGCAGTTAGAAAATCCGATCCCACATTATCACTTGCCCAACACCGCCTTCTAACAGGCCATAATATAGACTTCGATAACACCAAAACCATAGCACCATCATTTTTTCAGAAACCGCGAATCATCCGCGAAGCAATTGAGATTGAAAAACGTCCCAATTGTCTAAACAAAAGGGATGACAGTCATCGTCTTCCAGTCGCTTGGAAATCATTGATCTCCAGGCTAGCCCCACAATATTCATCCACACCTCATAATCCTGATAGCAGCCGTTCTGCTCTGATGCCTCCATCAACAGACCCTCAACCCCCCCCCCCCATTCTCCCAC
Source organism: Leptura quadrifasciata (assembly GCA_963675555.1). Lineage (NCBI taxonomy): Eukaryota > Metazoa > Arthropoda > Insecta > Coleoptera > Cerambycidae > Leptura > Leptura quadrifasciata. The sequence continues at coordinate 7,353,304 of OY776677.1, forward strand.
CCACAGACAGCTTTCGTATAAATAACACTTCGTCCGATACTGCCAGCGAGTTCGCTCTAAGGAGTAGGCAGGTTGAGGCCTTAGAGACGGATCGTGGTGAGATCTGGGGAGTAGGCAGATTGAGACCCCGGAATCGAACCAGTTCCACGAACTCCTAGCATTATTTTCTTTGACAATTTTTACTTGACTCACTTTTTCTCTTGAAAATGACTCCAAAACGGGAGCCGAAACGTCGAGACATTAATAATCTCAGACGCGGTTCAACCCGAGAACCTAGTATTTTTCATATATATATATATACATTTATTATATAAACATGCATATAAGTTACAATATACAATAATAAATAGATATAGGCAGTATATTTACATTTAATAAAATTATAGTATGTAAAAACATATAAAGTATACACAATACAGATGTTTGTGGATAACATATACCAGTTAACAGTATGAACAAACACCAAATGATTAAAATAATAATTTCTTCTTTCCTATTATTTGGGTTTTCTACCACATGTACTATTATCCTCTTCAAAACAAATCACCGAATCTACAAAATAATAGAATTATTGGAAAAAAGAGCCTCGGGCGCAGAGGCTCTTTTTTCCAATAATTCTATTATTTTGTAGATTCGGTGATTTGTTTTGAAGAGGATAATAGTACATGTGGTAGAAAACCCAAATAATAGGAAAGAATATTCGTAGAATGCCACAAATAACTTTCAGACAATAATAATTTCTTGTTTTCACAAATATTAAAATTTAAATAAAAGTAAAGGTTCTCTATTTAAAAAGTCTTGAACACTGAAAAAACCACCTTCCAGTAAGATATCTTTGACTATGGTTTTATATTTTCTATAGTTTTGTATATTTCGAATATCAGCTGGGAGACTATTAAAAAGTAAAACACAGTTATAATATGGCGAGTGTTTATAATTTGTCGTATGATGGGTAGGTATAAAAAGGTCACCACCTCTTGTACTGTATGTATGACAATTGTTTCTCTGAGTAAACAAATTAATATTTTTCTTAGTGTATATCAAACACTTTAACATAAATATACATGGAGTAGTTAACATTCTTTTTGTTTTAAATATGCTTTTACAGCTCTCGTTATAATCCATATGAAATATAAGCCTAACGAGCCTTTTTTACCTAATAACGCTCTATCCCTATTTGTTGCACTTCTCCAGGTAATTGTATTGTGTGAAATATGCGAATAAGAAAGAGCATAATATATGCTCAATAACCCCGCTTCATCCAGCGCACTTTACGTTTACAATATAGTGAAATAGGGCTTATTTAGCATTGAACATACATGGTTAATGTGGTTGTCCAACATCAGATTATTGTCAAGGTAAGTACCGAGCAATTTCGTGATATGAGACAATGCAATATTGTGATGCAACACCACATCGTGAGGCAATTGTCTTTTTAAACAAAAGTTTATAGTAACTGTTTTATTCTTATTCATCATCAGTTTGTCTCTTTGCGTCCAGGTAGTGACTTCTTGTAATGTTGGGTTAATCAGTGAATGGAGCTTATCAATTGTATCTGCTGCTGGCGTTACTATTATCTCGTCAGCAAACATCGTTAAGTGTTCAGAGGTCAAACAGTTTGGGGGATTATTTAAGCACAGCATAAATAATAGTGATCCTAAAACAGAGCCTTGAGGAACTCCATACATTAAATTCTGTGTCCCTAATTGGGTACTATTTAGTTGAACTTTTAGTGTTCTCCCTTCCATGTAGGTAATTATCCATGACAGTAAGTTCCTCCTTATTCCCATACTGTATTGTTTTTGTTCAAGAAAAGAACTGTTTACGGTATTGAAAGCTTTAGACAGATCAAACATTATTGAAACAACGTACTTGCCATCATCTACCCAGGTGTATACATAATTTAATAAATGACAAGTCGCTGTTTCAGTTGATTTTCCAGCCGTAAAGCCGTGTTGAAAAGTAGTAAGAATGTTATATTTGTTGCTAAAAGATCTAATTCCGCTGTAAAAATTCTTTCAAATAGCTTCGAAATTACACTTAATAGAGAGATTTGCCGATAGTTCTCCATTTCTACTGGTGACCCCTTTTTTAAAATAGGTATAATCTTAGGTAATTTAAGGACATTAGGAAAGCAACCCTGGTTTATTGACATATTGAATAAATAGTCTAATTGGTGTAATACGCTATCTTTAATAAGTTTTAATGTTTGCTGTTATATCATCAAAACCAGTAGATGGTTTGGTGTTTAAGGTATTTCCTCAAGAGTAATTGGCCCAAAAAATATTGAATGTTCCCTGTATGCACAAACAGTAGGTATACGGTAAGGTTAGATTTGTACCAAAGTGGTGATTCAATTTATTTTGGATATCTGTGGCGAAGTAGTTTGCAAACATATTAGCTACCGTAATCGGGGGTGCATAGAAACACATTTTGAACTTTGCGGCTTTGCTGCAAAAAAACTATTCAGTTTTCTCAAAATCAAAAATATGGAAAACTCTGGTCCCTACCAGTAGATGCATAAGATGCATATGCCTATGCATCTTATGCATCTACTGGTAGGGATATTACTTTTTCAAAAATTTGACCAGTTTGACTACAAAAAAATAAAAGGTATATGTTTCTATTCACCCCGCCATGGAGGGTGAACAGAAACACTTACTTATTTTTCATTAAAATTACTCCACCCAAGGGGTAGATGTAAACTGTTAATTTTGAATTTTTTCCCTGGAATCTTGAAAAATAAAAAAAATAAAAGTAAAATAAAGTTACGTTAATTAAACTGTTTTTTAAAAGCTTTTAGTAAACTTGCAATGTTTATCAGTTTGTTTAGGTCAAATCTTGCAATCATAATTTCGAGTAGTTCTAATTGAGCTAGAGCTTTGAAATTTTGCGTGTATAAGTCCGGTGACAATACACTTTAACATATTCATATAAGAAAAAAACAAAATGGAGGCTTCAAGATGGCGGACGACTTTATCGTTTATGATCCGATTCGACTCAAAATCGATATCTGGGGGTTTTCGCGACCAATTATGAATTCTTCGTCAAAATTTAGAAATTAAAAATGGCGGCGCCAATATGGTGGACAACTTTTGCCATTTACGGTCCAAATCGATCAAATTCGATATCTGGGGGGTTTCGGGTTCGCCAATTTCCAATTTCTAGTCAAGAATTTAGTTCAAGATGGCGACTTCAAGATGGCGGACGACTTTATCGTTTATGATCCCATTCGATTCAAAATCGATATCTGGGGGTTTTCGAAGTCGCTAATTAATTATGAATTCTTGGTCAAAATTCAGAAATTCAAAATGGCGGCGCCAATGTGGCTGACGACTTTTGCCATTTAGATCCAAATCGATCAAACTCGATATCTGAGGTTTTTGGGGTCGCGGATTACGAATTTCTAATCAAAAATTTAGTTCAAAGTGGCGAACGACTTTACAGTTTATGATCCGATTCGTCCCAAAATCGATATCTGGGGATTACAGCATATCAAAAGACAAAAAAGTAAAAAATAAAAATATATAAAAAATATTTAAAAAAAAGATTTTATTTAAAAAATGCTTTAAGAAGTAGAAAATAACCTTTGAAGTAAATCAAACCCATCTTTTTGTTACATTATATAATTTTTTTATGATATAAGAGCTTGTCGCGAACAATCTCCTTTACACAGGAAAATCTCTTATGCTATGCTACAAAACATAAATAAACTTAAAAACGGCTATTTCTATTGACCCCAAAATTCTGACAAGTGACGTTAAAACAGAAACAAAAATTTTCTTATACCTTACAGAATTTTTCACTATTGTGTATAATTATGTTAATAGGACTGGTTAAGATATTTTTTTAGCAAGATACGAATTTAAACATAATATTTTTAGTCGCAAACTCCTCTATAAAACCCTTATTTTACTATAAGGAACGTAAACAGACTGCAACCAACAGCTACTCTCCGGGCTATGTGCCCCGCCGAGCGCTGAATTACAAGTTACAAGTCTGGCGCGTTAAGTGTAATAATTGTATATTACCATCAAAATGCTAATGCTTCGATTGCAACAAACATCAGCCAAAAGACTGATCCTACTTAAAGGAGCTCTCTTGCCAACCATAACACACCACTTGCAGGCTGCAGTTTCGAACTGTTGGCTCTCGTCAGTGCAAGGTAGGCATGTGACGACCGGCACGAGGATCCTTTGACTATTTGGTACATCCCGGTGTTTTTACAATAGCGACATGTAAAATAGTCAGCGGGCGCCATCTAGCGGTCCAGTGTCTGTGGCAATCGAAAAATAAATAACCTGACTGGGCTTAGCATAGTTCAAATGTGCTTTTAGAGGGCGGAATATTAAACATAATATTTTTAATCAGACACTGGACCGCTAGATGGCGCCTGCTGACTATTCTACATGTCGCTATTGTAAAAATACCGGGATGTACCAAATAGTCAAAGGATCCTCGTGCCGGTCGTCACATGCCTACCTTGTACTAACGAGAGCCAACAGCTCGAAACTGCAGTCTGCAAGTGGTGTGTGGCGACTGGCACGAGAGCTCCTTTAAGTAGGATCAGTCTTTCGGCTGATGTTTGTTGCAATCGAAGCATTAGCATTTTGATGGTAATATACAATTATTACACTTAACGCGCCAGACTTGTAACTTGTAATTCAGCGCTCGGCGGGGCACATAGCCCGGAGAGTAGCTGTTGGTTGCAGTCTGTTTACGTTCCTTATAGTAAAATAAGGGTTTTATAGAGGAGTTTGCGACTAAAAATATTATGTTTAAATTCGTATCTTGCTAAAAAAATACCTTAACCAGTCCTATTAACATAATTATACACAATAGTGAAAAATTCTGTAAGGTATAAGAAAATTTTTGTTTCTGTTTTAACGTCACTTGTCAGAATTTTGGGGTCAATAGAAATAGCCGTTTTTAAGTTTATTTATGTTTTGTAGCATAGCATAAGAGATTTTCCTGTGTAAAGGAGATTGTTCGCGACAAGCTCTTATATCATAAAAAAATTATATAATGTAACAAAAAGATGGGTTTGATTTACTTCAAAGGTTATTTTCTACTTCTTAAAGCATTTTTTAAATAAAATCTTTTTTTTAAATATTTTTTATATATTTTTATTTTTTACTTTTTTGTCTTTTGATATGCTGTAATCCCCAGATATCGATTTTGGGACGAATCGGATCATAAACTGTAAAGTCGTTCGCCACTTTGAACTAAATTTTTGATTAGAAATTCGTAATCCGCGACCCCAAAAACCTCAGATATCGAGTTTGATCGATTTGGATCTAAATGGCAAAAGTCGTCAGCCACATTGGCGCCGCCATTTTGAATTTCTGAATTTTGACCAAGAATTCATAATTAATTAGCGACTTCGAAAACCCCCAGATATCGATTTTGAATCGAATGGGATCATAAACGATAAAGTCGTCCGCCATCTTGAAGTCGCCATCTTGAACCAAATTCTTGACTAGAAATTGGAAATTGGCGAACCCGAAACCCCCCAGATATCGAATTTGATCGATTTGGACCGTAAATGGCAAAAGTTGTCCACCATATTGGCGCCGCCATTTTTAATTTCTAAATTTTGACGAAGAATTCATAATTGGTCGCGAAAACCCCCAGATATCGATTTTGAGTCGAATCGGATCATAAACGATAAAGTCGTCCGCCATCTTGAAGCCTCCATTTTGTTTTTTCTTATATGAATATGTTAAAGTGTATTGTCACCGGACTTATACACGCAAAATTTCAAAGCTCTAGCTCAATTAGAACTACTCGAAATTATGATTGCAAGATTTGACCTAAACAAACTGATAAACATTGCAAGTTTACTAAAAGCTTTTAAAAAACAGTTTATTAGAGGTTTATTTTATTTTTACAGGAAGTTTGCTTAGTTGTTTTTATATTCGTTATAAATGTTGTTCACTCGTCCAAACAAATTATGCATCTAATAAGATGCAACATTTTTCCGAGGCAACTTGTCAATTTCACATTCTAAAAATATAATCCCTTTAATTTATTAAATCGAGACAGGTAGTTATTACATTAGCATTTCTGTCATAGAAAACAAATTTCTGTAACAAAGAACGTATTGATTATAATAATACCATCATTTATTTATTCCAAATCAATACCAGAGTACGCTGCCATAATTTGTTCTAGTACCTACATCAAATTAATCAATACCGTCAAAATACTGTATTTTTTGTAGCTTGACATATAAGGAGTACATTTCTAGGTTCAAGCCATCTTCAACGTCGAAACGGGAAATATAATATTGTTACATTTTATTTTACTGGCATTTTACGGGATGAATTGTAGGAGGAATCAAGTTTAATGGAACGTTAAAAGGGTTGAAAAACTCGCTTAAGACCGTAGATTTATATTTTGCTACAAAATTGATATGCAGGATCCTGGGATAAGGCCCTATTTCCGCTTTTCATCTAAATAATGAACTTTAGCCGGTGATGGATTATCTTATTTTTTCCCGTATTTTTTTTTTTTTTGGTAAGTTAATTTGACTACAAAAGGCAATCAATAGACACCGTCTTCATTTATTGTATGTATTGTTATATTTTTGTTCAAGTAAACACCTCTAAAATCTTTGAATTTAATTTACACTTACGTATTATGCTAAAGAATTTGAATGATATTGTTGTGTAACGCCCACAACACCCAAGCCTTAAACATTTCAATATGTTGACATTTTTTCCCATCGATTAATCACAGAGTTATCCCCTGAGAGGTAAAATTCAAACGATAGATTAATGTTATTGTACTATATACGCTAATTATAATAATAGTTTATAATTTACATTTCCATGGTATACACAATTATTTTATAACTTGGTAAAACTTTACCTAGTGAGCCATCTGCAAAGCTTAAAAGTGCTAAGTTGAATAGAAAATTAGAGCGTGGTGACATCTACCACTGAAATATAATGAATAACCACCCTTCATCGTTGTTAATATTTAAGAGAATTTAAGAGATTGCGAAAGGTATGTACGCTCAGCCGAAAACACTATACAGCGTGATCCAAATAAATTGTAGGCTTTTATAAAAAATAAAAAAGAGTCAACCAATACCTTCAATAGCATGTTCTATGGGGATCCAAAGCTTGATAATCCCAAAGATGTTCTAAATTTCTATGCTGATTTTTTTAGCAAATCGTTTACACCATCACATGAAATATCTATAGGGGATAAAGAGTTTGCGCTTAATTCACAGTTACATATAAGGGAATTTGAGTTCAATGATGTGCTTACTGTTCTAAAACAGATTAAACCTAAGGTGATGACCGGACCTGATGCAGTTGCAGCTTTTCTAGTTAGGGACTGCACTTATGTGCTTGCCGCCCCATTGATAACTTTGTTTAACTTGTGTTTGAAAACTAGTACTTTTCCCGAAATCTGGAAATATTCTAAAGTTTGACCCATTTACAAAAAGGGGATAAAGGTTACATAATGAATTTTCGTCCAATTTCTATATTGTGAAGTTTTAGCCTAGCTCTCGAATTCTTACTGCACAGTAGCATATATCATTATATCAGCAATAGACTCTCACCGTATCAGCACGGATTCACGAAAAGTCGATCCACTATGACTAACCTAGTTGTCGTCACACAATTCATTTGAATCTATCGATATGCAGGCTTAAACTGACGTTGTTTATATTTATATTTTAAAGGCATTCAACAGACTTGATCATAATTTATTACTAAAAAAACTTACATTATTTGAACTGTCCTTTTCACTTATATTGCTGTTTGTTTCATATCTGTGTCACAGAAAGCAATATGTGGTATTTAATGGTTTGAAGTCTGTTGAGTACTTTGCAACTTCGGGGGTTCCCCAAGGATCTGTTCTTGGTCCCCTGCAATTCAACATGTTTATTAATGATATCGTCATAGATTTAGATGTGAATTGTCTTCTCTATGCTGATGACTTAAAAATATCTGACATAGTTAGGAATGTCGAGGACTGTGAAAGAATTCAGTACAATTTGGATAAAATTTCTAGCTAGTGTCTACTAAATAAATTACCACTTAATCCTTAAAAATGCAATGTAATGTCTTAGACATTAAAGTCTAGCACTCTAATTTTCAATTATTTTCTAGAAGGTACAACTCTGGAGTCATATGGTTTTATATCGCGTAACAGCAGGGATTTTGCGGATATTAACACGACTAAAATGCTTTGTAACAGTTTTGTTAGATCAAAACTTGAATATACTGCAATTATAATATGGTATAATGTTCACATCGATAATCTCGAGCGTGTTCACCGTAGAGTGTTGTGTTTTAATTCGGATGGCGTGTACCCGCCTATGGGCGTACCTCCAAATGAACTGCTTGAAAAACATTCAATGGTGAGTCTTATTCAAAGGCGTAAGTATCAGTCACAAGTACTTATGTTTAAAATCATTCATAATTAAATCGACTGTCCAGATATTGTAGTGAAATTAAACTTTTATATCCCTAGAATAACTTCTCGTGATAATATAACTTTTTATCTCTCCATAGCGCGTACTAAATGTTCTTCAGTATTCACCTATACAGGCTGTCGGCTATCGGTCGTACAAAAAAAATTATTTGTACGAAAATTGTGCCGATTTATATAACCTACAAAATGGTTTAAAGACATTTGAAATCTATGGCCTACTTTAAGAGTTATGGCGGAAAATATCGAAAATGCGGAAAACGTCTAGGCCAAATATCTCCGTTATTTGAAGAGGTACGAGAAAAATTCTAAGGCGAAAATTTTTCGTAAAACAGACTGTTTTAATGAGGTTTTATCTAATTTCTTCAACGATATATCACATGCCATATTTATTCATTCGTACTACGTTAGTAATTATAAAAACATTTTTTTTAAATCAATAAATTTTTTTTAACAAGCATTATACTTGCCGTGGAGAAATATGATAAAATAAAACGATAAAATAATTCAATAAGTTGTTCAAGTCTTTGCTATTATTATAGCAAATATTATGTTTTATTAAACACTAACACAATTAAGAAGAATAAAGTAAATTCAGGTAACAAAAACAAAATAATAATCAAGAAAGCAACATGGCGCAATTATGCAAAAAGTGTTCGAAGTTATGCCAATGTATAGAGGTTGTCCATAAAAGCGTCACTCCTTGCTCAGAAAGTTAAAATGTCTTTACCAATTAATTTAAGTATAATATCCATTTGTTTGTATTTCATGATTTCACTATTATTTCAATTATTTTAAAATAGTTGGCTATGAACAAACTTGACAGTTTGATTTTTTGGCAGATCATGTCAGTTAATACTTAAACTCTCACTCAATCACACTCGTTTAAGAATTTAGAATTTTCAAAAATGATTTTCACTCACATTGATCATTATAATATGTTCGTTACATATTGCCAATGCAATTTTAATTCTGGATTAGCTCAAGTAGGATATAGAAACAGATTTCCACAAGCAAAAACTGAAACTGAAAAATAATGGTTGATTTTTAAAGAAGAAGATAAGGTTGAACAGTGTTACTGATAACGTAAATAATTTAAACCGAGTTATTAATTATGTAAGAAATAAAAATACAGAAAATTTGGAAACCAGTAAGAGAAATTTAAATTGCTTGTCATATAAATAAAACAAGTGCTAGAGAAATTTTAAAGAAAAATGGTTACCGGTGTTATAAAGCCAAAAAAGTTCACAATTTACAAGCGGGGGACAAACCAAGGAGGACAACTTGTTGTAGGTGGCTGTTGGAAAAGAAGCGTGCCGATCCATTAATATGTAGTAAAATACTTTGATCTGATGAGGCAAATTTTTCCAATAATGGATTTTTTAATCGCAATATTCATTACAAATGGACTTCTGAAAATACACACTGGCATAGACCGACTGGGTTTCAAAATCGTTTTTCAGTAAATGTGTGGAAAGGTATTTTAGGCATCAATTTAATAGGTCCTTATTTTTATGATGGTCACCTCAGTGGTCAAAGATACCTAAACTTTTTGAGAAATGAATTTAATGAATTCTTAGATGACCTACCTTTAGGGAATCAACACAACTTTCAATATTTTCAACAAAATGGAGCTCCTTCCCACAATTCCCAGTTTTGCCTAGATTATTTAGACGTAATTTTGCCTCAACATTGGATAAGTACCAATGGATTTATTCGATGGTCCCCTCGTTCTCCAGATATAACCCTAATGGATTTTTTCTATGGGGTATATTAAAGATAAGGTTTTTCGACAACACTGCAAAATGTAGAGGACCTAAAAGCTCGAATTCAACAGGCATGTATTACAGTTACCCCCAAAATGCTGAGTAATATTTTAAATGCTGCAGTGCCTCGCCGCGCTCGATTGTGCATAAGAAATCGCGGTGGACACTTTGAACACTTGATATGATATCTTAAAAATTATTTTGAGGATTAGATACATATTAATGTTCTGTGTGCTATATTCTTTTTATTATTAATTTGTTTTTGTTACCTGAATTTACTTTATTCTTCTTAATTCTGTTAATGTTTTATTATAGCAAAAATTTGAACAACTTATTGATATATTATCGTTTTATTTAATCATACTTCTTCAGGGCAAGTAAAATACTCGTTAAAAAAAATTATTGGTTTTACAACGATGTTTTTATAATTACTAACGTAGTACCAATGAATAAATATGGCATGTGATATATCGTTAAAAAAGGAGGAAAGTAGTCTATTTAATGGAGTCATTTCCCGCCCGTTTCAAAATAATTGTTTTAACAGCCTGAAGAGTAAATCTCAAAATACAGCGGTTTGGAAAAAAATTAGATAAAACCTCGTTGAAACACCCTGTTTTGCAAAAAAATTTCGCCTTAAAATGTTCTCGTATCTCTTTAAATAACGGAGATATTTGGCCTAGACGTATTCCGCATTTTCGATATTTTCCGCCATAACTCTTAAAATAGGCCATAGATTTAAAATGTCTTTAAACCATTTTGTAGGTTATATAAATCTTCACAATTTTCGCAAAAATAATTCTTTTTGTACGACAGATATTAAGTGAGATATTCTCGAGGGCCCTGATAAAATGGACAGCCTGTATAATATACAATGAGTAATAATTTTAACCTGGCGGGAAGTCGGTTAGATATATTTTCTTGTAGCTTTAATAATATAAAGGAGTTATACTTGAAATAATTGTATTGTTTTCACTCTTTATATTCTTCATAATTTCCTTATCATACTACAGTTGTTGTTTGATTATTTTTTTTATCATACCTTCGTATTCTGTAATTGATATTATCTGTAGAAAAGTGTAATTGAAATAAGTAAATAAATAAATTTAAAAAAAAGTTTCGAATACAAATTTTAAGGCTATGACTGAACCCCGTTAATAAGTTAATGGAAGCACAGTGGCGAGCAGAAATAGAGGGGTACAAGTAGCAATATTTTTTTAATGGAACGCCTCCCTGTATATTGTTGAATTTTTGAATTACTCTTTTTTCTGATTTCAAAAATATCACATATGACAATTCATATCGCCTTCTTAAATTCTGAAAAGTACTCAAGATGATATCGTTATTGAGAACGTTTAAACTATTTCTTTCATTCGGAATCGCTGATGTAATACCGGGAATGCTGTGATTATTATTTTTATTAACTATGACCTTCAAAATTCCCCATAGATATGAATCTAGTGGAGTACGATCTGCACTATTCGGTGGCCATTTAATAGTTCCATTATTCTCCATCCATACTTGAAATGCATTGTTTAAATATCCTTGAACTTCTATCGCACCATATGGAGGTACCACATCCTACATCCAAATCATGTTATCAAGTTCATTATGCGGAAAATTCTGTAAAAGAATATTTTCAACTTTATCTAGATAGGTAGCACGATTTAAAATAAATTATAGAATATTGGTCTCAGTATTTTATTGCGGAAAATGCCACACCAAAGTCTGACAGATTTTTTGCCGAATTTTCTTATTTGTTGAATCAATCTTTTCCTGTTGTTTTTTCTTTCCCAGGAGCGGCGATTTTTTCTATTGACACCACGCGCTGTGGAAAATTATGATTCATCTATCCGTAATATTTTATTGAAATAACCAGGATCTTTGTTTAATTTTCGAATCATCTGGCGGCAAAAGTCCCGCTATTTCCTTTTCTAAACTTCCGTTAAATGATGAACTGGTAATGTTTTGTACGGTCTGTAGTTGTTCCTTTTTAGCGTTCGTTGAGTTTTGGAGTAACTTTTATCCAATTGGGTGGCAGCATTGTTCAGACTGCTTTCTGAATGTTCTGAGAATAACATTTCAACAATAGTATATTAATAGTTATTAAACATAGGTTTACCTTCAAAATGTAACAAGATGTCCAACTGCTTCTTCGTTTATTCTAACAGAATGCTATTTTTTACCGGAACTAGAGGTATTATTACCTTTCGGTAAACATATTCAATCGTGCTTATTGATGGCGTTGGATACACCACTCTGTATTTTCATCATGCATCACGTTTATTTTTATTATTTTTTATATCACAAGTGAATATTTCCACTTTCTCTGCGTTACTGTATCCTATTTTGATTTGGTTAAATAAATGTCATATGATATCAGAATACTTGTTATGTACTACTTTAATAAATGTAACTTACGTTCGTATAATAAATAGCTTAAATACGGTTTTCAATGTTCATTAACTTGAAAACGGTTAAAGATGGGACTGTCATATGTCATATTTTTGAAATCAGAAAAAAAGTTATTCAAAAATTCAACAATACACAGAGCATTTCATTTAAAAATATATTATTACTTGTTGTGCCTCTCAATTTCTGCGGCCAAGGTGCTTCCATTAACTTATTAACGAGGTTCAGTATAGCCCTACAACTTTTATTCGGAACTTTTTTTCTATTTTCAATAACAACGATTATAAAGGGTGGCCTAAATATAATGAATAACTCTTGTACATATTGACTTGTCCTGTATTTCTTGTGTACTGTTTACCTTTTGTAAAGACTATAATTTTAATGGGGAAATAAACTATTATTATTATGGTATATTCCCATAATATTGATTAATTACAATATTTCATTAGCTGTAATTGATAGCTTAAGAAGTTTAGCAAAAAGGAATCGCAGTCTTTATATGTTAAAGTTGTAATAAAAGACCTCATTATACACATTTAATAATTACTTAATATCACGAAATGTAATTTTGCTTCATATACTAATTGAACTAATTTAATGCAATTGTGCTGCATATACGTTAATAACTGCAGAACATGTTCAGCAGGGATGCGCTAGTAACTGATATTCCCTTACCTACCTATGAGTGATGGAAAGCGAGATTAATAACATAAAAGTGATGATCCTCAAGCCGATGTCTTTTCAAAAAGAGTTACTTTGCCTCGTTAATAAGTAAGTTATTTATATATTTATTGTGGTATAAAATATTCAACGAGTATGTGCCCTAATTATTACTGTAGTCGTAAAAGTTTTGAAATAAAGTAGCCAATGTTGTAAAAGGTAATATAAAATATCAAAGGTGAAACATGTATAAAATAGTAATGAGGATAATGATCAAGCATAAAGAATACCGGTAATTCTTAACTGTTTTTTTTGTGATTCGTTATATTTATATATTATTACTTACTATATTTCATCACCTCTACAGGGTGTTCGTTTTAGTCCTACTCCCTAGACGTATCTCGAGATCGTTTTGGAATTTTTGGCGAATGGGTTTCTAGAAGAGAGTTAAAACTTTCGAATTTTTACCGGAAGTTGATAACGACTTTATTATTTTAAATTAAAATTGAATTTAAAAACGTATTTTGAAAATCTCATGAATTTAAAATGTAAAAAACTATTTTTTTTAAATAACATCCCATATTTTTTACACCGTTACAAATTGCTCATTTTTTAGTAAAGAAGGTATAATGCACTATGCGGCTAAAATTATATAATAATAGGCTTCTGAAAATGCCACAGGCCAGCTCACAGTCGCATGTCACTCTTTTTAGCGTTATTCGACCCCCTATAAAGTATCGTATAAGTATTTTCAATACTAAAATCATGACACCACCGTATTCAATACCATCTTAAATGGGTAAGTATGTAATGGATGACCACGAATTAATATTTCATCTCATTTTCTCCCATTTATGTACTATGTACTAAATTATTACTCGAAATTCATTGGAGAATCCATATCGATCTTAACAGCTAACGGCTTCTGTTCTCAAATGAATCGTAAATCAATCAGACGTTGATACTAAGCAGCGGCGTTAAGCGAGAAATTTAGATCCAAACCAATCAAGTGGAATTGCTTCTAGTGAGTTTTATGGGTTGAAATCAAATCAATAAAGATTAAAGCTTGATATTGATGTGACAAAATTTAGTCTAGACTTTTATGTTTTATAAAACAGATTTTTAAGTGAATAAAATTATTCCAGTGCCTGCATAAATGAATTGTATTACTGGCAACCACTTATACAGGGTGTCTCACCGGGAACTGAATCGATCGATATAGAGAAAAGTACGCATCAGAAAATTCTGAAAATTTAGATAATTACTAATGTCGGTGTGGCCAATCCAACTAAAATAATTACAAGCAGCTGATACTTCCGCTTATACCTGAAGTCGATACCAACTTGCTTATTTCAAATGGAATACTCTATATAGTTTAGGATTTTCGAAAAGAGCATAAAATTCTGAGTCGAAAATATGTAGCATATCCTATACCTAAACCTAGCCGTTTCAGGGATATTTGACATTTTATAGAAAATTTGACAGGTGCCAAGGTTTGCATGAACCGTTACAAATTTCTTCGTGTAAAAGATTCTCATTTACTTCTTGTCACGTAAAAAGAACACAAGAAGAATTACGTTCTACAACTGAAATAAATTCAATTATATCACACCAAGTGTTGTTTAGGTCAAATAGAACACCCTGTATTTTTTTACGTCAAGTTGTGTAAAGCTGAATTTCCTTTTTTCTGATATTAGCATTGTGGGGGTTTAAGTTACAACTTTTTGAAATATTTGCAATTTTATTAGAAATCCATGAATTGTTGTAATCATTTCATCAAAATAGCCATGATTAGAAACAATCAGTCATTATCTTATGTCAAAAAATGCCAGCACGTTTAAATTACACTCACGAAGATTTTTTAAATTTGTTTATTATTTATGGAGAATGTGATAAAGTAATATCAAGAACTTGCAGCACATTTGCTACATCCAGAAAAACGGAAACCGTCACCAAACACTGTAAAACGCATACTGGAAAATTTTAAAAATTATGGCTCTATCAAGGCAAAAATGCAAATAAGAAAGCCTATTGTTGATGACGAAAACATTGAAATAGTCATTCTGGGATTTTTCATGCATTTCCAAGGATGTCATTAAGACAAGCTGCTCTGGAATTGGGATTATGCAAGGATTCACAGAATCTAATTAAAACATAAGTTTCACCCGTTTTCATTCCATACGGTTCAAGGATTAAAAGAAACAGATTTCCTATGAAGACAGAATTTTTGTGAGTTTATTCTAATAAGGTCTGAGGGTCACGATTCTTATTTGGGAAATATTATATGGACAGATGAAGCAAAATTTACTAAAAATTGACTTTTTAATAGACACAATTCGCATTATTGGAGTGACTCAAATTCTCATATGTTCATATTCAGAGAGCGAAACTTTCAGGAAAGTTTTTTTTTTTTAATACATTTATTTAACGTCGGCCTATTTCCGCTACTGAGGCCTAACACCGACGCCTGTAGACGAGCTACCCCCAACCAGGAATTTTGCCGAACCTCTTCCCTTAAGAAGAGTAGGGATCTTTTACTTGCCTAACATTTAATAGACAAGGGACCGACGGCTTTACATCCCCTCCGAAGGATGGTATATCTCCTATACAACCCTCGCCTAAGGTTGTATAGCTTCCGCGCATACACTGATATACAAGCCGCTGGAAGATGTGTGAGGCGAGGACGCGGTTTCCTTTGGAATGGTCACCCATCCAAGTACTAACTGCGCCTGTCGTTGCTTTACATCGCATACCGAAGTATGTACATAGTAAAGACGCAACTACGCTCGCCCCTTCAGGAAAGTTGGCAGTTCAATGTTTAGTGTGTCATAAGAAACGATATAGTGGTGGCATTACAATTTTATCAGGAAAATTTTAACGGTAAATTAAATTTACTCATCTGCTAATATGTATAGGTAAATTTGTTTTTTTTTTTAGGTGAAAGATATCTGAATATCTTACAAAATTTGGTTAATAACTATTTAGAAAATTTATCTCTTGTCTAACATAGAAACATTTTTTATCAGCACGACGGTGCTCCCCCACATAACGCATATGTAATTAATAATTATTTACAAAAAACTTTTTATGATCAATGGATTGCCAATAATGGACCTTTCTTATGGCCTCCTCGCTCTCCCGATTTATCAGTTCTGGATTATTTCATTTGGGGAATTATTAAAAATAAAGTTTATGAGAGCCCATTAACAACCATTGAAGATTGTATGCAAAGAGTGAGAAATGCATTTCAAAACATATCACAGGGATTCAATTAGAAGAACTACCCATGAGGAACTAATCCGAAGGTGCGAAAAATGTGCCGAGGTTCGAGGGCGGAATTTTGAGCAATTATTAAATTAAAATGAAATCATATTTTAAATTGATCTTATCTCTGCTATTTTAGTTCATGCCATATCTTCAATTCGATTAATACGCATGTTACAGTGTTACTGTTATTTTGCGTTTTTGTGGATATCGAGTAGCAAATGTGCTGAAAGTTCTTGATATTACTTTATCACATTCTCCATAAATAATAAACAAATTTAAAAAGTTTTCGTTGGTATAATTTAAACGTGCTGGCATTTTTTGTCATAAGATAATGACTGATTATTTCTAATCATGGCTATTTTGATGAAATGATTACAACAATTCATAAATTTCTAATAAAATCGCAAATATTTCAAAAAGTTGTAACTTTAACTCCCATAATTCTAATATCAGAAAAAAGGGAATTAAATTGTACACAACTTGACGTAAAAAATACAGGGTGTTCCATTTGACCTAAACAAGTTTTCGCGGTTTGAAGTTGACAAAATGTAACACGAAAAACGGAACACTTGGTATGATATTATTGAATTTATTTCAGTTGTAGAACATAGTTCTCCTTGTGTTCTTTTTACGTAACAAGAAGCAAATAAGGATCTTTTACACGATGAAAGCTATAACGGTTCTTGCAAACCATTGCTCCTGTCAAAGTTTCTATAAAATCTGAAATATCTTTGAAACGGCTAGGTTTAGGTATAGGATATGCTACGTATTTTCGACTCAGAATTTTATGCTTTTTTCGATAACCCTAAAATATATAGGGTGTTCCATTTGAAATGAGCAAGTTGGTATCGACTTCCGGTATAAGCGGAAGTGCCTGCTGCTTGTAATTATTTTAGTTGGATTGGCCACACCGACATTAGTAATTATCTAAATTTTCAAAATTTTCTGATGCGCACTTTTCTCTATATCGATCGATTCATTTCCCGGTGAGACACCCTGTATATGCAGATGAAACATAAAACTCAATTTTATCTAAGGCTACTAAATTATTAAAACATGAATAGTATAGAGAAAATTAGCACTATGATATAAAATAAAATAGTTTTTTATTGTATGACTGGTGGTCGAGAGGTGAGCGCACTTGCCTCTCGCCCAAAATTTCCGGGTTCGATCCCCGGTCGTGGCAGTGGAAAATACTGTGAGAGGGATTTTTCCACAATATACGGATATTGGGTTTGTGACCCTTGTCTGTAAATGTGTAGCCACCTCCCACGCAAGATTCTTCTAGAGTCTTAAAGGGGGTCGTAATTACATGTGATGTTATTTATTTATTATTAATTTCGCAAACAGCAAAAAAATCTAAGACCGAGCAAAGGTGACTTTCTAAATTTTATATCGTTATCGTCATCGTTATGATTATCGTCATTGTCATTATGATTATCATTTTCATGTCATGTGTTCAGTTCGAATAGAAATTATTTATACTATTGTTTCTGTTGCATACCGAGTAAACTAGACTACAGGACGATCCATTTTTTCCGCAACCGTAAATCGATCCACAACCAGTTTTACAGATGCAAAAAAGTGGTTCCTAATGAATTTTTCAAAGCTGGTGCACGATTCTGAGTTACTTGCATTAAAGAAACACAATCACGCTTTCAGTCTCGATCTGTTGATGGTAAACTAATTCCCATCTATAATAGTTGCAATCGTACACGTAATTTCTGTTGCAAAGGTCTTGACTTTCTTTCAAAGGTTCAATTTTTATTAAATGAATGTGTATGCGCCGAAAATCCCTAACTTTAACGGATTTATAAAATCCTTGGCAGTCATAATTGGGAATAAAAAAATAAATATAATTACATTTTTGGCTATCTATCATACTTTCGAAATTATTGTTAATCCTACAGAAATAAAAAAAATAATTATTTATTGCTTCGTAAGCTTTAGTTTTATATTATTTTATTTTATCGTCCAATGTAAGTAATATTGTTTTGTGCAGTTCTTTATGTCAGAGAGCAGTTTATATAACAGATAACTTCCTGCACATATTGGGGATTTTTTTATATAAATAAATAAATAAATAAATAATGCATTTATTTCCAATAGGTAAATACTCAATTACAGGAAACATAGAATTGTTACAGAGAATATGAGAATACAAATTACAAAAATATGAGAAAATATTCAAATACAGAGTAAGCCAAAAAATATGGAATAGTAAGTATGCGTAAAAAAAAATATGAGGAAAACATTAAAATATACAAGTGATCAGAACATTGTGAAATAATAAAAATAGAATTTCCAAACAATATGACGAACTGGACCCTAATATTGTACATTCTATGCATTGGAGATAACAAAAATCTAAATAGGTGGCTCTTATAATGCAGTAGTAAGCCGTACATGAGGCAGTAAGGGTATATAAATAAATAAATAAGGTAAAAAACATAGGATCAGGGTAGGTGTACATATATTATGAGTTGCTTCTTAGATATAAGTCAATTATACTATTTAAATTGTTGTGATTAATATCACAAAGACCGGAGATTGAATTGAATACCTTACACATTTTAAACATTGGTGATTTACACATAAGGTTGGTACGACTAAAGGGGGTATAAAAATAATCACTATCACGAGAATGCAATCGAGGGACCAAAAAGCAAAGCTTATTAACAAGGGATGAACAATCGATTTTGTTGTTAACTAGATTGTACAAAAATGAAAGAGTAGCGCAGTTCCTTCTTTCACTAAGTGAAATCATATTAAACATATCTAACAGGAGGTTATTATCAGTGCCTCGCTGTGGATAAAAACCATTAGTTTTAAAAAACATGAACTTTACAAATTTTCTCTGGACAGATTCAGTTAATAAAATCAAATTTTGGTATATGGGAGACCATACGCATATTCCAGCTTGGATCTAATGTATGTGAAATATAATATTTTCAAACTTTCAACGCTAGAAAAACAGCTCCAGTTTCTGACAAAGAACCCGAGCAACTTAGAAGCTGACTTTGTCATTTGATTAATATGGCTTGAAAAACTAAGTTTGCAGTCGAAAATCACACCGAGATCTTTGAATTCCAAACAACGCTCGAGTGGAAAATTGTTTATGTTGTAGTCAAATTGTATAGAATTGTGCCTACGAGTAAAAGTAACGATTTTGCATTTGGAGACGTTTAATTTAAGAAAGAAGTTGTTGAAACACTACGTAGAAACTTTGTCTATTTCTGTTTGTAAGTAAATACAGTCACTGAGACTATTTATATTTGTAAAAATTTTGAGATCATCTGCAAAAAGTAGATGCTCGCAACTAATTACTGATGTTATGTCATTTATGAAAATCAAAAACAGCAGGGGCCCCAAGTTGGAACCCTGAGGGACGCCTGACGTTGCTGTATCATTAAGAGATCTATGAAAATGTATCCGAAAATCCAAAAGCTCTTAACTTGGACAATAACAAATAATGATCGAAGGCTTTTTGGATGTCCGTGTATATGACATCCACTTGCCCCCCTGAATCCAGGCTGTCACATATGAATTGGGAAAAGGAAGCTAGATTTGTTACTGTGGATCTTTGTGCCATGAATCCATGTTGCATGGGTGATATGGACGATTTTATTGTGCTGTAAATATGGTTATACAAAATTATTTCCAGTGCTTTCGCAAAATTGCATAAAACGGCAATGGGTCTGTAATTGATTATGGACGATGGATTGCCAGATTTTAAGATAGGACATATTTTGGTAATTTTCGAGATATCTGGAAATTTGGACGCTGTAAGTATCATGTTAAAAATAATACGCAGCGGAGTAACAAACACCGCAGCACAATCTCTAACTACGAAGCTGGGAACACCGTCAATACCGGCTGTCATTTTGTTTTTCAGTTTTTTGATTGCTCCAAAGATTTCATTTTCTGTAATACGGTTAATATTTATCAATTCGGATGGGTAAGATATGTTGTCGTTTGTGTGACTTGGATCCGAAGGAGAATATACACTTGAGACAAAGTTTGCAAAACCATTAACTATCATTTGCGGTGTATCCAGTGTTTCATTGTTATAAGTAACCGCTCCCGGGATTCTAGTTTTACCTCTTTTGTACTGAGCAAAGGACCAAAATTTAGAGGGATCGTGTGAGATTACATTTTCGACGACTGAAACATAATCTTTATAAGCAGATTCAATTTGTTGTTTTATGGCGGCCCTGAGTCGCCTAAACTGATTCCGGTAATAATCTGTTTTGTATTTTTTGAAATTTTTGTGAGCCAGTTCTTTGCAGCGAATGTTATTTTTAATTTCAGCATTATATCAAGGTAGGAAAGTACGGCTTGACTTATTAAATTTCGATACACATTCTTCAAAGATACTGTTTAAACGCGCGTAAAACGCATCACATGCCTCATCCTCACTATAATGCTCTAAGTAAGACCAATCAGCTTGTAAGAGTTTCTCGTATAGTTGAAAGAAATTTGCTCGCTTAAAATTGTAAGTTACGTTATTGTTACTGTTACTGGCAGATAAATTTTTGGACATTTTTGTGTTTATACTGAAATCTATTACCAAAGAGGGGTAGTGTACGTCCTCATTAACTAAAAACACGAAATCTCTACTAATATTACAACTAAAATTAGCAAGTACCAGGTCCAGCAATCTACCATTATTGTTTAATATTATATTGTATTGTCTCATATCTAGAAAACTCATAAAGTTGTCAACTACTCTAACCTTGACATCATTTTGATCAGATTTAAACTTATTAACATTAAAATCGCCACAAATCAGTAATTTATGATTTTTTTCAAGTATTGACAGACCTTCAAAAGCATCTACAAATGCTTCGTATTCAAACACGGTTGTTGCTGGTGGTATATAAATTGAAAAAAATAGTAAAACAGCATTATTAGTCATTACCTTACATCCAATAACGTCTATACTGGGAACAATATTGGTGATTAAGTCTAAATTTAATTTTATAACATTGAAACTATTTTTAACTCCAATTAACGCTCCAGTCCAGTGGCTTGAAGATTACGATCGCTTCTAAACACTAGATAGGAAGTTGGAAATATCTCCTCATTGCTAACATCACTGGAGAGTCCGGATTCGGTAATACATATAATATTTACTAACAGGATCGGCAGAATGATGTATCCATTTTAAGTTGAGTTGTTTTTATAAATGGCTAAATTTTTGTTCAATAATTAAACACAAGGTTCTTGAGGAAACACGAAAATTTCATTTTTTGAATATTACACCTCCTTCTCGCTGCTGACTGTCTTGAAGCGTTAGCGCGAAGGTTTATCATCACCGGCTCCAACATTTCAGTTGGGATTGCGTTAATCTCTGTCCGAATAGTATTTCAGTTATTCCGAAGTTTATGGTTTACGAATTAGAAAACTCTTTTGACTTTAAGTAGCCCCATAAAAAGAAGTCACAAGTTGCGAGATCCGGTGACCGTGCCGGCCAAATTTCGAAATGACATGACCAGGAAATATTCTTCGCAATATTGTCCGTCCTACCTAAACCGCATTCTTTGATTATTCACACCAAATTATGAAGTTGTTGTTCAAAGTTACGCAATATCTGTTGATAATGTTGTGACGTAACAGTAACCGTCAAGTCATTTTGTCAAAGTGGATACTGCACACCACATAGTAACCTTTTTGCTATGGAACGGTACTTCGTGCAATTGCAGAGAATTTTCCGTCGCTCAGTAGCTAAAGTTCTGTTTGTTAACATATCCGGAAAGATGAAAATGAGCTTCTGACATCAGGAAGCAATCCATGAGAAAGTTAAAACCTAAATTTACAAAAGGACCTGAAGCTTTTATTGTTAATGATTGTGCACATATTTTTGAGAGCCCTTCGTATAATTTTTAATATAACTTGAAGTCTCGTATATTTCCTGGCATGTGGAAAAAATCTCGTATCTGCCCGGTTTACAAGAAGGGCGAAAAAATAATGTAGGAAACTATTGGCAAATTATTCTAATTTGTAATTTCATCAAAGTTTTTGAAATAGCTCTACATAATGAGCTCTATCCTCATATAGAGAGACAGGTTAGCGTGCATCTACATGGCTTCATTAAAAATAGAGCCACGATCTCAAATTTATTTTGTGTTACGCAGTATATCGTTCAATGTATGGATCTAAATGGCCAAGTAGAAGTCGTTTACACGGACTTCCCCAAAACCTTCGATAGTAATAATCATAATATATTATTACATAAGCTAGATCTTACTGGGCTTTTTATACTACAATAAAATTTATTTAAATCTTGTCTTAGCCAAAGAACACAATATGTTGAATGTGGGGGTGTAAAATCATTCGAAATAACAGTTACATCAGGGGTTCCCCAGGGCTCTGTTCTGGGGCCTCTCCTTTCATACTATTTATTAATGATATTATAGATAATTTAGTTGTATGCTATTTACTTTATGCGGATCGCATGAAGTTGTTTTGTAATATTAGCAGTCTGCCAAAAATTGCAAAACGATTTGCATACGGTGAATGATTGGTGCTCATTGAATAATCTTCTACTAAATATTGAAAACTGCAATGTGAAGTCTTACTATAGAAAACAAAGTCGACTACTAAAAGATTATCGATTAAATGGCACCGCCCTAAGCATATGAGAAATCTTGGGGTCACCTATGAGAGTGAATTAATTTTTAATATACATCTCAATAACATAGTGCAATCTTCTTTTAAAAATATGGGCTTTATAATAAGGAATTCAATCAGCTTTACTGACGTGAACACATTAACACTGCTTTTTAATGGAATGCTTCACTAATATGGAACTCAAACTATTTGACCTATATCAACGCCTTAGATACAGTACAAAGACGATTTCTTAAGTATTTATCCTCTAAGGAAGATAGGTTATATCCACCAATTGGAATACCACAAAGTCTTCTACTTGATAAATTCTCATTACCTAGCCTGAACGATCACAGAATTAGACAGTAATTAATATTTCTATATAAAATACTAAATAATAAAATAGACTCATCAGGTATTATAATAAATATGCTTTCATGTACTGTCGTAAGCAGAAAAAAATAGGACAACTTTTTTTCTAATATAAATCTGTCTCTATTTGAATATATAATGAGTAGCCGAAATAAAACAGATATCACTTTTAATTTATTTTTTATTTTAATGGTGTAGTTATTGCTATAGTAAATAATTGATTGTTAATAAGACAAATTGCACTGCGTTATAACATTAACAAAAATTTGGTATGTAACATTTTAAGAAAGTGGAGAATAAACGGTACGATTAGTAGAAGTCCTGGATCAAAGGAGAAAGGATATCTCACTTAACAAGAAACTAACTATTAATATTTCGTTATTGCACCATTTCTATTTATAACTTCTATAAGTCTGTTTGGCATAGAACTAAATAACCTTATACAATAATCATTAATAATAATATTTTCCCATGCATTATTTATTATTTCCAGTAATTCTTCGGCATTCCGTGGTCTCACATTTCGTTTTTGGATACTTCTTACGAGCAGTCCCCATACTTCTTCCACAGGGTTAAGATCTGGACTATGACTGGGCCAGTTAAGAACATTTATGTTGTTATCTCGAAACCAGTTAGTTACGGTATGAGCAATATGAACGGAACAATTGTCTTGTTGGAATATGAACTCATTATTAGGAAATAATTGTGACACAGAAGGAGCATAATATTGTCTAAAATCCTAATATCGTTTCACTATTAAATCGTTCCTCAATATGCCACAAAACACCAGGACCACGTGCCGATATCCAAGCCCACATATTGACGGAAAATCTACCACTTTTATCATTGTTAGATATATATTTCTCATCGAATCGAGTATTCGGAGGGCGGTAAACACGAATACGACCGCTGTGTGTTGGCTAGAAAGTTTTTTCGTCTCTAAAGATTGCATTGTTCCAAAAATTTACATCATGAGCTAAAACTTCAAGCGCAAATCCTACTGGAGCTTCTTTATGTTCAGCTTTAAGTATTTCTGTGCTGCTGCATGCCAGCGTAGCTCCGATTCTCTTACTCGCCGGCGACCAGTACTAGTCGATCCAGGAAAATTCGTTTCTTTAGCAGCCTGAATAACTGAGTAAAATGGATTTTCTACTAAAGCATTTACCAATTGCAAATATTGTTATTGAGTTTATATCCTTCGTCACCCTGATCCAGGATTTCTACTAATCGTACCGTTTATTCTCCACTTTCAAAATGTTACACACCGAATTTTTGTCAATATTATAACGCAGTGCAATTTGTCTCATTGACCATCCATCTTCTGCTTTAGCAATTACTCCAGATTTAACTGAATCGCTTATATGAGGCATATTAGTTTTTTGCACACTTGCAATAAATTATGACACCTAACTGACAATGTCACAAAAATTAAAGTTAGATGTACACAACTAGATTTTAGCAAAACTATAAAATATAAGTTATAAGACTTGTCCTATTTTTTTTTGCTCATGACCGTACCAAGAACCGATGCCCGTAATAACATTACCCTTGCCAGACAGTGGATTAATTTGTTCATTCACCGCTTCACTTTATGTGTGATAATTAAAACAACCTGCAAGACAGAGTTGACATATTTAATTACAGTATAAATAAACTTAAGACACTGAACACTGTGCAATAGTTCTTCCTTTTTTTTTTATATAGTCTCTGTTTTTTTTTCTCTTCCCACACCTGTCAAAATTATATTATGTTTTATATATTGTTATATATTATATTATACTATTTGACTTTTTAATTTGTGATGTGATATTTCTTTATAATCCTGTTTTTCACCATCCAGTAATAGGCCTTGGCTGTTGGATGGTGTTTGTAAATAAATAAATATAGTGTCAACATATTAAGCTACCCTTCAATGTTTACGAAGTCGACGCACCACTATAAATGCGCACCAAGTACAAAAATTAAACTCAACATTTCGATTGCTCAGTTTACAGTGGAGCGAATTGTAAGAACCTACATAAGAGTTTTAAATTTCTAGGTACCTTATCGCTTAAAATCATCATAGAAACAAACTTTCGAATTTAAATGTATTGATTATTATATGTGTAGTGTTCCAGTTTTCAACCTACATTTAATACCAAGCCTCCTTAACTTCATCCTATTACTACAAGATGTCGCTCGATGTAATGTTCTAACTGTAATCTGTTGAACGACGATGTGAACACGCAATTGAAATAATTCCTTATGCATCTAAATTGAATATAAATAAATGGACCATATGGTGGTTTGATACTTACGGTGCTATTTTATTGTGCAATAGAGCACTTTCCACGTTATTTCTTTTAGTATCTTTTGTATACAGGGTGTTGCATCATGAGAGGGACATAGCTTAATAGGAGGTAGAGAACATCAGTGGTAACCGGAACCTCCCATAGAAATGTCTCATTGGGCCTTCATTACGAAGTTACAGGGTGTTAAATAATTTTTGGCCAAACCTGTTTTTTGTCATAACTTTGACAGGGAATGAAATAACGGATTCATATTTGGTACGGCTAATGTACTAACGAGCCCCAAGAGGTACATGTATAAAAAAAATATATCCAGGTCCGGACTCACTATAATTTATGTTTCTTCTTTGCATCAATAAAACATCACTCTGTATATATTTTTTTGAAATTTCGATACGATACTCGAAAAGAGCAAGAAAAAACAAACAAAATGGCCTATTTCATTTTTTTGTTACACCTTCGTGGTTATTCAAATACGTTGTTAAATGTGCAAGAAAATGGATTACAGAACCCTATTAAATGAGAGGCACGTGAAATAAATAGTTTTATAACTAAAATTTGCAAAAATTCTATTGAGCCTAGGTGGTCTGGGTGAATCCTAATTCCGGCACGTTTTAAAGGCCCATTTTGGTAAAAAACTGTGGTCCTAATAAGTAATCGGGTATGAAATAACAAAATTTTTAATCAATCACAGTAGGCTTGTTCAAAGTGACAGATAATAAAAAGAAATCTCCTAAACAGTTGAATAATTGTTTGTTAGTAATTTAATGTGTCAATAATCCGCATTTAGTTAGTGAAAACTTGTGAAAATATTTTAACTATGCCAGTAAAATTTACAAACGTGGAATATGCTGACATAATATTCATCTATGGTTTCTGTAATGGAAATGGTAGGTCGGCGGAAAGAGAATATCGGCTGCGTTTTCCTGGTCGTCGATGCCCTAATCATAAAACCTTTAGTACGGTGTTCCAGTATGCAGGACAACACGGAAAGTTTCCTAATTCTGCAGTTGTGGAGCGTGTTTTACAATAAGGTGTGCAGGAACAAAACAATATTATAAACGTAGTTCAAGAAAACCCAAATATGAGCACTAGACGAATCAGCTTGGCAACTGGTATTCCTCATTGGCGAGTATGGAGAACCCTAAAAAGAGAACGTTACCATCCATATCATATCCAGCAGGTACAGCGTCTTCAACAAGGCGACGATATCCCCACCTGGCATTTTGTCATTGGTTGTCTAACCATCGCCCAGTCATTTACAGAACCTTATTTACGGATGAGGCTCAATTTACAAGGGATGGAGTAAACAATTCACGAAATAATCATAAATGGGCACAGGAAAACCCACATGCGGTACGCCAACGCCGTTCGCAACACAGGTTTTCTGTAAATGTTTGGGTCGGACTTGTGAATAGACATTTGATAGGGCCACATTTTTTTGAAGAAAGATTGAATGGTGAAATTTACTTTGATTTTCTTCAAAACATTTTACGAATATGTTAGAAAATATTGGTATAAGAGGCATGTTGTTTCAGCATGATGGGGCCCCACCACATTTTAACCTTCAAGTAAGAGAACACTTAAACAATGTGTATCCTAATAGATGGATTGGACGCGGGGGTCCACATGAATGGCCACCAAGATCTCCTGATTGTAACCCTTGTGATTACTTTTTATGGGGCCACTTAAAAAACGAGGTTTATAGCATTGAAATTGAAAGTAGACAACATTTAATCCAGCGCATCGTTACAACCTGCAACGAAATACGGAATAATCCAGAAATGATACGTCGAGCAATTGGTGACCTTTCTTAACGCGCAAGAAAATACACAGAATGTGGGGGAGGACATTTTGAAAATTTACTTTAGTGTCAATTACGTTTTATTTTTAAACACATTTAGTTATTGTTTTGTTATTTATTGTTAATTGAATGGAAAATATTTTATTTATTTAGATTTTAGTTTGTTCTCTTTTCCAATTTTTATTAAGTATAAAATGTTGATGATTTTCTTGATCAAAGTAACTGGTTGCTTAGACCTAAATGGTTTAAATTATCTGTCACTTTTATTCTTTGAACAAGCCTACTGTGATTGATTAAAAATTTTGTTATTTCATGCCCGATTACTTATTAGGACCACAGTTTTTTACCAAAATGGACCTTTAAAACGTGCCGGAATTAGGATTCACCCAGACCACCTAGGCTCAATAGAATTTTTGCAAATTTTAGTTATAAAACTATTTATTTCACGTGCCTCTCATTTAATAGGGTTCTGTAATCCATTTTCTTGCACATTTAACAACGTATTTAAATAACCACGAAGGTGTAACAAAAAAATGAAATAGGCCATTTTGTTTGTTTTTTCTTGCTCTTTTCGAATATCGTATCGAAATTTCAAAAAAATATATACAGGGTGATGTTTCATTGATGCAAAGAAGAAACATAAATTATAGTGAGTCCGGACCTGGATATATTTCTTTTTTATACATGTACCTCTTGGGGCTCGTTAGTACATTAGCCGTACCAAATATGAATCCGTTATTTCATTCCCTGTCAAAGTTATGACAAAAAACAGGTTTGGCCAAAAATTATAAAACGCCCTGTAACTTCGTAGTGAAGGCCCAATGAGACATTTCTATGGGAGGTTCCGGTTACCACTGATGTTCTCTACCTCCTATTAAGCTATGTCCCTCTCATGATGCAACACCCTGTATAAGTATATAAAAATATGTACAGACGCAAGTATCATCGGCTTATTGAAAATACCCGACTCAGCTGCTAGTTTAATAATTTGACACTTGATAATAATTGTAGGAACCTTAAATCATTTAAAATCAATAAGTAAGCATAATATGATATTTAACAACATATAACTTTTACAAGTACATGTAATTATAATGGCGTAAACTGTACTGTACTGTACTGTATCAAACTATGTAAAGCCACTTACAAAAAGAAAATGATAACTCTCACAAAATAAGGAAGACCAATAAATAATACAAAATATATGATTTCTAAAATATCTTTCCTTTTTTATGGACACCAATCTCATTTTTTCACAAGTATGAGTTAAAAATGCGCGGAGCATTCCCGCCGGATCTTCTTCTTTTCAAAGTTTTGTTTAAATAATTTCCATTGGCAGCGCATAAAATCCCCTGGTCTAGAACGAGAGCTGTTTACTTGTTTAGTTGGCCTTGTTGAGGTTAGAATAAACTCATGTATGTTATACACATTTTTATTAAAATTTTTGCAATAATAAATAAAGAGTTTTAAATGGTGTGTTCTTCAGTGCAATTAATCCTCAAGGGGCATAAACGTTCTTTTAATTTTTATACTACAAATCCGAATGCGATCAGCTGCTCCATTTATGTCTATTTGGGCATCTAAAGTGGAGCCAAAAAGACTACATAATAGAGTAAAAAATCAGCGGCATTCTCTCAAATGATTTAGGTGCTATTTAATACTAAAGCGGGACCTCATTCTACCATAGAAATATATTAAATTTTGTGCGTTCTTGCCTCCTACCAGAAATTAAAACCACGACTAGGACAGTCTGTGTAATAGCCATAGTCGACCAAATGGGTTGAATGTGTGAACATGCCGCATTTATACCTAATAATGTTTTGACTGCTGTGAAATAGGCGAAGCTTTTACAGAAGAAGGTCAGCTATTCGGGTAGCTCATCATCCAGTGGCGCCACACATATATTTATATATATAAAATAATAATATTCATATTTTATAAAATAAAACAAAAAATCCGTTCATAATATTTTATTTTAAGACATGGTAGCTCATGCATAACTAACACAATCTGAAGGTTTTAATTTTTCAAAATATAGAATTATGGAATTTACGAAATTCGTAAATCCGCACGCCTCTAACTCTACTATTTACTCCTTTCGGCCAGACTATGGGGATTTTAACATTTTGCTTACTGTCTCCTTCCCCTCAAGTAACTGGCTGCTTCCCCTCAAGAGAGAGGGAAGTGCATGCATACTCTTAACAGATCTTAGTCACGATGGGATCGGTCTCTCCAGACAGAGATTTATTAAATAAATTGGGTTATTTTATAATAACTTTAAAGCCTAAGAAGGTGTCATAACAATTATAACGGTGTCGCATTTACAACGTGACCATCTACGCTCAGATTCATATTTCAAATTTCTCATTAAAGTCAGAGCTGTTCCTAAGCACTGTGCTTAGTGCTCGTCTAAGCACTCTAAGCACTTTTGTGTTCGGGAGCACTGCCAAAAATTTTTTAAATTCTCTTGGTTCTCATGTACATACTATATCCCAATTAAATTTTTTACTCCCTTTAATAATAGGGTGGGGATGGCAATGGGGGTGGTAGAGGGGGTAGCTGACGGAAAAAAAATTTTTGAGACATTTACTTCTTGTATATACACTAAATCACATTTAGTGTGAGGGTGCTGATGCAAAAAAAAAAATGAGACTTTGACTTTTCGTACATGCCCTGAATTGCAATTTTATAGATTCTTGCCTGCTTGCTTTGCCTATTTACCCTTATTTACCCCATTTACCCCCGAATCCTTCAACAGAATTAGATCAAAATATAATTTAGTTTCAAATCTCGTTACAGTAAATAAGTGTACCAAATTTCAAATCAATATCATAAACGGTTCCAGAGTAAACGTGCGCACAAGAAAAGTTACAGACAGACCGACAGACAGGAATTTTTTCGCTCAAATTTAAAATCTCGATGTTTCATGACATTTTAAGCCTATTTTAACAAAATAAAATTAATTTTTTTTTCGCGTTACTATACTACCACTGGACGTGGAAGTAATTAGAATAGAATATAAAATATTGAGTTCTACCTTGCACTTTGAATGTCTACCTTAGTACTGACGTTTTAGTCAACCCCTCATTTTGATCTTCAATATTTCTACATACATCATTGGAGAAGCGCACGATAAAATAAAGAAAACTTCGGACACCTAACGATATAACAATTTTAGTTAATTATTACAGCTTTTATTTATATTATTGTTTGCATTGTTGGACCGCGAAGAAAGTGAAAATATAGGATTGACTGAAATGCCGGTAAATGACTAACAGCCAGTTTCACAATCATTGGTTACCTAATAGTCAGGGGTTAAGTATTGGTTTGTTATAAAAATCTGTTGCACAGTCAGGTTACTTTCAGGGTCTTGGTTATATTATGGTTAAGTAACCCACAAGATGAGGTACTGGTTAACTAAATGTATGACAACTATCAAGTCAATTTTTGTTTTGTAAGAAAGTGATATTGTAGGTATTTCGTTTGGTTAATTTTTTACTTTAATGAATTTTAACACCATAAACTAGAGGGAATTATAATATATGTGAATATGTGATTTTATCAATACACATCATGAGGTTCGTATTTCAAATTTCGTTAAAATTCAATGTCATGAACTCCAAGGAAATTTCCGCCTGACTATTTATAATGACATAACGTAATAATACTTAATTGAAAAGAGTATAATAAGTAAACATAGAATTCGGGAGATCTGAATTTGTTCAAAAGGCCAGCCACTGACTGCACGCGAACCTAATTTCTCTAATTTTCCACTGCTGCGTCGTCGCCACGCCGTCCGATACACAGATCTGTTGCATGTCGGATGCGAAATATGTAAGCGTAGCCCGTATATACAGGGTGTCTCACCGGGAACTGAATTGATCGATACAGAGAAAAGTACGCATCAGAAAATTTTGAAAATTTAGATAACTACTAATGTCGGTGTGGCCAA
The DNA here is from genome assembly GCA_963675555.1 of Leptura quadrifasciata. Lineage (NCBI taxonomy): Eukaryota > Metazoa > Arthropoda > Insecta > Coleoptera > Cerambycidae > Leptura > Leptura quadrifasciata. Next base: position 7,384,885 of record OY776677.1, read on the forward strand.
TCCAACTAAAATAATTACAAGCGGCTGGCACTTCCGTTTATACCGAAAGTCGATACCAACTTGCATATTTCAAATGGAATACCCTATATATTTTAGGATTTTCGAAAAGAGCATAAAATTCTGAGTTGAAAATATGTAGCATATCCTATACCTAAACTTAGCTGTTTCAGAGATATTTGACATTTTATAGAAAATTTGACAGGAGCAATGGTTTGCAAGAACCGTTATAACTTTCTTCGTGTAAAAGATCCTTATTTGCTTCTTGTCACGTAAAAAGAACACAAGAAGAACTACGTTCTACAACTGAAATAAATTCAATAATATCATACCAAGTGTTCCGTTTTTCGCGTTACATTTTGTCAACTTCAAACCGCTAAAACTTGTTTAGATCAAATCGAACACCCTATATTTTTTTACGTCAAGTTGTATAAAATTGAAGTCCCTTTTTTCTGATATTAGCATTGTGGGGGTTAAAGTTACAACTTTTTGAAATATTTGCGATTTTATTAGAAATACATGAATTGTTGTAATCATTTCATCAAAATAGCCATGATTAGAAACAATCAGTCATTATCTTAAGTCAAAAAATGCCAGCACGTTTAAATTACACTCACGAAGACTTTTTAAATTTGTTTATTATTTATGGAGAATGTGATAAAGTAATATCAAGAACTTGCAGCACATTTGCTACTCGATATCCAGAAAAACAGAAACCGTCACCAAACACAAAACGCATACTGGAAAATTTTTAAAATTATGTATCTGTCAAGGCAAAAATGAAAAGAAGAAAGCCTATTGTTGATGACAAAAACATTGAAATAGTCATTCTGGGATATTTTCATGCATTTCCAAGGATGTCATTAAGACACGCTGCCCTGGAATCGGGACTATGCAATCGCCCGATTTATCAGTTCTGGATTATTTTCATTTGGGGAACTATTAAAAATAAAGTTTATGAAAGCCCATTAACAACCATTGTAGATTGTATGCAAAGAGTAAGAAATGCATTTCAAAACATATCACAGGGTTCAATTAGAAGAGCTACCCATGGGGAACTAATCCGAAGATGCGAAAAATGTGTCGAGGTTCGAGGGCGGAATTTTGAGCAATTATTAAATTAAAATAAAATCATCATTTTAAATTGATCTTATCTCTGCTATTTTAGTTCATGCCATATCTTCAATTCGATTAATACGCATGTTACAGTGTTAGTGTTATTTTGCATTTTTGTGGATATCGAGTAGCAAATGTGCTACAAGTTCTTGATATTACTTTATCACATTCTCCATAAATCATAAACAAATTTAAAAAGTTTTCGTTGGTATAATTTAAACGTGCTGGCATTTTTTGACATAAGATAATGACTGATTGTTTCTAATCATGGCTATTTTGATGAAATGATTACAACAATTCAGGAATTTCTAATAAAATCGCAAAAAGTTGTAACTTTAACCCCCACAATGCTAATATCAGAAGAAAAGGAATTCAATTTTACCCAACTTGACGTAAAAAAATAAAGGGTGTTCCATTTGATCTAAACAAGTTTTCACGGTTTGAAGTTGACAAAATGTAACGCGAAAAACGGAACACTTGGTATGATATTATTGAATTTATTGCCATTGTAGAACGTAGTTCTCCTTGTGTTCTTTTTACTTGACAAGAAGCAAATGAGGATCTTTTACACGAAGAAAGTTATAACGGTTCTTGCAAACCGTTGCACCTGTCAAATTTTCTATAAAATGTCAAATATCTCTGAAACGGCTAGGTTTAGGTATAGGATATGCTGCATAATTTCTATTCAGAATTTTATGCTCTTTTCGAAAACCCTAAAATATATAGGATGTTCCATTTGAAATAAGCAAGTTGGTATCGACTTACGGTATAAGCGGAAGTGCCAGCTGCTTGTAATTATTTTATTTGGATTGGCTTCACCGACATTAGTAATTATCTAAATTTTCAAAATTTTCTGATGCGTACTTTTGTCTATATCGATCGATTCAGTTCCCGGTGAGACACTCTGTATATACCTGCTCGATCCTAGCAGTATTTTCAATACTAAAATGAGATAAATATTCTTCACTCCCCGTCTAATAATTTGAACAGTTTGAACTAGCTTACAATCTGTTATTCTTCTTAGTGACGGTTATATCCGTTATCTTGTCCGCTTTCGTCGTTGTAAAAATCCTACTGATGAATGAACCTCTCCCATATTAATGCATTCTTCGTAGAAACTACCACGGTTGATGTTTGAAACTAATTCTCTTGGTACGAACTATTAATCAATTATAAATTGTTTGACTTATAATCTTCAGTAATCTAAATAAGAACTACTCCTTTTGTGTGGGTATATTGAATTCCTAGCTTCGAGTATATAAATTATTTACAAAATCGATTGCAATTGCCTTGATGTAGAATAAATAATAAGTACGTGTGTATTTTATAGCTATTAAATTCCCACGAGAACCCACGTTATATGCTTGTATTGTAATTTTGGAACTTATCATATTAATTAATAATGTACGATTGGAGATAACCGAAATATCAGATTGTTATTAATGAAATCCACTAGTATAGGGAAATTGTTGTATTAGTCACAAGAATGAATGTCATGATTGCAGTTACTTTAATCCAAAGAAATAGAGATTACTAATTAATATTAAAGTAAGGAAAATAACGTTGACTCCACCATTAGTTAGTTGTAAAACCGTGGAATGAAATATTTATAATTTCTGCGTCTAACATTTCAAGTCTAACTTCTATAATGGCAATTAATAGTAACGTTTTCCAAAAGTGGTAAATACAAAACTGACTTCTGTTTTGAAATAATTTCGAATAATCTTAAATTATTTAGTCCTATTTCTCACTATTTTCTCCTTAGTTGCTACTAACCTTTTCCATTGTATTAAATTAGAAACGATAAAGTTTCTCTCTCACTTTGTAGATTACCTTGTATATTACCTAACTGAACATTAATCCACACAACTTAAGAACGAATCTCCTAAAATAATTTTCATATCCCAAAATATTGAAACAAAATTTGTGTGAAATCCTATTGCTTTAAGTAGTCGGAGCATAAAGCACTTCTCATTCTTTCAAAAATAATTTAGAAGGCAGCTTTGAAGACCCAATTATGTCACAACCAATGCCATCATCCCTGGGTAGCTTATAATTGCGATTATTTAAATGAGTCTACATAGCCCGAAAAGTAAACCATCAGGGAGAGAACATTTTAAGTTGACAAATCTCGAGGGCACTTTATTCTTGCTTTACCGCAGATTATTTCCATGATTCGAGAAATGATTTAAGCAATTGTACAATTAATTAAACGAAGTTTATATAAAAGATATTTGTCTAAGCGAGAATTCTATGCTCAGTCATATTCAAGCTTTTTCATTTACATACAAGTTTAAATATTTTTGAGATATACGCTTTTAGTTTACCTGATGTTGCGTCAGAGAAAATAAATCATTTAATATCATAGAAACTTACGGTGGTGAATCAGCTACACCCTCCAGCAGATGCTTTTCTGTTTTTGCAGTTTTTGCAACAGATGCATTGTTTGATGCCATCGTATACGTGCTATCACATAAATATTTTGAGCAACCCATTCACCGGGTTTTTGTATTGGGTGTTCTATTTTGGTCATCTACTTTCAATTTCACTAACAATGGGGATTCGACCTTCCGGATTTTATGGTAATGACAAAATTTCGAAAAGTGGGAAAGTCATAATATAATCGATAATTTATTAAAACTTCACAGTTTTAATAGTTTTAAAAAAGATAAGTAGGTCCCTGTGCCTTATAAAGGTTTTATATCAGTTTTACAATGTTCAGGCAGAAATTGGTACTTGGGCATATCACTCGCTTTTATTAAGAGTTAAACTTGTGAGACTAGTAACGTAATGGATGCGATTACTGCATGTATTTGAAAGTTACAAAAAGAGGTCTTGCCTATTCTTGCAACTGGATAAATGGTAGAGTTGCCCATTTTTATAACCTATAGATTATCAAACCTGATAATTGGAGCTAAAACTCAAAATTTCTTTATTTTCTTATTTATGTCTTCAAAGAAATCCTTAATTTTTCGACAAAAATGCTTTTTGATTTCTTTAAATATAAAACTTACAAAATTAAGCAAAATTACCAATATTGTATTGCTTAAAGAATGTACAAATGTGTTGACTCTAAAAAAATTACTAGTCTAACATAATTCAAATGTGCTTTTAGAGGGCGGAATATTAAACATAATATTTTTAGTCGCAAACTCCTCTATAAATCCTTATTTTACTATAAGGAAAGTAACCAGACTGGAACCAAAGTTACAAATCTGGCGCGTTAAGTGTAATAATTGCATATTACCATCAAAACGCTAATGCTTCGATTGCAACAAATACCAGCCGAAAGACTGATGCTACTTAAAGGAGCTCCCTTGCCAGTCGTCACACACCACTTATAGACTGCAGTTTCGAGCTGTTGGCTCTCGTCAGTGCAAGGTAGGTATGCGACGACCGACATGAGAATCCTTTGACTATAGTACATCCCGGTATTTTTACAATAGCGACATGTAAAACAGCCAGCAGGCGCCATCTAGCGGTCCAGTGTCTGTTGCAATCGAAAAATAAATAGCCTGACCTGGCTTAGCATAGTTCAAATGTGCTTTTAGAGGGCGGAATATTAAACATAATATTTTTAGTCGCAAACTCCTCTATAAATCCTTATTTTACTATAAGGAAAGTAACCAGACTGCAACCAAAGTTACAAATCTGGCGCGTTAAGTGTAATAATTGCATATTACCATCAAAACGCTAATGCTTCGATTGCAACAACTTTGGTTATTTATTTTTCGATTGCAACAGACACTGGACCGCTGGATGGCGCCTGCTGGCTGTTTTACATGTCGCTATTGTAAAAATACCGGGATGTACTATAGTCAAAGGATTCTCATGTCGGTCGTCGCATACCTACCTTGCACTGACGAGAGCCAACAGCTCGAAACTGCAGTCTGCAAGTGGTGTGTGACGACTGGCAAGGGAGCTCCTTTAAGTAGGATCAGTCTTTCGGCTGGTGTTTGTTGCAATCGAAGCATTAGCGTTTTGATGGTAATATGCAATTATTACACTTAACGCGCCAGATTTGTAACTTTGGTTGCAGTCTGGTTACTTTCCTTATAGTAAAATAAGGATTTATAGAGGAGTTTGCGACTAAAAGTATTATGTTTAATATTCCGCCCTCTAAAAGCACATTTGAACTATGCTAAGCCAGGCCAGGCTATTTATTTTTCGATTGCAACAGACACTGGACCGCTAGATGGCGCCTGCTGGCTGTTTTACATGTCGCTATTGTAAGAATACCGGGATGTACTATAGTCAAAGGATTCTCATGTCGGTCGTCGCATACCTACCTTGCACTGACGAGAGCCAACAGCTCGAAACTGCAGTCTGCAAGTGGTGTGTGACGACTGGCAAGGGAGCTCCTTTAAGTAGGATCGGTCTTTCGGCTGATGTTTGTTGCAATCGAAGCATTAGCGTTTTGATGGTAATATGCAATTATTACACTTAACGCGCCAGATTTGTAACTTTGGTTGCAGTCTGGTTACTTTCCTTATAGTAAAATAAGGATTTATAGAGGAGTTTGCGACTAAAAATATTATGTTTAATAGTCTAACATATGTTTGAGCAAATGGTGGTTTATATCTACGTACCTATAATTCTTCAACTAATTCTGTAAGTGTAGCATCATCATGCCTTGCCCATTGTTGAAGTGAAGCTTAACCCGAAAATAAGTTGTTTTATTTTCTTTGTACCGCAGCAGGCAAATGATGTGTGTTAAACCGACAAGAGCAAGCAGAGCACGTTTCCATAAAGAGAATAACTTTGTTCTAGCGAATTTAAAAATAATGAGATACTTGATTTTAAGGCTTGTTTTTCATTTTGAACTGTTTACTCTTTGCCTGACGAACCACCTCTCATAAATAGATAGGATAAATTGTATTTATTAACTGATTCTTATCTAGAAAATAAACACAAATATGTTGCCATCCTATGGTGATGAATGTATTGCCTACAATAATAGTATACATAATTATCATACAAGAAATAATAATAATTTCCATATAAACGAAATTCTCAATAAGCAAGTAATGAACTCTATATTTTTTAAGGGTTTAAACGAACATAATAATCTTCCAGCTTTTTTAAAAACTAGTAACAGTTTATACGTGTTCAAGAGACACCTGCTTAAAGTAATTAAGGATAGAAGAATAATATAAATTTATGTATGTATGTTTGTTTGAGGATTGTTTCATAAGTATATGTATGTTTGTTTACCTTACTATGTATGTATTTCTGATACCTGTATATTGTAATTAGAAAAAAAATTGTATATTAGGTGATTCCTACTTAATAAATTACTACTACAACTATATACCTCTCTAGGAAGTTCGTACTGAGCTCCAGACGACGTCCGCCATACGGGCGAAATCTACATCAACCCAACGCCAGTCCTGTTGACAACCCCACACAAACTAAACTAATTTTTAGACGTTTGAATATTGGCAAGTTTACGTCCCCTGTATAAATAAGGTTCAGTGTTTGGGGTTGATCTATTTCAATGTCACAGCTGTATAAAAGCTTTCAAATCCTGTTTCAGAATCAAGTTCGTTTTTAAGTAAATAAATGTTAATCAATCTCCGAGAAAACGCTTTGAAATAAACTTGTTTTAATTGTAAATTAGTTCAAAAATAATATTTATGACGAACAGACATTCACAAGGCCTTCAAATTAACTTCTGTAGCGCAGATAAAACAAAAGTCTGCTATTTATGAATGTAAGCCCAGGGGATAAAAGATTTATTATTTTTGAACTCAAACAATAATAAGCAGTGAACTTTCTACTGTTAATTAAAAGTCCGAGAACCTTATTTCAGGGAAGTAAACAGGAATTCCGATTTAATTTGTTTTATGCAATTTTATTTTGCTTTGATCTCTTAATGTATTCTATTTGTGTGTGGTTCAATTTATTTGGACAAACAAAAATATTTGTTTTCTAACATCAAAATACCTAACATTATGATTGGAAAGTATGTTGGTTTGTTTTAAATTTTGTTCATTAACGTTCCATTGGGCAGAAGAGTATTGAAGTTTCATTCAAAATGTTTCTTAAATTGTGTTTGTGTAATTTGGTGTAATAAACTTAAATTTTCCCATAGAAAAATCTAACGGTGTTAGATCTGGCGAATGTGAAGGTCAATTAATAGGAATGCTGTTTCGTCCCATCCATCTCTTCAAACAATTTTCATTATGCCACCTATGTTCAACAACCTGATAATGTTTGGATAAACCGTGTAGTTGAAATATAACATTTCATTTTTCTTCCTCATTTAATATTGCCAATCCCAAAAATCTGCATTTAAAGGTTTGAGAAACGCTGGACACACTATACGAAGTAGAAAATTCCAACACAGGCATTATTTTTAATTTTGCCTTTTTGAATTTATCACCCAACATGGGTTCTTTGTTATTCAGTGTCTAGAATTCTGGGTAGAATTTACACCATTAGTTTTAAATGTCGCCTTATAGGTGTAGGAAATATTTTTATTTACTTATAAAAAGTTTTCGCCAATGAAATATTCACCTTGGCAGAATAGAAGAATAAATAATAATAATAAAAAGAATAATAACAGTAATCCATTTACAGGGCTAAAATTCAAAAATAAAAATACGAAGTAGAAAATACAGAAGAAAAGTAAATACAGTAGAAAAATACAAAAATAAAAATAGAAAAATTTGAATGAACATTGAAACATGCATTTGTTTATAATAGTTCAATACACTATGCTTATACATTATACCTTACATAAACAACAATTCGCCATCCAAGTAGTACACTGCTACCTGTATAAGTTCCTTCAAACTACAAAAATGTATATCACATAAGTCACACAGCTTATTGAAGTTGCTACATATAACATAAAGAGAAGATTTAAGTAACATGTTTGTTCTAGGTTCTAGGTCTGTTGCAATAAAATGTTGCATTATGCCTTAATAGGCATAATGCAAGATTATCTAATGATAATCTTGGCACGAAAAAATTTAATTGACCTAACAGTTCAGGTGAATCAATTTGGTTTGGCAGTACAAAGTCTAAACTAACTAAATTGAGTCTCTTGCAGGACAAACCCCATTAACTTTATATGATAAAAACTTATAACTGCTAATAGGAATGCCAAATTATAGAGCCATACTCAAGTTGCGCCCGGACAGGAAAAGTATAAAATTTTTAATGCGTCAATGTTAGTAAACGATTTTCAGTTTCTGACAATAAAATCATATATTTTATTTGCTGCATCAGTTTTTAGAGCAATATATTGCGTAAAAGTAAATTTAAAAAAATAATAATACCAAGGTCTTTAGAAGTATGAGCACGAACAAGAACTGATTTATCAATTTTAAAATCATAGCGGTACATTGATTGTTTCCTGTTAAAAGAGATAATCTTGCATTTAGATGTATTTAAATGCAATTTATTGGCAGTACACCAAAGTTCTACATAATCAAAATCAGATTGCAAGGCAACGTAATTCTCAGTACAGTTAATGTCAGCAAACAGTTTTAAGTCATCAGCAAAGAAGAGTTTAGGGGCACATAAGAATTTCGCTTAAATCATTGATGAAAAGGAAAAATAGTAACGATCCAAGATTAGACCCTTGCGGTACTCCAGATTTTGATATGCATGTGGAAGAGTTATAGCTATTATATGAGACATTTTGCTTCCTTTTTTTTTATACATTTATTTAACGTCGGCCTATTTCCGCTACTGAGGCCTAACACCGACGCCTGTAGACGAGCTACCCCCAACCAGGAATTTTGCCGAACCTCTTCCGTTAAGAAGAGTAGGGATCTTTTACTTGCCTAACATTTAATAGACAAGGGACCGACGGCTTTACATCCCCTCCGAAGGATGGTATATCTCCTATACAATCCTCGCCTAAGGTTGTATAGCTTCCGCGCATGCACTGATATACAAGCCGCTGGAAGATGTGTGAGGCGAGAACGCGGTTTCCGTTGGAATGGTCACCCAACCAAGTACTAACTGCGCCTGTCGTTGCTTTACATCGCATACCGAAGTATGTACATAGTAAAGACGCACCTACGCTCGCCCCTTGCTTCCTTTTACTTAAGTAAGGAAGAATAACTGTATGCTATGAAGTAGTAAAACCAAAGCTACTTTGCTTATTTAACAGAACACAATGGTCAATCTTGTCAAACGCTTTTGCGAAGTCATTGTATATTACATCCACTTGGCCCTGAATATCTAGGATTCGCATATAAACTGAGTGAATGTTGTTAAATTGGTCATAGTTGATCTATTTTTCAAAAATCCGTGATGGAACAGTGATATTTGATCACGTACGGACAAGTATATATGTATATGTATCCCGTGCGAATGTGATAAATGTTATGTGGGTGAGTCATCCAGACTTTTCAGTGTGAGGTTGGATGAGCATAAGAATTACATTAGAAAGAATGAAATTCAGAAATCAAAGATTTGTGAACATGCTTGGGACATAGAATAAACTGGGACTCGGCAAAAATTTTAACAAAAGAAGCAGATACCAAAAAAAGAAAAATTAAAGAATCAGCAATAATCTTATTAAATGATGATAAGTGCGTATCGAATTGTTTTGTAGATATTTGTACAACCTGGCTACCAATGTTAAAAGAAGCAATTAACAAACTTAACATTATCTAAAAGAAAATATCATCAGTTCTGTGTTCTGTGTAAGTAGTAAGTATCTATGTATCTAAGTCGACATGTGCTCTCCCGAATTGGCCTCTATAGCCATAGTCGTGTGCACCGTAGATGAATGGGAATTACAATAGACTACACCTTTTACTTGTTTTTTATTGTACACAATCTATCGACTGTAACATTTTTATACTCGGACTCGAGTAACGGCTAATAATAATAAATAAAGTGTCTATGGAAATAACATAAACAGAATCTTAAAGCTGTGTATTTAACATACACAGCAAAATAACAGTTCTTCCAAAAAAGCCATGAAAACGGAAAAGACTACTTTCCGAAACGTCAGCAAAATACATTATTTCTCTGTTTATTCCGATTTATATTATTTGTAAAACATAACCTCTGATTGTTTCTTTGACGTAAACATCACGGGCGCAGAGGCTTCTTTCCAATAATTCTATTATTTTGTAGATTCGGTGATTTATTTTTGAAGAGGATAATAATACATGTGGTAGAAAACCCAAATAATAGGATAGAATATTCGTAGAATGCTACAAATAACTTTCAGACAATATTTTTTGTAATATATCTCACAAAGTAGGCTATGGATTTCAAATTTCTTTTTACTGAAATATAGCTCACAGAACATGGGATAAGTGTTTCTAAAACATGATTCCTCTACAATAGATATTAAGCAAGATATTTGGTGTAGCCCTCGTAAGATAGACAGACGTTATATATAGTTTATTAATACTGGAATAATGTTGTTAACCCTTTATTGTATAGCATTAAGCTTTATAAAAAGGTGGAGTAGATATTGTGTCTTTAAAAAGCAATTTATGCTGGATTATTTCTATTGAAAACTGTGTCTAGTAAACCTGTCGCTCATAGCTGTGGAAAATATATACGTCCGTAAATAGGATGTAAAGTACAATACAAGCATATGAAACTGACAGTACTTCCCAATGCTCGCTTTTTTAAAAACTGCAGATAGACACCGGAACAATAGTGTATCTCTGAAGAAAACAGTTACAATCTAAAAAACATATACGTCACGAAGCCAGGCGTCATTGTACAGCTGGAGCATCGGGATGCACTGAGTTTCAGCGTCGACGCTCTCACGCGACGTACCTGTAAGCCTAAACAGTTCCACCGCGACGCTTGATAGAAGGAGATCACATGACCCTGTCAATTACAAAAATTAATTGAACTTAAATATATGCATTCTATGGAGTTCGGGATTCAATTTAGTGGGCAGTCAAAAATTTCGCTTCCTCGCGTTTATTATAAACTACAACAACTTATTCAGTTGTAAACACAAGCAGTTGATGATAAAAACAATTTATAGGCAATAAAAGAAAACTTTAGTGAGTTAATTGTGGTTTGTTCGATAAATTTTGGGCTAGGTAAGTAATTTAATCCAATTAATGAGCTTAATTAAAGAACAAGTTTTTATTATATTTGGTCACGAACACGTTTTGACAATAAACAAAAGGTAGAGGTAATGGTGCGATTTTTCTAATTATTTTTAATGAAGTTCAACACTGCCATCCTAATATTCATTGTCAGTACTTATTTGTATCGGGTTGTATTTAGCTGTATTTTTTATACATTGACTAATAATATTGATTAAAACGTCGATCAATAGAATAACATCAGACTCACATAATTACTATTTCTTGAAACAAACAAAATAGTGGTTGTGTATAAAGTTATACCATAGTAGTTGAATATAGTAGATCATAGAGTAAACTGTAAATCATGGGAAAAAGAAATTATACATTAAAATATAAATACGATATATTATAACATTTACTTTGTTTTTATGACTAATTTATTGTCACTTGAACGGTACTGCAGTTTTCAATACTTAACGACTTAATATACCATTATCAAACGAATGATTCAAATGAATGAATTTACAAAGGGATGTCAAGATATTTAACTACATTCTGAGAGCAAAAATTATAAAGAATGTCATTATAGTTAAGTATGTACATTAACTTCCAGAAATTAAATGAATTGATTTAAAAAGAGATGTAAGGTATTTAACTAAATTGTGAATAAACATTACTAATATTTATATGCAAAAAATTAGTTTTGATAAATTAAATACATTGAAAAGGACATATTGATGCAGGTCAATATAGGTCTATCTGGTCATTTAGACGATTAATGTCGGCCCTTTTATTCAATTTAATGATTTCTATTGCCTCTAATAAATTTAATTTAAAACATTTTTTTTACGTGTAATATATTTAGATTGTTTATATTCGGAAAATTATGACTACTTATCTCTAGAATAAGGTTTTCAAAAGTTAAATTTGTTTTTGGAGCCAAAAAGTGCGTAACTGTTCTTTGTACCTGATTTCAAATGAATGACCAGTTTGACCTATGTAGGAGGCTACAATCTGGACACTCTAGTTTATAAACTCCTGATTTTTTTAGTTAATTGGTTTCACCCTTGGCGTCATATAATATATTTGATAGTTTAGACAGTGACTTGAAGCTAACTTTTAGATTATGTGATGGCAAAATGTTCCCAATTTTTTTTAGAAATGTTGCCATAATAAGTTAGGGATACATATTTACCGTTACTGTGATCTTTAATATGTGGATATATACTAAAGCATATATAAGTAAAGCACTAATTTAAATTATTAAATTGTTTTTGTTAATTAGATTTTCTATTGTTCTTACTTGAATACCATTATTCAGTGCTATTGTTTTCACGGTGTCTAATTCAGTTGTTAAATGTTTCTTTGAAAGGGGTAGTGATAAAGCTCTATGTATTATAGTTATATGCTGCCGAGTATGCTGCTAATTTATGATACATAGAGCTTTATCACGACTATGTTAGCAAGCTAACTTTTTGAGAAAGGGAGTTATTATCAATATTATTCAGTATTAAATTGTCTACAGAAGTCGCTTGGCACTTTTTACCTACAATTAACCGCATCGGAGATACAGACGACAATTTCGGCGTATCTACGTGGCTACGAAAAAAAAAAGGTTTTCATATCGAAAATTATTGCATAGTAATAGGATAGATACAATAATTGTACTGGAAAGATAAATGAGTATCTTTTAAGTAGGGAAAATAAATATAGATTTCCTGTCTTGGTTTTTATGATATCACGGGTTGTTTAGAGATTTCTTTTAAATAAGAAAAAATTTTAAAAATCCTACTGTAACAATTCAAAATGTACATAACAAAATAATAGATAATATGCTAAAAAATAAGTTTATTGGCCAACATTTTAGCAAAAAATTAAAAACAAAACAAGAAGTTTTTCCTAAAATGTATTTCTTACCTAAGATACATAAGGAAAATACTCCATTTAGGCCTGTCGTTTCTTTTGTTGGATCCCAACCTGTTAAAATATGAGTTAAAAAAGGACGAGATATATGCAAAAAGCTCTTTTGGGTTAGTAGAGCAGCTAAAAAGTGTAATCTTACCAGGTAACCATATTCTACTGTCCCTTGGCGTTATCTCACTTTTCACTAAATATCGACGGATCTAACAATAGAAATAATTAAAAAGAGATGGTCCATCATTGAAAATCATAGTTGTATCACATTAAAGTTCTTTATTTGTTTGTTTGCTTTTTGTATAGACAATAATTATTTTATATACAACGGTCAATTTTATACACAAATATATGGCCTTGGTAACGGAAATTGCATGTCTCCAGTTTGTTCAGATATAGTCATGTCATTACTTCAAAATAACTCAAATGTGCTTTTAGAGGGCGGAATATTAAAACATAATATTTTAAGTAGCAAACTCCTCTATAAAATCCTTATTTTACTGTAAGGAACGTAACCCGACTGCAGCCAACAGCTACTTTCCGGGCTATGTGCCCCGTCCATCACTGAATTACAAGTTACAAGCCTGGCGCGTTAAGTGTAATAATTACATATTACCATCAAAACGCTAATGCTTCGATTGCAACAAACACCAGCCGAATGATTGATCCTACTTAAAGCATGCCGCATGCCTACCTTGCACTGACGAGAGCGAACAGCTCGAAACTGCAGCCTGCAAGTGGTGTGTGACGACTGGCACGAGAGCTCCTTTAAGTGGGATCACGCTTTCGGCTGGTGTTTGTTGCAATCGAAACATTAGCGTTTTGTTGGTAATATGCAATTATTACACTTAACGCGCCAGGCTTGTAACTTGTAATTCAGCGCACGGCGGGGCACATAGCCCGGAGAGTAACTGCTGGTTGCAGTCTGGTTACGTTCCTTATAGTAAAATAAGGATTTTATAGAGGAGTTTGCGACTAAAATTATTATGTTTCAAAATATCTGTGTGGTGCATTTATCTTTCGAGGTATTCCTTCAAAAGGTATGTTGATAACATAGTTACAGCCGTACCAAAAGATAAGTGTGAAGAACTACTACATGTGTTTAATGACTTTCACCCAAAAATACTGTTCACTATTGAAAAAGAAAGCGATGATAAAATACAATTTCTGGGCATAGAAATAATCAAAGACAATATTAGTCTCTTTATGGATTGGTACCACAAACCTACATTCTCTGAAAGGTTTCTTAATTTAAATTCTAAATATGTTCTCAAACACAAAATTAATATAATTTTAGATGTATCAAATTACTTTGTTGAACATTTGTTTAAAATTAAAAAAAAATTATAAAAAATTATTATTTTCAAAGGAAGCAACCACAAACTCAGTATACAAAACTAACATTATAAACAGCTTAAAATATAGGGCTGAAAAACTGTCAGATGAGAGATTCCATCTTAAAAAAAATCGGCAGCTACTGAAAGCGGCTGGAACCTCCCCACTCGGTGGATATTTGAAGCCGAAGAGAGCATTGAATTGTGTGACAAAACGGCACTAAACGTAATCTGATATCATCCAAAACCTTTTCAGATCTTCTGGGGCATAAAAAAAAACCTCAACTTAATGAATTTACAATCATCTATGCGAGTTATTACGTACATTATCGCTCGTTGAATAATATACTATTAGGATATTAACAACTTTATACATTTAAAAACGGCACTAAACGTAATCCGCTCTACTGCTAGAGTAGTGAAGAAACCCTCACACGTGAATTGGCACGTGATGTGACGAGTTTCACAACGTAACGGCTACGCGCATCGATCATGTCATGCGAAATACGATCTGTGCTTCATATTTGCTTTGTTTTAAATTTTTTTCACGGAAACCAAATCGAAAGGGTGGAAATGTGATATATCGTTGACATCAGAATTTTACCTGTTTTTCAATGGTTCCATTGCAAATTGAAAGTAATTATAAAATAAACAACTTGTTGCGTCAAAATGGCACTAAACGTAATCCGATCTCAACCAAAACCTTTTCAGTTCTTCTGGGGCACTAAAGGAACGCACATGCAAAGTTTCATTCAAATCCGTTTAGTAGTTTCGGCCCTCAAAACGAAAAGATTTGATGTTATCTCAATTTTTGTTTTTGAACCAATTTTAGTAACCTCTCACAATTTTATTGTGGAGAGGTTAAAATAGAGAATTAATAAAAACATTCCTACACGAAAATAATTATCCACTAATTTTATTCAACAAAATTCTATATAATGACAAACCACAAATCCACAAACAATATTACAAAATTCCTTATGTCCGAAACCTTTCAGAGAAACTTAATCGAACTCTTACAAAAAGTGGTTCAATCATTGCGTATGCAAATGAAAACACTACTGGTAAAAAAAATTACTAAATAAAAAGATAAACCACCCACAGATCTAATGTCATATACGAAATTCCGTGTTTAGAATGTAATGGTGCATATACAGGGTGTTGCATCATGAGAGGGACATAGCTTAATAGGAGGTAGAGAACATCAGTGGTAACCGGAACCTCCCATAGAAATGTCTCATTGGGCCTTCATTACGAGGTTGCTGAGTGTTAAATAATTTTTGGCCAAACCTGTTTTTTGTCATAACTTTGACAGGGAATGAAATAACGGATTCATATTTGGTACGGCTAATGTACTAACGAGCCCCAAGAGGTACATGTATAAAAAAATATATATCCAGGTCCGGACTCACTATAATTTATGTTTCTTCTTTGCATCAATAAAACATCACCCTGTATATATTTTTTTGAAATTTGGATACGATATTCGAAAAGAGCAAGAAAAAACAAACAAAATGGCCTATTTCATTTTTTTGTTACACCTTCGTGGTTATTTAAATACGTTGTTAAATGTGCAAGAAAATGGATTACAGAACCCTATTAAATGAGAGGCACGTGAAATAAACAGTTTTATAACTAAAATTTGCAAAAATTCTATTGAGCCTAGATGGTCTGGGTGAATCCTAATTCCGGCACGTTTTAAAGGTCCATTTTGGTAAAAAACTGTGGTCCTAATAAGTAATCGGGTATGAAATAACAAAATTTTTAATCAATCACAGTAGGCTTGTTCAAAGAATAAAAGTGACAGATAATTTAAACCATTTAGGCCTAAGCAACCAGTTACTTTGATCAAGAAAATCATCAACATTTTATACTTAATAAAAATTGGAAAAGAGAACAAACTAAAATCTAAATAAATAAAATATTTTCCATTCAATTAACAATAAATAACAAAACAATAACTAAATGTGTTTAAAAATAAAACGTAATTGACACTAAAGTAAATTTTCAAAATGTCCTCCCCCACATTCTGTGCATTTTCTTGCGCATTTAGAAAGGTCACCAATTGCTCGACGTATCATTTCTGGATTATTCCGTATTTTGTCGCAGGTTGTAACGATGCGCTGGATTAAATGTTGTCTACTTTCAATTTCAATGCTATAAACCTCGTTTTTTAAGTGGCCCCATAAAAAGTAATCACAAGGGTTACAATCAGGAGATCTTGGTGGCCATTCATGTGGACCCCCGCGTCCAATCCATCTATTAGGATACACATTGTTTAAGTGTTCTCTTACTTGAAGGTTAAAATGTGGTGGGGCCCCATCATGCTGAAACAACATGCCTCTTATACCGATATTTTCTAACATATTCGGTAAAATGTTTTGAAGAAAATCAAAGTAAATTTCACCATTCAATCTTTCTTCAAAAAAATGTGGCCCTATCAAATGTCTATTCACAAGTCCGACCCAAACATTTACAGAAAACCTGTGTTGCGAACGGCGTTGGCGTACCGCATGTGGGTTTTCCTGTGCCCATTTATGATTATTTCGTGAATTGTTTACTCCATCCCTTGTAAATTGTGCTTCATCCGTAAATAAGGTTCTGTAAATGACTGGGCGATGGTTAGACAACCAATGACAAAATGCCAGGCGGGGGATATCGTCGCCTTGTTGAAGACGCTGTACCTGCTGGATATGATATGGATGGTAACGTTCTCTTTTTAGGGTTCTCCATACTCGCCAATGAGGAATACCAGTTGCCAAACTGATTCGTCTAGTGCTCATATTTGGGTTTTCTTGAACTACGTTTATAATATTGTTTTGTTCCTGCACACCTTGTTGTAAAACACGCTCCACAACTGCAGAATTAGGAAACTTTCCGTGTTGTCTTGCATACTGGAACACCGTACTAAAGGTTTTATGATTAGGGCATCGACGACCAGGAAAACGCAGCCGATATTCTCTTTCCGCCGACCTACCATTTCCATTACAGAAACCATAGATGAATATTATGTCAGCATATTCCACGTTTGTAAATTTTACTGGCATAATTAAAATATTTTCACAAGTTTTCACTAACTAAATGCGGATTATTGACACATTAAATTACTAACAAACAATTATTCAACTGTTTAGGAGATTTCTTTTTATTATCTGTCACTTTGAACAAGCCTACTGTGATTGATTAAAAATTTTGTTATTTCATACCCGATTACTTATTAGGACCACAGTTTTTTACCAAAATGGACCTTTAAAACGTGCCGGAATTAGGATTCACCCAGACCACCTAGGCTCAATAGAATTTTTGCAAATTTTAGTTATAAAACTATTTATTTCACGTGCCTCTCATTTAATAGGGTTCTGTAATCCATTTTCTTGCACATTTAACAACGTATTTAAATAACCACGAAGGTGCAACAAAAAAATGAAATAGGCCATTTTGTTTGTTTTTTCTTGCTCTTTTCGAATATCGTATCGAAATTTCAAAAAAACATATACAGGGTGATGTTTTATTGATGCAAAGAAGAAACATAAATTATAGTGAGTCCGGACCTGGATATATATTTTTTTATACATATACCTCTTGGGGCTCGTTAGTACATTAGCCGTACCAAATATGAATCCGTTATTTCATTCCCTGTCAAAGTTATGACAAAAAACAGGTTTAGCCAAAAATTATTTAACACTCAGCAACCTCGTAATGAAGACCCAATGAGACATTTCTATGGGAGGTTCCGGCTACCACTGATGTTCTCTACCTCCTATTAAGCTATGTCCCTCTCATGATGCAACACCCTGTATAGGCAACATAGGCAGATATTTAAAAACACGAATATCTGAACATGTAACTGACTGCAAAAATTTCCATACCAAAGAAAAATCCAACACAACTGGTTGAGCACTTTATAGAAAGGGGCACACTTTTGCATTTAATGATGTCAAAATAATAGCTAAAAATAATAATTACAAAAAGAGAATGTTCAATGAAATGATTTGTATTAAGAAGAATCCCAATACTATAAAAAAACGAACCGATATAGAAAATCTAAATAGTTCTTATTTTAATATTATCGACTATCTAAAAAACACCTAATTAAATCGGCACTGGAAGCGGCTGGAACCTTCCCACCCAGTGAATCTTTGAAGCCGAAAATACACTAAATTGTGTGTTCCAATTCAAAAACATTCTAGTTACCCTATAAACATTACAGATTCGTAAAGTAACAAACTGAAAATTGGTAAAGTGATAATCTATAATAAATTCACCAACGTAGGTACAGAAAGCATTGTTTGATATTGCTATTGTTACTATACCTACCTTTAAAGTTTGTGACAATCCACTGGTGGACAGTCACATAATTTAAACGTTTTCAATACGCATCAAATATTATTGAGAAAAAAATTATTATAACGTAAGTCGACAACTGGAATGTGTTGCTAGTTTCAAATTGAATATGATTACTGGAGGCGCCTTTGAAAAATTCAAATTCGGATTATGATGAAAATGTATGTCTTGAAGTAGGACAATAACAAATATATCCGAACTAACATACCGGTGTTTGTCTGTCAATCTATTTGTCTGTCAGTATGTCAGTCAGTCTTTTCAGTCTGAATAATAAATGTAAATTAATAACTAAAGTTTTTATTATAATCTATTTATTTTAGACAATTATTTACACCTTATTTTACTGGAACGCGAGGAAAGTAAATAACCGTAAATTAATAATAAAAGTTTTTTTAAATATAATAACAAAGTAACAGAAATAAGCAGATTAAATTTTTTAAAACGCAATTTTACATAATAAATAGATATTACTTCAACTCTTATAATTATTGGAAATATTAAACACACAATAATTTTTATAAATATTATTCGGATTGTGACGCGTTTTTCTCCACCTCGCACGTTGACGTGGAGAAAAGGCGCGGCCACTCTTTGACACACGAGCTTCGGAAACAAGTTTTCGAATTACTCGGGCGCCAGTCCTAGTTTAAGTGATAGGACACACTACCCTCAAGCCGAGTACGCGAGGCTGAGCAGCTCAAGTGGAGAAAGTTTATTCCAGTGGGTCAATATATGGGAAATTAGACGTTCACACACAGACAGTAAAACTCAGAGTTTTCAATAAAATCAATATATTACGAGAATCCTACTATGTACAATTCTAAATTATCTCTAACTACTTAGTTACTATTAAAATTTACTAATTACTGGATACCGGGAGGAGCAAGCAAAAGTCTAGTACCAAATGACTCAGGCGACAAGGATAGCAAGCATAAAACTACTATTTAAAACTTCAGCACCAAGCAAACGGCAAAGTGTTAGCACAAAGTAAGCGGCGTTACGTGGGCAATTTAATAAAGCGATACCAGGGTGCAGACTAGATACGGATACCAGGCAGAATGAAGCAAGACCACAATCATAAAAATAAACCTACAGTATAACAGTATATGAGGAAATACAGAATACTTGGCTAGTGTGTGCAGTGACAGTTCCTTGGTATAAGCTAAAACATACAAGATAGTATTATTAGTTCCCTGTAAAGGTAAGGTATGGTTAAGAGAACAGATCCGTTACTTTTCAGTACTCCCAGAGATCCGAAGATACATGGTGAGTACCTACGAGTAACAGTAACGAGTTGTAGAACGGCTTCCCTCGAGACGAAATGCTGGAAAGGTAAAGAAAGATTAGAGAACAGACCTGTTACTTTTCAGTACTCCCAGAGATCCGAAGATGCATGGTGAGCACCTACGAGTAACAGTGACGATTTGCAGAACGGCTTCCTTCGAGACGGAATACTGGAAAGGTAAAGTATGATTAGGAACAGATCTGTTACTTTTCAGTACTCCCAGAGATCCGAAGATACATGGTGAGCACCTACGAGCAACAGTGACAATGCTGAAAGGTAAAGTATGATTAGGAAACAGACCTTGTTACTTTTCAGTACTCCCAGAGATCCGAAGATACATGGTGAGCACCTACGAGTAACAGTGACGATTTGCAGAACGGCTTCCCTCGAGACGGAATACTGGAAAGGTAAAGTATGATTAGGAACAGATCTGTTACTTTTCAGTACTCCCAGAGATCCGAAGATACATGGTGAGCACCTACGAGCAACAGTGACAATGCTGAAAGGTAAAGTATGATTAGGAAACAGACCTGTTACTTTTCAGTACTCCCAGAGATCCGAAGATACATGGTGAGCACCTACGAGTAACAGTGACAAAGGCTGAAAGATAAAGTATGATTAGAGAACAGATCTGTTACTTTTCTGTACTCCCAGAAATCCGAAGATGCATGGTGAGCACCTACGAGTAACAGTGACGATTTGCAGAACGGCTTCCCTCGAGGCGGAATACTGGAAAGGTAAAGTATGATTAGGAACAGATCTGTTGCTTTTCAGTACTCCCAGAGATCCGAAGATACATGGTGAGCACCTACGAGTAACAGTGAAAATTTGTAGAACGGCTTCCCTCGAGACGAAATACTGAAAAGGTAAAGTATGATTAGAGAACAGTAGTTGCACTAGCCAAGTTTCTCCATTCCGTTATTTCTCTCCTATGGTCGTACTTACTTCTGGGACTGGATTCAGGCAGGTCTGCTGGGGAAGGTGGTCAGATCGGAGTGACACACTTGCTTGGTACACCGGGACTTTTCTATAATCAAACAGCTTATTAGAGTAGCGGAAGAAATGCGCCAATTGGATGCGCGGTTACAAAATTTTGGACTTAGAAAAATTCCGCGGCTGGGAATTAATAGATGACAAGTATTGTGCCTGGTGTTTCAGACTGGGAGGAAACACGTCTAGTTGCTTTGAGTCGATCGGAGCGACTGCCTACACGGTATGAATTGAATTACTTCCTTCAGATATGAAGGAGTGGGAGAAACAGCAGAAAACAGATGCGTAATGGATCAAGGTGACGTCAGACGGACTTAGAAAAATAATTCAGAATCAGATTTGGACTTTGAAGAATAATTCCACGATGGTTTTGTGGACTTAGAAAATACAGATTTTATGGACTTAGAAAAATTGATGTTACCTGGCGGCTTCAAATATTTAGTGTGAACACGTCTGCTGGCTCTGAGTCGATCGGGAAGACTAACTGGTCGGTGTGAATTTAATTACTGCCTTCAGAGATGAGGGAGTGGGAGAAACAGCGGAAAATAGTTGCGCGGTGGATCACTGTGACGTCAGCTGGACTTATAAAAATCTTTGAAATGTCTTTGGGGACTTAGAAAAATAACTCCACGATGAATTTGTGGACTGAATTCGGGACTTGTGATATTTTCGCTACAGCACCAGAGCAAACAGCGGACACGTTTACCCCGTGGGACGGCAGCCAGAAGACTAAATGCGGAATAATTAAATTATTCCCGTGTACTGAAGGAGTGACGTCATATGAGTGACGTCGAACGGACTTGTAAAATATTTTCGGACTTAGAAAAATAACGCCACGATGAATTTGTGGACTTAGCAAATTTACCTTACTCTGGTACTACAGGACGGAGAGCTCTGCACGTCTAACGTGGTCGGTCGCTGGGAAGGCACTGCCTCGTGCGTGGTTTGGCGTGTCTGAAATATAGAAACTCTTCTCGTCGCTTCCCCACCTGAGTTCATCTGTACCTTTACAAGTGAAATATTTTTACGCGGTATTGACAATCACAAATATTAATTATTTCTAACTAATTCGCTGTTAGCGGTACAATTTATACGGAATAATCAAAATTAAATATAACACGGCAATTTCTATAACATATTTAAGAGATTAAATAAAATAAAACTTGGGCATATCTGGGTAACGAAAAACACTTCGTTACAGGATGTACTTGTTGAATCTTGGCGTTGTTCAACTTCTGTGAATTTGTTTTGCCTATGGCTTTCACCGAAGCTTCGAATGTTTCATTCATCCCATACTTTTAAAATTTTATTATACTCTTCATTAGTAAGAGCAGCAGCACTAGTTTTTCTTTTTGGACGATCTCTTTGCAAATGCCGGCGTTTCGCATCAAGCGCAGCTCTTGCTGCAGCAAACTTAACGTATAGTGATGCCGCTGAGACGAGACATTTCTCAGCCTCGGTTCGTGTCGACTTGTCGAGACGAGGTCAAATTTTTTTCTCGTCTTGCAAAATCGAGATGAAACGAGATTTTTAAAGTCGAGATCTCACCGAGACGAGACGAGATCGAGAATTTCTCGACTTTTTTCTATTATAATTTTACTATTTCACTATTTGGGCATATTCTAAATATTTTAAGAAAAAAAATTATAACAATAAACTTAATACACCTACCACCTACTACCTAATTATAATTATTATTTTGCATTTACATGTTTTTTGCATATTGATACGAATTGTATCTTTTATCGGCGAAGACACCCACGAATTCATACACAATAAAAACCTCGCAGAGGGGCGAGCGTAGGTGCGTCTTTACTATGTACATACTTCAGTATGCGATGTAAAGCAACGACAGGCCGCAGTTAGTACTTGAATGGGTGACCATTCCAACGGAAACCGCGTTCTCGCCTCACACATCTTCCAGCGGCTTGTATATCAGTGTATGCGCGAAATCTATACAACCTTAGGCGAGGGTTGTATAGGAGATATACCATCCTTCGGAGGGGATGTAAAGCCGTCGGTCCCTTGTCTATTAAATGTTAGGCAAGTAAAAGATCCTTACTCTTCTTAAGGGAAGAGGTTCGGCAAAATTCCTGGTTGGGGGTAGCTCGTCTACAGGCGTCGGTTTTAGGCCTCAGTAGCGGAAATAGGCCGACGTTAAATAAATGTATATAAAAAAAAATAAAAAAAAAAACTTCGCAGATTCGTTATCAAGGCGATTTCGATGTTTTCTGATAATAAGTCCCGCTTTTGAGAATAACCTTTCTTCTGGCACACTCGTTGCTGGTGTGCTTAAATAATCCCTTGCCATACGGGCCAAATTAGGATATATTTTATCATGGTCTTTCCACCATTTTGCTACTGGTTGTCTTAAAATATTTGTAGTTTCGCCAGTACTTAACCAAAATATTTTCCTTCAAATATATACTTTAATCTATTCTATAGATTTTCTCAGTGTAAAGTCGTTATAAATAGTACTTCCCGTAAGGTGGATTCACCTGGTACTTTTCGTGTAGTGTATTTTTCTTTTTTCGAAAAAGTATTTTAACGGTATTATTTAACTTTATTAACAGATATTAGCAGATATGAACGCTACGGCTTGGAAATGAATATAATTTAAGTATAATGTTGCCGACTTCCCTATTTTTTAGAAATAGTTGTTCAGAATTTTTGCAATTAATCTTATCTTAACTAGAGACAACATATATATTTTCAATATAATACGAACTTGATTAATTTAAATTATTAAATCTTATATCTTGTTAGAATATAGGATATAGAGGCAAAAAAATCTTAAAATATGGAGAAAATTAAAATTCACAATATTTCAAAAAGACTTAGGTATGTTTAAAAATTAAACAACAAAAGTCAGTCAAATATTCATAAAAATTGAAGTGTAACTTTATAAATTAAATAAATACAGATTTGACTTGTGAGAAAAGGGAAAAAATGGGAAATTTCACATTTGTCGAGACGAGACAAGATCTCGACCTCAAGACGAGATTTTTGGTTGACGAGAATATGTCGAGACGAGATGACTGAAAGATATCGTCCCGACAATGTCGAAACGAGACGAGAAAAACCAATTTCTCGACGAGACGAGAGAAAACGTTGAATTTGAGCTGATATTTGATGAAGCACATTTCTTGAAACTGTTTTGCGGATGAATTCCACATAACCTGAAATAATATTACATTTGTGAATTCTAACTTCTCCATCTAACAAAAATATTTTTATGGTATATAAAAATGTAAAATAATCAACAATTTTTATCATCTTCACAACAGGTTCTTTTTAATCTTCGGAATTTGTTTTCTTTATATTGAACCCACAATCCTCCAAAATTGCAGCCAGGATATGTTCCTCTTTTAATTTTGTATGATTCTAAAAATTGTTTCCATATAGTTGCCTTAGATCTTTTCGTATTTGTTGGAATTAGTTTGTTCACCTCTTTTCTGATTATCACAATATTTTCCTGTCCAACACGCGACATTTCTCTCAAAATACAATAATTCGCACCACGCTATTAAAATTTCATCAAAATGCCAGTCAAGTCCATCTTATTTATGCATCAAATGCAACAACACCGACACCAGCCTACAAGGTTTTGCAAACATTTCTAGAGTTTTTTTTATCAAGTAATTTTGGTTTAAAATTTTCTTACCGAATCTCCCTCGCTCTCAAGTATGATATATCGTTGATATCAGACTTTTAACTGCTTTTTAATGGTTCGATTGCAAATTGTAAGTAATTATAAAATAAGCAATTTGTTGCGCCAAAACGGCACTAAACATTATCTGATCTCAACCAGATCTTCTTGAGCCCTAAAGAAACCCCCATGCAAAGTTTCACCCAAATCCGTTGAGTAGTTTCGGCGCTATCATGCTAACACACATACATACGTACATACACACACAGACATTCTCAAAAACCACTTTTTTGGATTCCTGGGACCTCAAAACGTAAAGATTTGATGTTATCTCAATTTTCGTTTGTACCAGCGTATAGTTATTCATTTATGTTGCATTACCTTTTACGAAAGCTACATACTTAATATGTTCCGTGATTTTAAAAAGTTAATGAGAAAAAAAAATTTTTATTTAGCCGTAAGTGTTTATATATTTTTCTTTTATAATTTTTTATACAGTTTTATGTTTTACACCCAATTTATAATTAATCTTTAAAATTTTTGAAAGTGCCTTTTTGTATTATTAATGTTTTAATGTGTTAACAATGTAATATAGTTAGAATTTTTTGTTTTTAATTGTCCTTAAGGACCGCTCCACACTATACTGCCGATCACAGTTCGTTCTCGGTCTGGTCTCGACCTAGTAAATATTCTTAACTAAGACACAAATGTATGTATCCATATTATTTCCAGTTCCAGTCGAATCCCAACGAACCAATCCCAATGAAGGACGGACTTTGACCGGCACTATAGTGCGGAGAGAACCTAAGTATAACCAACAATTGTTAAATTTCATTTTTTATACCTACATTTATTTATATGTTTTCTTTTAGTGTCCTGAAAAAGTTAATAAATTTAACGAAACGTCGACAAGTTACAAAAAGGAAATAGGGTTTTCCCAGAAAAAAAAAATTATTGCTGAAATACTTAACTCACGTAAAAAAATGATTTATGACATATTTATTATCTTATTAATTTTATTAATAGTAACAAAAAAAAAGTTTCAAAAATATTGGGTTCATTTTAAACAGCCATAAATTGGCGCGTTGTGACGTCAACACCCTGAAATCCAATCACAGAGGTTGTCTCTGTTCAAGATTGTTTATTAATCTTGGTCTCTGTTAACATAAAACATAACATAACCTCTATTTATTGACAGCACTCAGCACTTTTCTAATTTAGGTAAATTATCAACGGCACCTTTAACATATCCCTTTTCCACTCGATTCCATTTTGATTGTAGAATTAATAAAACATAAACCAGAAACTGATAAAATAATATTTTCACTCCAAACAATATAAACATAAAAATATAAATTTAACGTTTTAGGTTAGTCATCTGATGTGTAATGTCGGTGAAGGTTAAACCTAAACTACAGTACAAAATATTAACGTCCGACGCTTTCACGAATAACTTGTGCGGCTTTTATCTGGATTCTGATTGGCCAATATTTACACGTCCACTGCTTTAGACCAATCACAGTACAAGCATTACAAATTGAAATTCTGAGAGGTTTTAGAGGAAAGTTTTCTTTAACACATAGTTAGAATCTATTACAAACTAATTATATCCATAATCTCATTGGTTTTCCGGGTAGATACGTAATTCTGGCGCGTAAAAATGTCCGTTTTAAAAAGCAGTGAAATTATCAGCAAGTTGTTTCAACGATATTTTCTTAGAAATAATTCTTATTAGAAAAGTAAATTGTTGTAAATTAATAAAATGTTTTATTATATCATTTTCACGACACAAATTGTTAAAATAAAATTAGTGGGAAAACCCTATTTAGTTAATTTTTATGATCCCAAAGCCCACCTAAAAATATATTATTATAACATTCTTATTGGATCACAAAAAACATTCAAGTAAAAATAATTTTCCTTAATATGTTTAAAGAAAACAAATATTGCCAATATTGAATAACTGACATACTTTTAAGATTACTTTTATATGAAGAAACTAAAACGTGATATGTATAATTGTAAATTGTAAATAATAATATTACTCACTATTATTTAGCCGTGCCAAATGTACATAACATGTGTATCAAAAATTGGTAAATAAATATTTTACTCTACTCTACTCTATGCTACTCCACTCTACTCTACTCCACTCTACTCCAATCTGTTCCAATCTACTCCAATCTACACCACTCTACTCTACTCTACTCCACTCTACTCTACTCTACTCTACTCTACTCTACTCTACTATACTCTACTCTAATCTACTCTACTCTACTCTACTCTACTCTACTCTACTCTACTCTACTCTACTCTACTCTACTCTACTCTACTCTACTATACTCTACTCCACTATACTCTACTCCACTCCACTCTACTCTACTCTATGATTTTTAAAATTCAACTGATAACGGTCTAAAGGAGCATTGTAAACAATATTATTTAAACAATATTGCGAGTTACATGATGAATTTTCGGTAACATAATATAAATTTTAATTATGCTATATTTCATTTAAAGACGAACACTTTTTTGTTAAATTTCGGTCATATCTATTTGAAGATATCCTAAACTCGGTGACGTAGTCAAATTTGAGATGAAAAAATTGCTAACACTTTTTTTGGATACGCCTTGGAATTATGAATTTCGATCTGAAATTTTGCACCAAGATAGTACTATTAATGAGGCTCTATCATTAAACAAAAAATCGCCTAAATCGGTCAAGAAATAAAAAATTTAGAGAAGTGCCTCGCTTTTAAATGGGTCACTATGTATGTATCAAATGTCTATACAATAAATGTGGTAGTCTGAAAATCATGTAGTTGTTTGTCTTTAATTTTGATACACTGATGCTTTGATACACTTTTGATTACTGTTGTATACCGTTGGGAAAATTACTTATAACCAGAATTAAACGCTTCAGAAGATACTCAAAATGACTAATAATTGGATCTTAAATTCAATCTGAACTTATTACTGAAGTTTTCAATAATACTCTGTATACAATCTTGAAATTCCTAATCGAACTTTCGTAATAACTTTGTGTCCCAGATACTTCCCAATTTATAATTGAAGTTATTTGAATTTAAATCAGGAAAAGTTCTTTTACACAAATGCGGCTTAGGATAAGACTGGTCACCTCCATAGCATTTACTTTCAGAGCTAGTTTAATTAAGGCTTCTTTTTTAAATTTAAGTTAATGTACTATGCTCGATTATCTCGGTGGTACTTGAGATATTTTGTTTATTTAAAAACTAGTTTGACGTAGTTTTTTCCAAGGGATACGTATTAATTAACATACTGTATAAGTGCTATTAAATAAGAAGCTCTATTTGCATAACTGACGTTTCGATGTTTCTTTAAACATCTTCAGATGTTATATTGGAACTGCAGAAAAGGTTAAAATATTAATGTAGTTCAATGGTTGAGAAGGTTATGTTATGTCTGGTACTAAAATTGTCTCATTATTTGTATTTGAATTTAATTTACTAGTTTTACGGTGACTAACGCTTAGCGTAGCCAGTCACAATCGGCCGCACAACCATACGCAGTATTAAATATAGAACTGAGTAACGTATTCAGCGTAACATAATTTAAACTGAATAAATAGGTTTTTCGGGAAGATTTATGACTGAAAAAAACAATTAAATCGTCAGTTAAGTACTATAGTGTTTTTCCTCGGAACTGATTACTGACTGTTAAGAAATCACAGCCGGTGATATAAATATATCATTAATTTTAAACCGGAATTTTTATATATTGCTGCGTTTGAAGTTGTATGGTATTAAACATCATTTACGTGAAAATGTACCTATTTAACTAAATACTCTACGTTTTAAAGTTTATAAATAGATGTGTCATAGTACGAATAGGATTCGCTTTTTATAAATAAATTAGAATTCCAAGTAGAAAGCTACAATTGAACCAAAAAGTGTAGGTTTTCAGCACAGCGATCAAATTCTTATAAAATTAATAAACACGAATGTGGCTACACTCAGTTTATTAAATATTAATGTTTTTAACCAGCTTTTCCTCTTGCTGTTTTGAAGTTTGGTGCAACCCTGCAGGTTATGCTCACAGCATACTCAACATCTTTTTACTGTCTTCTCGTTCTCACATGTGATGAACGAATGTCGAGTTTTTAAAATTTTTCTCTTTGATTGTACCAAATTTTAAGTCTTTATGTCCATAAGAGTTATCCCACAGATTTTGATTGCAACTTATTACTTTTTTACCGCCTTTTCCCCTCTCGCCCCTATTTTGAGGTGCATTTCTGGCATATTGCGATATTGATAAGACTTTACTTTTGATTGCGCCATAAATCCTATAGTGGAGTGTCGTTAGGCTCAAAAACAGAGAACTCAGCTTCACTGAACGTACTTTTGTAAAACATTTTGGAATATGTTCGGTTCATTATGTACCAGAGTGTCCCAGTTAACGCCTTACTTCTGGATAGTGTTCGCGATATATTTTTAATTTAATACTCAGTCAAAATTTTACTAAGGCGTTGTACAGAAGTTTCATATTTTTTTTATTCATTATGTGGCTTCAAAAAATTAAGATAATATACAGCTCTCGACTCGTTTGAAATACTTATTAGCAATATAATTATAAAATAATGGCTGTAAACTCAAATGTGAATATGCTGACTACAGAAAGACGTAACAAATATTCATCTTATTTACGGGAATTTCTACATAATAATGAAATATGTCTTTATATTACAGATATCCATACATATTAGATTGAGTATGTGCTAAATAAAATTGGGATATATTTAATTTACTATACAGGGCGATGTTTCATTATAATTTAAAATAGGTAGTTGGGTTTTTAAAGGGAAATTACATTATTGAGTTTCAGTGACTCCACCTCTCTAATGTAGGGTATAATGGGATTGTAAATTAAAGAATTAATAACAAATTTAGTACAGATACTATGAATCTTTTGAATATTGTTTTTCTCTGATAGACTTAAGCAGGGTCCATATATGTAATCACAGTAGTTGACGTATGAGAAGACTAAATACTTACATAACAGCAGTTTAGTATTCTTATCAAGTTGTTTCTAATTGTGGAACTAAGTTTAAAAGATCAGAAGCACCTTCTACAAACCTCGGAATTTTTATCAAAAATCAATCCTACGTTTTTAACCTCTGAAAATGGAAAATCAGCTAATAATCTTAATTTGTGAAATTAGTCGTATATTAAATCCTATAAATATTCAACAGAAAGAGATATATTTCAGTTGTTATGTGGAGATTCCCGTAAAGATTTATTAGTATATTTGATTACCAAAAATATGGGAAAACACTATCAATATTTTACCAACTAAACTGCTGGCCACTCGAACTTACACATAGAGAATTTTAGGCAAAATTTAAAGTTCAAATTTAAAGTTCAATATTTTCAACAGGAATGCAAATTTTTGAACGCGGCTTGCAAATTTTAAGAGCTAGTTTTTTTCGGATTAAGCTGCATGACGTATATTTATCGTAGGAGCATAAGTTTATTATATACGGGGTGATCAATGAAGTCATGCAAAAAATCAAAAAGTTTGTATGAGTGAAATTTCCGCAAAAAATTTTTTTGGTTGTTGCAATATGGTTCGTTACTAAGGTAACATCAATATCTCTAGACGGTTTTGTCAGTTTTTGGATTAAGGCCCTTAGGCCTTGTACACACTACTCAACATAAAATTTGGATACCGAAATTTTTAAAATGCTATAACTTGATATTGGTTTGACGGTTCTTGATGATTTTTGCGGATTTGGAATCCTTATTTCACGTAGATTTTCTATGGTCTAAGCATTTTATTTGAGGGTTGAAATTTACACATTATGCCGGGTCGATAATAAACAAAAACGTAGGATACGACGGGCTCTAAGGTTTGGCATTATTTAAGTTTTTGTAAAAATAAATTCTCACCTCAAGTTGTTTTTATTTAATGTTCCTCTCACTGTTCTGTCCGAAACTCACACCCCAGTTTGTTGTCTTAAAGAATCATTCAGTTTTACAGAGTTCTTTGTCCACCCCCAAGTCCATAATTATGATCGGGTGTAATTTCTATGCGACGCGTCAATTTCAAAGTAGGCATTGGAAAAACAAATTTGTTGCTATGCAATTAAAAACTGTTTACATTATTTTAGAAATAATCTGACACATTTCAATGTTATAATTTTGTAAAGTTTAGTTAGTATGAGGCGTTTAACCACGGCAGAAAGGGAAAATTGCATTCGACTTCTCAACGAAGGAATGTCAAAACAGCAAATTGCGCACATTTACAATGTCAGCCGAAAGACAATTTATAATTTGATCCGCCGCGTCGAAACTACTGGTGATCATATTTATGGGCATGGGGGTGGACATACAAAAAAAATATATGAAAGAACCGAAAGAATTTTAATGAGAGAAACTATACGGAATAGAACAAAGAACTCTAGAAAACTAAATGACTCTTTAAGACAACAAACTGGGGCGAGAGTTTCGAACAGGACAGTGCGAAGAACATTAAATAAAAACAACTTGAGGTGAGATTTTTTTTTAAAAAACATAACATAATGCCAAACATTTTAAATTATAGAGCCCGTCGCAGAGCAAAATGTGTGCGGTTATTACAACACCATAGAGCGAATAGGCGGGCATGGGCAAATCGGCATGCGAATTGGGGTAATGCAGAGTGGAGCCATTGTTTATTTACTGACGAAACAAGATTTAATTTGTTTCACTCCGATGGCCGAATTTTAGTTTGGAGAAGGCCAAATCAGCGACATTTGGACGAAAATATGGACCCTCAAGAAGCATTTGGTGACAGAGGTGTTACAGTGTGGGGAGATATCATAAGAAATGGTAAAACCGAGCTATTCATTACCAACCAAACCATTAATGCTACTGTTTATCAGGAGGAAATTTTGGAACCTATTGCTGTTCCTTTTGCTCGACATTACGGCCCAGAACTTCTATTGGTGGATGACAACGCTCGACCTCACAGAGCGCGAAGGATCACAGAGTTTTTGCAGGCACAAAACATCAATAGGATGGACTGGCCCGCAAAGTCTCCGGATGTTAATGTCATCGAACACGTTTGGTCTTATTTAAAACTTAAAGTAAGATCTCTTGGTGTACCCCCTGAAACCTTAGAAACGCTCAGTGAGGCCATTCGTGAAGAATGGGAGAATATTCCACAAGATTTTATAAATAATCTTGTGGATACTCTACCAAGTCGATGTCGGGAAATAATATTACGAGCAGGAGGACCAACAAAATATTAGCTTCTCTTTTTTTAAATTAATGTACCTAATTTTAATTAGGTAATTTTAATTTAAGTTTAAATTAAATTCATTTTTAGTTTTTTAGTTAAATTTTTTTTTAATTATTAAAAATTACCAGAATTAGAATTATAAATTTTTTAAGAATTGACTTTTGGCCGTTGTTAAGCAATCTTGTACATTGTACAGGAACAACATTGCAAGTACAATATACTTTATCTTTGATATGACTATGATAGACTATCTCTTGTATTATAATCTCTATGCTTGCTATCAGTTTATGGGAACTAACCACTAAGATGAAAGGCAAAGGCGCCCCCTGCAGAGTGGCGCCCCTAGGCCCGGGTCTATGAGGCCTATTTTGTGATTAATTTCAGTTTCTATTCGATTTCAATATATTAATATATAATATTAAACCAGATAATTATTGATGTAATATATCTATTCACAGCAGAGCGATGATGGAACGGTGACAGTACTGGCTTAAATATTTAAATTACCAGCAAGATTTGATGCAAGGATTGATACAATGTAATTAAGCATGAGTAGGGACTTAACAATACGTGAATCCTTTGAAACCTTTTTTAACACTATCCGCAAGTCTTTACTAAATAAAAGTCTAAAATTTTAAAAATAGAACATAAACTTTAAATAATTTATTACACGCAACTTGCGCAGGCATAGCAAAGAAAATATTTAAAGTAATTTATGTACAATGTTAGAAAAATAAATAATTGTAACGAATGTGCCTTAAATTTTTAAGCAATCTTTAAAACTATTATTATATATATATATTTTTTTTTTATACATTTATTTAACGTCGGCCTATTTCCGCTACTGAGGCCTAACACCGACGCCTGTAGACGAGCTACCCCCAACCAGGAATTTTGCCGAACCTCTTCCCTTAAGAAGAGTAGGGATCTTTTACTTGCCTAACATTTAATAGACAAGGGACCGACGGCTTTACATCCCCTCCGAAGGATGGTATATCTCCTATACAACCCTCGCCTAAGGTTGTATAGCTTCCGCGCATACACTGATATACAAGCCGCTGGAAGATGTGTGAGGCGAGAACGCGGTTTCCGTTGGAATGGTCACCAATCCAAGTACTAACCGCGCCTGTCGTTGCTTTACATCGCATACCGAAGTATGTACATAGTAAAGACGCACCTACGCTCGCCCCTAGAAATTATATTATTTAGAAACGTTGAAGAACGAGCGGCATTCATTTACTGCATAATAATTTATTATAATTTTCACGCTAATTTATTATAGCTGTTCAAAATCATCTATATGTTTGGGTGAATTGGGTAGTATGGCAGATTTTTGGCTTATTCACTCCCAAAAATCATAAGAAATAATAATTTCACTATGCGCTAGTTTGAAAACGTAATTTTTTATTAAAGAAAATGTAAAAAGTCCCACCAAATAGCCTCATTTCAAAATTGCATAAAGATTTGTATCAATCAAAATGGGCAACACGTCGAACACCTGATATAAATTTTTGTAACGAATTATTTGATGGAAACTCGTTTTTTAAGTTTATTCTTGAATTTGACACATTTATTATAAAATGAAAATGATTGCAATTAGCCATAGGGAAGTACTTACAAAAAATGTTCGTTTTTCATTTCTACATCACAATAGAATAAAACATACAGGGTGTTCCATTTGAAAAAGTTAAGATAATTCAATTTAAAAAGTTTTTAATTGAAAAATAAACACTTATTTATTTGTTATTCTGTCGCAATTGCACTTTTGACACCAATTGTTATATGTTTACAATCTCCAGTAAACACTCCGTAGGTTCAAATAACTTGCAACAAGAGTCTTCACAAACCACTATTTTATTAATCACTAAAATTACAATAGTTAATCCTTAAAAATCACACGACTAATAACTTTAATCTAATATAAATTCACTACTTTTAAATCACAACTGTACTTTACTTCTAAATCACTTGTCAACCCTTATCAAACGAAAAAAACGGTCTGTGTATGCCAGCACTGCACTCTATACTCAGCCGAACTGTCTCCCCATCTGCTGGATTCATCTCTTTATATACACATTTGGAATGTCTAGAATCTCATTGTAAAACCTTCCAGAATGTACTGGTATCCTCTACAGTTTTCTTAGGCACTAATAAATGGCGATTCGCCAGTTGGCCCACAGATGGCGCCACCTTACTTGGCAGGGAATAATTACACTCTTCTTTCTGTTAGAGGGCAGCACAAAACATTATTTGAAGTGCAATAACTACACAAACTTTCGTTGTATTGATTCTAAACTACTAATATGCACATTGTAGTGTGGGGCCCAAACAAGTGAGGCATATTCGAGCTTCGATCTAACATAACTGTAATAGAGTATCTTGAGTGTATCTAAATTCGAAAAATCACGGGAATATCTGACTATAAGTCCATACATTTTACTAGATTCAATGGCAATGGTATTCACATGCACATTAAATGATACAGTTTTATTAAATATGACCCCTAAATCTCTCAGAGTTTCAGGTCTGTGAAGTATGGTATCATTTATGGTGTAGTCGTAGGAGATTGTATTCGATTTGCGTGTATAAGACACTACATTACATTTTTGGGAATTTAACGGGAGTTTATATTTAATACACCAGTCACTTACTATGTTTTTTGCAATCAAATGCAGTCATCAATGAAATTAATTTCAGAAAAAAGTTTCAAATCATCGGCATACATTAAATAGTTAACATTGTCTAAGCCATCTACAATATCATTGATGAATATAATAAAAAATAGTGATTCAAGAACAGGCCCTTGCGGAACCCCAGAAGTATCCGTGAATTCAGTAGACTTGAAACCATTAAGAGCCACCTATTGAGTCCTGTTTGACAGATAGGAATGTAATAATGATAATAAAGAGAGACCGATATCGTCAAGTTCTTTAAAAGATCTTTTTTTTTGTCTTTTCTGATGTATTTTATCCTTATATAAATTTGCATTATGTGTATTTGTATTTTCATTCACGTACTGTTAGTAGGACCACTAACATCATTGAGCAAGTTCAAATATAAATTTAATTGATTTGTGTCTGAGACTGTGCCCTACTATCTAATTGTTTATCTCTCAGATTTAGATATATTGAGATTAATATAATTATAAATTACAAATACATTAGTGTAATTAGAATAATGTGAGTAAAGTTACTTATCATATACCATCATAATTATTACTACAATTGATTAGTTCTGGTTTAATTTAGATATCATTTGTAAAAAAACTTTCATCACTGTGAGAGAAACTGACTTTGAACTAATTATTGTCTCATATTTATCTTGGGCCATAATGTATCTTTCTATTTTTTGTATGTCTGTCTATCTGTGACTCCAAGTGTATTCAAAGGGTGATCCGATTTTTATACGTTTTTTTATTAGCAAGAGTATTTTGCCTATACAATTTTTAGCAAGGCCTCATCTTGATAGACCTTCAGAGACCTCTCCACATTGCCACTCTATTTATTATTGAACGAATTACCGGATCCTATGCCATTTTTCGGAACAAAACTACAATTACAATTTACTATGTGAGTGAAACGATACTCATATGAGTTCATAATTCATAGGTTGGAAATTAGTAAAATAAAGGGCCTTTATCTCACAAACTATATATTTTGCTACCGATTTCGTGGTAAAATGTGCATTAAATACTACAATATCTTCAGGAATCAATACTAAAATAATATAAAACTATTTTTAAATAAGATACTCATTAAAGAAAGGCTTAATTTGATTTTTTTTATACATTTATTTAACGTCGGTCTATTTCCGCTAGTGAGGCCTAACACCGACGCCTATAGACGAGCTACCCCCAACCAGAAATTTTGCCGAACCTCTTCCCTTAAAAAGACTAGGGATCTTTTACTTGCCTAACATTTAATAGACAAGGGACCGACGGCTTTACATCCCCTCCGAAAGATGGTGTATCCCCTATACAACCCTCGCCTCGCCTGATATACAAGCCGCTGGAAGATGTGTGAGGCGAGGACGCGGTCTTCGTTGAAATGGTCACCCATCCAACTACTAACCGCGCCTGTCGTTACTTTACATCGCATATCGAATTATGCACATAGTAAAGACGCACCTACGCTCGCCCCATTTGAAACTTAGAATATAATAATTTACGTTACATAAAAATAAAAAGACTTGTAGAATAAAAATACAGTACAATGTCAAAAAAAAGTTAAGAAATGTTGTATTCAATAGACGGGCTCGAAATGCCACTCATGTGAGACCTCTGTTGAATAGTTAATATTAAGTACACCTACTGTCACTAATTATGGATTTTAAATAGTATATATAATTCAGGGATATTAAATATGTAATAGAAAGTATACCATTGAAATATTATCATTAATAAACAGTAAAGTTAAAAATATTTATCTACGACAAAACATTAAAATAAATAACAAAAAATATGAAAAAAGTGAGTAAAAAAACTATGGCGCATAATGTAAACAAAAGACAGATTTCAAAATAAAACAAAGAAAGTATATGTAGAATTGAATTGTACCTGGGTGTTAAGTGATCTAACATTATTCGATTTGGATTGTCTAAGAATTTCTAATGACTCTAAGTTATTGAGTAAATTCCCTTTACTCGCTAAATGTATAACTTCAAAACTAGTTTCTAAATCAAAATTGTGATTATCATTTAAGAGGTGTTCGGCAAAATGTGAAAACCTGAATTTAATTTAAGAGATCTCAGGTGTTCTTTTATTCTCGTTTTAAAATTTCTGTAAGTTCTACCTATGTATACACTATTACAATCTTTACATTTAAGTTTATAAACTCCACATTTGTTTAAAAGAGGTATCTTATCTTTATTATGTACAATAAACTTATTTAAAGAATTAGACGATTTAAAGGCTATTTATTTATTTATTTATATGGATACTACCACCCAACAGGTAACCATTTACAGGGTGGGAACATTACAATGAAAACTATGTAAACATTACAATAAACAGGTATTA
Source organism: Leptura quadrifasciata (assembly GCA_963675555.1). Taxonomy (NCBI): domain Eukaryota; kingdom Metazoa; phylum Arthropoda; class Insecta; order Coleoptera; family Cerambycidae; genus Leptura; species Leptura quadrifasciata. The sequence goes on from OY776677.1 coordinate 7,421,822, forward strand.
CAATATAAAAACACAAATTACAATAATAAAAAAATGAAATAAAGTAGCATAAAAAACACATTAAAACAGAACTACAGCAGACTAGTATAGAGAGCGAAACTTATAAATTATAAATCAAGTTGTTTAATTGAACGAATGCTACAGTTGAATATATCAAGCTGATCTTGCAGTAGATTATAATTTCTACACATAAAATATAGAGGGGAAAATTTTAATAAATTAGTTCGAGGTGTAGGAAGGTAAAATGTTTCACAATTCCGACTTGCTGTACGAGGTATATGAAAATTCAGTTGCTCCAAAAAGAGAGGGCAATCAAACATGTTATGCATAATTTTGTAAAGAAAAATTATTGAATGTACTATTCTTCTATTTTCCAAATTAGACATGTGAAATCTTTCCAACATAACATTTTGCGGATATCCAATTATTGGATAAATATTATCTTCAATAAAGCACAAATATTTAACAAAACGGCGCTGAATATTCTCAACACTATTTATGTAAATAGCATATCCTGGGGACCATATCAACGAGCAGTATTCCAATTTTGAGCGTATAAATGAATAGTATAGCAGTTTCATAATATCAGTATTACTGAACCCTTTGCAATTTCTAATTATAAAACCTAGACTCTTTAGAGCCGATGCAATGGTGAAATTAATATGTTCCTTAAAACTTAGACACTTATCAAATATAACTCCAAGATCCTTTACTGTATCCGGTCTCTGCAAAATTTGATCGTTTATATGATAATCGTAATTGATAGGGTTACGCATTTTAGAGAAGGTAAATGAGTTACATTTAGATATGTTTAAAGGCAGATTATTAGATTGGCACCAGTCATTTACCAAGTTTAGGTTATTCTGAAGATTTTCACAATCTTGCTCGTTTTCTATTACACAATATATTTTCAAATCATCGGCATATAAGAGACTCTCTATATTAAGATTATCTACAATATCATTTATAAAAACAACAAACATAAGCGGGCCCAGTACAGAACCCTGGGGTACACCGGAGGTGGCTAAGGTGTCAAGACTTGTAACCACGGTATTCAACATACTGACGCCTATTCTCTAGATATGAAGAGAAGAATTCTAACTGCATCCGTGACAATCTAAGCTTACCCAATTTTTCTAATAGAGTACAGTGATCTAGGCGATCAAAGGCCTTGGAGAAATCAGTGTAGATAATATCGACTTGCCTGTTTGCATCCAATTCCTTAGAAATGAATTGAGTGATACATGCAAGGTTAGTTTCAGTAGATCTACCGGGAATAAATCCATGTTGGTTACAACTAATTTGGCCATGTACGTAACTGGATAATGACATATGAAAAGTGATCTCAAAGACTTTAGCGAAATTGCAGATAATTGTAGTGGGTCTATAATTTTCGGCCATGCACTTGTTGTCTTTTTTAAAAACAGGACATACGCGCGAATATTTCCACACATCTGGAAATGTACGCGTTTTTAGTGATAAATTGAATATCGTTGTGAGAGGACTGGCGAAGATGATTGCGCAGTCTTTGACGATAAATGCGGGAATGTTATCAGGTCCTTTAGTAAGCTTAGGCTTGATTTTCTTCAATGACTTTAATACTTCTGTTTCAGAAAAAGACAAATTGATGCTATTACTACTGGCGTTTTCGTAGGATTGATATTTATCTTCATTATTGTTAGGTTTTAAATATGCAGTTTTAAAAAAGGTAGCAAAGGCATTAACAATATCCTGGGGATTCGTACATTGAGTATCATTATATGTAATATTATCGAGAATGGATCTGCTACCTCTTTTACCGTTAATGTAAGACCATAATTTTTGCGGATCGCTTTTTATGTTTTCTTGTATTTTCAGCAGATAGTTTTCATGCGCTTGTCTTAACTCATCGTTTATCTTTTTTCTTATGTCACTAAACTCCCTACAGATATTGGTGTTCTTTGTTTGTTTATATTTTCTCCAGAGAATACGTTTTTTCTTTATGTCTCGTACTATGTTATTTGTGTACCATGGTGGATATTTAGATTGTCTGGGAACATATTTGGGAACAGTTTTATCAAAAATTTCAGTCAATTTTGCGTAAAATTCAGAACATGCTATGTTAACATCTTTTAGTTCATTTAAGAAGGACCAGTCTGTTTTGGATAAAATCTCGTACAGTTGAGGAAAATCTGGTTTTTTTAAATTGTAGCTTTCTGTTGAGTTACATGGGAAATTTTCAGACTGAGAAGTATTTATTGTTATTGATATATCCAAAGGTGGATGGTGTAAATCTTCAGTCAGTAAATACTCTAGAGATCTCGTAACACGGCAGTCTTTGTTTGACAATACACTAGATCTAGTGTAACATTATTGACATTTGTAACAGTGTTAAATTGCTATATTACAATGAGTATTAAATACGTTAGCTATTTTATAAGAAAATGGTCATACATAAGTCAAAGAGAAATATTTTCCATCGTTTATCAAATTATTTGTGGGAGGTTCAATAATATAGGTTAAATTATCTGTGATAAAGTTATGGTGATAAGCAATCTGTTTAGTAATCATTAATTCTGTTAAAGCATTCTGTACTCAGAGGAATTTGAGAGTTTATGAGATGAAGGACCTTTATTTTACTAATTTCCAATATTTACTGTATTTCTTATTTATTTTTAATGTAATTGTTAATAATTAATTATAAACATCAGAGCCAATGAAGTAATCAGAAAATATTTAGTTACTATTATTTTTGTGTTTCTTACTTATTCAGTCCAATATCCGTTTAAGTACTCACATTTTCCTTATTTGAAATAAATATTCCATTAGGTTGATGAAATAAATCCTTTTGCATTCAGCAAAAATGCGGATTTGTAAATTTAATGCAATTTATACTGCATGTCAGTGAAGCATTATCATTCCAGACTTGCTAGAATTATAAATAGCGTTTGTAAAGAAGAGCCCTTAAACATTTAATCGATATTAAGCACACTGCTGGAAGCCAGAACGTGAGTAAATCAAATTCTGACACTCTGACTCTTGTCACATTCATCTCCGCGTGTGTATTGAAGTTATTTTGGGAAAGAATAGGGTTTATTTGTGAAATATAATTATATTGTTTAACAATTTTGTATAAAATGAATAGTAAAGAAATGTATAAAGTTTATTTAAATGTTTTGCCCCACAAAATGAAATGGAGTTCTTAAGGTAACGATAGAGTGCTTGTCATTGCTAAAAGCTTGCTGTCGTTGCTAAAAGCTTATTTTTGCAAATTATCGTGTGTGGTGGAAAAAAATCATCAATTATTTTATACATCGGGATTTTAAGTATCTCGATATTAATAATTTTATATACGATTTTAATAGCATTTCTCGCGATAGAATCTATTATCGTACTCAAAGGGACATGATAATAATTTAACAATTATGCTGGATTTAATACAACTGTTATAGATAATTAATGACTTGAACATGAAAACCAAATGTTTACGAACTGGCGAGGAAGGAAAAAAGTAGCAAGGTAAATTAATTTTAACAGCGCTCCTAACGGAGATGTGAGCCCTTAAATCAGCTTAGTAGAATTCCTTCGATAAATCTGTCGATGTTAATACAACTTTGTACAGGATAATTTGTGGACGAATTTAAATTTAAACTATTCAGGATATTAGCTTTCGATTTTACTTCATGCTAGCTTTTACCATCCGCAATGGAGGTTAGTATAACATAGATGAAGAATATTAAAGATGGAGGCATTATAAATAAATGTCAAACCAAAGAAGAAGTGGAAAATGTTAAAGTAGAATTTAGAAAGACATTATCAAGTCAACATCCCAAACCAAAAAAGCCCATGCTTGAAAATTGTTAACATTGAGGACAAAATGGATGAAACGGAACTTTTCAACAGACGTACATTTATTTCTTAGATACCTGAATTCATTTTTGCACAATGTCTCTAGAACAAAAACTGAACATATACTTTTCGGTGACATAAATATAAATTACCATTAAATACACCTGAAGGAAATAAATTAGTAGATATTCTACATGTATATGGTTTCGAAAACTGTTTATACGAATCAGCAAGATGTATTCTATTTCTTTCAGCGCCATTGATTACATAGGTACCAATTTTTACGATATTTTATATAGTACGTCCACAAATATATGTTTTAAAGTATATCTTATCATTTGGCTCAAATCATAAGAATAAACTGTGATATAGATTGAAATAGGAACATGTACACATACAGAAGAGTTTATAACAGCGATAATTACACAACCCTCTTTCATAATTTAAGTATTAAATCTTGGTTTGAGGTATATCAACTCAAGGACGCTGCGTTCGAAATATTTATGAATCATTTAAAATACTGTGTAGATGTTGCTTTCCCTGTAAAAAAACGTATATTCTAGAAATTCTGGTTAATTCGAGGCATCAAAATATTAGCTAGAAAAATGAAAGATATATATGCAACTATGACCGAAACAAGGCATATAATGGATATAAATTATTATAAAAAATATAAAAAAGTTGACAAAGAAGTTATTAATGTAGCTAAATATTTTTACAATAATGAACTGTATGAGGAATTTGACAATAAAACAAAGGCTGCATGGACAATAATCAGTAAATCTACAAACAAAAACAAAAGCAAAAATGAAAATTTTGAAATCAAAGTAGGAAATTTCATTGTACAAAATTATAAAACTATAGCAAATTCTTTTAATGATTATTCTGTAGGATTGCCTCACAAACTGTCAAATAAACAAAGTCTAAACATTGATAACAATCAAAACGGCATACTCTCAATAATTGATAACACAATGTTTTCAAGTCCTGTCAGCGAATGCACTGTGTATAATCTCAAAAAATCGTACTCGGCAGGAGTCGATTCAATTTCACCAAACTTTAAAAAGTCCATGGTAAACTATATATTTATCGTTAGAACAAAGAATTTTTCCTGAAATATTTAAAATAGCGTGGGTTGTTCCCTTATACAAAAAAGGCAAAAAAGTCAATATTAAGAATTATAGACCTACCTTTTTGCTTAGTTCGATTTCTAAAATCATTGAGAAAATTCTGTTTGGCCAGATAAATAACTTTTTAACATCCTTTACTATATTAATTAGTGTACAACACGGATTTAAAAAAAATAAAAGCACAACAACTGCTGTAACTCAATTTATTAGTAAATTATATGAGAACCTGGATGGTAGTAAAAAAACCTTTAAGCCTTTTTATGGACTTAATCAAGGCTTTTGACTAGTCAATCATACCTTACTTAAGGAAAAATGAAATGCCTATCGAATGCGAAGACAAATTAATGATTGACTGACATGCTACTTATATGATAGAAGACAAATTGCAGACATAAATTCCAGACATAAATTCCAATGAGTCATATGCTAATTTCGGGGTCCCCCAGGGTTCTATTTTGGGTCCCCTCTTATTCTTGACATTTGTTAATGATCTTTCTGAAATAACAAACATTGTAAATAAGTTCATTTTGTTTGCCAATGACAATACTTATTTGTGTGAAAATTTAACCCTAGTAGATGGTGTTGCTAAATTACAAATGATGATTAATAAATTCGTTGATTGGTTTAATAGGAATGTCTAATCACTTCTAAGTGAGTTTTCATAAATTTTACATTAATAAATAGTAACATTAACGAAAGTCAATTATTAAAAATAAAGAGTAAATGGATCGTTCAAGTCAATAGCACAAAATTTCTTGAAGATAATGCATTAAACTGGGAAATACACATAGACATTCCTTGTGATAAACTTTCATCGTTATGTTTCGCCCTCTTTAGGTTAAGAAATATTACTGACAAGAATATTCTTTCCTATTATTTGGGTTTTCTACCACATGTACTATTATCCTCTTCAAAACAAATTACCGAATCTACAAAATAATAGAATTATTGGAAAAAAAACCTCTGCGCCCGTGACGTTTACGCCAAAGGAAAAGTCAGAGGTTATATTTTGCAAATAATATAAATCGGAATAAACACAGAAATAATGTATTTTGCTGAGCTGAGCTATTTTTTGGAAGAACTCTTATTTTGCTGTGTATGTCAAATACGTTATTTCCATAGATACTTACTACTTACACAGAACATAGAACTGATGATATTTTCTTTTAGATAATGTTTTTAGATAATAAAAGTTCTTCCAAAAAATAGCTTTGAACACGGAAAGAGATTACTTTCCGAAACGTCAGCAAAATACATTATTTCTGTGTTTATTCTGATTTATATTATTTGCAAAACATAACCTCTGACTTTTCCTTTGGCGTAAACGTCATGGGCGCACAAATAACATTCAGACAATATTTGACAAGAATATTCTTCACTCTTTCTATCATGCCCAATTTGTATCACGCTTGCGTTATGGAATTTTATTTTGGGTTGCATCAAACCACTTTAACAAAGTATTTTAAATAAAAAAAGAATCATGAGGAATATAGTCGGTATATCAAGTCAAACATCATGCAGGCCATATTTTAAAAAATAATGATTGCTAACATTACCCTGTATATATATCTTAGAAATTTTATTATACGTCAAATCGAATTTAAATAAGTTTACAACTAATGGCGACTTCTATCAATATTAATCCAGGCACAATCATTTGCTGTCAATTTCATCGCACAGTTTAACGATGCATGAAAAAAGCCCTACATACGTAGGAATTAAATTATTTATTAAGCGAAAAAATCAGGTATATAAGCAACCTAAAATCATTCAAATCTAGAATCCATTGTATGTTACTTGATATGTGTTTTACAGTATTTCAGAATATATGAACTCGAATTTATAGTTTGTATACTATATCTTATGTATTAATTATACGTCGTTAAATTAATTATATCATTTAAAATTATGTTTGTGTTAGATAACTTCTTACTGTCTTTTATGTCAGCATCAATTTTAAGTAATTTTAAATTTTTTATACACATCTTTTGAATCTTGTGTCAGATAATTTTTGTATCTATTTTGTTATTTCAAATCTACAGCTTATATTTATTATTTTTCTGTGATATGTTTGAAATTTATCTATTTATTTCCTCTGACTTTTTCTATGCTATTGTCATATGGTCTCTTGGAATAAACTAACAACTAACTATCTATCTATCTTTTAGCATTTCGAGGCCCACGAACTGACAATTTAAAACCTAACAAACATTCTACTACATTACTTAGATAAATAGATAGATTAAAATGTAAATTGTTTGATTTTAGATTTAATTACTTGCTTTATAGAGCCAAACTTTATTCTAGTATATATGTTGACGGCAAAATCCAAAACACCTTGTTTATAAGTAATTTGAATGTATTACAATTTCATACAACTAAACATAAAACCTAATCTTTGCTTCATTTCTTCAGTCTTACTTTGGTACATTCGTGCACTTTCGTCATTACTTATTAGTAATTATAAGCTATGGTACCTTAGATACTACGTTTGATAGTATACTGATAATTAAATGGGGTTCGTTTGCTTTACCCGACATTCAGATATTTCACTCCAATAAATAAGGTAATAACGAATAAAATACATAAATCATTTGTAGGTGGTTTTTGATCACGAATGTCTAATTTCCCGCGAGCAAACAATTCTAACTAAAGATAAAATATAAGCGTAATTATTGTACCATAAATTGTAGATAAACTATAAATAAGCTATAGTAATACCACCGATCGAAAGATATACGTACATTATTTAGGTATCATCATTAGATCAGTAAAAAATATTTATTTGAACCAATAAAAGGTGAATTGGTAATAATATACCCCGTTAATCGTGTAGCTGCAAAACAAATGTAATGAATTTGAAAATAACGGCGCAATATCCTTCCCTTCTAGAGCATTGGGTTGAAATTATGAAGTTCTATTATCAATACTTATTTATAGATTAGCATATGTCCGTCGATTTTAGACCAATTAATAATTCGCATAATTAAACTCAAATTGTAATACCTTCAGAATTCATTGTTAACTAATTAAATTAGTGGGGATTACAATCTCAAAGACCTTGCAAAGTGAATGAGTTCTCGAATCAGAATCAGTTGGATATTAAGAAACGATTAAAAGGCACCTATTTTCAACATCTCAATAGAAAAGGGAGTAAAGAAATATCCTGGCAAGTAAGCAAAAAAAATCACTAACGACAGATATGACATCAAAATACTATCGGAAACATAGGTGGTTATTTTTAATATTAATATATAAAAAGTTTAATTGACTACTCTGCTCAAACTCCATTGTAAAGTGAAATTTACAATGGAGTTTGAGAAATAGTCAATTAAACTTTTTAGATATTAATATTCTTTCCTATTATTTGGGTTTTCTACCACATGTATTATTATCCTCTTCAAAAAAAATCACCGAATCTACAAAATAATAGAATTATTGGAAAAATAGCCTCTGCGCCCGTGACGTTTACGCCAAAGGAAAAGTCAGAGGTTATGTTTTGCAAATAATATAAATTGGAATAAACACAGAAATAATGTATTTAGCTGACGTTTCGGAAAGTAATCTCTTTCCGTTTTCAAAAAGCTTTTTTTTTTTTTTTTTTTGGAAGAACTCTTATTTTGCTGTGTATGTCAAATACACAGCTTTAAGATTCTATTTATGTTATTTCCATAGATACTTACTACTTACACAGAACATAAAACTGATGATATTTTCTTTTATATAATGTTGAGTTTGTTAAGTTCTTCTTTTAACTTGGTAGCCAGGTTGTACAAATATCTACAGAACAATTCGATACGCACTTATCTTCATTTAATAAGATTATTGCTGATTCCTTAATTTTTCTTCTTTTGGTATATGTTTCTTTTGTTAAAATTTTTGCCGAGTCCCAGTTTATTCTATGTCCGTTTTCCCAAGCATGTTCACAAATCTTTGATTTCTGAATTTCATTCTTTCTAATGTAATTCTTGTGCTTATCCAACCTCACACTGAAAGGTCTGGATGACTCACCCACCTAACATTTATCACATTCACACGGGATATTGTAAATACAGTTTTTTGAATTCTGCTCCCTGTTTATCGGTTTTGTTTTTGTTAAAATAGATCTTAAAGTGTTCCCCGTTTGAAGTACCGTCCTAACATCAAATTTGTCACCTATACGGCGTAGCTTTTCCGATAGTCCGTATACATAAGGAATTACTGCTGTATAATGACGTTCAGGTTTTTGTCGTACCTGATTGTCCCTATTTTCAACATTTATGAAAACTCTATCAACAAAGGCTTCAGGATATTGATTTTGTACTAGAACCTCTTTGATAAATTTTTTCTCGTTATTTAATATTTCACTATTAGTTGAAATTATTTTGGCCCTATCGTATAAACATTTTACTACACCCCTTTTAATATTTATCGACTGATTTGAGTTGAAATTTAGATATATATTAATATGTGTTGGTTTTCTATAAACGCTTGTTTCAATTATATTATTTACCCTTTTAATTAAAACATCTAAAAACGGTAGTTCATTCCTACTTTCTACTTCTAATGTGAATTTAATAGACGGTTCCTTACTATTTATATTTTCCAAAAAACTGTCTAGTAAATCGACACCATGAGGCCAAATTGCAAAGATGTCGTCAATATATCTCCACCAGACAACCGGTTTGTTTATACAATTTTGAACATGTGTGTTCTCAAAGTTCTCCATAAATATGTTGCTTAAAATTGGTGATAATGCAGACCCCATAGCCATACCAAAATCCTGCTGATAGAACTCATTGTCCAATTGAAAATAGGTTGTTAGGAGTTACATTATGCTATTTACACTTAATTTAGTTCTAGTTTCCAAATTATTATCATTTAGTAACCTGTCTTTAACTATTTTTAAGGTTTCATCTACCGGAACAAGAGTTCTTCCAAAAAAAGGCTTTGAAAACGGAAAGAGATTACTTTCCGAAACGTCAGCTAAATACATTATTTCTTTGTTTATTCCGATTTATATTATTTGCAAAACATAACCTCTGACTTTTCTTTTGGCGTAAACGTCACGGGCGCAGAGGCTTTTTTTCCAGTAATTCTATTATTTTGTAGATTCGGTGATTTGTTTTGAAGAGGATAATAATACATGTGGTAGAAAACCCAAATAATAGGAAAGAATATTCGAAGAATGCCACAAATAACTTTCAGACAATTTTTAGATATTAATATTAGAAAACATAATAATCAGTTAAAATTCAGCATTTACCGCAATGTGCTACCACAGACACAGTCATCCATTATAATTGACAATAATCGTGGCAAATTGAGCTCTCACCTTTTCATAGTCTAATACATAGACTTACAAAATTTCCTCTAGACTAAAACGGTTTTGTTAGGGAATGGAATACAATTAAACAGATTGCAAGAAATAACGGACTAACTGAGTCGCTAATAGATAATATGGTCAAAAACAAACAACGCAAAAAGCTTCAAAAGTAATTTTTCAACGCATTCAACAAGTCAACAAAATATAGTTTTATTAAATATATCAAAAACTATAGCGGCTACGTTTCTAGGAAATTAAATAATTTAGGTATTGCTACAATAAGTGAGAATAAGACGAATTTAGGAAAAATATCGGTCAATATTAAGGAAAAATTAACTAAACTTAATAACTCTGATGTACATGAAATCAAATGTATATGCCGTCTATATAGGTCAGAGTGGTAGAAGTATTGAAAACAGGTTAAAAAAACATAAACAATCGATTATAAATAACAGTAAAAAACCGCTGCTCAAGGAATTACTACTTCCACATCCAGATTTTGTATCCAAGTCTTATACACACTAAATTCCAATGTAATATTTTACTCCCTTTAATTATAGGGTGGGGGTGGTAGAGGGGTTGGCTAATGTCAAAATTTTTTTAGAGATCCTTGGTTCTCATATACGCACTATATTCCGATTTAATTATTTATTCCCTTAGGGGTGGCAATGGGGGTGGTAGAGAAGGTGACTAATTCAAAAATTAATTTTAGAGGCCCTTGGTTCTCGTACACACACTAAATCTCAATTTAATTCTTTGCTCTCTTTAATAAGAGGGTGGGGGGTGGCAATGGGAGTGGTAGAGAGGGTGGCTAACGCCAAAAAATTTTTTGAGACCTTTCGTTTTTGTACACATACTAAATCTCATTTTATTTTTTTTAGTCCCTTTCACAATAGTGTGGAGGTAGGGCTGATTTAAATAAAAATTTTGAGACCTTGACTTTTCGTACATGCCCTAAATTGCAATTTTATGGACTTTTACTTGCTTGCCTTATTTACCCAATTCTTCCCCCCGAACCCCCCAACGGAATTAGATCAAAATACAATCTGGTTCCAGATCTCGTTACAATACACAAGTGTACCAAATTTCAAGTCAACATCATAAACGGTTCCAAAGTAAACGTGCGCACAAAAAAAAAGTTACAGACAGACAGACCGACAGACAAGAAGTTTTTTTTCGCTCAAATTTAAACTCTCGACGTTTCATGACATTGTAAGCCTATTTCAAAAAAAAAAAAATTTTGGGTAAATTATTTTTTTTTTGCGTTATTCTACTTCCACTGGACGTGGAAGTAATACGGGAATGTCAACACACTGCATTGAAAATAACCATTTCATAGACACAGTCAACATAAACTTACTTCATACAGAAGTAAAAGGTAAACGTTTAAATCTTCTTGAGCAATTAGAAATTAAAAAATCCCTTAAAAACAATCCTTGTGCCACAAAAGACCAGCAATACTCCTATACTAGATAAAATGTTAACAATTATTTGTTGATTTACGTAATTACGTTAGGTCTACCCGAAAAAATCCCTTAACTAAAATTTAGGTCATAAATATGTTAAGTCATAAATGTCTTTAGTCAGAGTGCACAGTGAAGTGGAAGCCCCAGTGACGTCGATAGTGTTGAAGAGGAAGTTCACACGTCTTTTTCAAGACACCATTTTCTGTTATTAATCATAACTTTTTCCCATAATAATATAGGTATTCCCTTACAGGAAACCGACAACGACGTTACCGTGGAGGACGGTAACATGGAGTACAGTGAAGACGAAACGTCCCAGAGCGGCAGCTCCCGAGGGGGCCCCCCAACCCCAAGGGACGACAAGGAGACGATAAAACGTCTCACAGAGGAGAACAATGCTCTCAAGAAGAAAATAGACGAGCTCACCGAAAGGTTAGAGCAGATGCAGAGGGAACAGAAGTCCCAGCATGAAGAGCTTCTGCGTGCGATTCGGGGAGAATCACAAACACGAAAAAGAAAAAATCCGCCCGCTGCCAACACGGACTCGGACGAAGAGGCCCCTAAGGCGGCAAAGAAGGTGGCTGAAGAGCCCCTCAAGTGCCCCCCTGAGTCCGAGTCACCTAGACAGAGCAAATCGGGATCCAGAGCCCCCCAGCAGGAGGCTAGCGTCCCCCAACAAGAAACCCGGAAAGAGGAGACCGAGGCCCCTCAAACAAGGACAAGAAGCCAGCGTGTACCCCCGGTAGTGCTGCGAAACAAAGAGACGTGGACAACGGTGAGCCGTCGTTTAACCGAAACCGGTATAAACTTCAACAAGGCCAAAGTTACCGGGGAGGGAATCTCCATCGAGCCCGCGACGTCCGAGGACTATCGGAGGATGACAAGGATGTTCGCAAATGAAAAGAGGGAGTACCACACGTATGCCCTGCCAGAGGAACGGCAGCTACGTGTGGTCATTCGAGGGATCCCGAGCGGCGTTACCTGCAAAGAGGTGGCAGAAGACCTCCAGGACCAAGGATTCGCACCTACCGCGGTCCAGCGAATGATGTCAAGACGGACAAAACAGGAGGTGCCCCTCATGCTTGTCCTAGTCCCACAGGACCAGGACAAGATACTCCAAGTAACGAGGTGCTGTTCTCTAGTTGTAAGGACTGAGAGACAGCGAGCCAAGGTAGCGGCATCCCAATGCCACCGCTGCCAGCGTTTCGGCCACGGCCAATCCAGGTGCACCGCGCAGCCGAAATGCGTGAAGTGCGGCGAGGCACACCGGACGACGGAGTGCAAAAAGAAGGCAGACGAACCGGCCAAGTGCGCGAACTGCCAGGGGGCCCACCCGGCCAGCTACAGGGGGTGTCCAAAGTACCCCAAACAATCAGCCAGCGCCACCCAAAGGCCGGTACAGAGGCCAACGATGACCTCAACACAGAAGGGCGGCGTAGCGCCAGGCACAAGCTACGCCAGAGTAGCCCAGGGCAAGGCAGGACAGAACACCGTCCCTGCCGCAAAACAACAAGCATCGCCAGAGGCCAAAAACCTCACAGCGGTGCTCGCACAGATGCAACAAATGTGCTCAGCGATAAGCGCATTTTTTGCACAAATGCCAAATTTAACTAATCTGTAATGCCTTTACAGGTTAAACCGGAAGTCCTGCAGATGGAGGCCTGGAATGTCAACGGCCTGCGAGAAAGGAGACTTGAAGTCGAAGAGCTCCTGACCAGGTACGACATAGACGTCATGGCACTGCAGGAAACCAAGATGACCCCGGCCAAGGAGATCAACTTCCCAGGGTACCACACCTACAGGATGGACTGGGTAAACAATCCTCAGCGACCCGCGAGAGGAGTGGCCCTATTGGTGAAGAAAACCATAGCCCACCATCCGACAGTACTGCCTGAGCTAGACAACATGAACGCCACCGCCGTAGTAGTGTCCACAGCGCGAAATGGCGACATACAAGTGGTCTCATGCTACCAGCCACCCCGCAGCACGCTTACCGAGGGGGATCTGGACGCAATCTTGCCCGCCAGGACACAGGTCGTCGCAATTGGCGATTTCAACGCCAAATCCCAGGAATGGAACAGCGGCATAACCAACACTCGAGAACGAGAGCTGCTGAGGTTCCTGGGACAGCACGCCGGCGAACTGATGGTGGTAGGACCGGACCAGCCCACCTTCGACAACGGCAGACACAGGCCAGATGTACTGGACATCGCAATCCTAAAGGAGATGACCTTCGAGGCAGAGATCACCACCAGAACGGAGGGATCTACCGAGCACAACCCGATCTTCCTAACCCTAGGAGGACAGGCGAGTGAGGACAACGCCACCTTCACGAAGAGACGAACGGACTGGGAATCGTACCGGCAGCACCTGCAGCAGTACATCGCACAAATTCCCAGGCTAGAAACCATGGAGGACGTTGAGAGGGCCATCATTACCCTAGAGGAGCAGATCCTGGAAGCGATAAGGGCCAGCACGACGGAAATAGAAGTAAGAAGGCACCCAGCACCGATGGCAAACCTCCCAGAGGTCACCAGGCAGCTGATAAGGGACAGAAGAAGTGCCAAGAGACGGGCTCAGAGGACCAGGCTCCCCGCCGATAGAAGGGAGTACAATGTCCTCAGCCGAAGAGTGAAAGCCGCCCTCCAGGAACACCGTCAGGAGGGGTGGCAACGCCACCTTGAGTCACTGGATCCACAGGACAGAAGCATGTGGAACACACAACGTGCCCTGCGAAACCGAAGGAAGCCTATGCGCCCGATTCACGGAGAGCGAGGGATCGTCTACACTAACCAGGAAAAAGCCGAGGCGTTCGCCGACAGCTTAGAACTGCAGTGCAGAGAGAACGAGCTCGATGACGAGGACGAGGACTGGGTGGACGACGTCGAACGCAGAGTACGAAGGATCCGCCGCCTGCCAGATGACGACCACATTCGTCCGACTACCCCCGAGGAAGTCAAGGAAATCCTGAGGAGCCTAAAGCCGAGAAAAGCTCCGGGATGTGACAAGATAGGAAACATCGCTCTCAAAAAGCTGCCCAGGAAAGGAGTAGCGGCGCTAGTCAACATCGTAAACGCGATGTTAAGGTTACGGCACTTTCCAGCCAGGTGGAAAAAAGCCGACGTCATTATGATCCCTAAACCAGGGAAAGAACTAATTTTCCCGTCTTCTTACAGGCCCATCAGCCTCCTCCCAGCCATGAGCAAAGTTGCAGAACGGGTCATCTTGAAGAGGCTAACAGAGAAGACAGAAGAGCTGAACATCATCCCGGATGAACAGTTCGCATACCGAACAGGACATTCCACGGAACTCCAAGTGCTTCGCCTCACCGAGGAGATCACCAAGGGGTTCAACCAGCGTCAAGTCACCGCGGCGTTGTTCCTAGACGTCGCCAAAGCATTCGACACGGTCTGGCACGACGGTCTCTTAGCTAAAATGATGAGTATGGGTTACCCCATCGAACTCGTCAAACTAGTGAGATCCTACCTACACTGCAGACAGCTAAGGGTGAAAATCTCGGACCAACTCTCCACCTACAGGACCGTGGAGGCGGGAGTTCCACAGGGATCAGTGCTGTCACCGCACCTGTTCGCCATCTATACCTCGGACCTCCCCCGGACCGACCATACAGCCCTAGCCCTAGGCCACACTCCTGGAAGAATGGTGCACGAAGTGGAAAGTCGCAGTCAACGCCGACAAGAGCCAAGCCATCCTCTTCAGACGAGTGCGGAAAGAAATTCCCACAGGACACGTCTCCATGAACGGCGAGGACATCCAATGGCACGACACCGTCAAATACCTTGGCGTGGTCATGGACAGAAGCCTAACATGGAGACAAAACACGGACGCCATCACAGATAGGCCCGACGTACGAGAGCCCTCATCTACCCAATGACGGGAAATGGGAGCCGACTTAACTTGAGGAACAAGCTCACGCTTATCAAGACCCTCATCAGGCCGCAGCTGACGTACGCCTCGGTAGCGTGGGGCTACCAGGCGAAGTCCTACATGAAGAGAATCCAGGCAGTGGAGAACATCGCCCTCAGGACGGTAGTTGACGCCCCATGGTACGTGAGAACCGCAGACATCGTCAGAGACCTGGAGTACACCACGGTCACTGAAGTCATCCGGGAACGAGCGAAGAAGCTGTACGCCCAAGCCGAGGAGCATGGGAACCCGCTGATCAGACAGGCCACTGATTACGACCCCGCCGACGCCCCGAGGCACAAGCGACCGAGGGTTCAGCTACTGGACAACGGGTAAGTATAACCTTTATTTCCCACTAACAGATCTGTTTCAGATACGCCAGGACGGACCACCACTACCAGAGACATGACGTTTTCAACCCTAACCCAACCTCCTTGCGGGCGTCGGACAACATACCGTCCGACGCCCGTTGTCCTACCTGCTCCGTGGAGACCGAAAGTGCTAAAAGAAGCACTTAGGTCTCCACACTCCTGAGCTACACAGCTCATCCTTACCTTTCCGACGATCCGGGGTAGGATATCAATTGATGTCCTACGTACCGGCAGTCAGTCCCAACCAAAACTTCCTAAACCCAACTCGACCGATGACTACCCCCGGGGGTGACAAGCTGGCGAAGAAAGAAAACATCAAGACAAGAAGAGCGCCAGAAGAGACCTCAGCCAGCGAGGTTCAACAGCCAGGACCAGGGGAGGTCCGCAGAAAATACCACGACACATCTCACATTTGTGAGCTGGGTCTGGTAGAAGTACGCGGGCCCACCTATCACGAAGGCCGGTCCAGGTCTACAGAGATAATCTAGGTGCAAAGAGTAATAGTCCTACTCGGCCCTAGTTATCGAGACCGACATCCAGCCAATGGATATTGGCGCGTCTTTAGTCATATATTTAGAACAACCACCTTTGCTACTTCAGTACACACTTTGTACTCTTGATAAAGGCCTAAGAAGCCGAAACATTTGTAGAGGATATTAAATATAGTAATTTGATATATCTAAAAGCAGTGCTTACTTAAAAATAATTTCAAGTTTTTTAGTTTAGACCAATTTCCATTTAGTCTACATCTTTATTTATAAAATTTGTTCGTCTCTATTTTTTTATTGGTGAAGTATTTAAGAGTTTAGAACAGAAGGTATCTCTTCCTTAGCCAGGGCAATATCATTACAACCGAGTTTATACAAACCCTACTTAGGAAACTTGTTTTGCACCTGTTCAATTCATTTAATGGAGCTTTGACAGTGTGGTGCCCCAATTGTGAAACAGTATTGTAATTTCGATCTAACAAGTGATTCATGAAGACTGCGATAAGCTTATACATTTTTAAATTTTGATGTGGATCTAGTAACGAATCCAATATATTTGCTGTTAATATCATTTTATCAAAGTTAGTACTAAAATTAAATTTAGTAGTAAGAATCACACAGAGGTCCCTTATTCGTGGTCTTACAATTTTAACACTCTTGCAAATTATGTATTTTCAAATCATCTGCAAAGGGTAATATTTTGCAGAGCTAAAAATTTGCAATTAGACCGTTGACGAATAGGTTAAATAATAGTGGACCCAGGTGTGATCCTTGTGGTATCCCTGAACTCGGGAGAAAAAGTTTGATGTTAGTGGAATCTATTAAATAGATATGAAACTAATTACTTCTTCTACGACTGATTTTTTTAAGGTTCTCGATTACTGTTTTCATTCGATTCCAGCAGCAGTCTGACCATATTCATAAGACAAGTGCATTTTTTCATTATTTTTTGAAATTATAAAATCAGAGCATCAGAGTCGAATTTAGCATATCAGAAAGGGGGGAATTGATGGGTATATTTTCTAGAAACACGCCCCTTTTGTTTTTATGTACCAGCATACTTTTTAAACTCATCTATAATGTTATATACAATTTTTATCAAATAAAATATTGATATCAATTATTTCCTGTGTAGGGAACTTTTTAGTCTCTACTGACTAAGCTATTTGTGAGCGCGAGGAATAAACGCCTACAGGTTTAACTACATTTACCCATATACCTTGAAGTAGCTTCTTTCAGTAAATGTATAGGGAGCTTGTTTTCAAAGCCACCATCCTATAAAGTTGTGAGCTATCTGCGGGTTTCTCCTTTGTTTTGTCGCGATACAAGAAGGTATAAGGCAGCCTCGTGAGAATGAATAGAGGGTTTATTGGGTAGTGATTGAATTAATATGCCGAGGTAAAGAATTAGAAATACCTGAATAACCTGAATAT
This sequence comes from Leptura quadrifasciata, assembly GCA_963675555.1. Lineage (NCBI taxonomy): Eukaryota > Metazoa > Arthropoda > Insecta > Coleoptera > Cerambycidae > Leptura > Leptura quadrifasciata. The sequence goes on from OY776677.1 coordinate 7,439,770, forward strand.
CTCCTGTAAACATTTATTCTGATATCGTGTGTTCATTATATGATCCACCCACGCCACAATTTTATCAATAATAAAAAAAGTTATTTTCTACGTTGATTGGTTATAAACAACAGTACAACGTACTATTGTGACATTCGTCAATGTGGTATAAAAATACTTTTGTTCATAAAAACATAATACCTCCGCAGGTGTCAGTCGATAAAACTTTAATAGATAACTGTAGAAGTTCTTATTGATTTCCAGTTTACTACATGTCGCTGAATTGTTAATTATTAAGGTATTTAGTAGAACAAAATCTAGTCTAGATAACTAGATATCTTTAATATTCACGCGTGTTTGAGAGAAACATTTTCTGAAATTTTTTAGTGCAAGGGGCTAGAAGTATGCAAAAAAATGTATCTTCGCTAAATATATACAAGTTTCGTGGAGAATTTTATGTCATCGATAAATAAAATATGCCCCGAGAAGAGAATTTTAATGAAAATTACACCTTGTAGAAATAAAAACGTGAAATAGGCACAGAAGGAAAGATACGAGACTTATAAGAAATACCAGTTAACAAGATCAGATTATTATTGGGAAGAATTATAAGTCGAAAAGAAACTTACACTACTTTTTTGTATTTAAATAGCAATGACAATATAAATAAATAAATTTAAAAAAATTAAAGCTAGACCAAAATGATCCTACGGTCAAAGATTGTGACTACATATAAGAGATAGGAAACAAAACAGAAGTACATTATAGAGTGGGTGAATGAGAGTTTCTAGATGTTGACAAGGGTTCGAAACCGTTGGATGTTTAAACCGTTTATAAAGGTCAACGTCTTTGTGAATGGTTTTAAGTTCTTGAAAATAGCTCAAGTCCATTAGAGGGCTTATAGACTTCAAACAATTTGCATACTCAATTACACTTGGAGAAGTAACTTCAGAGCTACAATTTACTATTATATACGAGAGAATACTTAAAATGGTAAATTTCAAGTTTAACAATTAATTGACGAACTAAAGAGTCATTTTTAAATCAATTCATAGCTAGATCTACTATAGGTAGGGATAATATAAAAAATAAATAATAAAGAAATAAGCATTCGTATGTGTCCACTATAAAATAAGGCTAGCATGGCGTGAAAAGTGAGGACGCGAAATATATATATCAATAAATATGTTACTTCCAAACAAATGTTTTAAGAGTAGATCGGTTAAAGAGATTTTTTTTTAGAACTGATTTTTTCTTTTATATAATGTTGAGTTTGTTAAGTTCTTCTTTTAACATTGGTAGCCAGGTTGTACACATATCTACAGAACAATTCGATACGCACTTATCTTCATTTAATAAGATTATTGCTGATTCCTTAATTTTTCTTCTTTTGGTATCTGTTTCTTTTGTTAAAATTTTTGCCGAGTCACAGTTTATTCTATGTCCGTTTTCCCAAGCATATTCACAAATCTTTGATTTCTGAATTTCATTCCTTCTAATGTAATTCTTGTGCTCATCCAACCTCACACTAAAAGGTCTGGATGACTCACCCACATAACATTTATCACATTCACACGGGATATTGTAAATACAGTTTTTTGAATTCTGCTCCCTGTTTATCGGTTTTGTTTTTGTTAAAATAGATCTTAAAGTGTTGCCCGTTTGAAATACCGTCCTAACATCAAATTTGTCACCTATACGGCGTAGCTTTTCCGACAGTCCGTATACATAAGGAATTATTGCTGTATAATGACTTCAGGATTTTGTCGTACTTGATTGTCCCTACTTTCAACATTTATGAAAACTCTATCAACAAAGGCTTCAGGATATTGATTTTGTACTAGAACCTCTTTGATAAATTTTTTCTCGTTATTTAATATTTCATTATTAGATGAAATTATTTTGGCCCTATCGTATAAACATTTTACTACACCCCTTTTAACATTTATCGACTGATTTGAGTTGAAATTTAGATATCTATTATCTAAGTATTGTCTGAAAGTTATTTGTGGCATTCTTCGAATATTCTTTCCTATTATTTGGGTTTTCTACCACATGTATTATTATCCTCTTCAAAACAAATCACCGAATCTACAAAATAATAGAATTATTGGGAAAAAACCTCTGCGCCCGTGACGATGATGAATGATTTTGAACGAAGGAAACTTACACCACATCATAGTAAGCCTCCTCATTTTTATGGCTTACCAAAGACACATAAACAAAATATTCCTTTAATACCAATTGTTAGTTCTATTAATTCACCATGTCATAATTTGGCAAAATTTTTACTTAAAATTATTGATCCATTATCTGGAAATACCGATTCATATATTAAAAATAGTAAACATTTTATAGAAAAAATTTATGAAAACGATATTCATGAATCACACCTGATGGTTAGTTTTGATGTAGTTAGTCTTTTTACCAATGTTCCGGTAGATGAAACTTTAAAAATAGTTAAAGACAGGTTACTAAATGATAATAATTTGAAAACTAGAACTAAATTAAGTGTAAATAGCATAATGGAACTCTTAACACTGTGTATAAAGACAACCTATTTTCAATTGGACAATGAGTTCTATCAGCAGGATTTTGGTATGGCTATGGGGTCTGCATTATCACCAATTTTAAGCAACATATTTATGGAGAACTTTGAGAACACACATGTTCAAAATTGTATAAACAAACCGGTTGTCTGGTGGAGATATGTTGACGACATCTTTGCAATTTGGCCTCATGGTGTCGATTTACTAGATAGTTTTTTGGAAAATATAAATGGTAAGGAACCATCTATTAAATTCACATTAGAAGTAGAAAGTAGGAATGAACTACTGTTTTTAGATGTTTTAATTAGAAGGGTAAATAATACAATTGAAACAAGCGTTTATAGAAAACCGACACATACTAATAGATATCTAAATTTCAACTCAAATCAGTCGATAAATGTTAAAAGGGATGTAGTAAAATGTTTATACGATAGGGCCAAAATAATTTCATCTAATAATGAAATATTAAATAACGAGAAAAAATTTATCAAAGAGGTTATAGTACAAAATCAATATCCTGAAGCCTTTGTTGATAGAGTTTTCATAAATGTTGAAAATAGGGACAATCAGGTACGACAAAAACCTGAACGTCATTATACAGCAATAATTCCTTATGTATACGGACTATCGGAAAAGCTACGCCGTATAGGTGACAAATTTGATGTTAGGACGGTATTTCAAACGGGCAACACTTTAAGATCTATTTTAACAAAAACAAAACCGATAAACAGGGAGCAGAATTCAAAAAACTGTATTTACAATATCCCGTGTGAATGTGATAAATGTTATGTGGGTGAGTCATCCAGATCTTTCAGTGTGAGGTTGGATAAGCACAAGAATTACATTAGAAGGAATGAAATTCAGAAATCAAAGATTTGTGAACATGCTTGGGAAAACGGACATAGAATAAACTGGGACTCGGCAAAAATTTTAACAAAAGAAACATATACCAAAAGAAGAAAAATTAAGGAATCAGCAATAATCTTATTAAATGAAGATAAGTGCGTATCGAATTGTTCTGTAGATATGTGTACAACCTGGCTACCAATGTTAAAAGAAGAACTTAACAAACTCAACATTATCTAAAAGAAAATATCATCAGTTCTATGTTCTGTGTAAGTAGTAAGTATCTATGGAAATAACATAAACAGAATCTTAAAGCTGTGTATTTGACATACACAGCAAAATAAGCGTTCTTCAAAAAAAGCTTTGAAAACGGAAAGAGATTACTTTCCGAAACGTCAGCTAAATACATTATTTCTGTGTTTATTCCGATTTATATTATTTGCAAAATATAACCTCTGACTTTTCCTTTGGCGTAAACGTCACGAGCGCAGAAGTTTTTTCCCAATAATTCTATTATTTTGTAGATTCGGTGATTTGTTTTGAAGAGGGTAATAATACATGTGGTAGAAAACCCAAATAATAGGAAAGAATATGAGTATTAGACATTCGAAAGTGGAATGGCGTAATACGGCGTCCTTAGAAATTTATCAATTTAATAACAACAAAACTTATGAAAGAAACGCTTTACATTATTTTTGAAGGACAGAAAGCTGTTTAATATGAGATGGTAAATGGTTATATAGGTGTAGGTTGGAGAATATTTTTGCACTTGGGGTTAGCCTGTAGCGTGGTACTCTAAGAAATCCAGCAGCACGTGTGTTGTGCTCATGATAATCCGACTGAGTAGAGATACTGAACGCGCTCCTGTGAATCTTGATGAGAGTGTTGTAGATAAAAAGTGAGGGTAGGGGCATAATGCCCAGTTTAATGAAACTGGGTTGACAATGTTCCGTAAATTTAGCGTTGAAAAGAATTCAAATTATGTTTAGCATAAACTGAATATTTGTAAATATTTTTTTGTTTGTAAATGTTTATTTGCAGCTTTCTCTGTAATTTAAATTAAACATAAGTCACAGTATTCGTTTTTGTAAAACAAATACTTGTTTTACATGGGATTATCGTCCCCAAATACATATATTAAGTGACGTAATTGTGCGTTTTAAATTGAAATTCAAAAATACAGTTTTATTCTCACGTAGCATTAGTTTGTTGCGTTCGCACCAGCTACTCATTTCATCCAATACCATTTCAATTCTATTTAATAGTTCCTCTGGATTAGTAGCCGTTATCGTAATGGTTGTATCATCAACATACATTATGGTGAAACCGTTTTTGATGACGTTTGGGAGAACATTAATATAAATTAATAATAAAACGCGCCAAGTATCAAACCCTGCGGAACTCCCAGGACAATATCAAAAATATCTGACTGTATCATTGCATTTTACCCACAGTGTTCTATTATGTAGATAAGACATTATGCATTCATGCAATTTACATGTGATCTCAATAGCCTGTAACTTATTAGATAAAATATCCTTATTTACAGAGTCGGATATATTTTCCATTATCTAATTCTTTATAAATAAAGTCAAACAATTTAATAGATGCACTTTCAATTATTGATATTCCTTTTCTAAAACCATGCTGATAGTTTGATATGTTATTACTATATCTTTCAAACCCACTATGTAGAATAGCTATGCTTGTCCTCCGTAAATAGGCCAATGCTAATAAAGGGCATGTGGTACATTAACGGTGCACCAAGATAACCACTGGGGCACACCCCAAACAAGGGCCTATGCGACCCGATGCAATACGCTAATGAACGTCACAATATGTGTGTGCCGTGCCACGGAACTGTAGCTTCCTATATAACATTATATGAATATTCAATCAGATATGGTTTGACACGCGAGAAAATTGAAAATATATCACTGGAAAATATCAATGTTTCTGATAGGAAATAGAATGTGTCCATTATAATATTTTTTAAATACTAATAGGTTTTCAATTTGATTACTTATATAAAATATTTGCAATATACTTAATGGTGGAAAAATCTATTTAAAATATTTGAAACTAAACATATTGGCAAAAGACTTATTAAAACAAATGTTCATGAGTTTTGCAGAATCCGAATATTTCTACTTATATGGAAATCGCGATTTACAGAATTTTAGATGTTTGATAACATAGTCTTCAAGCGAAACTTCTTTATCTAGCCAAGATTTCATTATTTAACTTTTTTCAGTATAGTTTTTTTTTATATTTAACGTCAGTCTATTTCCGCTACTGAGGCCTAAACACCGACGCTTACAAACGAGTTATCCCAACCAGGAAATTTTCCGAACCTCTTCTCTTTCGAAGAGTAGGGATCTTTTACATGCTTAACATTTAATAGACAAGAAACCGACGGCTTTACATCCCCTCCGAAGGATGGTATATTCACTACACAACCCTCGCCTAAGATTGTAAAGCTTTCACGTATACACTGATATACAAGCCGCTGGATGATGCGAGGCGAGGACGCGGTCTACCTTGTGAACACGAACTCGCCCCGTCAGCTGGCAAAAAATAATTTGCTTTGGTAGATAATAAGTTTTGGAGAGACCCTTTGGGGACTTCGTGCACTTTATTTCGCTTGAGAGTAGCCTTAGGGTTCGATTTCTGAAGTTGTGGTTCGAGTCAAATGCTACACCGTGTATGTAGTCCTGGAACTTTGTAGGCACTTGGTTTTAAAGATTTAGATTATTTAGCACTTCACTGTCTTTGTCAGGGTCAAAGCTACACCCTGTAGATAGTCTTTCTTGAAACGTAATAACACTTATATTAGAACGAAATAAAAATTATTTATTTAAGTTAAAGTAACAGAGTTTTAAACGTTTTTTGATTAATATATTTTCATTTAGCAAAATTTAGGAATAGGTAATTATTCGACAGAAATTTAGTCGTGTCTGAATTTTGAGAAAAAATAAAATTAGAATGATTTATTAAAATGTTACGAAAAAGTTCACTTGCATTATTTGTGCGCGGCGGCAGTTTGGTTTAATACCTTTTTTACTTGGTTCGGCCAAGGAAGTAGATCAGGAAATTAGACTATGGTCGAAGTAGCAAACTAACTAGACAGTCGGAACTAAAACTTAAGTTAATTAGAACCAGTACCGGACAAAAATAGTAGTGTATTACCTTATTAAATTTAAAATCACTTTTAAATAACTACTAATGGTTCCACTGGCGAAAACTTAACGTACTAACTTCGAACTTCACTTGAGCTCGCCATGCTCGGCTTTTTATATGGTCGGTCGGGGCTAGGCACGCTGAGATCTGGAAAAGGCCTGGATATGTCCCCCACCAGTCATGTGGAGTCGACTTGTGAAATATTGCGCAATTGTAACTGAATTTTAGAATTTGGGATCGAAAAATATATTAATAATTTAGTTCATGAAAAGGAAATTTTTTTAAATTTTGCATCGAATCGGGTTTGAAAGTTATGGCGATAACTATCTGAATAATTTGGTGAAAATAGGCTTAGTCCCGTAAAATAGTTTGGACGCCACTCAAGCCATATTATTGTTCTAATAAGAATGTTCCGATGGGTATGTAACCTGTGTTGAAACGAAATGGAACTAAGTTTTGATGACGGAACATGCGAAGTAGAAATTAGTTTTGATATCGATATGACGGGAAGGAGGCTTTTTGAAGAATGCGATATCGGCATCTCGCTGGAACATTGTGAATAGAAATGGTGTATTTTGATGTATGAATGGAAAATCGAATTGGAAGTTGAACTGAAAAAGAAAATGTTTGCGGAAGGGAAGTAAAATATTCTGAATGGGTGTGTGGAAAGTAGTTTCGATATTGTCGATGGCCATATGGGAGCAGTATTCTTAAAGTCAATATTATGTAACAATTGATTCGTAAAACGGTTGATTTGAGTGTTTGAAGTTAGTTATCGGTACATTTCGGTTCTTTGCGAATTATCAGATTTGTTTGAATTAAAATGTGGTTTTTTGATGATTTAAATATTTACAGTGTGTCTCAAGAGTGTAACAGCGTAATAATTCTTTTGTTTTTGTGGATTGGGATTAGGGCTCCATTAAGTTGAAATATCACATTGTTGTATGAAATAAGGGGCAAGTTTTCAATTTCAACTGAAAATTCAATTTGCAAAAAAATTAAAAAAACGTTCCGCATTCAAATTTCCCTTAAAGAAATATGGCCTAATTATTTATTCATTCAAAATACCGCACCACACATTCACATTTCCTGAATACTGGCGTCGAAAGTTGCAACCCAATGAGGGTTTTCAACGGACCAATCTCTAGTATTTTGAGAGTTAACTATGCCATTAGTTGTAAATGTCGCTTGATTTGAGAATAAAACATTTTAAACAAAATTAAGGTTGTTCAAAAATTCTCCCTGACACCAAGAGCAATATTCCAGCCGCCAAGGGACGTAATTTATTTCGATGGAAGCAATACCAAATTGTATCCTTGGGTACATTTAAAATTGTGGACATTCTCCTTAGGCTACACCTTGGATTTTCTCTCAAAAACTGAAGAATTTCTGCATCTCTAACATAATCCCTCACACGCTGTTCTTGTTTGTTGCACACTTTGTCAGTGTCCATTGAATAAATTATTAATTCGCTAAACTTTTACATGGTCTATTGGGAGTCTATCTGGATGCCGAATGTTAAATTCTGTAGCAGCTTCCAACATTTATATTTGCAGTCTGTACCAACGCAGTTACCACCAGGACCAGACATATGGTTAAATTAAATTTTTTGCAACTGTGTGAAGGGTTGTGCTGGAAAATGTAGCCGTAGGAAAATACGACTGGATTGTTCAACAACTTGTGGACATTTTCACGGTCACTCCTGCTTGAATACCGCACCTATAATTGCTATGAATGGGGAAATGGACGACGTAGAATCTTATCAGAATGAAAGTAATGACAACGATTTGTCATTGGACAATAACGTTTCAGATACCGACAAAGTCGAAAATATTGACTAATTTAAGATCCGGCATGGATTAGGGCTCCTGGAGAAACCATGTAAAAAAAACGTGGCCGATCATTCTACCTCCAAGGTGGTGCGGTGGTGTAAATAAATGTAAATAAAATGTATAAAATATTCTAGTGGAGAATAAAGATCACCGAGCGCTATAACAGCAATATTTAATATTGATTTTGAGACATAGAAAGCAAGATAATTGCGAAATATGTGGAGCAAAGAGGTTTGGCAGAACAAAATGCATTTTTCATTTAGTTCGCGTCGTATCTCCAAAACGTTTAGGCTTACGAAAAAACGTATACAACCTTTAAGTTAGAGAATGGGTGACCGTTCCAACTAAGACTGCGTCCTCGCCTCACACATCTTCCAGCGGCTTGGCTTGTATATCAGTGTATGCGCGGAAGCTATACAACCTTAGGCGAGGGTTGTATAGGGGATATACCATCCTTCGGAGGGGATGTAAAGCCGTCGGTCCCTTGTCTATTAAATGTTAGGCAAGTAAAAGATCCCTACTCTTCTTAAGGGAAGAGGTTCGGCAAAAATTCCTGGTTGGGAGTAGCTCGTCTACAGGCGTCGGTGATAGGCCTCAGTAGCGGAAATAGGCCGACGTTAAATAAATGTATTAAAAAAAAAAGTTACAGAATTTACAAATGTATAACTTTTATAAAAGGTGTTGTTCCCGTTTGGGCCGTAAAAACTGAGTTAATCGCGAATCCGCGATATCCGCGACCTTCCGAAGCGATTTTCACGAATTCCTCCAGGTGTATCGTGGCGTAACTGCCAAGTGTTATTCAGAACGTCCAAATAAACACAATAAAAAAATTGTTCGTAGAGCACGAATTTAGCACAGAGGTTAATTTTACAGCTAAAACGCCTGGAGTATAAATATTTGTACTGATATCGTTCCCTGTAACTGACAGTAAAAAAGCAAAATCATAACATGTTTATTTTTTGTCAAGATTACAAGCAAAATTAATATAAATTACCTCACACATGCAAACAACAGTAATTTGATAACAGAACGTAGAATGTAAACAAATGATTAATCGATGTGTGTATAAAGACCATTAATATGCAGAGAATGCATTCTCGATTCACGCTGTGGCCAGGAGCTTATCGTCTGGAATTTACAGTACAGAACTAATTTAATTAGCCAATTTTTTAATTATATACACTAACATAGAGGATATATAATTGAATTTATTTGAGGCAATGAATTAATTATTGGAAAAACTGTTATAAAATTCTAGAGTTTGTAGGCAATAAAAAATAATGTAGGTTATTTATTTTATTACACCATAAGAAAATTATAATAAAAAAACAGCTTTAACAAATTATTTCTAATCATAATTTAAATATAAATACGGCCACGTTGCACGTTCTTGCGTGACTGAGGAATTTTTTCATCAATAAACTACCCATATGTGTAATATCTGAGATATGAAACATGTTTATGTGCTGAGTACTTGTGTTACACGTACTTCTTTTTTTAAATTACTTTTAAAAGAGTAAAAACAAACAATAAAATATAAATAATAACTGAAAACACAGATCATAACAAACTATAGTGGTAATCTTAAATACACCTGCATGTGTACTTTAAGTGGAAATCATGATCAATGAAAGTTAACCTTAAAAGTAAACGAGGCTAATTTGCACAATTTGTAAAAACCAAGATCCAGGGGGGTCACAAAAGGCTCATGTTATCTGTGATAAACGTGAAACCATCATATGTCATGCCTGTAACGAACTTACATTCACACAGAACTTAGGATTAGCAAAAGTTCAAGTTCTTGAAGAAAAGTTTGAACTATTAGAGGAAAAATGCTCAAAACCAAAGGGAAAGAAATGACGAGCCATTGATTGATCTACCTAGGCTAACGCCAAAATTACAGTTCAATCAAGTCATTAGAAATGACCCATGCAACACAAAATACCAACAATGCATGCAGACAATAAAAAAAATGAAGAGACTATAAACACATTAGAAACAATATAAACCCATCAAATTGTAATACAGAAGAAGAGCTACGAAAAGTCAACAAATGAACAATGTTACCAAAGTAAAACTCACAATAAATATAGAAATACAACAAATAAACGAGAAAATTAACAGCGATGAGGATTATCAACAGACTAGGAGATAAATAAAGTACGAGCGAGATCAGAGGAATAGAAGGAAAAATTGTAGCAGATGGTAAACGGAACCCAGCAGAAGATGGTGCCTTCGATGGGGTAGAAAGGAAGGTGTGGCTTTTACTCACAAGGGTAAAGCGGAAGATGAATGAAGAGAACATCAAATTTTATTTAAGTAAACAACCAGGATGTGAAGGTACGAAATTTGTAATCAAAGAAATTGAAGCAGTTAAATCACAAAACAAATGTTTCATGTTTGGTGCTCCTTGCATCATGAAAGATAGTGTCTATGGAAGAAGTTTCTGGCCAAAAGGTGTAGATGCAGAACGTTTTAATTTTAGAAAATACTATGAAAAAAGAATCAAGTTAAAGACCAACCTGTTGATTTTTTATAGATACAAAGCCACTAGCTGATGCTTCTAGCCTTGGACTAATACACATCAATTGCAAATCCTTATGTAAAAAATTCTCGGATGTTAGTCAATTTATGGAAACCAATAAATTTCATGTCTTGGCAATATCAGAAAGTTGGCTAAGCTATCATATGCCATCTTCACTGTACAAAATAGAGGAACGCATACTTATCCGCTCTGACCGAATACCAAGAAGCGGAGGTGTAGCAATGTACATACAAAGTAAATTCAAACCACATAAGCTTAATATAGATAATATCGAAAGTGATATTAATCAATTATGGGTTAGATTTAGATACAATAAACTAACCTTAAAACAGGAGTTATTTATCGACCTCCGTCAGTACCAATAGCTCATCTACATTTCTTGTATGAGGACTTACCTGACATTATACAAGACTGCGATATATGTACCCTCACTGGAGACCTGAATATATCAACCTTCTGAATAAGGATTCTGCCGAGAGTAAATTTTTTATGATATTTTGGAAACTTTCAACCTACACCAAATAATAATGGATCCGACATGAGTCACGGAGAACTCAGAATTACTCATTGACCTTGTGATTACAAATGATAAAAGTTTATTTATGAAAGCGGTGTTATGTGCTGTGAACCAATAAGTGCAGATCATGAAGCAGTGTTTTGTACTATTAATTGCCCCGATTATGACACACGCGCCAAGCTTATAATTTGTAATTCAGTGCTCGACGAGGCACATAGCCCGGAGAATAGCTGTCGGTTGCAGTCTGGTTACGTTCCTTATAGTAAAATAAAGATTTTATAGGGGAGTTTGCGACTAAAAATTTTATGTTTTAATATTCCGCCCTCTAAAAGCACATTTGAACTGTGCTAAGCTCAGTCAGGCTATTTATTTTTCAATTGCAACAGACACTGGACCGCTAGGTGGCGCCTACTGACTATTTTATATGTCGCTATCCCAAATATACCGAAATATACTAAATAGTCAAGTGATCCTCGTGCGGGTCGTCACATGCCTACCTTGCACTGACGAGAGCAAGGACTGCAGTCTGCAAGTGGTGTGTGACGACTGGCACGAGAGCTCCTTTAAGTAGGATCAGTCTTTCGGCTGGTGTTTGTTGCAATCGAAGCATTAGAGTTTTAATGGAAATATGCAATTATTACACTTAACGCGCCAGGCTTGTAACTTGTAGTTCAGCGCTCGGCGGGGCGCATAGCCCGGAGAGTAGCTCTTGGTTGCAGTCTGCTTACGTTCCTTATAGTAAAATAAGGATTTTATAGAGGAGTTTGCGACAAAAAATATTATGTTTTAATATTCCGCCCTCTAAAAGCACATTTGAACAATAATGAAATTGTGTGGAAAGAATCTGTCTCAAATTTGGGCTTGATTAAGGATACTCAATTAGACTTTTTCAAACATGTCAGTAAGATTTGCCAATCAAATTTCTCCAAAAGTATTTATGAATTTAGGGATAGCCTACCGATATCAAAAAAGTTAAGGTTAATTGACATGATTGTATTATCTATTGCCAATTACATGGATGTTATTTATGGACCTTACTTAACAGTTTTTAATATATGCAGACTACAAAAGATACACGATTTATGTATAGGATTTGTGATGTCCCTACCAAGACGAAAGCATACTAGGAGACAATCAGAGCATCACGTTGGCTTACAATGGAGCAAAGGAGACTCTTACATATGAGTTGTCTGATACAAAATATACTAAAAACTAATAGTCCGGCATACCTTCGGGATCTAATGATACATCGTAGAGAAGCAACAATATGCTGTCTATTCCCCAACACATGACAGAGTTTTATAAGAACGGCTTCAGCTATCAGTCAGCTCATATGACATATAAAATGACATGCTTGTATAACAATACGACAATCAGTACTACCTCCTTCAAAAAACAAGCCAAATACTTTTTACTACACATGTGATAACTAGTGATTATTGTTATTATTATTTTTTTAATGCAAAGTTATGTCCAATATGTTATTTTACTACTTGATGTCATGTTATAGTATATACATTCAATATTTTTATGTTGTTCAGTGATATTTTGTATACTGGGTGTTAGTGAAAAAACTCTATGCGGTATCTTTCATGTTTTGCCTGTAATTCCTTTTTCTTCTGGCATTAAACGTGTATTTATTTTATTTATTTATAAACCAATAATATTGTAATATACTGTCATTGTACACAGTTTGGGCTATATTGTTAGAATCGTTTGGAACTCAAATACCACTGAGTAGTAATGAGATCCATTGCAGATACACCACTTTCAAATATTACAAAACCATAGTTTATTGTTTCATATGGAGTAAAATTGTCGAGAATGTGCTTGACGAGCAGAGGCAAGATTTAAGTATAATTGAAGTTCAAACTAATGACGATTATTATGATCATGAAAAGTCATAGTTTGAGTAAATATAACTCTGTTTTTGAAAAAGAAGCAGCAGACATCATAGTTATTTAGTATGTCAAACCGATCAAAATCATCTACAGGATTCCCGATATGCTGAATTTACTGAAATTCTTATTGCGAACTTTCTGCAAAACAAAAACATGTTGATTTTGCCCGTTATTCTGCAGTTTACAATACCACTTCTTACGTGGGAGTGAAGAGATGAATAGACCAGTTTTTACAAAGTTTCTGCTGTTCGCCATATATTGATATAATCAGTGTATTGTATGATAATTGTTATAGATGTTATTCCGTAGATAAAAATTTAGACCATTTGCGTAAATTAAAAATAACATATCTCCGAAATCGATCCCTGAGGAGCACCAGCTAATATGTTCCAATTTTAGCATGTTCTATTTCGTTTAGCCAGTTGGTAAGTGAACTTGCTGAGTACGATACCAGTAAATGTTGATATTATCTCGTTTTCATACGCATACCTTATAAATCCTATTGAATTTCTCTTACATGGCAAACTCCAGCATCGAGAAGTCGACGTATTGTATTTGTACTTTATAAAGATATATCTTCTCAACGTCTCAATATTTCCGGGCTGCTTCCCTGTCACTGTTGGGAGCCTGTTAAGTGAGACGTGAGGCCGTTAAACCTTTGTCTTATGCGCTCAACTCTATTTCATCTGGTTTAAATAGGGTAAGATGATTCGTATCCTTTATAATGGAAATGTAAAATTTGAAACCCTACACAGTTTTTTGGTATTTATATATGAATGTTTCTGCAGAAAATTATCAAGAGTAACTATTATAAGCAAAAAATATATCAAATCTGACGAAATGATTAGAAAAAAATAGGTATACTGGTCAGGTAAGAACCGTACGTACGATTTTCTAACAATTTAAAGTTTTTTTCGCTTCCTTTTAATTTAATTTGTACAATTGAATGGTCGATTATTAAGTAATTTTTTTCTACAAATACATTTAATGTAAACTCATTACTTATCACAAAATCTATTAAACTACTTGTTGCATTTGTAACCCCCGTGAAGTCTTTTACAAATTGTTTACAACCAAAATTTTCTATTAATATTTGGAGAGTTTTCTTTACAGAGTCAGTTGTTTTTAACATTTATTTAACTTCGGTCTATTTCCGCTACTGAGGCCTATCACCGACGCCTGTAGACGAGCTACCCTCAATCAGAAATTTTGCCGAACCTCTTCCCTTAAGAAGATATCTCGAGTTCTACGATAGCTAGAAATTTTTAAAAAAATTGCAAGTAAACTAGATAAAAAAGTTCATAACTGGAAATTATTTTCGAACTTACAGGGCGAGCCAAGATGAAATTACAGGACCAAGTGCCTTTTTATTAAATATCTCCCAACCAGTTGGGTGTAATGAATTTTTTTGTTAAAATAATGCAATCTGCAGATGGATATTAAAAAAAATCACCACAGTCACAATTATGGGTTTTAAGAAAAACTTATGTGAATACCAGTTACGAGACATCTAGTTAATGTTTTTGAATCATTTTCATTTCCTAAAAATGTACAGGGTGGCCAAAAATTATTCTTCAATTAAGAACATTTTAAATTGAATTTTCTCAATTTTTTCAAATGGAACACCCTGTATACTTTTCGGTGATGTGATGTAGAAATGAGAAACGAACATTTTTTGTAAGTACTTCCCTATGGCTAATTGCAACCATTTTCGTTTTATAAATAAATGTCAAATTCAAGAATAAACATAAAAAAGAGGTTCCCTCAAACAATTCATTAGAAAAATTTATAATACGTGTTCGACGTGTTGCCCATTTTGATTGACACACGTCTTTATGCAAATTTGAAATGAGGCCATTTAGTGGGACCATTTCTTCCATTTATTTAACTGATCCTTTACTGTAATGTTTTTTTGTACATTTTTTTGCTGTTTTCGTTATTTGACAAGCAATAAAACCTCAGTTTGGTATAAATTGTCGTGTACAAAGGAGCATTTGTCACACTTATCGGTCATTGCAATTTGTATTGAATTTAAAATATTTGGAATTTTACAATATGAATTTTAATAAAGCGGAACTTGTAGACATGACTTTTGTTTTGGGCGAGTCAGGCAGAAATTGTTTACTTGCCAATAGAATTTATCACCAACGCTATCCTGAAAGAAAGATTCCTGATGTTAGCAGCTTTCAAAACCTTCTCGATAGATTTCTGGAAACTGGAAATGTTGAATATAAAAAAGTGAAAGATTAAAACGTGTTGTGAACGAAGAAAATGAGTTTTCTGTTGTGCTGGCAACGGTTGAGAATCCACATGTTAGACTAAGAGAAGTGAGTTCATTAGTAAGAATAAATAGACGGTCTGTGGGTCGAATCTTAAAAACAAATAAGTTGCATGCATATCATATTCAAATACACCAGGAATTATCTGATGATGATTTTCAAAAGCGCCTACAATTTTGTAATTGGGCCAGAGGTGAAATGCAACATGATGTCAACTTCTTCAATATTGTTTTATTCAGTGATGAGGCAACTTTTCATAAAAATGAATTTGTTAATATAGGCACAATTTTCATTATTATGCTTCAGCAAATCCTCACTTTTTTATTCAAGTTGATAATCAACACAGATGGTCTATAAACGTTTGGGGAGGAATTATTGGAGAACATGTAATAGGGTGTAATTTTTGGAAAACTATCTGCTACAATTATTGGTAAATCTCCCTGAAAAAATTCTAAATAGGATGTGGTTTCAGCAAGATGGTGCTCCACCACATTATTTAAATGCAATTAGAGACCACTTAAATAATACCTACCCTAATCAATGGATTGGAAGAAATGGACCCACTAAATGGTCTACTAGATCCCCAGATGTTACAAAAATGGATTTCTTTTATGGAGTTACGTGAAGGAAATTGTTTATAGAAACACACCAACAACAGTACAAAATATGAAGGAAAGAATAATAACTGCCTTTACATCTATCACACCGGCAGTTTTAGGAACAGTGGGAACCTCATTTCAAAAGCGTATAGAGATGTGTGTCAATCAAAATGGGCAACATGTGGAATATTTATTATAATTTTTTCTACTGAGTTATTTGAAGAAATCTCTTTTTTAAGTTTATTTTTGAATTTTATAATTATTGCTCAATAAAACGAAATTGATTGCAATTATCCCTAGAGAAGTACTTACAAAAAATGTTCATTTTTCATTTCTACATCACATCGCTGAAAATATACAGGGAGGGTGTTCCATTTGAAAAAATTGAGAAAATCCAATTTAAAATGTTCTTAATTGAAAAATAATTTTTGGCCACCCTGTACACTTTTAGGAAATGAAAATGATTTAGAAACATTAATTAGATTCGTAATTGGTATTCACATAAGTTTTTCTTAAAATCCATAATTGTAACTGTGGTGATTTTTTTAATATCCATCTGCAGATTGATTGCATTATGTCAACAAAAAAATTCATTACATCCAAGTGGTTGGGAGGTATTCAATGCTAATATAAAAATGAATAGAGCCTAGAAAGAGGCTTCAAAAAATGTACTGATATACATAGCATTCCATTTGAAAAAAAAGCAGTTAGTCCTGTAATTTCATCTTGGCTCGCCCTGTATGTATAAAAATAATGTCCAGTTATAGACTTTTTTATCTAGTTTACTTGCAATTTTTTTAAAAATTTCTAGCTATCGTGGAACTCGAGATATCGAGGTCCGACGCACTATTGTCCCACCCTGTATAACAACTAAACAGTAACAGACATTTAAAAATTAAAATTCAATAGATGGTACCGAGAATATTTTTTCATAACCTAATATTCTTATATTGTAGACTCTAATATCATTTTTAATGTGAATTTGTACTCCCTCGTATATCTACTACTTGAATTGCAGCGGATTAAATTATATCCTGCTATTTTTATTTCATCATCAGTAAAATCAACTGTTATGCACGTTTCCGTAGTGCATAACACAATAGAATTATACCTAACTCCATACTCTGTTATTTCGTTCTTATTTTTGTAAAAACTTTGAGCATTTAGATAGGATGTAAACAAGTCGCTCGGTAATTGTTATAATTCATTTGCATTTTTTTGTATTGATTCGAATGTTTTTGCATAACAACGGCAGTTTCTGTCTAAACTAGAGTGACTTACATCTGAACCTAGATTTAATTTTTGATTTGCTCTTACACAGTTAGTCCAGGGCATTTAGATCAAAATCGCCCGAATAGCGGAAATTTTTAGGCACAGCAGATATCGAGATGCGGTTTTCTGCATTGTGTTCAGGAAGGCCCCAGGAAACGACACTACATAGTCTGGTTTAGCCATTTTTTGAAAAATGCCTTCTGGGCCGGAAAATGCATTTTCCAATTGCATCATTACTTGCACCATTATAGGAACGACTGGAAACTCGGAAAAATCGCTAGGAAATCGTTACTCGGGGGTTTTCGGGGCTGCCGAACTCGATTCTGGCATTGGAATTACCCGGGGGCGGCTCTGCGGGGGTATTCGGGGGCCATTCTGGGGGGAAATTGCATAGTCCATGAAAATCGCTCCAAACTCGTTACTCGGGGGTTTTCGGGGATACCGAATTCAATTCTGGCATTGGAATTACCCGGGGGCGCTCGGGGGTCCCTCTGTGGGGTTGTCTGGGGGTCATTCTGGGGGGGAAATGGCATAGTCCATGGAAAGCGCTCCAAACTCGTTACTCGGGGGTTTTCGGTGATGCCGAATTCAATTCTAGCATTAGATTTCCCCGGGGGCGTTCGGGAGTCCCTCTGTGGGATTGCCTGGGGGTGATTGGGGGGGAAATGGCAGCGTCCATGAAAATCTCTCCAAAATCGATACTAGGGGGTTTTCGGGGATGCCGATTTCAATTCCGGCATTAGACTTCTCCGGGGGTGCTCGGGGGTGGCTCCGTGGGAAATGGTAAAGGAGAAAGTGAAAAATCACAAATTATGAAAATAATACTTTATTCAAATAACAAATAGGAGTTTTTATTAATCTATCAAAGATGACTTACAAGAGTGCCGGACACAGCTAGAACACCAAAAAAATGGTCCAAAATCCAAAAAACTTGATCACTATAGCACTGTATTGACGTATAACGAAAAACCCACGCGGTCCAAGAGTGCCGGACACTACTCAAACACCAAAACAAGGTCCAAAATCCAAAAAACTTGATTATTTTAGCACTATATTTACGTATAACAAAAAAACCAACGTGGTATAAAAGTGCCGGATAGAACTCAAACACCAAAAAAGGCCCAAAATCCAAGAAACTTGATTACTGTAGCACTGTATTTACATACAACGAAAAAGCAACGTGGTCCTGAACGACAGATGTAATACTGATGCCACACAGACGCCGACTGCGCGCGGGAACTAGACCCATATTTTTTCTCTTCAGTCGATACAGAATATTTCTGTTCTCGCAGGTCCCCGTGGTAACGATACTCTACTCTCTTTATAGCTTTGGCGCCTTTTTCAAATCCAGTTTCGAGGCACAAAAGACTTCCAAAGCAATTGTTTTTATAATATGTGTAATATTTATTTATTTAATATTCAATCTAAATTTTTATTATTCATACCCCCGGGGAAGTCTAATGCCAGAATTGAATTCGGCATCCTCGAAAACCCCCGAGTGACGAGTTTGGAGCGCTTCCCATGGACTATGCTATTTTCCCCCCAGAATGACCCCCAGACAACCCCACAGAGGGACCCCCGAGCGCCCCCGGGGAAATCTAATGCTGGAAATGAATTCGGCATCCCCGAAAACCCCCGAGTAACGAGTTTGGAGCGATTTTCATGGACTATGCAATTTCCCCCCCAGAATGGCCCCCCGGATACCCCCGCAGAGCCGCTCCCGAGCGCCCCCGGGTAATTCTAATGCCAGAATTGAATTCGGTATCCCCGAGAACCCCCAAGTAACGAGTTTGGAGCGATTTTCATGCACGCTGCCATTTCTCCCCCAATTCACCTCCCGCGCACCCCCACAGAGCCACCCCCGTGCACCCCCGGGTAATTCTAATGCCAGAATCGAGTTCGGCAGCCACGAAACCCCCCGCGTAACGATTTCCCAGCGATTTTTCCGAGTTTCCAGTCGTTCCTATAATGGTGCAAGTAATGATGCAATTGGAAAATGCATTTTCCGGCCCAGAAGGCATTTTTCAAAAAATGGCTAAACCAGACTATGTAGAGTCGTTTCTTGGGACCTTCCTGAACACAATGCAGAAAACCGCATCTCGATATCTGCTGTGCCTAAAAATTTCCGCTGTTTTTCCTAACTTCCCTGGACTAAATTTATACATTTTCTTTCTCCTGCGTTGCATTCGTTTATTTTGTGATTTCCAGCACATAATGGGCATGTTACACTTTCAGGATAGTTTTCAACTCCGTGATTATAACCGTAACACTTAAAACACCTAAATAAATAATAAATAAATAAATAAATAAACACAATTATACAACCCCTAATTCCAGAAGCCACGGGCTTTTGCGGAAGGGGTTACACATTGAACGCGGATATACAACCATTTCCTCCGACAGTGCTGGAGGCAGGATTCGAACCCGGTGGGGCAATGTCCGTGTAATTAATCACGATTGCCACCAATTCAGGCAGTTTCTGAATCAAATGACGCGACGGTTCGAGTAGGAAGATGCTTAATTTTAGCGATACAAATATCGAGTTGCGTTACCAACATAACTACATGTCATACCATCTGTGACACTGGCCATCGGTATTATTGCCTCAGTTAAAAATATAGTTTTTTGTTTCTATGAGCAAATTCTCTGTCCGCATTCATTCTAGTAAACCGCAGTTTATAACATGATGAGGAATAATGGAAGAACATAATGTCTAGAATCGAAGAAAAGGCCATTTGTTAAAATAACAGCTAAGTAACAATAAAATCCGACACTTCAGGACGAAATAATAACGCAAAGGATAGGCTGAAACAAAATATATGGGGGTGAATAAACCTAAGCGTTAAAGACGGAATCCATATTCCTTTGGGAATAATGGTAGCAGGATGTGTGACAGAGGCTGATGATAAATAATACCCAAATCTATAAATCGCTGGCTTCAAATTATTCCCTCGCTCATAGTTTGAAATAAATCTGAGAAAGAGAGCATTTAAGCCCAAGGGTAAAAAAAAAGTGTCGGTTGAAAAGGTGAAGAGAATTGAAATAAGTGATTGATATGCATAAGTATCAATTCTATAAAATATAATGTTTTATTATTACTAATCTGTTTATTGTAAACAGTACGTATAAATAGATAGCATATCCAACATTTTGAAAATAGATGTGTTTAAAATTGTATATAAATTAATTCTTTCTACTTCCGGTTCCAACGGAAGGCACTAACTTATGAATTCCAATCTAAACAAACTATGTATATATAACTAGGCTGGGGCCGTTACCTTTTTGAGATGAAAAAATTAATAGCAGGCAACGGTCGGCTGAAATATATAGTTGAGGTCATAAAAAATGAAAAAAATAACTTTGGAACTTGAGGTGAAGGGAAGTAGTGAAATGGGGTGCTATTTAAGGGATGTGGCGAAACGTGACTTCCTAGAGAAAAGTATTTCATACAAAAGTTGTAGATAATAAAGAAATCTAAAACTTTTATTCTATATATTTTTCGATGTAACCTCAAAATTTGCGAGAAATTGACGAAAAACCGATTTTTCTGTTTTTATTTTTTTTCTCGCGTGAAAATTATTTAATTTAAATGAAACTTTGTGAAAATACGTAATTATTTGCATGTAATAAGCATGAATTTTTTCAATTATGGGAAATAAATATTTTTCGAGATATTACCATATTTCCGAAAAAACATCCCTATCTTCGGCGAACAACTTTATTGATTTTTTTTTTGGATTCTTATGTTCTACTAGTGCTCATTTTTTTCGTCGAGATGTCTACTTTCAAATGGTATATCGATGTTAGTGATTTATTGTCATTTAGCAGCTTAAAATGAAGAAAAACCGAAAAGAAAATTTTCGAATCTCGAATTTGTCGATTTTTTTCATTATTTTCAATTTTTTAGCATATTTATGTTAATAATTCATAATATATTAATGAAAAAACAACTTACTTTGGTATAAAATGAATAAAGTTGAATGAATTTCATCACGGAAAGGTAGAGAAAACTTCATGAAACTTAACATTTACATGGAAATCAATAGTACTTTATTAATTTTCATAAGCTACAGTTAAGTTTCGAAAACTTTATATGCATATTAAATTACTTTAAATACATATGATAAAATACAACATATAATTTATTTATATTGGCTACGAATTCTTTACTTTATTTACAAATATTTACTTTATTAATATTGATTGTGTATAGCTTATAAAAAGAAAAATCAATAAAATAACTGTTAAAATCTAATCAATTTTAGGCCTTTTTTGTTGTGGTTCGTTTTCTTCATCGATTAAACTCTCAAATTCTATATCATCTTCAAAATCATTGGCATTTTCAGGCTCTTCAATTTCGATGTCATTATTCTTTGCTGGCTCTTCATCAATATCTTCAGAATCACTTAAATCTACAAATACTTCTCTGTCTCTATTTGAACAGTTCTCAGTGCATGTATTGCATAGATTAGTACACTTTAAGCCGTGTTTTCGGCAGCCACACCTTTGATTATTGCAACCACTTTCAAAAGTACAGCTAACGTTGTTTAACAACTTTCCGGGAATCAAGTCGGAACTGTCAGAGATGTATTTCCGCACGAGTCTTCCTACATTTTCGTTCCAGCCCCAGTCCTTTGCTTTTTTGATGTCCTGATCGTTGTCAAAATTACCCAACCAAGTTTGCAATTGGTAATAGACTCTGTAGGAGTGTTGTGCAGCTGCTTCTTCAGTTGGAGGGAGTTTTTCCAATTTACTGACAATGTTAAAGGCTACAAATTAATACTCAACTTACTTTGTTATTATCCAACGGCAGTAAACTATTGTCAATTAACAATTCGTTTAATTTTAATCGAAAACTCAATCACCACGTGCGTTTACAAAGGACGCATCACAAACTGAAAAAATACTTTTACGCAACTAGACGAATAGAGATTTACTACTACAACAGAACAAGCTCCGCTGCTCTTGTGCAGGCTCACTTTGTCCTACCCCTCTCTACCCCCAACCTTCAGTCGTTTTGGGCGGGCATTTCAAATACCTGTATGCTGAGAAATTTCAAATTTTGTAAATTTTTTTTTTTTTTTTAATACGTAATAGTATTTTTTTTGTTTGTATTCAATTTTAGCGTGGTTTCCAATAACTAAATTCATTCAACTTTAGTTATTTTATACCAAAGTTCATTAAAATATTATGAACTATTAACATAAATATGTTAAAAAATTGTAAATAATGAAAAAAATCGACAAATTCGAGATTCGAAAACTATTTTTTTCGGTTTTTCTTAATTTTAAGCTGCTAAATGACAATAAATCACTAACATCGACGTACCATTTGAAAGTAGACATCTCGACGAAAAAAATGAGCACTAGTAGAACATCAAAATCAAAAACAAATCAATAAAGTTGTTCGCCGAAGATAGGAGTGTTTTTTCGGAAAAACGATAAAATCTCGAAAAATATTTATTTCCCATAATTGAAAAAATTCATGCTTATTATATGCAAACAATTACGTACTTTCGCAAAGTTTCATTTAAATTAAATAATTTTCACGCGAGAAAAAAAATAAAAACAAGAATCGGTTTTTCGTCATTTCCTCGCAAACTTTGAGGTTATGTTGAAAAATATATAGAATAAAAGTTTTAGATTTTTTTATTATCTACAATTTTTGTATGAAACACTTTTCTCTAGGAGGTCACGTTTCGCCACAAATCACGAAAAACGGTTTTCATCCCTTAAATAGCACCCCATTTCACTACTTCCCTTCAACACAAGTTCCAAAGTTTTTTTTTTTCATTGTTTATGACCTCAACTATATATCCCAGCCGGCCGTTACCTGCTATTAATTGTTTTCTTTCAGCATTAAAAATCCGTAACGGCCCCAGCCTACTTATGGATTTCAATCTAAACAATATATTATTACATTTTTCAATTCCACATGATTTTCTGACTAAAGCATAATAAGACATTTGATACGGTATCTTTGTTTTCAACTGGCAAGGTAATAAAATAGATAGGGAAAGTTTTCTCTTCACCTATATTATGGCCTCTAATGCCTGATTTAATAATGCATCGTTTGATAAAATATTTACAACAGTGCTCTGATCGCTTATCTTCTCATTAAATAAATTATAGATATTATTGACTGATTGCAATTTAAAGTTGATTTCGAAAACACAGTCCATTGTTTATATCGAAATGAAATATATTAAATTCTATATTGGAATTTTACCTTTAAAGGGATTTGCAAAATGCGAATATTGAATAAATTGCTTATATTGTTGATATTGATACCAAATTCGAAAAATCTTTCTTTCCTTTCAATGATTTTACAAGCTACCTGCATTCCGTCACAACCGACATTTAGGAAACGGCCAGTCACAAGGACTAACCCGTCGTCTGCGTATGTCTGCGCGTAGAAGCCTTCCGATGCTCTAGGAGACCGTCCATTATTAGACACCATAGGTGGGGCGAAAAGTAGCTAGATACCTTGAAGGTAGCCTCCCTTTACCCCAATATCAACCTGGCAGTCGCCCAGAGCTGCACTGACTCTTCTTTCTTCCTGCGCAGACTTTACCCATCTGATCTCTGGCTTGAAGAGCCCCGCAGATATTACTCGTGCTTGCCTTGTCGAAGGTTCCTTATATATCGAGAAATACTGCCGGGGCTACCTCCTGCATAAGGAAGAAAGGGCCCTCCACTAGGAGGGCCCTTTCTTCCTTATGCACAACGACATGTAGAGCTGTCCCTGTGGACTTCCCTTGATATGCGTGTTGATTGTCATGTATTGGGAATCTAGATAGTACTTCTTCCATCAAATATTGGTCCATTATCCTTTCCAACGTTTTCAAAAGAAAGGATGTGAGATGAGTTGCCCTAAATAATTTTGCGGCCGTGTAGTCCTTTTTTCCCGTCTTGGAAATAAAGACGTATCCTCTTCATGCGAGGCAGGAGTATTTCCAGGCCCTTTTGAAGCAAAGCTACAAAGATTTCATCTGGTCCTGCTGCCTTATAGCGGTCGAACTGCCCAAGAAGCCGTGTCCTCTGCGATTTGCCAATCCGCTTGTGGGATCGGCTCCTAGGGCTGTGACCGCAACAGCGCCATCGCCAGGAAGTAAACGTCTAGGAGTAGTCTTAGTGACTCCTCATTGGAGGTGGTCCATATCCCATCCTGCCTTTTTAGTGGCCCCATGGTGTCTTTAGTTCCCCAGCTGAGTATTTTCATCAGTCTGACGGATTCCGGTAGAGTCTACCTCCCCACAATATACCCGCCAGCTTCTCCTCTTGCTGCGTCTTAATTCCTTTTTAAATTTTTTTCTAGCCTCTCTGAAATCATCCCATGAGGTCTCCTCCCCTTCTTGACCGCTATGATCTGTTAACTATTAAATGTAGTTGTTAATACAAAAAATCTAGAATTACAAAGGATCTTACGTCAAAATTTAGTTCATACATTATCAAGTGCTTAAAGAAGGCTTATTGCAATTTAGAACTATTATACGTTTGCACTTATGTACTGAACAAAAAAATCTAAAATTCTCTGTAACTCATTAGTTTTAGGCTATTTCAATTATTTAGATGTGGTGTATCACTCATGTTTAACCGTGCCTGATCAATTAAGGACACCACGTATGCAAAACACGGGCATTCGATTCATTTTTGGCATTAGAAAACATCAGTCTGTATGGCATAAATTAAATGAGTTAAAATGGCTGAATATGAAGGAAATAAGAATTCTACATAATTTTTGTCTTTATCATAAAATTCTTATCCCTAAAACGTCATCTTACCCATATTCTAATAGTATATTCTGTAACAAGGTAACAAAGAGTAACAGACTGTATTTTCTCCACGACCATTAGTAAAAAGACAATTAGTTCTGAACAAAACAAGATTTTTATTGATTTTTCTCTCATTTTGTTTATTTAAATTAAAACCTGTCTCAAAACGCCGCAATTACATTTGACACTGACAGTTTTGACATCCATGGCAATCTATGTATTTCGTTGAGCACAATTATGGAATATTCATTCTGGCATTTGTTATAGAATGACAATACATGCAAAACACATAAGAAGCAAATGTTTGAATAAATATTCTACCTCAAGAGTGAGAAATTTTACTTTCTATTATTAAAAATTATTTTGGAATTATTACATTCTATAATGGTCGTGGAGAAAATTGTATTCTACTACTGCAATTTATAAAAGTTCATTTTCTTATTCGACATATAAATATTACAACGCCATACCTGACAATTTTAAAAAATTTCCCAGTTATTCTTTTAAAAACACTTAAAAAACTTTACTAAATGGAACATGACTTGTCTAGGTTTTAACTTATTTCAAACTACTTACAATTATTATAGTTTATTGAATCAACTTTGATACATGTTTTTGTACTATAATGTATCTATCTCTCAATTCTCGAAATCTGTTCCTGTTTTTTTTTCTATTTGATTAATAATTCTATTTATTTCCTTTCTCCTTGGTCTTATAATCCATTGTAAACATTATTAAATTCCTCCAAAAATGTTAATACAATCTTTTGCATAGACTTTATTACAGATCACAATATTGTAAAGCAAAAAAAAATGCCCATGACAAATTTATTTCAAGCTCTAATAACTCCCAAAAAGCTATGTGGCAAATCATTGACAGCAACAAAAATCGCCCAGAAATTAATTCAGAGATATCCCCTCCCCCACCCAATGAATTTAATGTAGATTTTGCTAATATTCTTAGGCACGAGGACAAGAAATGTTGAAGACCAGTTTTCATTTCGAGAAGTTACTTATATAGAAGTTAATGATATTATCAGCAATCTCTAAAAGACTACTTCTAAGGATGTGTATTATTTAGATATGTTTTATAATGTTTTAATGTTTTTTTTAAACGCCTCTCAAGTTACCGAAGTAACCCCCTGGAAGATCTCAAGGATTTTGTGCTAGGTAAAGAAAGATGAGGCCCTATAGTTTAATGTGGACTCCAAAACCACTCTCGGGGCACTTTTATTTTAATGAGAAATTGTTTCGCCTTGCGGGAATCCAACCTACTTCGCTAGGCAACTCAGTTTGCTAACCAGACGCTTTAACACACTGAGCTACCGTACCCCTATATATGAAAATCCTTAACGCGATAAGATGTACAATATTAATCCCGTTAACCAATCTAATAAATATTTGCATCCGCACATACACACTTCCAAAGTACTTAAGTTTGTTAAAGTCATACCTGTGTACAATAAAAAAAACAGAATAAATGATTTGGAAACTACAAAATTATTTTCATCACACCGTTCTTTTTTAAAATCCTAGAATGCGTCTTAAAATCCAAATAACGCATTATTTTGAATCCGAAAATCTGCTTAGTTTCAGTTAGTTTGGTTTTAGAACTAACTTGTCTACTATTTTAGCCATAAATAAGTTAACAGACATAATATGTAACGGTTTTGAAGACAGTGAATATATACCCATATGGTCAATTTCTAGACCTGTCTACGGCTTTTGACTGTGTCACATAATATCTTAATAACTATATTGAACTTTTATAAGTTCAATGTAAACGGCAGTAATTTAATAATATCGCATCTTATAGATGTCATTACGTGATATATCAAAACAATAAATCAAGTGTGCTACCTATGGAATACGGAGTGCCTCATAGCTCCATGCTGGAGCCATTTTTATTCTTAATATACATAAACGACCTTACAGATATTATTTTGTCTAAATTCGTCCTCTCTGCAGATGATCATCCAATCACATAAAGACCTTGACGCCCTATTTGCTAGCGTAAATGATACACAGGCGAAAGCTCAGGACTAGTTTATAGCAAACCAACTTAGTGTAAATAAGTCCAGAACGTAGCTGGAAATGACAAAAGTAGTGTTAAATTTCTTGGAGTGCATTTTGGTTCAGCGGCACAGTACATATTGCAATAAAATCTCCACAAATATATATGCAAGTAATGTCTTTCAAAAAACAGTTATCACCGCTTATCATGGTCTCATTCGCTTCCGCCTATGTTATGCTATTTTCGTTTGGGGACACTCATCTCACAGTACCCATACTTTCGCGATATAAAGAAAAAACATACAGATTGTAAATGGCTTAAAATATCGAGACGACTGCAGGCTTGCATTTAAAGAACTAAATATATTAAATTTACCCAGCACGTGTATATTGTACATTAAATTAAATGAATCAATGTACAATCCTCACAGTGAAATTCATGGATACTCAACAAGAAACCGAGACAATACTTGTCCGTATTCTTTACGACTTTTAAAATCACATAAAAGCACAAATTATGCCATAAAATTCTTTAATTAATT
This sequence comes from Leptura quadrifasciata, assembly GCA_963675555.1. Lineage (NCBI taxonomy): Eukaryota > Metazoa > Arthropoda > Insecta > Coleoptera > Cerambycidae > Leptura > Leptura quadrifasciata. The sequence continues at coordinate 7,467,597 of OY776677.1, forward strand.
AATTGACAATCAGGAAACTTGGGCTTATTCCGTTTAAAAATATAATGAAGTTATTTTTGTTTTTTATACATTCCAATGCTTTTATACATTCCAATGCTTTTTATACATTCCAATGCTTTTTATATATTCTAAGAATATTTTCCCTCAAATTTTAATAACTTCAAGTCTGCATAATTATCTTCTACAAGCATAATTTTATGTTTTTACTAAATTTCCACCTTTTACAAGTTTTGTAATGTGTTGTTATTATTTAATTCTAATTATTGTATACATTATTTGCTTTTATTTATTTGTTTACACATACACGGTAACTACTGTGTCTTATGTGCTATGTAATTTCTGTTTATTGACCTGTGTGAAATACGTTTGTATTATTGGCGCTAATAAATTATTATTATTATAGGCGAGATATTGATTACATATTATCAATCTCTTTATTTCACATGGTATGGGTACATGTTTCCAAATAACTCCGCGATTATTAGATTTTGATTCAGAAGTAGGTAACAGTGATAATTTGTATTTCATTAATATTTCCATTATTGTTAAGTTCACCGCTATCTTTATAAATATTTGAAATAATTCTTAAAATGCAATTTTCTTTAATATACGGCAATATATTAACCTCGATGAGAGTATAGAGTATCTCAAATTTCCTGAACAGCCCAAGTAATCATCTATTACGCCCAGAGGGATGTACAGTTCATCATGAAATACTTTTAAACTAACATGTATGAGGTAGTTAGGCATTCATTTTACATTTTCGTCGAACTTTTGTGTACGTGTTGTCAGCAAATTGAAAAATCATTGAATTGGTAAGAAAATAAATAGTTCATGGTAAATAAATAACTGAACGAAATTAATTAAATTTTATCGCGTTGGCACGGCGGCATAAAAAATATTTGTGTACTAAGTTTAAAGTGCTTTTACTTTTATTGCTAAAGCTTTATACACTATGTCTGCTAAGTGAAATAAAAATTGAACGTAAAACCTGTATTTACTACAAGTGGTCACTTAAATAAATTTAAAACCGTTTCTAAATTGCTTTAATTAAGAAAACAGTAAACACAAATAATTTGAAAATCCTAAGATTCTAATCCTGAAGGCGTCAATAGCTCCTGTGTCTTGCAGTCTAAATTTAGCTCCATAAGTGCATCTAGATACAGTTCAGTCAACTGCACAGCATGCGGTTGATTCCAGATAATCACAAGATGTTTTCGTTCACTTCACTGGAGATTACCTTTCGCTAATTGAAAAGCTTGACTTGCCAAGAACAACATCTTTCTAACAGTTTATTTTGAGTTGTTTGCTGTTTTTATTTTAGTAGCTTCCTAATCAAAACACGGGAAGTTTATTGTAAATATAATGGGAGATAAATATGTCTGAAAATTATTGGAAATATTAATATTTGGTTTTTGCTGTGTATTTTAGGAACTGATTTACGTTTTTATATAAAATTGTCGCGTTATCCAAAAAAGTCAAAATTATTGTTAATTAATGTTAAGTATTTGGTGTTAAGGTTTGACCAATTTAATTAGTTTATGTAACTATTTAAATATAAAGATTTTTATGAGCAAATATTATAAATTACAAATTAATAAGTCAAACAGTATAATATATATATATATAACAATATATAATACATAATACAATTGTAAAAAGTGTTCAGTGTCTTAGATTTATTTATGCTACAATTAAATACGTCAACTATATTTTGCATCTTGTAACTATCGTACATAAAATGAAGAGGTAAATGTTTTAACAAATTAGTCCTCTGTCTGGCAAGATAGAAGATAATGGTTAATACGAAAGGCATCCGAAGGACAAAGATCTATATATTATCTGATAGCCATGCAGCACTAAAAGCTCTAAGGTCCTATACCTTTGAATCTAAAATTGCCTGGGAATGTAGACAATCCCTGAAGCAACTGGCCAACAACAACAAGGTTACCTTGATGTGGGTGCCAGGGTATGAGGGAATAAAAGGAAATGAACTTGCTGACAGCCTTACAAAAAGCACCATTCATTGGACCTAAACCGTTCTGTGGCCTGGCCAAGGGGCACATAGCGGAGGAGATCCAAGAATGGGAAAAGGACCAGAAAAGTCCTACTGGAGGAATACTCCAGGCCATAGATAAGCGAAAAAGTTTATAACTTATCCTACAAAGAATGCCACAAGGCTTCTCGAACTTGAAAAGTCCGAATTAAGGTTAATCACAGGCCTTCTAACTGGCCACTGCCTCTTGACATATCATCTCAAGAATATGGGCAAGGCGGTAGACAACAAATGCAGATATTGCGATACTGCAACTGAAACTGCGAAACATATACTTTGTGAATGCAAGGTGTTAGTCCGCACTAGGCTAATTCCTAGAACAGGCGGAATTAACGCCTGACGTCATAGGGAAATTAGCCACCAAGAAAATCACAGGCTTTGTAAAAAGTCTTGGAATCCTGGGCAACAACTAGATGTAGGGTAAATCACAAAAGATCTTTTAGGTCGAAGTGAAGTAAGGCTGTTCGAAGCCAAACGACCACATTAAACAATCTACAATGGTTATTACGAGGTTATTGTTCTAATACCCGAGGGCAATCTATTTTATTATTTAGTATTTTATACAGAAATACTAACGACCGTATAATTCTGTGATCTTTCAGGCTAGGTAATGAGAATCTATTAAGTAGAAGGCTCTGTGGTATTCCAATTGGTGGAAGATTATTCAATGAGCACGCATATCGTTTTGAAATTTTTCGCAATCTGCCCCAGAGCTAATATTGCAAAACAACTTCATGTTATGCGGCAAATAGCATACATCTAAATGTATAATATCATTAATAAATAGTATGAAAAAGAAAGGCCGCAAAACAAAGTCCTGGAGAACAACTGATGTAACTGATTTTACACCTCGACTTTCAACATATTGTATTCTTTGGCTAAGATAAGATTTAACACTAGTATGGAAAGCCCAGCAAGATCTAGCTTATGTAATAATATATTGTGGTCAATTATATCAAAGGCTTTGGAGAAATCCGTGTAAACAACATCTAATAAAATAAATAAACACTACAGAAATTAGACAACCCCCAATTGCAGAATCCAGAGGCTCGTGCGGAAGGGGGTTACACATTGAAAAAACACGGACATACAACCATTTCCTCCGACAGTGCCTTAGTCGGGATTCGAACCCGGTGGCTCGATACCCGTGTGATTAATCGCGATTGCCACCCCCCGCCTTAACCCACGTGGTTATCGGCCAGACCAAATATGTTGCGCAACACAAAGAAAGTTTAAGACCTTGGATCTATTTTTATTGAAGCTGTGTTGATGCACACTAATCTGCCCCTCTTTTGCAGAATTACAAATTATAGTAATTTGCCGATAGTTTTCTACATTGTTTTTTCGCCTTTTTTGTAAACCGGGCAGATACGAGATTTTTCCATATATCTGGAAATATACCAAACTTCAAAGGCATACTAAAAATTATACGGAGGAGCGCTCAAAACATGTGCACAATCCCTAACAATAAAAGCTGGTACGTCATCAGGTTCTTTTGTAAATTTGGGTTTTAACTTTTTCAAGGTAGATAGATAAGATATCATCTGCAGGAAATTTATCAATATGTTATACTTGTTAATTAAAACCAGGGTTTTTTCTGACACATTTTAGCGGATGAAGATTTAAAAATAATCCGTTGTAAAATCCTAATGAGAGTAGTGACGCCTTTCTGATAATTCATTTATAAAGTTCATTTCCAATTCAAACTAATCAGTTTGTTCTAGCAAAACTCGTTGAGGCAAATCAAGGAGAGTTTATATCTGTAAAAATCGCAATGTTGTAATTAAACTTGCCAACTTGTTCGTGATAATGTTAAGAAAAAATTTAAGTTATCCATCCTGTTGATGTTATTGAGCATACATGTTTTTATTGTACGTAAATTTATTTAATAAATGAAGATTTACTATTAATAATAATAATCTTTAATTGTCCAAGAGAATAACCTCAATTCTGGACCAAATTATAAAAACAATCCTCGATAGTAAATGCAGAAATTATAAGACACAACCGTAAACTAAACATAAAATGTTCACTTCGAAACATATTAAATAAATAAAAAAACATTAATGTTAAAAACTACATTTCCAGTCAATTTAATTGACTCATAACCATTTATGCGGTAATTTCCACAAACACCAATATACTACACCTAAAAATTAAGCACACTAGCGAAGCATGTAATTTTTTTTTTTTTTTAATTAAAATTTAAAATCCAGAGGTCAAGAGTAGATCCTTGCGGAATCTGTGAATGCATTATAACATTTTAAATTGCCTTTAAAAATTATGTATTAAATTACTTTTAAAAATATTTCACTAAATTATATATTTTTAAATTTAGCACACGATAGATCATGGTTAAATTTATCAAAGGCTTTAGAAAAGTCCAATAATACCAACATCGTAATTTCCTTATCATTGCAGGTTCTAATTATATTGTCAGTAGCATTTAGTAATATTGTAGTGTGCTCTAATTTTAGATATTAATAGACACACATTTATATTTAATTGAGAAGGGAGGGTCAGGAGTGTTAGTTCTACGTCATTTTAAGGACATAAAAATACAAATAGTCCAATATAAGTATAACAGCAAAATAAGTCTCGGATTACGTATTAAATATGTCGCAATTTGATTATATTTTAAATGAATAACGTATATCTGAAAGAAGCTTCAAATCCAGATAGTTATTATCTACAATGACAGCTTCCACATTTGGTTTAGAGGCGCTGTCAAGAAAATAATACATTTTCTGACTGAATGGAAGACTAGAAGCGGAAGCACTTATAAAGAATATACTAGTGATATGAAGAGACATGAAATATTGAATACAATTTTAAATTGTTATTCTTATTATTAACGACACAATTATGGATTTTTCTAGTCAGACTCTCTTTGCTGTATGGAATGTCTAACAGCATCATGCCATCTGCTATGGTTGCCTCTCTATCGTTAAATTGTTATTCATTTGGTGGCAATGTTTTGTTTTATTACATCGGTAACAACATACAGTTGCCTAACCAGAGCCTGCCCCGGGACCGACCCGATCGTACAACCACTGCGCTAACACGGTGGCGATATGCACAATCGGACAAAACAGGTCTGTGTCGGCGACCACGAAAAATTTACAAAAAGCAACATATACTCCTTTCAAACAAAACAAATAAAAATAGGCAATAAAATTATAAACATTTCCAAAAAACAGAATCGACAAAACTTTTTTTGGTAAATAGTTCTCATTTGTTGAATATTCAGCATATTCTGTAGATATTTAAACTTGCATAGAATAAACTGTAATTTTCTAATATTATTTATGTGTGAATCCCGTCATAAGTGTTAGTTTATGATAAAATCTAAGTGTTTTATTTCTGTTTTTGGCAAAATAACATGTTGAGTTCCCATTGTATTAATATTAATTTGATTAAATGATGGAACCCTTGCTCTGGTACAGCTAAAAGGTAAGTAAAGAGTCTTTTGGAAATTAAATGTCAACAATTTATGATCAAACCAATTTTTTATAGTAGTTTCTACTATGTTTTTAGTTCATCTCTTGTGTCAGCTTCATAAAAAATTGCAGTATTATCGGCAAAACTGATCATTCTTCCTGTGTTTTGCAAGAAAAATATTCCATTTATATAAACTGAAAATAGTAGCGGTTCTAACACTGTGCCTTGTGTTACTCCATATTCGATATTTAGTGACTCGCTCAGTATATCCTTTACTCACACAGATTGAATTATATTGGTTAAATAACTTTTGAAAATTTTCTGGCAAGCGCCTCTAACTCCAATATCTTCAAGTGCCTGTAAGAGTAATTAATGGCTAAATGCTTTACTAAGATTGATAAGTGTACATAGACAAGGTTTTCCTTCATCTAAAGCTAAATAAATATTAGATGTGAGATCTATTATTGCATCTTGTGTGGAGACTCCTTTGAAACCGTATTGGCTATCAGACAGAAGACTAAATTTATTCAGGTATGAGTTTAGTCGCGCTTTAATTAATTTTTTAAATATTTTAGATACGGTTGTTATTAGGGAGTTGGTGTATAATTTTATATAAGTAATTTTTCTCCAGTTTTATAGATTGGTGTTATTACATATTGAATAAATAGTTCTAATTTTATTGTCTGGTCGATAGCCGAGTGGGTTAAGGCGCGAGGTAGCAATCGCGATTAAACACACGGGCATCGCACCACCGGGTACGAATCCTGGCTCCGGCGCTGGCACTGTCGGAGGAAATGGTTGTATGTCCGCGTTTTTTCAATGTGTAACCACCTTCCGCACAAGCCCTGGTTTCGGGAATTGGGGGTTGTCTAATTTATTATAATTTATAATTAATTATTATGTGATGTTTATTTATTTATTTATTAACATTCACAAGCATATCAGTAATTTATAAGTTACAAACTACTGAGCTCAAAAATTCATTGAAAACAGTAAACGCTATCATTGGAGGTCACTATTTTTTCAATATAATGTATAAAACTTTGCAAGAAAAATTATTTGATTCCATTCTCGAATTGGTCGAGAATTAATAAAGTTATAGCGGGACATCTATGGCGAATCACCGTGTACACAATGCTCCATTGAACTATAAAACCAATCACCTCGAATGCGGAGTGAAACTGGTAAGTAACGAGTTATTTTGAATAATATCCTTCAATGATATCGAATAACATAAAAAGTAAGAGGGACTTTGTGGGAACCCTATTAATAGCTAAAAGAAAACTTATCGATTTCTAACAAATCAGATATTTATGAAGCAATTATTTTTTTGTTATTATAATTTATAATTCACATGTCCTTATAACCCTTTCCTAATTAATACGCACTGACATTCAGAATTTCATATCCTGAAATAAACCTACATTCGTACTGAAAAAACACAGGAAATTGTTTTTTTTTCTGCAGATAACATCATGACAATAAAATATCACCGCCAAGGGGTTGAAGAACGAGAATTTCCATTTGTGAAGTAGTTCTGTTGAACATCACGGATGAGATATTTAGATCAACGGACGAGAACAAAGTTGCAGTGTCGTTTTACCATTGACTTTTCTAAGGTATTTGATGGGGGGCGAGCGTGGGTGCGTCTTTACTATGTACATACTTTGATATGTGATGTAAAGCAACGTAAGACGCGGTTAGTAGTTGGATGGGTGACCGTTCCAAACGAAGACCGCATCCTCGCCTCACACATCTTCCAGCGGCTTGTATATCAGTGTATGCGCGGAAGCTATACAACCTTAGGCGAGGGTTGTATAGGGGATATACCATCCTTTGGAAGGGATGTAAAGCCGTCGGTCCCTTGTCTATTAAATGTTAGGCAAGTAAAAGATCCCTACACTTCTTAAGGGAAGAGGTTCGGCAAAATTCCTGATTGGGGGTAGCTCGTCTACAGGCGTCGGTGTTAGGCCTCAGTAGTGGAAATAGGCCGACGTTAAATAAGTATAAGAAAAAAAAAAGGTATTTGATGTCATAAATAGTGAAATACTCTTGGCTGTCCTGAAATTTATTTGTATAAGTAATGAACTGATATTTTTTTTCATAGTTATTTATCAGATAAAACTCATAGTGCAATAAAAAAAGCATTTTAATTTACACAGTCTGAATACAGCAAGATTATGATTTTATCCTGTTTTGGGTATCACCCGGAGTATATTCCTAAATTTTGGACCTCGAAAGCCTTATACTACTTTTTTTATAAACAATTAAAGTTTTTTTACCGCGTTTTTCGAGCTTAAAATGTAAATAAGTCCGATTCTATAAGACGGATCGGGGCAAACTAAAAACCAGTCTCTTCGTAATAAAATTTCCAATAAATCCTTGTTGGCTTCAAGTCTCTGAAGTACGTACATAACCTACAAAACTCAAAAAACGAGAAAAAACAGTGTTTTTTAAATTTTAGTGCCCAAGACCATCAACTAGACTAATTTGCATCAAACTTGAAGACCCTGAAATCCCTGTTTATCGGTTTTGTTTTTGTTAAAATAGATTTTAAAGTGTTCCCCGTTTGAATATCGTCCTAACATCAAATTTGTAGCGTAGCTTTTCCGATAGTCCGTATACATAAGGAATTATTGCTGTATAATGGCGTTCAGGTTTTTGTCGTACCTGATTGTCCCTATTTTCAACATTTATGAAAACTCTATCAACAAAGGCTTCAGGATATTGATTTTGTACTAGAACCTCTTTGATAAATTTTTTCTCATAGGAAAGGGAGCAGAATTCAAAAAACTGTATTTAAAATATCCCGTGCGAATGTGATAAATGTTATGTGGGTGAGTCATCCAGACCTTTCAGTGTGAGGTTGTATGAGCACAAGAATTACATTAGAAAGAATGAAATTCAGAAATCAAAAATTTGTGAACATGCTTGTTAAAACGGACAATAAACTGGGACTAGGCAAAAATTTTAACAAAAGAAACAGATCCAAAAAAAGAAAAATTAAAGAATCAGCAATAATCTTATTAAATGAAGATAAGTGCGTATCGAATTGTTCTGTAGATATTTGTACAACCTGGCTACCAATGTTAAAAAAAAGAACTAAACAAACTCCACATTATCTAAAAGAAAATATCATCAGTTCTATGTTCTGTGTAAGTAGTAAGTATCTATGGAAATAACATAAACAGAATCTTAAAGCTGTGTATTTGACATACACAGCAAAATAACAGTTCTTCCAAAAATAGCTTTGAAAACGGAAAGAGATTACTTTCCGAAACGTCAGCAAAATACATTATTTCTGTGTTTATTCCGATTTATATTATTTACAAAACATAACCTCTGACTTTTCCTTTGGCGTATACGTCACGGGCGCAGAGGCTTTTTTTCCAATAATTCTATTATTTTGTAGATTCGGTGATTTGTTTTGAAGAGGATAATAATACATGTAGTAGAAGACCCAAATAATAGGAAAGAATACCCTGAAAAGTTGGTGTGAAAATATTGAACCCATTGGCCAAAATGGTATTTGTTAACTAAAATTTGAAATGCCCGCCATATGTCCAAAATGAAAAATTATTCTTTCAAAATGTAGACCTCGACGCCAGGTTTCGAATGCAATTAACAAGAATTTTTTTAATGCAATTTTGGTTACTTTTTTTAAATTTTTTTATAACTCATATAACAATTGCATTTTTTCGGCCAAAAACTTTAATTGTTTATAAAAAAAAGTAGCACAAGGTTTCGAGACTCAAAACTTAGGAATATACTCCGGGTGATACCCAAAACAAGATAAAATCATAATCTTGCTGTATCCAGACTATACCTATCTTTTCATTTTTTTGCCTTTTTTTACTGCACTATCAGAGAGTAAGAGTTGATGATAATGTATCTGCTTTTCACGTATGGTTTGACATTTTATACGGATTAATATTGGTTTCATTGTTATGCATTTTATAAGTCTGTTTTTTTACATTTATTTAACGTCGGCCTAACACCGACGCCTGTAGTAGACGAGCTACCCCCAAACAGGAATTTTGTCGAACCTCTTCTCCTTCGAAGAGTAGGGATCTTTTACCCAACATTTAATAGACAAGGGACCGACAGATTTATATCTCCTCCGAAGAATGGTATATTCACTACACAATCCTCATCTAAGATTACTGACCTACAAGCCGCTGCAATGTCAGTTTGAAAATTGACGAGTTTATAATTTTAATCAACAAAATAAACTCTCTACTTTGGAACTGATTCCGAATAAATTACGCGAATACTCGGATTATAATTATCAATGTTTGGAAACTTTAAGACGTATTTTATTAAAGTGGGGACTTAAATATGAAAAAAAATTAAAATCCGTTTAATAGCAATGGAGTCACACCATATTGTGGAAATTCGACAAGAATTTTAGCGTAAAATAAAAGAGTAACGCGAATCAAATAGAGCGGTTATATATCTTGACGAGACGTGTTTGATACGTATAATACTGTTAATTACGGCTAATTGTACCTTACATGTGTCAAATTCAAGGGGAAAACGTATTATAATTCTGCGTGCCGCAAGTAAAATTGGTTCGTACCCAACGCACTGCTCTTATCAACCAAAAATATAAAACAGTGATTTGCTGACTATCACGAAGATATGACCGCGGATTTGCTTGCAAATGGTTGGCTGAACAGTTGTTACCTGATATTCCCCAAACTCAGTTATCATGATGGATAAGGCTTCTTATCATTCGCGATTATTAAATAAAGTACCAAATAATAATACGAAAAAGGACGATATAATAAAGATGAGATCTAAAAATATAAATATTCTTGAAAAATTCCAATAAACAAAGATTTATTAAAACTACCAAATGACATAGCTTTTAAAAAGAATATGTTGTAGACCGTAGCTGCTAAACATACAGTCATAGTCTGTTACATGTACCGCCATATTATTGCATATTTAATTCAATAGAATTGATTTGGGGCAGTGTAAAACACGAATTGAAAAAACCATTTGATCTTCGACACTTTTTCCATTCATTTAAATTAAATTTGTTTTTTTTTCATTGAAATACTATACTATACTTTATTGCTACATAAGAAAATCTGTGCGTCTCTTTGATTTATTGCTGCGGACTTTGTGGAAACATGCAACCTGAACTACCTTTAATATTGTTTATATTTAAATTTAAGCGTGTTTATAATAAGTTAATTATTTCCTTCGTGCTTTAAACAATTAAGGTATAGTTTATTTTTACGTTTTCTGCAGTATTATTGGCCGTTTCTTACAGTTAACCGGTTAGTGAGTTTTGTTATTAAATAGATATTATTATGTACTCTCTGGCAGTTCATAACACAATTATTATTTTTTTACAAAGAAAAAAAACCACATTTTAACTTAGTTATGTGCTATAAAAGGACTGAAAAACATAAGAATTGATCTAAGTTTCAGCCCCAATCCACTGACATTAATTAAATAATTAAATGTTAGTCCTTCAAATTAATTTACAATACAATACCTAAATATTCAATTATTCACTGAGTAAGAGTAATAGAGGAGAGAACTACGGAAAATCTTAAACTAAAAATTAAACTTGAAATAAACAGGTAAGGCCATTTTCATCTGAAACAATTTAAAATGTAAGGTATATATGTATGACTTAGTTTCATTTAAGGGGTTAAGAGAATTTTTTGTGCATTATTTTAAACTTAGGAAATTTAAAACTTTTGTAATCAAACGGTACTTTATTATATAATAAGAATATGTTATATGAAAAGCATCTACGGTACAAAGTAGTTCTATAATGTGGCGGTGATATCGGTCCTCTGAATCTCAAGTTGAAGGTATGGACGTCACTGCGGTATATAATTTTGTTGTGTAAATATGGGGAGGATTTATTTAAAACGATATTGTGATATAGTGTAGTACAGTGGCGCTTCCGCCTTGTTTCCATATTTAACCATTTTGAATCTTTTAATGTATGTGTAACATGTTCGTATTTCCTAATACCATATATATACCTTAAACAGGCCTTTTGAATTTCCTCAATTTTATTAATGTTTTCTTTATCCAAGCAAGGGCCATATACGGCATCACAATAGTTAAAACGACTCAGCACTAGCATATCAGTAATTTTAATTTTAAGGGATTGAGATAGAAAATGACGGTGAGGGTATAAATATTTTAGATTAGCGTATGCCTTCTGTGTACTTTTACTCATGTGTTTTCTAAATCTTAAATCAGTGTCCAGCTCAACACCAAGATTTCTTGCCACTCTAGTACATACTAAGCCCTTGTCACCTACTGTAATATTTATACCTGCTTCAACTCGCTCTGTGTACTTTTCAAATATAAGAACATATAATTTTGTAGGGTTTAGTTAGTTTATGACGCTCTGACAGTTTCACTAGTTTTTTTAGATCATTATTAATGATGTCATTAGCCTGATTCAAATCATCATGAAAAAATTAAAAATAAATTTGCGTATCGTCTGCGTATAAGTGAGCTTAACAACTGTTTAAACAATTTGTTATGTCACATGTATAAATACAAAATAACAAGGGGCCAAGGATTGATCCTTGTGGTACACCACACATTATCTATCCCTTACATGTCTCCACATACTGCATTATGTTGTCTAAATAACTTCTAAGAACGTTGATTGCACTGCATGAAAATCCAACATAATGTAGAATAGAGAAAATATTTCATGGCTAATCGTATGAAATGCCTTTGAATATTCTAATAGTATTAAAGCTGTTGTTTTTCCGGAGTCTATATCCATTACAATATCGTCAATAACACCTATCAAAGCAGTTGTACAGCTATAACCCGCGCGGAACCCGGATTGATGAGGCGGTAGGATATTGTTCATATTAATATGATCGCGAATTTGATAATTCATGATTTTTTCTACCACTTTAGACAATACTGGCAAAATATTAATAGGCCGCAGTTCATTAAAGTCAGATATGTCATTTTTTTTAGGCATCGGAACTATACGTGATATTTTCCAAGTGTCGGGGAATACACATTCTAAAATGCAACTAATTATAATATTAGTTACAAAAGGGAGTATGTAAGGACAACATAGAAGTAACATATCTATATTAATTTGATCTGACCCTGTAGATTTATCGTTTTTTCTCCTGCCTACGCACCAATTTAATTATAATATAATTTTTTAGTTGTGGGTAGACAAGGCCTGGGGTCATCTCCTCCTTTAATCAAATATTTCGAATATCATACAGGGTGAGTTAGAGAATGCTTTCTATAAGTGAATTTTTTAAAATGGAATGCCCTATATATTATTGCTGATTCGGAAAGATGATACATTTAGCTATTTAAAAAGGTCATATACCCTATACCTAAATGCACCATTTTCAATGTATGGGCAGTTTTCTGTAACCTTACCAAGAATATTAGTCTTTTGGTATACCATAATGGGTGGGTGGGCCGTGAAATTTATAAAATTCCTCTGAATTCGTAGAAATTTTCTGTTGTTCATCTACAGCAATCCCGAATATTTCTCATTAAATCTTCTACAAGTTCTGCTGATAATCTTATTGCACTCTCTATGGATAATAAACAAATCCATTAAAACTGTGTTTGTGTAAATATTTTCTGCCATATTTGTGCTACAGCTATTCAAATATCACTAACGTCAAATTCATTTAGAAAAATAGTATGTCTGTGTCATTACAAAATGATAGAATAAAAATTCTATGGCCCACCCGTTATGATGTACCAAAAGACTAATATTCTTGTTAAGGTTACAAAAAGTAGCCATAAATCAAAAATGGTGCGCATTAGATATAGGGTATATTACATTTTAAACAGGTTAATGTATCACCTTTCCGAATCAGTAATAATATACAGGGCATTCCATTTAAAAAATTTACTTTCGTGCATTTTTCTAAGTCACTTATAGAAAGCGTTCTCTAATGCGCCCTGTATGATATTCGAAATATTTGATTAATGGAGAAGATGCCCCCCAGCCTTGCCTAGCCGCAACTAAAAAATTATCTTTCTATTGCTGCGTAGGTAGAAGAAAAAACGATTTACTGAAAGTCACATTTTTGGCAATAAAGTCAGAAAATAATTATTATCTCGAAAACGGCTTGAGATACGTATAGGAAAATATTAACAAAAGTTACTCAGAAAGAGAGGACGATCCAAAAAATTGCAAAAATATACAGGGTATTCCATTTAAAATAACGAAGATGTTGCCAGTTTTACGTATAAGTGGCAACACCGCACTTTCTAAAATATTTTAGTTGGAGAGATCATACTCGATTACCTTCATAACCAAAATTTTAAAACAATCAGTTGATCCTTTCTCCATATATATTTATATTACTCCACCCACTGTAGCTCACCCTGTATGTAGATCATAACATATTTTTTTGCTATTTATTGTGTTTTAATACATCTCAATAGAAATAGTAATTTAAAAAATATATATATTTCGTTTATCACTTTTGGCAGGTTATTAGAAAATTTTTACTTTCTAGGACAATAACGTATTTTATGGTACTAGCTGGGACAAATACAATTTTTTTGTTATTTCCAAAATAAATTCATATTTCTAAGTCAAATTCATACCATTTTACGATATGAAAATATTACATTTATACATAATTTATATAATTAAAGCAGAACGTAAAAGGACATTCACATAATACTAGACTTTAAAAAATCTAGTGAATTCTAGAATAAAAGTTGTGGTCGGATAACCTGACAAATAAAAAAGACGGTAAATCTTCAAACTAAGCGCAAGAAAAAATGTTAACTTCCATCCAGCACGTTTACTATTCTGTTCGCCGGGTTATTTTACGTGAAATACAAAGTCAACGAATGTGTTTTATGTGAACGCTTTGTCTGGTGCTGGAGAACAACTTAATCCGGATTCTTAAAATACCGAAGGTCTAGAAAAGGAGAAGTGAAAACTACAGATCGGGAATTCTCAACATCGGGGATTTATTCAGCCATATCTCCCGGAGTTGCAGAAACTATTTGTGAAGTTTTATGACAACTTTATTGGCTGCAATCGTAAAACAGAATTTTAATTCAGCATAAAATGATCTGTTAATCTTTACATCTCATCACTTCAATTGTAATAATAATATGGACTTAATATTTAATATTGATGTTTTAGTAAATCGTTGGATGTAAGATGTATTCCTTTGATTGATGTTTCATTAATAACGTAAATTTTATGGTTTTTAATTTAAATTGAGTCTATTTAAAAGCATAATGGTTTTCGCAACCTCTATCAGGATACCTGCCATCGATCTGACAGAAAAATAAAATACCACCATTAATAATCCAGGTCTAATAATACACACTAAGCTATAGTTTACATAAAAAGTTAGTAAGATAGTGCAAAAATCTTATTTAGCCTTAAAGCTATTGTATGCTAATAAAGAACTTATAACTTTTGGTCTCAAGAAAGCTTTGACGGAAACTATGGTGCTTTCTAATTTCAATTATGGAAATTATATTTATAGACCTAACCTTAATGCTATCGACAAAGCTCGCATTCAAAGAGATCAAAATCCCTGCTATATACTCATTCACAGCCTGCATAAATATGATCACATTTCTACTAAGTTTAAAGAACTATCTTGGTTAAAGATGGTCAACACACGGAAGAATCATTTGGCATGTAGAGTTCATAAGGTGATATTGACCTCACCATCATCACCAAATGAATTTAAGAAATGTTCATTCCCTTCACATTCCTAGACATCGCATTACACTTTTTCGTAAAATTTTTCTTTACAACGCAGTTGTTCTTTACAACTCTCTACCTAATCATCTAAAAGAATTGCATATCTCACAGTTTAAACCAAAATCTACATTTTATTTTGTTCAATCACAATAGTATGATCTCATATTGCTCCTTATCTTTGAATGAATACACTACCACGCTTCATAACTTCAAACAGCATGAATTATTAAATCTATTTTTTCTTGGTATACACGTTAAGTGTAAGAATAGCACTTCGTGTGTTAAATTTCGCTTCATTTTTTGTAATAATATTATCACATGTAATGTGTACATATACAAAAATAAATGACGATTATTATTATTATTATTAATGAAGTTCCAAACGGAAGAACAATATTCAAGCTTAGAACGGATGAAAATGACGTAAAAGTATAAGAATTAGATTTTTCAATGAGCGTCTGAGAGCCTCCATCAATTTTTATTACGCGTAGTCCTATTTAAGGAGACAACCCTGTACTATTTCTGGAGGTGGAAGCTATTTTTTTATCAATAAATATCTTTGGCGTCTAAAAGTCACTTCTATAAAACTTCAAAACATTTGGACACTACACTCGTATACACTACTTAAAGCGCGTTTAGTTAACTATTGTCAGGAGATGATTAAAATTGAAAACTAGTCTTATTTTAAGAATTCAAATTGCCGTCAATAAAAAAAGGCCCTAATATCATTTTACACAAAATTCCAGCCCAGACATTGACTTTTTGCGGATATTGGGTATGACAATCCCTCATCTAGTGAGGATTTTCATCAACCCAATACCTTATATTATACCGATTTATAGAACCATTTAATTGAGAAGTAGCTTCATGAGAAAACCAAGTCCAGAAAAAAAAACCTATTGTCAACAACATATCGCTGCATTATCTCATCGTAATATTCAACTCTACGATCAAAGACATCTTCCATAAGCTCTTGTGCTAGTTTGATTTTATACTGATGGCAGTGATGCAAATTCATGAACTGAACCTTGACTTGTACCGACGTGTTAAACTACTTTTCTACTCGATGTATGACAATGTTCTTGGAAATGCATTAACACTTCTAAAGACTTCTCTTCATTAGTAGCGTTATTAGGTCTTCCAGATCTTACTTCATCTTTGACAGAACCAGTTTGTTCAAAACGATTAACTGTTCGAGTTACAGTAGATTTTGAAATACGTTTACGGTTACCATTAGTAGCACTGAATAAATCCTAAACATACTGGCATGATCTGTTTTTGTCTCTATATCCCCCGCATCTGACTGTTATTTTTTCCCTTTCTAAAACTGACATTACAAACAAATTTTGCAAAATAATTAACGGATGAACGAAAATCGACAAATCGAAAAACCCCACAAAATAGTGATGGGTAAACTCAGCAGATGGATCTAAAATCAAGTGGAAGTGAAAATTGAGCTCTAGCCTCCCCGAAAGCTGGAAATGAAATGAACATTGGAAAATAAAACTAGTGAAATGGAATACCACATTGAAGTGGATTGAAGCAAGCAACAGGAAACTGTAAACTAGTATGCCTAGTATGTAATTCTTCAATTATGGGGGTTCCTATTTTTTGAGAGTTGTTATCACTAGATAAGTTTTTTAAATATTGAATACGTATTATTTTATTTTTTTAACCCAAAGTGTATTTGAAATTTTTTCAGAAATTTCTTGACGAATATACACAAGACCTTCTTTATAGAGTAAAAAATTTCCAATCGATTGCTGTCTATATATTTTGTATTCAAACAAAAATTAGAGCTAATATGGCCCAATTTTAAATTCACAGTAGGTACAAGTTTTCAGTTTTTTGGAAGTTTTTCAGAAAACTTGGATTCTTCTTTCCTATTATTTGGATTTTCTACCACATGTATTATTATCCTCTTCAAAACAAATCACCGAATCTACAAAATAATAGAATTATTGGGAAAAAAACCTCTCCGCCCGTGACGTTTACGCCAAAGGAAAAGTCAGAGGTTATGTTTTGCAAATAATATAAATCGGAATAAACACAGAAATAATGTATTTTGCTGACGTATCGGAAAGTAATCTCTTTCCGTTTTCAAAGCTTTTTTTTGGAAGAACTCTTATTTTGCTGTGTATGTCAAATACACAGCTTTAAGATTCTGTTTATGTTATTTCCATAGATACTTACTACTTACACAGAACATAGAACTGATGATATTTTCTTTTAGATAATGTTGAGTTTGTTAAGTTCTTTTTTTAACATTGGTAGCCAGGTTGTACAAATATCTACAGAACAATTCGATACGCACTTATCTTCATTTAATAATAAGATTATTGCTGATTCTTTAATTTTTCTTTTTTTGGTATCTGTTTCTATTGTTAAAATTTTTGCCGAGTCCCAGTTTATTCTATGATTCCTTGATAAATACACTAGAGCTCTTATTTATAGAGAATACAATTTCCAATTGATTGACGCGCATATATTTTTTATTCAAAGAAGAATTCTAGACAATATAGGCCTGGAAAGATGGAAAATTTAGTAGTAAAATGTAAAATAAGAGATATAATATTCCACATTCTACATAAAAATGGTACTTTCATCAAAAAAACGTTACTTGAATAAAACGCAACAATGTCCAATTTCATTCATTTTATTCCGTGAATAAGCGTGAATTTCGAAATTTCGCCGTGTGAATTTCAGTTTATTGAATTACTTGTTAGTTTATGTGCTAGGAGCTACAGTAAAATTAATGAAAGATGGAGGGCTTATGAGGTCAAATAATTAAAGAAAGTGAGTTAGTGCCTTATTCCTCAAATTAGAAAAAACAATGCAGCTACGGACACGTGTTTCGCAGTTATTGCTCCTCATCAGCGTAGCGTATCTTAGCAAGTATATCTTAGGTGACCAAAACTATTGAAGATAGGAAAGTACAGTACACAGTACTCCATTTTCACTTTCATACCTCATGTGCCACATTTTGGACCACAAATGAGAGCAGTCAGTACGAGAAGCACTATGTGTACTGCTCTATTTCCACCTGACAAATACAAAATAAAAGATGGAGGGCTTATGAGGTCAAATAATTAAAGAAAGAAAGTTAGTACCTTATTCCTCAAAAAGAAACAACAATGCAGCTACAGACACGTATTTCGGAATTATTGCTTGTGATGCTTGTTTTGCTCGGGTAGCTGGTTTGGAGATTATTCCAGGGTTCAATGTTAATATTAATTAAAATCCAGATCCAAAATAAGACATTTATTCTCCTAATAATTATATGTACAGTGTGGCCGTATCTTTTATGGCTTAGGTTGCGACAATTTTGTTATTACATAAGTACATCATAGTAATCGGAGAGAGAGAGAGAGAGAGAGAGTGTAACATATTTCCTCTATGTACGTCTTCGTAACCCCAATTCTCTAATCGAAGTTCCAGGACATAACAGACGCGACAAAGAAATCTGTTTCAGGAGAGATCCAGTTCAATACACTCGAATCAATCTGAGAGGAGGTCCAGTTCAACGCACTCGAATCCTCCCTAACAGATACTTGGCCAGCGGCTGCCACGGCGCCGGAGAAGCTTGATCTTCCGGTTATCCCAGTTCAATACACTCGAGAAAGGTGAAAGCCAAGCTCTGAATTTACTGGTTTCTGGCTAGCTAGTTTATACCCAAAAATCACTGTCACGTGGTTTGCACACGGCACGCAATGCACACGGCACGCAAGTTGCGGCCTGGTGAAGTCAGAAATAAAAGTTAAAAAAAGAACTAATCAGGTATTGAACTAATCTAAAACTGAACTACTTGATCCATGCATAATTAAAATAAGTTAAACTGGAATGAAAGTATACAATATTCCTGTAGTATTGTATACTTCATTACATGCTCCTCATCAGCGTAGCGTAACTTAGCGAATACATCTTAGGTGAGCAAAACTATTAAAGATAGGAAAGTTAAATAGTTAAAGAAAGTGAGTTAGTACTAACTCACTTTCTTTAACTATTTGACCTCATAAGCCCTACATCCTTTATTTTGTATTTGCCAGGTGGAAATAGAGCAGTACACATAGGGTTCCTCGTACTGACTGCTCTCATTCGTGGCCCAAAATGTGTCACATGAGGTATGAAAGTTAAAATGGAGTACTGTGTGCTGTACTTTCCTACCTTTACTAGTTTTGCTCACCTAAGATATATTCGCTAAGTTACGCTACGCTGATGAGGAGCAATAACTCCGAAACGCATGTCCGTAGCTGCACTGTTGTTTCATTTTGAGGAATAAGGCACTAACTCGCGTTCTTTAGTAAAATTAATATTTTATCTAAAACATTTGATGGCAAAAGGTTATTTTTAGCTGGAAAAAATCCCAGATAATCCGAATAGCCTAAACGTACGGTTTGTCAACATTTTTGACATTTTCTCCAAAATCTTGAATTTCTTGACAAATTTCAGTTTCTGGAATTAATAGGTCATTTTATTTTTTAAACTATTCATTCAAATCGCTATACCATCTTTGGACAGTGATGTAATATTTATACTGGGCATATTGACGTGGATCCTGTCGTTGTCTATTCATATAAGAGTTCTCATTATGCTAAGGAAAACACTTTGGAAATTATTATAAAAGCGAAAACTCCAATTTTAAGATTGTTTAACTGCATTGTTGTAGGGTATGCTTTAAAAAAATATTCTAGATTTTTTCTTTTTGTTGCTGCCAATTTACAATGGTCGGTGGAAACTCCGCTAGAGATATCTTACCAGTTCCGGATTAACCCCAAGGCAATGAGGCATTGTCTCGTGGCCTCACCAAATTGTCTTAAAAATTTACTTTATTAAAAATAAAAAAATTTAATTATTTCTGATTTCTTTCGGAACACAATCTGGGGATATATCTATAAAATAAACAACGTTAACGATGCAGCGGATCACTTGTATAATATTATCAGTACTAGCGTATCAAAATTTATTCCCATAAAAAAGACGTCCAAAAAAACATTTCCTCCCTGGTTCACAAAACATATAATTACCAATATAAGGCATAAAGAGATGGCTTGG
Source organism: Leptura quadrifasciata (assembly GCA_963675555.1). Lineage (NCBI taxonomy): Eukaryota > Metazoa > Arthropoda > Insecta > Coleoptera > Cerambycidae > Leptura > Leptura quadrifasciata. The sequence continues at coordinate 7,487,870 of OY776677.1, forward strand.
CGTACCTATAAAAAATCTAATAACACTGTCGATCTTGAGAACTTTAAACTTTTAAGAGCTAAGTTGAAAAGAGATATCGACACATCTTACAAAAATCACTTACACTCAATTGAAAACAATCTGTCCTCAAATCCAAAAAGTTTCTGGGTATATGTCAACAGTAAAAAAAATTCCAGTTCAATGCCGAATGCCTTCACTAATAATGACAGTATCTTAGATAATCCCGAAGATATAGCGAATTCTTTTGCTGACTTTTTAGTTCAGCGTACATCCCCTCAAGTCGCAATATAAACTTGTCGGCAGTAACTAGTGATAATATTAATATAGCAATGCCTAAGATAACTGAGATGGATGTGATCAATGCCTTCAAAAAAATTAAACCAAAATTTACGGCCGGACCCGATGGTTTAGCAGCTTTCTTCTTAAAAGACTGCTCAGGTATATTGGCTGCGCCGCTGGCACATATTTTTAACCTGTCCTTACAAACTTGCGCATATCCTTATAAATGGAAAGCATCTAAAATTTGTCCCATACACAAAACAGGCAACAAATCGGATATAGAAAATTACGGCCCTATTACAATCATAAATAACTTTGGCAAAGTATTTGAAATCGTCATGCATACTGCACTTTATCCCCAGATTCATCAATGTATATGCAACAACCAACATGGATTTGTCTCTCAACGATCGACAACAACAAACCTACTTTGTATAACACAATACTTATGTTATGGAGGACGGTGGACAAGTGGATGTTATTTATATGGACTTCTCTAAGGTCTTTGATAGGTTGGACCATGGTGTTTTACTAACGAAATTAGCCTCATTTGGTTTTAACTTTAGTCTAATAACTTTTTTTGAATCCTATCTAACTAATAGAAGTCAGTTTGTACAATATCATGGTCATAGGTCTATCGAATTTATATCTCAATCAGGAGTTCCACAAGGGTCGGTCTTAGGCTCTTTACTGTTTATCATTTTCATTAACGATATCGTCATCGATATCAATTGTAAATCTCTCTTATATGCTGACGACTTGAAGATATACTATAAGATCAACGACGAATCAGACTGCGAAAAGCTGCAGACAGACTTAAGCACAATTCACGAGTGGTGTAACAAATTCAGATTGTCTCTGAACATAAATAAATGCAATGTAGTCTCGTTTACGAGGAAATTAAATAAAATACAATATGAGTATACTATTAATAAGGCAAATCTGACACGTCATGACAGCTTTAAAGATCTAGGAGTAACATTTGACTCACATCGTTCAGAGAACACATAAGCAACACAGTGACATCATCTTTTAAAATGTTAGGATTTCTCATACGAAATGCTCGAGATTTTCAAAATACGCGTACCATAATAACTCTATATAATACCTTGGTGCGACCCCGACTAGAATACGCGAGCGTGATATGGAACCCCCACTACGAAGTACATATTAACAATATTGAAGGCATTCAAAGACGTTTCTTAAAATTCCTGGCATTTACAATCGATCATCAATATCCCCCTATAGATTATGATCATTCATTACTACTTAATCGTTTTTCATACAATTCTATGAAGCAGCGGAGAGAGATGCAAAGTGTTATACTTTTATACAAACTTCTAAACAACATGATCGACTGTCCGCAATTACTTGAACAAATCAACTTTAGGGCACCTACCAGGTCAACCAGATCTACATCCTTGTTTTACTTTTCTAATACACACACAAATGCTTTAATGTTTTCACCACTACATCGTATCTGTCGTAGTTACGAAATTATTGTACATAATGTCGACATTTTTAACACTAGATTAAGTCAAATTAAGTCAAGATTCTCTTAGATTAACGTTTTTGTTTGTTTCTTTTTTCTTATTTAATGCTTTTCCCCATTCACTTTTCCTGTATTATTGTATATAATTGTATAAACGTAAAATATGTGCGTGTATAGATAAATATGTATATATTAAATCATAATCATTAAGTCATATGTTCACCAAATTCATTTATACAATTTTGCAATAGTTATATTAGTATTAAGATTTAGGTTATAGTAAGCCATAATATGTAACACTAACGTGTATTCTAGTTTTAATTTATATAACAAGTTTTGATAATATATATGTATGTTAGTTTCCGGCCCTGTAAATGGAATGTAAATTCTGTTGGGTTTGTGTATGTAAATAAATAAATAAATAAATAAATACATAAATAAATAAATAAATCAAGCTCCCGCCCCTCAGTTAAGTGCGCGGTTCCCATTATATCGACTACGCGTAATATACTATCAGGAACCTGCTCCGCTGTATTTATTTACTGCGATTGCAATTTTATTTACTGCCGTCACCAAAAATTATAAATATAAAAACGTTATTAAACAATATGTAAATAAAAAAGTCCTCACGATTTACACCCCAGATTCCAGAAGGCTATGATTTTTCAAAAATCGTCGATCTTGGACAAGCCTTCACCCCAATTTCATGCACATCCGGTCCTGTATCTGAGAATTACGAACCAAATATTCAATTTGGATACGTGTTATTAGCATTAAGGTGACAATATTATTATTATTCTTTCGTCCTTATTTTCCTATTGATGGTTATCACTAGTAATCTTAAAATCTTGTGTTGTAGGTAATTTTATAGTATTTAGGAATTTATGTCATAAAGTCATAATTTAATAATATATTGTTTCAATTTTTAAAATGCCAAATGAAATTGACCATAACCATTAAATTTTTATTATTTCAGAGCAAAATTCATTGCTCATAAATTTATAGTGACAATAAATCGTAATATACGTCCATATTTATGTTGTATGCCTAAAAAATATTATTAATGATATTTATTCGTGTAATTGGAAGAATAGAAAGAATGCAATTATTACACAGTAATAAAGCTATAGGTAATATTTTCTTTAAATTACATGTTAAATAAAATTTCTTGGAATGGCAATTCTATTCTAATTGTGAGTTTTGTGTAGAGACTTTGTTAAAGAACACGCCAAAGCCCTCGATGGACTTTTCGAAACTGTAACAAAATCCGACTTTTCGCATGAAAATGACGTTGGAAGAGATTTTTATATATTAAATCACACTTTCACGCGTTTTTTATGCCAAAATCTTGGAAACTCATCAAGGAGTGTAATTTTAGAAAGTGTAGTAAATGATGCTGCACAGGGACGTAATATCGCCCCGATCACAAAATTTAGAGAGTATAACGAAAACCGAATTTTGAAAATAAAAACCCTTTTACGAATCCACGTTGTGCACCACTGCAGCTCATGCGTTGTGTTAAATATGAGGACAAGTTATCCAGTCTCTAGTCAAAGTATTTCGAGAGTTTTAACGAAAATAGCCCTTAGCGTCAAGGGTGCCCTATCATTTTCTAGCAGTCGATTTTGACGGGAAAATGATGGGTTTTAAGCGCATTTGCCCTAAACCAGTTCCTCAGTGATTCGGTGTCAGAAAAGTATAGTTACCATGTACTCAGAACGTGCATGGTACCGCCTTGCCTGAACGTATGAATTTATAATTGCAGAATATAATTCAAAGTCGTTGCGATTCAAACATTTTTAAGCTCCGATGAGCGAACTAAATTGATATTGAACTAAAAATACGTCAATAGACAGGCAAGCAAAAGCCCACCAAAATTATAAACATTGGACTTCTCTTGAATCTTTTTGTGTAATCGTTAGCTATAAACCGTACATTGGATGGTAGTTGGTTACATTATGAGTCGTTCTGTTCCTCACTATGTATTGTACACGGACCAGACACCGGTTTGTGACACCGGAAAACGTAGCCAAAGTTTCCGTCGACAGTATATTATATACCTTTAAGGGATGAATAATGTGGAATAGTAAAACGGTGTGGGTACAATAAGCTTAAACTTTACAACAGTCGGTCCTCAACACCGCAATACTTAAGGAAGGAGGGAAAACACTGAAACCAATTAATTTCGTTTAAGAAAATTTGGAATATTAGACTTATTAGTTTCTAAAATACAATGAACATATTTCCAGATCAACGTGTACATAGAAAATTTAGTTATTTCCTTTTGCATCTCATGCAGAATCCCCTTGTATATATCATATATAGTTGCTTTCAACCCAAAAATTACTGGGTTAAATAGAATAATCGAGAGTTTAGGACGATTTGTTATATATCGAAAGATCCATAGCTATAGGTTGCCAAATTACTAGTGTAGTATATGATACACACCTGTTATCTGGGAAGCTAGATCGTAAACTCCCAGATGGATTCATTTGTACCAAGGAACATCTGTTTTGAATTGGGTTGATTCGGTAATTAATTGTCATTGCGTTAGCACTTTAAGATTTGTAACTGTTTAATACAATGTCTAATTAAATCAGCAACTACAAAAGCGAGAGTGTTGAGTACCTAGTGAATTAAATACAAAGACATGTGTATAATCCTACTCCTACTATATCTGAATTCGAACTCGTATTTAATTAATTCGTATTTCTGAAGGCAATCTCCCAGAAACTTTATACTGGGTGATTTTTTAACCGGAGACTTTCAAATATCTCGAATAATAGGCACTGTATGAAAAGAATGTCTATAATCAAAATTTATCAAGTTTATTTTTAACCCCAACTCACCTCTGCTAGGAGTGGCTCCCAGAGGGTTAGAATGTAAGTACTGCATTTGTTTTATTTTTATTTATGTTAAATCACATAAATAAAAATAAAAACAAATGCAGTACTTACATTCTAACCCTCTGGGAGCCACCCCTAGCATGGGTCACGCACCATACACCCAAAAAAATTATCTTCTTTTACATTTCAAAACTCAACTTTCCTATTTCATTTCAAAGAACCAACTAAATTATTTTTATTTTATTTATTTTTTATTTTTATTTTATTTTGGTTACGACTCCTCAGACAGAAATCCAATTATAGGGCAGGAATTTTACAAACATAAAAAGAAAACTAAATAATAACTAAAACTAAATAACTTAACTAAAGGTAAACAATTAAATGATAATAAAAATTAACAAAATAAGTCTATGATTAGTATAGTCCTAAGAGTTGTAATCAATAGTTTAGAAGCTACAGTTGTTGTGCAGAATTGAGAACTACATTTCACATTTTGGATATATTAGTATTAAAAATATCTATATTATTATATAAAGAATCATAGTTGGAACACATACGGTGCAGAGGAGCAAATAACAGCAAATTTGTTCTTGATGCAGGCAAATAGAATAGAGACGAATGCGAGCGAGTCTGCAAATTAGGAACATGAAATCTAATGCAACTAAGAATTTCAGGGCAGTCAATAGTGCCATTTAAAATCTTAAAAAGGAATACAAGAGAGTGATACGTCCGACGTAGTTGAAGATCACTCGTGTTGAATCTATGTAATAAATCACAATGTGGAAAACCTCTCTCTGAATAATTTCCAGAACTTTTGAACCAGAGGTATTTAGGAGGTTTTTCAATGCTATATTTATGATTTTCATAACCGGGACTCCAGACTATTGAAGCATATTCAAGTCTTGACCTCACAAATGAATTAAAGAGAAGTTTCATTGTATTTTCGTTAAATTCTTTACAATTACGGATAATGTAGCCTAAATTTTTGAAGAAATTAGCGATGATTTGTTTGATATGGCAAAAGATAACTTTGGATCCAATATTACTCCTAGATCTTTGAAATGACCACAGCTCTTCAGTTCTTCATCATTAATTGCATAGATAAATTTTATTGGATTTTGTGCACGAGTGTATGTCATAAAGCTACACTTTTAGATATTTAACTGTCAATTGTTTACACTACACCAAGACCATAGTTGTACAAGATCGTTTTGCAAATCAACACAGTCTTCTGCACTAGTGATAGATGTAAAAAATTTTAGGTCATCGGCATAAAGCATTGCAGTGTAAGCCAATGACGATATCATATATAAAAATGTTAAAGAGCAATGGCCCAAGCACAGAACCTTGGGGAACACCTGATGTCGCTGAGATATCCATACACCAAAATACACGGTATTGTACATTTAGTCGACTATTTACCAAGTAGAATTCAAAAAGTTTAGGAAGTGCTCTGTTAGTCCAAATTCGAATAATTTGTTCAGCAAAATTCCGTGGTCCAGTCTGTCGAAGGCTTTAGAAAAATCTGTATAAATGACATCTACTTGGCCTCCAGAATCCAACTGTTCAGCTATGAACTGAGTGATGCACATCAGATTGCTGGTGGTTGAGCGATTTGGCATGAATCCGTGTTGATCGAGGCAAATTTGAGATTTGACGTGATTAAAGAGAATACCGTATATTACGTTTTCAAATAATTTACTAAAATTGCACAATATTACTATTGGCCTATAGTTTTCAATAGCACATCTATCATTTTTTTTTTTAATACCGGACAGATCCTATATATTTTCCAGACTTTTAGAAAAGTAGCAGTTTTAATAGACAAATTAAAAATACTAGCTAGTGGTTTTGCAAATAAAATGGCACAATCTTTAAGGAGAAAGGCCGGAATACCATCAGGACCTGTAGTGGTTTTGGGTTTAATTTTCTTAAGTGCCTTGAGTACGTCATTCTCAGTAATATAGGAAATGCATAAATTGTTAGTATTACAATGAGTTCTATTTATATCATAAGCAAAGGTTGTAGATGCGGAATATGACTCTTGAAAGTAATTAGCAAATGCGTCAACTATTACTTGTGGTTCGTTCATTTAATATGGAGTCATTATAGGTCAAACGCTAGGAATACTGGATATAGTTTTTCTGCTGTTTACATATGACCAGAAGTGATTTGGATTGGACTTAATTTGGTTCTCAATATTGATAAGATATTCTTTGTGCGCGTTATCAATATTGATTTTTATGTTTGCTCTTAGAATTTTAAATTGATTCAATTCATATGAGTTACCATTTTTTTTAAAGTTGCGCCAGTATTTTGATTTTGTCTTTATATTGCGAATGATATTACCATTAAACCAAGGTGGGTATTTATTAGTTTTAGCTAAAGTTTTTGGGACGCTATCAATAAAAACAGAGTCCAGGATAGAATACAGTATCACATCTTTACATTGACCAATACTAGCAAAATCAGTATTACTTAGGTCCTCGTAGAGCTTATGGAAATTAGCTTTTCTAAAATTAGACATGGGAGAAGGATTAACAGAATTTTTATTTTTTCAAAGTTCTGCCAGCTGTTACTTTACTCTTGCGAGTCAGCAATTCCATCCAGTGGCCTAGTTACTGGAAGTTACAGTTAAACGCACCAGAGCTGACTCGGCATTCTACTTGAACATTTTGAAATATTATATTATGGATTATAGATATTAATTTCTAGGCAAGAATACATTAACATACTGGTTGTTTCAAATGAATAATAAAATAAACAACAATTACTGCGTGACAGTATCACTCGACTCCCTTTGTCATTTGAATTTTTTGAAGGGGTGGCTGTGTAGGGTAGAGGGATGATGATAGGTATTACATTAAAATATGTCCCCCTTGCAAACAAGGTCGACGTGTTTCGCCAATTTTTAAAAAAATTTGTATCCAAAGTTATTCAGGGTGCCTACTTTTGGTTGGGAGACCCTATACAGTGATCCTATAGGCATGTATGTTATATGCATTTACAAAATATTTGCCATTTTATTTCGTCTTCTCTCATTTGTTTTGTTTTTATTCCCTACTTGTATGATTGTTACCATTATTTGTTTATCTGTCATATACATATAATTCTTGTGATACATTATTTTACTTTTCTTGTTTTTGATATTTTTCGACTAGTAACTAGCTAGGTCCACGTACTGTGTTAACTTGCTACAAATATTGTAAAAAATGCGAATGTAATCAAATAAAGCCTATCTGTCTATCTATCTAATATAACGAATATATGTAATTAATTTATTTCTATAAATCACATTGGGGACTAGCGCAGGGTCTGTATTTACTATCAAATTTTCCGGATATACGTAGACCTGCATGAAATTACATTTGTGGTAATCACAAAATATCAAATCTCTGACAGCTACATGTTATAAATATCAATGAGCGTCAAATTTAAAAGGAAGTCATTTTATTTTCTGCGAATAACTAGGGCTAGGTAAACTTACGAGTCTGTTTTACTGACATAAATTTCTTTCAGTACGTGGTATCAAACCGGAAACGTTCTTGCGAAACATAGAAAGAGCTTTTGGGATTGTAAAAGCTTTGACGCCTTCCGATAACCCACAAAAGCTACGTTTGCTTTAAAATCGTATATATTGTCCCAGTATCGAAGAAATAAACTTGGAATTTTTTTAAAAGTGGAAACCATCCAGTTAGAAAATCAAAATCAAAAATAGAGGAAATTTTCAACAATAATATACCGACACCTAAGACGTCTTATCACAATACCATGAATTTTCAAGAAAACCTGATTTCATAAATAATTTTACGAAAGAAAATTTCCATTTATAATTTGATACGAATCGAATTCTTAATTAAAAGAATATAAAATTTGAAAATTCCCTTATATCAATTTCATAACGTCTGTTCTAAGTAAAATTTTACGCTAGTATAGTAGATATTGAAACAAGGTACTCCCTAGATACATGCACATTTATCTTAGATACACAATATTATAATTTTAAACGACAGATTTTCTAGATATTTATTATCAATTGGGGCAAGCAGACTGGGACGTATTAAATTCACTATCTGATGTAGATGAACCATTAGATAAATTTATTTTATGAAATATTATACAATACATTTGTGTGTTCCGAAAGTAAAGACTAGAAATAATAAATTTCCTCCCTGGTACATGCCTTAAATTAAACGAGATATTAAAGCTAAAGAACGAAATAGGAAATTGTATAAAAACACGAAAATAGAACAGTGTAAAATTGATTATAATAATTTAAGATCTAAAATAAAAAAGATGTCAAAATAGCATATAAGAACCATATCACAAATGTTCAAAATACTATCAAACGCGATGTGAAGCAATTTTCGAATTTCAACAAGACAAAAAAATAATAATAAAACTGGAATTCCAAAACAAAATGGATGTGATCTATATTGATTTTGCCTAAGCATTTAGTAAAATTGATCAATGCATATTGTTAAATAAGCTTAGAAATTTCTCCATCTCTACTGATTTAATAACATTCATGTCTACCTATCTGATAAATCGGCAACAGTATATAATGATAAAGAATTTCGAGTCGGATTACTACACATAAGATTCAGGAGTTCCCCATTGTTCAAACCTAGACCCACTTTTGTTTTTAATTTTTATAAATGATATTGTAGATACCATAAAATATTCATCAATTAGCCTATTTGCCCGTGATATGAAAATATTTAAGCAAATAGAAATTTCACGACTGCATGCAATTACAAGGTGACATCAAAAAAATATTTAATTGGTCTGTTGAAAATCAATTGCCCTTTGATATTGATAAATGCAAGGTAATGACTTTCACGTTGCGTAAAGATATGATAAACATTTCGACCGGACCGGACCCGACCCGACCGAACCGAACCGGACCCGACCAGACGAGACATTTTCGATAAGTTAATAAACAAAAATATGTCGTCACCTGATGATGCCTGCCTATTCGTATATTACTTCCCTCGAGTTCATTAAATTGGACTTCAATGAAACTTGAAAAATGATCCTTATGATGCCTCAAAAGAACTTCATATTTCTAAAATTTTTGATAAGTTTCAAATTACTAAACTAACGGCTATGTTCGGTAGCATACGCCTACGATAATTGCGTAAGATGCAAGGTTTGTGATTTTTTTTTTTATTTAGTGATTTTTGTCCTAGTTGTGCCGAGCTTTTCAAAAAACGATTTAGATGTAGAAATAACTGATCACACATAATATTTTACAATTTTCCATGGGTTCGTGATATAAACGTACAAGAGATATATCTGTTTTTTCAAGATTCAAAGTTAAAAATATAGATATTCTCATTAAAATGGCGATTTTCTTCAAAAATCTGGCTGATATAAATAAAGTCTTCTTCTCTATTTTAAAACTTCTCATGTGTTCTAAAACTCCTCTCTTAACGGTTCCTTCAGCTTGTCCTATATAATCTTTAGGACAAATGCCATAGACCAGCTTATATACACTTGTTTTACTTTTCCATTTAATTCTGTCGTTTTTATGTTTTATCATGCTCAGGGGTATTGGCGTTTTTGTATGCAATGAACAATTTTTTAATTTTTAATATAATAAAATGTTAATGTGCTAATAGTGATAGTGTTTTAGTTAAATAATACTCTGTTAATATTCGTAGTCGACAGCAACCATATGCAATTAAATTAATTTTAGAGCGTTGGTCGCTTAGTTAATTTAGGCTTTGTTTTCTTAGGCGCCTACTCTAGTATCTTAAAGGTCAAAAGTTGTTGTACTGAAAGGCTAATTTTACTTACACTTCATCAACTTTGAGTTATAAGCAGTGCCAGAGTTGTTAATTGTATAGAATATACGGTGCTCCGAATAATATCCCTACGTGGTTATTTTTCAACAGGTGTCCAAATGAAAATTTGGAGTTTAGCTTAGAACGTCTATGAGTGTACGCACATGTTAGAGCTCCGGGTTAAGTTTTTTAAATGTCGGGAGATAACCGTGGTGCAAAGATATACAGATATAGAATCACAAAACATTCTGGTTTCATCCTGTTTATTTACAATGGATACAAATCCTGAGGGAATACAGGAAATCGGGAGAGTAGTTAATTTTACTCTGTATAGGCGTATAATTAAAATAACTTAGCAGGTCGCGAACCATTGTCATTTTCTCATAGTTTTAATAATGAATTCCGAGTTATTTAAGTTATTTAACCTGGTTCCTATTTTCAAAATTTATTTCTCAAAGTTCACAGTAGCATTGTTTAATGATTTTCCAAATTAATATCAGAGTACACAAACAAATAATATCAAACTTTATAAAAAGAATCTGGGTTGATAAAATTACTCTCACAACTAAATTTTGGATCCAAATTTTACAAAAACTAGACAATCATGTAAATTTTGCTTGTCTTTTCATAAACTGATATAGATTAATAATAAATAATTAAATAAACACCACAGAAATTAGACAACCCCCAATTCCAGAAGTCATACGGAATATACGGAAAGGGGTTGCACGTTGAAAAAACGCGGACATACAACCATTTCCTCCGACAGTGCAAGTGCTGGAGCCAGGATTCGAACCCGGTGGTGCGATGTCCATGTGATTAATCGCGATTGCCACCTCCAATTAATTTCCAATTAATAATCTTTTATTGAGTATTATATGTACAATTCATTCCATTCGTGTCATTTTTTATCTAGCTAAGTTATTGTTACAATCCTATAGGTTGTTAACATAAGTACCCTATCCTATCTAGAGAATTCTCTTCAGGGGTAGGGCGGCCGATGGACTCCTGAATAACACGCTATTGGAATTTATGCTTTTTGTTCTGTCGTGATATTTCCTAAAAGTTTTTATCATTTATATGTTTTTTATTCTAACAGATTTATCAGTTGCATGCTTATGACTTCATTATGGTTTTAATTTTTGTGTGTTTATTTATGTAGGAAAGTAAAACTAAAAAACCTACTTGAAATGTGTGTTTATAAAAAACTAAAATTTTATCCGATAAAAAATTATATACAAGAAAAGAAATTATAAGCTATTCTAAAAAATATTTTAATAAAAAAAAGGGTTATTCTATTGCTATATACATATGTACACAAGAGGGTAAGAGGGATGAGGGATAGGAAGGTATACTAGTCTGTTAAGTATATGTATGGTTCATGTTATGTGTGAAACGATTGCCACCTCGCGCCTTAACCCTCTCAGCTATGGACCAGACAATAACAACAGTAAAATATGTCTCGATAATGTACCTAAACCTCTGATACGAATCCTGAGGGAATATAGGAAATCGAAGGAGGAGTTAATCTTACCGAACCGTTGTCATTTTCTTATAGTTTTAATACTGAACTCCGAATGATTTAATCTCATTCCTATTTTCAAAATTTACTTCTCAAAGTTCATATTGGTCTTGATTAATAATTTTCCAAATTAAGGTAAATAATATCAGAATAGAGAAACAAATAACATCAAACTTTATAAAAAGAATCTGGGTCGGCAAAATTATTCTCATAACTAAATTTTTGGTTCTATATTTTCAAAAACTAGACGATAATGTAAATGGACAATTTTTTTTTCTTTTCATAAACTGCTATAGGTAAATAAAATTTATATCTTGGTAATATACCTAAACCTTTTGTCACATTTTTGAGCTTCGACATTCAACAGCTGAGTTTCACTTATCTATGACTAGCCACTTGCAAACACCCTGTATGCCGTATACATAAGGGCGTAATATTGTGTGAGGCAGTTAGGTCTTTCCGTACTCGATTGTTAAGTCTACTTTCAATATTTATGAGTGTTAAATCAACAGTAGCTTCAAGATATCGATTGTTTATTAGAATCTCGTTGATAAATCGTTTCACATTTTTTAATATTTCATTATTAAAAGAACAACTTAACAAGATTAATATTGTTTAGAATAAAAATATCAGCAGTTCTCTAAAAATAATAAGTATCTATTTATATAACATAAACATAATCTTAAAGCTCTGTGTTTAACATAAAAGCTATTTGTAGTTAGTTTTCAATTATATCAAATTATATTTTAAAATAAAAAGTCAACAGATATTGTGCAAGGTAAATCTTTGGGACTTTACAACTCATGTTTGAAAAATTAAAATCTGAAGATTTGTTCGCTATTTTTCCTCTAATTTGTATCAAACCAGACCTGCATTGAAAAGCATTCAAAAGAACCATTAGACACATTTTTTAAAAAGTATAAATAAAATAAATTTTACCTTGCTTTTTTATTAATTTCCATTTCATATACTCGTCTATATAAATGTATTTCAGTATCATTGCTTTTTATACTCATCATTTATAATTGTTTTTCTCATAATCGACTTAACTGAAAAATAGTTTGCCTTTTGATACTAGACATTGTCTTACATAATTCGGCCTTTGTAAAAATTGCTTAATGTACTCGCTTTTATATAAACGTGATATTTTGTGGCTTGAAACGACTATTTAGTTTTGACCTAATTTTTGTTTCCAGCTTTAGTAGTTTTAGAATCTTCCCTATATTGTCTGCGGTCAAGTATCACCCCCAGAATTAGACCAAGACGGATATATTTTTATGTTGAAATCACACGAAGTCAATCTAGATTTTGAGTGGAATTATCTTTTGGCCCTATTATTTTTATTATTTTTACTTTTGAAAGGGGCTAAAAGAAGCCGTAATACATGTCGAGTTTTAATAAAATATTATAAAACATTAAAAAGAAGAATAAATAAATAACTGGCATCGTCATTTAACGTACTTAACTGACTTATGATCCATTCCGAAACTGTAAAAAGCTTTAAAAGAACAGCTCGTTCCGTGACAAACTTTCTTCGTGAGAGGAAGGCGGAAAGTGAAATGACTAAGTCATTTTGTGCATTGTGCATCGCGTGAGAAGAGGTACTTTATTAAAACACAGTGCGCAGACCATAGCGGTTGACCTAGAATGTAATGATAATGAACATTTTGCTCATTACGGCATTGCTGGGTGTTCAGATTACTTACAATTGTCTAATTTACAACAATAGATAATCGCTTTATGTATATTGTTTATAATTTATTTAAGGTACTTATATTACGCTATAGTAAACAGCATGGATGTCTCAAATGCAACTGTAATAAAGAAAATCTTTAAAACTTTGCGTACATAATCTTCAGCAACTTTGTAATTTACATAATTAAAGCTGTAAGAGAAACGTTTAGTAATAGATTATTTTCGAGGTTTCAATTCAAAGTAATTTTTGCTGAAGCCTATACTCATACTCATTTTATTTGACTACGATACATACAGGGTGTCTCACCGGGAACTGAATCGATCGATATAGAGAAAAGTACGCATCAGAAAATTTTGAAAATTTAGATAATTACTAATGTCGATGTGGCCAATCCAACTAAAATAATTACAAGTAGCTGGCACTTCCGCTTATTATACCGGAAGTCGATACCAACTTGCTTATTTCAAATGGAACACCCTATATATTTTAGGATTCTCAAAAGGAGCATACAAATCTCAGTCGATAATATGTAGCATTTCCTGTACCGAAACCTAGCCGTTTCAGAGATATTTGACATTTTATAGAAAATTTGACAAGTACAACGGTTTGCAAGAACCGTTATAACTTTCTTCGTGTAAAAGATACTCATTTGCTTCTTGTCACATAAAAAGAACACAAGGAGAACTATGTTCTACAACTAAAATAAATTCAATAATGTCATACCAAGTGTTCCGTTTTTCGCGTTACATTTTGACAATTTCTAACTGCGAAAACTTGTTTAGGTCAAATGGAACACCCTGTAATTTTTTACGTCAAGTTGTATAAAATTGAATTCCCTTTTTTCTGATATTAGCATTGTGGGGGTTAAAGTTACAACTTTTTGAAATACTTGCGATTTTATAAGAAATTCATGAATTGTAATCATTTCATCAAAATAGCCATGATTAGAAACAATCATTCATTATCTTATGTCAAAAAATGTCAGCACGTTTAAATTCACTCACGAAGACTTTTTAAATTTGTTTATTATTTATGGAGAATGTGATAAAGTAATATCAAGAACTTGCAGCACATTTCCGTCACCGTCACCAAACACTGTAAAACTCATACTGGAAAATTTTAAAAATTATGGCTTTGTCAAGGCAAAAATGCAAAGAAGAAAGCCTATCGTTGATGACAAAAACATTGAAATAGTCATTCTGGGATATTTTCATGCATTTCCAAGTATGTCATTAAGAGAAGCTGCTCTGGAATCAGGATTATGCAAGGATTCAATTCAGAGAATCTTACTAAAACATAAGTTTCACCCGTTTTCATTCCATACGGTTCAAGGATTAAAAGAAACAGATTTCCTAAGACAGAATTTTTGTGAGTTTATTCTAATAAGGTCTGAGGGTCACAATTCTTGTATGGGAAATATTATATGGACAGATGAAGCAAAATTTACAATGGACATAAAAAATGGACTTTTTAATAGACACAATTCGACATTATTGGAGTGACTCAAAGCCTCATATGCTCAGAGAGCGAAACTTTCAGGAAAGTTGGCAGTTCAATGTTTACTGTGCCATAAGAAACGATAGAGTGGTGGCATTACAATTATCAGGAAAATTTAAACGGTAAATTAAATTTTTTTTTTTTTGCTAATATGTATAGGTAATTCTTTTTTTTTTTTTTTTTTTTAGGTGAAAGATATCTGAATATCTTACAAAATTTGAATAATAGCTATTTAGAAAATTTACCTCTCGCCGAACATAGAAACATTTTTTATCAGCACGACGGTGCTCCTCCACATAACGCGTATTTAATTAATAATTATTTACAAGAAACTTTTTATGATCAGTGGATCCTCGCTCGCCCGATTTATCAGTTCTGGATTATTTCATTTGAGGAACTATTAAAAATAAAGTTTACGAGAGCCCATTAACAACCATTGAAGATTGTATGCAAAGAGTAAAAAATGCATTTCAAAACATATCACAGGATTCAATTAGAAGAGCTACCCTTGAGGAACTAATCCGAAGGTGCGAAAAATTTATCTCCATAAATAATAAACAAATTTAAAAAGTTTTCGTTGGTATAATTTAAACGTGCTGGCATTTTTTGACATAAGATAATGACTGATTGTTTTTATTCATGGCTATTTTGATGAAATGATTACAACAATTCAAGAATTTCTAATAAAATCGCAAATATTTCAAAAAGTTGTAACTTTAACCCCCACAATGCTGATATCAGAAAGAAGGAAATTCAATTTTACACAACTTGATGTAAAAGAATACAGGATGTTCCATTTGACCTAAACAAGTTCTCGCGGTTTGAAGTTGACAACATGTAACGCGAAAAACGGAACACTTGGTATGATATTATTTAATTTATTTCAGTTGCAGAACGTAGTAACTCTTGTGTTCTTTTTACGTGATAAGAAGCAAATGAGGATCTTTTACACGAAGAAATTTGTAACGGTTCTTGCAAGTCGTTGCACCTGTCAAATTCTCTATAAAATGTCAAATATCTCTGAAACGGTTAGGTTTAGGTATAGCATATGCTACATGCTTTCGACTCATAATTTTATGCTCTTTTCGAAAACTCTAAAATATATAGGGTATTTCATTTAAAATAAGCAAGTTGGTATCAGCTTCCGGTATAAGCGGAAGTGCCAGCTGCTTGTAATTATTTTAGTTGGATTGGCCATACCGACATTAGTAATTATCTAAATTTTCAAAATTTTCTGATGCGTACTTTTCTCTATATCGATCGATTTAGTTCCCGGTGAGACACCCTGTATATGTCAGGTACATTTGTAGCAGGTCATAGAACAATCATCACAGATAATGATAAATATATAAATAATTTATAAAAAATAAGACTAAAAATGTAAAATTAGAGTCAAATACAGATAATAAGATTGATAACACTGACGTACGGTAATCCTCCATTATATTTAATTTGAGGTTCAATTTTTACCCTTTATAACAACTTCAGCGACTTCAGAAAATGATTTTTTTGAGCTTTATCATGAAACTGGTAGATAATGAGTATCAAATAATCCCTTTTGGGGCGAGCGTGGGTGCGTCTTTACTATGTACATATTTCGATATGCGATGTAAAGCAACGGTAGGCGTGGTTAGTAGTTGGATTGGTGACCGTTCCAACGAAGACCACGTCCTCGCCCACCCATCTTCCAGCGGCTTGTATATCAGTGTATGCGCGGAAGCTATACAACCTTAGGCGAGGGTTGTATAGGAGATATACCATCCTTCGGAGGGGATGTAAAGCCGTCGGTCCCTTGTCTATTAAATGTTAGGCAAGTAAAAGATCCCTACTCTTCTTAAGGGAAGAGGTTCGGCAAAATTCCTGGTTGGGGGTAGCTCGTCTACAAGCGTCGGTGTTAGGCCTCAGTAGCGGAAATAGGCCGACGTTAAATAAATGTATAAAAAAAAAATAATAATAATAATCCCTTTTTTTAAAGAAAGTTCTGCTGATTTGTTCTAGATTTGCAAGCAAGTTAATATTTTCTTTATTATATCTTAAGTTGGCTATGGAAAGGCAATTGTAGAAACAAAAAAAAAATATTGTTAACTGTCATTTAAGGTGTGAATAAGTTTTGTATGCTAAATATTTGTAAAAATAAGTGATGTTTGTTATGGAACAAATAAATTGATAAGAGAAGCAGCTGATGAGTTTAATTTTCATGGACGTTCCAATGGACCAAACGTCAGTAGTACTACTGTATACAATATAAATAAAGTTTTCAATGACACAGGTGCCGTATCAAAACATATTATCAGAGGTAGAAATCACAAACATTTTGTAGGTAGACATAATGATCAAATTTTGGAATATTTTCCTAATTCCAACTTAAGAAGTGCCAGTCTAAATTTTAATATTCCACGAGAAACTATTAGAAGATGTCTTGTAAAGAACAATTTGAAGCCAACAAACCAAAGTTTTTGAATACTTTAGAGCCCGGAAAGAAAGACAGAAGACTGGAATTTTGTTTATGGGCTCGAGGAGAGTACCTCAATAATTCTAATGTCGTTAAAGAAATATTATATACCGACGAAGTCACTTTTACCACCAACGATACGGTTTCATCCCAAAATTCTTGCTACTGGTCAGTAGAAAATTCAAACTCGGTTATTAATTGCAAAAGACAATATTCACTAAAAGTAAAAGTGGGATACTCCATAATAAAATTATTGGTCCATTCTTCTTTAAAGGAAACTTAAATAGATTCCAATTTTTTGAGGAATGAATGGATTTTGTTATTAAACTGTTAACGTGTCATTTATAATTTTAGTGGCCGATAACCTATCACCTCATTAGTCCTGAAGAAGACAATAAAGATTGTCGAAACATCGACTTTAAAGAGAATATAAAGTTTGCTCCTTTTATTTTATCCAATTACCGAGGAAATACCTACCTAACATTGTTATCCTTTCCCTGTAGTAAAATTAACGTGGGATAGATGAAGCAATAAATTTATTGTCATTTGATATGTAGCTCTATTGGTTGGTTATTTCTGGTATTTAATTAATATACACATAATACTCTCCTCGTTGGTTTATGGTTCTTTATGAAAGATGCTCTAGAAGTTTATAATTATTCCACAGGAAGCCACTAAATTATTTATTAAATCTACTTGAGCGAGTATACGCTTACAGCTTCCTTCTGAATTTGATGTTTCAAGATAGACCCACATCTGGCATTTTACAGCCTAAAAATCTAGTTTGTATTCCATAATTTAATCGTTCTCTCAACGTTAATTTAATCTATACATAAATTATTTCAAAAATGGCTTAACAAAATATATTGTTGTGAAATATTTTGTGAAACTGTTTCATCTCGCATAGAGGCCTGAATCTATATTTTCCAGGGAAACAGAAAGCATTTTCCGTCACGTGGTCTTGTAATCCAGAATTATCATCTTTGCAATTTCAGATCCATTAGGAAAACTAAAGTGCAGGCATTCACTCAAAGCATTCAGGCTGCTAATGCTTTAGACCCTAGTCTATATTTCTACAATTTTGCTGTCAGTATTCTCTCGTTGCTGCTTTCCCCTTATTTTAGTCTCGAATGGCCGCAGTTTCATATTTGGTTTTAACCACAATCGCTACAAATATCAAGTATACAAATAAGTGTAAAGTAAAAATTATTTCGGAGAATCAATATGGATTTAAAAGTTCTTATTGTACTATGGATGCAATTTATAGATTAGTCAATATAATCAATAAAAATCTACAAGAAAATAAAGCATGTATTTCTGTCTTTTTGGATTTGGCGAAGGCTCTCGACACTGTATGTCATGTAAAACTAAAAAATTGGCACAGTGTTGAAGATATTCGCTAGTTACCTGGAAGGCAGAAAACAGTATGTAAAATCGGAGACAACATAAGTGATGAAAAACTTATATCTATGGGAGTTCCTTAATTACCGTATTAGCGCTAATACTGTTTTTAATCATTATAAACAATTTATGTAATCTAAATTTATCTGACCAAATTATTTCATATGCAGATGATACAACTGTTAGTTGTAAACGCGTGATGTGAAAAATGCTGTTGCGCAAGATATAAAAGAAATCGGATAATGGCTCGACTTAAATCAGTTACTCTTAATATATCTAAAGTCAAATATATAGCATTCTCTATATATAACTCAAATAAACCTAATTTTAATGATATAACTATTCAAGAGAGCAATGAAAAATTTAATCTACTAGTACGATAAAATACTTGGGTTTAATAATAGATAAAAACTTAAGATGGTCGGAACATTCTAGTCATATAACTAACAAAATCAGAAAGCCGATATATAATTTCTACCAGCTTAGAAATAACTATACTATATTAAATGTGTATAATTCTACAATTCAATCCGTCATACGCTATGGCATAATCATATGGGATGCTTGCCTTCTGTTTCTACCTCCATTCCATTCCATTTTTAGACGTATTAGTGAAAAAGAAACAAGATAGGACACTAGGTCACACAGTATACAGAAAACCCACTCACATGGACAGATATCTAAATGCGGCATCACATCACCATCCAGCACAATTAAATTCAGTAGTAAAGACTCTAGTGACACGTTCTCAGAGGTTGGCAGACGTCGACCATATCAACGAAAAGATGTCTTCACTTCAGAAAGCACTAATGAAAAATGGATTTTCGAGGTACACAATACAGAAGTCGCTGGGGCCATACAGACAAAAAACCCAGGAGAAAACCGAGAAACCAGCAAAGGTAAATCTACCTTACGTGAAAGGGACGACAGATAAAATTGGAAAACTTCTACGTAAACATAGCATAGAAACAATATTTAAAACAGACCGAAAAATCAGTGCAGTCCTCCGTAATCCAAAATCAAAAACTACCCTAGAGAACCAAGGAGTATACGAAATCCCGTGCCAAGATTGCAACAAATCATACATAGGACAGACCAACAGACGTATTAGTGTAAGAAAGGAAGAATATATGAATGCAGTACGAAAAGAGGAGAAAACATCGTCCCTAACACAGCATGTAAAATCCACAGGACACAAAATAGACTTCGACAACACCAGAACAGTAGCTAATATCGATAGGTCAAGGATTACTAGAGAGGCCATAGAGATCGAAAAAAACCACAAAATCTTAATAAACGGGATGATACGCAGAAATTGCCCAGTTCCTGGAAGCCCGCTCTTGTGGGAAAATATGTAACCGAAAACACACGACGATCCACCATGGATGGACCAATCACGAGGAGGCATGTCAAGCATTGACAAATAGTGAAGAAGCACAGCAACTTGCCCGAAATGGACCCATCACGAGGAATCAGAGCCGAGCACGGACCAATCAAGGAGAACCACGGCATTCTGCGGCACCGATTGGACACGAGGATGCCCGACCACCGGCGAGAAGTCACGTGGATCGTGACGTTTCAGCGAGGCCACTTGTCGGGTTGC
The DNA here is from genome assembly GCA_963675555.1 of Leptura quadrifasciata. Classification (NCBI taxonomy): domain Eukaryota; kingdom Metazoa; phylum Arthropoda; class Insecta; order Coleoptera; family Cerambycidae; genus Leptura; species Leptura quadrifasciata. Next base: position 7,508,447 of record OY776677.1, read on the forward strand.
TCAGGCGCCCGCTACGCCTACCATAGGTGGTGGGAGACCGGTAACACGTAGCCAAACGCGCAGGCGCGCCCTAAACTGGAGCATATACAATGAGCCGCACAACGCGGGGAACGTCAATTCAGTTCGAGCAACGTGGAGCAGCAGTAGGCAGCTTCCAGTGAGAACCTGAAGATGGCAGATGAGATTCTGCCGAAACGTCGTTTAGACAACCGTGACTCCTGGAGGAGTCGACCATCGACGCGGGAGAGCACCCGGCAGTACAACAACACTTCATTTAACACCCGCGAAAACCTAAGAAACAACATATATATATATAAATATCGGGAGACCATTTTGGACTACCTTGTACATAAAAATAACCATCCAAATTTCAAAAGTTGATTCATAAACATGGAGTGTATAACTCTGGTCATCCTATATGCAATAAAAAAATGTAATGTATAGCAACCTGCGGATTTACGATAAAAAAGACAATAAAAACTTTACGAGCTCATTACTAACGCCTTTAAACCATCCTGTATGGTGTCATCAAACAAGGTGACATACATTGAAAAACTGTAAAGATAAATGAATCAATTTGCGGATGAAATAGTACAGAGGGTAACGGTATTTTAATGAGGTCGTACAGTTTTTGTTGCCTTTTTATCTGAAGAGTAGAATTGCAAACAACTATAATTGGCATGATTAAATGTACACAATCATAATAATATTGAGTTACCCTGTTATTGAACATTGATTCGCCTGTTGAGGTAACTTACGTGTACGTGAAATAAATATTGTCTAAATAAAAACAGCTAATAATATGCTGTTTATTATCCAATGGGACAATTTTGAGCCACTCTCTTCTATATTACGCATATGCCCATAAGTGATATTATATCAGCATCAAAAATCAATTCCTTAATAACATAGTTTATCTACATCGTTACTTAAGCACGTTTTATTTATTCGTGATAAGATGATGTAGACGCTTTAATTCAACCATCTGAGTGAAGGTTCGATATAACATAAGAGAGAATAGGTAGGAAAGGAAATTTCTATATTAAACCACAATAGAGTCTTGAGAGATAATTGGTTTTCTTGAAAGGTTGTTGAGGGGAATCATTTATTAATATTTGTTGTGTGATGCACAAATACATACTTATTATTACCCACAGAAGCAAATAAGTGGGTAGGATCTAAAGGAAATTGCTTAAAATTAATGGAAGAAGTACTTTTTATAGGATTTTGTAAATGGCATAAAAATAATGAAAGGGAAAGGTCTATTTTTAATCTAAATAAATCTCACGTGGGGAAAACACCATAAGATAAATAGCTATTAAGCTTCATCAATTGGAACAGGCGATTACACACTAATCTCGATACTACAACATTCCTAAGTCATCTCGAAATAGGTATGAGTTATTGACTTATACTCTTATAAGTCGTTGCATCTGCTTTAGGTTTAATGCAAACAAGACAAGCTCGGAGGCTTTTATTGCAAATTCCGTTAAACACGTGGCTGCTATTGAAGGCAAGAATGCCATATCCCCTCTGCGTTCTAGAAGATAAGGACTCTGATAGTATTTATTACTATTATTTTTCTGTCAGGTTAATAAGAAATGGAAATTTTACCCTATGACAAAAATGAATTTGGTAATATAAAAAATTATCGTAATATTGTTACGTGTTTACAATCTCTAGTAAACACCCTGTGCGTAGGTTCAAATAATTCCAACAAGACTTTTCACTAACCACTACTTTATTTAATACTTAATTACAGTAATTAATCGTTATTATAACACACTAAGTACAATTATAGAGATTAATATAATTCACAACTTATTACTGTTATTAACCGCCTTCACTTCTGCTACATCCTGCTGTTTCTTTACATCCTCGGCATTCACTTCCTTAGGATGCCTCTGGCGACAGTACCTCTTGACATGGCCCAATTTGCCGCAATTATAACAATGGATTCCTTTTGTCAGCCTTTCACAACTTCGCTGCTTCTTAGGCTCCTGTTCCAGCGGTTGCGGTTCTTGTTTTGACTCGGGTCACGAACTTAATTCGTTCAGCACTTATGCGATCATTTTTTATATGTCCTTTAGCATAGCCATCACTTTCATCTTTTTGGGGCTGATTGCATCTTCCCTTCCTCTGATTGGGCTTCTTCCACAGAAACGACTTGCACTCTGTGCCACGAGGAATTCATGTCTACCTCAAGTGCTTCACTACTAGTCTTATGCCTAAATAGTCTAAGGACCTGCCTAATCTCCTCGTCTTTTATGCCATCAATCAACGTCTCAAGTGGCAGTTAAACTGGAACTGTCTTGGCGCATCTAGGTAAGCCAAATGTGCCAATGTCTCCTCCGCAGCCTCAAATTCACGTAAACTCTTTCAAGCTTTTTCCATACGTGATTTTAGCTGGGTCCGATGTTGCTGGGAGAGATGTTGGTCACCATATCTTAAGTCGAACGCAGCTTGTAAAACATTAAAATCCTGTTGCAGCGCCACTGGCTTCTTTTGCAGCAATTTTAATGCTTGACCCCTCAATGGCATAATTTTTTCTTCATTATTCCAGTTGTTGGCACATGCAGCTGCCTCAAGCTATGTTGTATATGTTGATCAAGAATTTTCTATCAAAATAGGGAGCTCGTAATCGATGGCCTGATGATACTACTAGCTGGTCACCTCTTTCCCTCAACCACCGTTTAAGTAACTCTACTTCTTTTTCGCACATATTTACCTTCCCTTTGATTTCACTTACTTCTTCTTCGACTGTATTCACTTTCCCTTCGGCGTCGGTAACTTTTCCCTTTTCTTTACAACGCCTTGATTTCATTTTTTATTACTTCAGTAGCTGAAAGGATAGTGTCCTGTTGTACCTGTATAATTTTCCTTAATTTTTCTTCATGTTTCTCGTGTTCTGCTTTTTCTTCCTGATGTCGTCTTTCTTGTTCTTATTTCTCGAGTTCTTTTTCTACCTGACGCCTTCTTGTTTATTCTTCTTTTTCTTATTGACGTCGTCTTTCTTGTTCTTCTTTTCTCCTTGACGTGTTCTTTCTTATTCTTCTTGATGTCTCTTTTCCTGTGTTGACATCATTTTTGTTTTTCAGCAGCCATGCTTCTTGTTTCAATGAAACTCCTTGAAACGGTACTAATAAGTCTTCTTTAAAGTCTATATTAGGTATAATTCAAATATTTCCACAAATTCTGGAAGTTTTCTCGAAATATTGCAAATAAGTCTTATTTAATGTCTATATCGCTTTCAAGTTGACAGAACTTGGCTAGCTGCACTAGTAACTCCCTAGAATTTTTCAGAAATCCTGTTGCCATGCCGCTTCTGACACCAATTGTTACGTGTTTATAATCTCCAGTAAACACCCTGTACGTAGATTCAGATAATTATAATAATAATAACTTTATTTTTAATCCAATTTTACAATATTATTATTACAGTTATTCTTTATTGTATAAATGCAACTGATTTCACAAGGAAATCGTTTTGAGTCTTAATATTTCACTAAGATATTATTATTAACAATATCAATGTACATATCGTATTCGTTACTAACTAACAACTAAAAACTAAAACTAACAAATAAAAGACTAATAATGAATTATTAATAATTATTATAAAATTATGGAGATTAAGTGCAATAATTGAATTAAAAGTTATGAGAATATTTGTTCAAATAAATGTAAATTATGCATGATAAATATTGACAGCTTTTTACAGAATAGTTTGTAATTATTTATTGCTTTTATGTATTCGGGAATAATATTATATATCTTTGGACCAGTGACGCCAAGAGATTTTTTGTAAAAATTAGAATTTGGTCTAGGTGTAAAAAGCGCATTGCGTTCATTTTGCCTTGTATTGTGTATGTGATTTGTTGGTACTCTTAGTTCCCTATTTCTGTAGATAAATTTTGCTACATTAAGGATATGTAATCCATTTAAATTGAAGACATTACTGTCTATAAAAAGTTGTTCTGTAGAATATCTTCGATTTTTCCACAGCATTACTTTAAGTATCCATTTTTGTGTTATTTTTATATTTTTCAATTGGCTGTTATATGTCCCACCCCATATTATAATGCCGTAGGTAAGTATTGATTCTACCAGCGATTTATATGTGATTTTTAAAATATTAATTGGAAGAATGTTGCGAAGCTTATAGAATACATGGACAAGTTTTCTTAGTCTTGTATTAAGATATTCGGTATGTTCATTGCATTTCATTGTCTCATTTATTATAAGACCCAGATATTTAATGTTTGTAGTGTTCCCAATTACATTCCCGCACGTGCAGTTTATTAAGCCACATTTTTCGTGGAATTTTAAATTGTCAATTTTCGGTTGTAGTCTTGAACTATTGCTGAAAGTAATGAACTTTGTTTTTGCATGATTGAGACAACAAGTTATTGTCCATCCAGCATTTAATTTTATACAGTCCCTTTTCGCTTTTTTTGGTGACCTCAGACCAGTCTGTACCGTGGAATGTTAGAGCAGTATCATCAGCATATGCGATGATATCTCCACTTATATTTAATTTCAGCATGTCATTTATGTAAAAAAGGAATAATTGCGGACCTAAAACTGTTCCTTGTGGAACACCATATGTCACATTTTCTGAACTACTTAATGTTTTATTAATTTTTACTAAGGCTTTTCTATTTGATAAATAGCTTTTTAACCAATCTAATGCTACTCCTCTAATTCCGTATTTCTCCATTTTTTTCCAACAATAGTTCGTGTGATATACTATCGAAAGCTTTAGCTAGATCTAAAAATATGGAAGGTTTTTTCATTTTTGGTAAGATGCTCATGTATTTTGTTTGTAAAGTGAAATAAGGCGTTTTCCGTGGAGCAGTTTTGTCTAAATCCGAATTGCTTTGGCGATATTATGTTGTGAGACAGTGAGTGGCTATGAAGTCGAGAGACCATGCATTTTTCAAATATTTTGGCTATGTTACTAATTATCGATATTGGTCTATAGTTGTTCGTAACAAGTTTATCGCCACCTTTAAATATAGGTGTAATAATAGCTTGTTTTAGTGAATCTGGAAATTGTCCATTTTGGAATGAGAAGTTAATCAGATGTACTAGGATATTAAGAATATTAGATTCAATATTTTTAAGTGTTTTTGTGGTTATTTGATCTATTCCGGGAGATGATTTTAATTTCAAATGATCAATTATGGTTGCTATTTCATTTGTAGTGACCGGTTTTAGAAATATAGAGTTTTCAATATTTGCGATTTTGGATGATATATTTGTTGTTTCTGACGGTGAACTTGATTTTATTTTGTTAGCTATATTTTCACCAACATTAGAAAAGTATTTAATAAAAATTTCAGATACTAATTTTGCACTTGTTTCAACTTTATTATTTTGATCATATATTTGGTAATTACTATTGCTATTATTTTCTGTCACTGAATTTTTTATTATTTGCCAGACTTTCTTTGTGTTTTTGTTTGCTTCATTTAGTTTTTTTATGTAATAGTCTTTTCTAGACTTTTGTAATAATTTAGTTAACGTGTTTCTGTAGTTTTTGTATTGGTTCCATGACTGTTCATTATTTTTGTCTCTCAAACATTGTTTTTTCATTTTGTCCCTGTTTTTAATTGATATTATTAGCGCATTTGTGATCCATGGTTTAATTTTCTTGTGTATTTTAATATTTTTATATCGAGTGCATTTATTTATGTGATATTTTAACTGTTTAATGAAGTTATTATAAGCTACATCTATATATTCTTCCGCATATATATTATGCCACGTTTCCTCTTGTAGGATGTTATTTAATTTAATATAATCAATATTAGCAATTTGTACAAAATCTTCCGGTTTTTGGTTGTTGGTCTTTGTATTATGTTCACTTATATTAAGTATCACACTATAGCGATCGGTAATGGCAGTTTCGTAGATAATTGAGGTGAATTTTTGTGCAACTACATGGTCAGTTCTTTTTTTTATAAATATGTGATCTAAGCAGCTTTCACAGTTTTTCGTCACTCTGGTGTTTGAGTTTATATAAGATATATAACCTTGAGAGCTTAATGTGTTTAAATAGGAGTTTACTGTTACGTTAGGGTTTTTTATATTAATATTGATATCCCCTACCATGATATTAATGTCGGCTGTACTATTAATATTTAAATAACTGTTTAGTTCATTTATGAAGTTTAATGTGTTAGATGTTGGCGTCCTGTAGATAGCAAATATATTATAATTTACGTTTTTTAGGGAAAATTTTAGTTTTGAAATTGTCACCTGTGTTAATTTTGTATGTTCTATTGTTGAGTTAATTTCATTTTTAACGTATGCAACAATTCCATCGCTGCGATTTAGCTTACTTTCATTATAGTGTAATTTATAGTTTTTTATATTGTACAGGTCAACATTTTCTATATTCCATGTCTCAGTCAGTATTATAATGTCACAAGTAAAAGTTAGGGATTCTAAAAGTACCACAAATTCCTCAAAGTTTTTTTGTAAACTGCGAATATTCATATGAATAATGTTTATTCCTGTTTTCATGTTATATAGCATTAAGTCATTTAATTCGGTTTCATTATTTATTACAAATTCATTTATCTGGTTATAATTTTCTAATTCATTAGTGTACTCGTTAAGATTATCCATAATTTTCTTTTTATTAATAATATTATATGCCTACCTACCTAAGTATTCTAAAAAATATTGAGTATTTTAAAATATTAAACGTATTTCTAATTTGCAGAGTCGAATTGCAACAAGACTTTATTTAATACTTAATTACAATAATTAATCGTTATTATAACACTAAGTACAACTATAAATAGACATTAATACTTATTACTGTTTCTCTTCCATCTGTTCACTTGTTGGTCTAATATAAAACTGTGGTCCGTGCGCGGAATCCACTCCTTATTTATCGGTTTCATTCTTCTAGAACCATCCAGCTTATCTTTCGCGGCATTTCTGGCCCTTCTCGTATATTCTATGAAGCAGTGGCGTAGGCGTGCACATAACAATATAAATATAAATCTATAGACATGACACTATAAAGGTATATAATTATAACTGGAATAAAATAAACTTAAAAGTAACATTTAGACAGTAACACAAACAACCGGGCAACCTTACTTAGCGTAAAGTGTGTAAAGTATTCTTAGTTAAGATATTTTCACATAATAATTTGCATTAGTAATAAGAAAGCCATATATCGTCAACCGAAATTTTAAAGGTGGACGATGATGATGTAGTACCAAAATATGAAACAGCTTACATAAAAAAAAATTGTCAGTCGATATCCGACATTCGAAATTTTCATCAGGACATCGGGTATATGTTCAATGTTTTGATTGGATTTACTTTATATATACCTCGATAGTTGTACCAGATGAAAATATCATTCGTTATATAGACCAGCGATTTTGTGGTGTCATTATAAAATGTCGCGCTTTACGATGTAAAAAGTAATATAATTTATACGTGCCGTAAATTTGTTATAATACCAAGCTGGTATTTCCATGAAAACTAAAAATAATCTAAAATTTATATATGATGTAATGATAATGTTAAACTATTTTATTTTATGAATTACTGATTTTCTTTTAGTGCGTTATAGACTATTATTATTCAATATTTATGTTCAACATCGTTTACTGTTGTAGCTCGATCCCATAACTTTCTGTTTTCGAAAGATATTTCGTGTATTAATACATACATATACGCGTATACACAAGTTTTATGGTTGACTCAGTTTATTTTGTTTCGAGAAAGGGAAAGTTATATGACGGCTTAGCAATTCAATGTATATTACTTCGATGTTATGCTTTACCCTTGATACGACAATATTTCCTTTAAGCGCATATAAAACTGAGAATAATAATTGTTATCGATTGTACTGAAACGCTTACTTTCTTATATTTATCAACATTCGACAGAGTACATTATTTACTATACCTCTTCATTGAACAACAGTTTTATTTTTAATTTTTAACTTGTCCCTACGGTTACAAGTATTTCCTGATGTATGAATACTCTTATTAAATACCTGGCTGTATCGGAAAAAGTCGTAATGCCAAAAAAAATACTCTTGTTTGCGGTCCTCTTTATAAAATAGATAACAATTATAATGCTGAGGATTATAATACAATAAAAGTCGTTTTGAGTTCACCTTCAATGCGTTATTATCCAGGCATGTACAAGATCAAATCATAACAAATCAACCTAGATGTGTACCAGGTGGATCTACTGAAATTAACTTAACTTCTATTACACATTATGCTTCTGAAAAATTGTATGATAATAAACAGATTGACATCATATACACTTATTGTCTGAAAGTTATTTGTGGCATTCTACGAATATTCTTTCCATTTATTTTGTGACGTGAACCGTAAGGAAATGGCCTTTTCGATTAAGCACTCACCGGCTGCTCTTCTGTTCGGAGGCGGGTCGTAGATTCTTTCAATAACTTTAACTTAACCAACAATTTATATTGAAGAAAGAGTTGTTAACTTGTAAGCTCTGGGGCGCCAGTCAATTTCTTGACAAAGAAGGGGTTAAAGACCAGAATAAGAAAATTAAGTAATGTATGCTAAATATAATAAGAGTAAAAAATGTATAACTACAAAGTCACCAACAAATAATAGAATGATACACAGGATAAGGTATAACACAATTGGTAAAATTAGATTTACTAAACTATGAGGATGTGAGGCACAAATGGAACAAAAAAGTTAAAAAGATTAAATTGATTTAAATCAAGAATGGTAAAAATTTTGTTATGGCCTCTCCGGCTATGAACATTTTAAATTCTAGAATATTTCAGATTTTATAAATAAAAAAGGTACAGTATAAATGACCCTGACCTTGTCAGTAATCCTGAAGGGATAAAGAAATCTCAAAAAAACAAGATGGAATTTAAGTTCCCAAACAGCTGTTTAGTTAACAATCAAAAAAATATTTAATTACGACACTTTTTCAAAAAAATATTAATCCTTTCATGATGCAATACTTGATCTCTGAATAATGAAATGTTGGAGGCTCCTCCCTGCAGTTGTAAACTAGACCAGTTGTACTTGCAGTCGTTAAGACGAAGGCTGCTCTCCGGAGAATTAAAATAGTTACAACATTAGCTGGACCAACAAACCATTCAACAAAACTAAGCTGGTTGAAAACGATGACCGAACATCTCAGTTCTCTTAAATTACATGACCCGTTCCGGCATCCACGACAGGTGTTATGTGTCCTCAAGCCACATAGGTTGGTAATACTTGCGACTGGCTTAAATCTTTGAGAGTGTCAGATTATCGGGTGAGGGTTGGCAAGGCCCTCCAAAAAAAACCTATAAAAATTACTAGTATCAAAACTTGGTACTCTCTTGAATTTTATGCTATTTGTACTTATATTAAATTAAACAAAATATAGACCTTTAAATGAATACACTTCAGATTTACTGACCTTAGATGTTCTTAGGTTTTCTATTACAGAAAGATGGTGTCTGCACTTAGCTGAAGTTACAGCAAAAATGCCTTTTCCTGGCAACATGGCTATTCTTTTTTTACTTTTTCACAAGAAATGACCAAAAAATCCGCCACAAAAACTATCCTTTTTCCCTCTAATCCGGGGCTACCAATTATAGCATAAAATTCCTATAGTAGAGTAGAGCCAAGTTTGAAATGCCCCATTTGAGCTGTCTTTTAATAAACTAGTATTCCTGAGATGTTGCCATTACATTTTCACACTATTTATTTGTTGGTTATATTAATGTCATCTGACATTGCCTTCCAATTCAAAACTATAGACCGTAGAACCCTCTGTTGTTGTATTAATTTACTACACTGTATTGAGTGTTGCATAAGGTCGTCAAGCGAAATATGCAAGAAGTCGCATTATAGCCCAGGCGCGTATGAAAAATGAATTATTTAAAAAAATTATGTTACAATTTGGGTTTTCTACCACATGTATAATCCTCTTTAAAAACAAATCACCAAGTCTACAAAATAATAGAATTATTGGAAAAAATGTGTTTGCGTCAAAGAAACAGTCAGAGGTTATTTTTTACAAATAATATAAATCGAAATAAACACAGAAATAACGTATTTTGCTGACGTTTCTGAAAGTAGTCTCTTTCCGTTTTCAAAACTTTTTTCGACTAACTCTTATTTGTTGTGTATGTTAAATACACAGCTTTAAGATTTTGTTTGTTATTTCCGTAGATACGCATTTATCTTCATTTAATAAGATTATTGCTGACTCTTTAATTTTTCTTTTTTGTTATCTGCCTCTTTTGTTAAAATTTTTGCCGCATCTCAGACGGTTAGTTTTGATATAGTTTGTCTTCTTACTAATATTCCGGTAGATGAAACCTTATACATAGTTAAAGTTAGGTTTTTGAATGAATTATTCGAAAACTATAACTAATTAAGTGTAAATATCATAATGTAATTATTAACAATGTGTATAAAAACAACCTATGTTCAATTGGAAAATGAGTTCAATCAGTAGGATTCTGGTATGGCAATGGGGTCTCCATTATCACAAATTTTAAGCAATATATTTATGTAGAACTTTGAGAACACACATGTTCAAAATTGTATAAACAAACCGGTTGTCTGGTGGAGATATGTTGACGACATCTTTGCAATTTGGCCTCGTGGTGTCGATTTACTAGATAGTTTTTTGGAAAATATAAATAGTAAGGAACTGTCTATTAAATTTACATTAGAAGTAGAAAGTATTAATGAACAGATATTTAATTAAAAGGGTAAATAATGCAATTGAAACAATCGTTTATAGAAAACCAGCACATACTGATAGATATCTAAATTTTAACTCAAATCAATCAATAAATGTTAAAAGGGATGTTGTAAAATGTTTATACGAAAGGGCCAAAATAATTTCATCTAATAATGAAATATTAAATAACGAGAAAAAATTTATCAAAGAGGTTCTAGTAAAAAATCAATACTCTGAAGCCCTTGTTGATAGAGTTTTCATAAATATTGAAAATAGGGACAATCAGGTCCGATAAAAACCTGAACGTCATTATACAATTCCTTATGTATACGGACTATCGGAGAAGCTACGCCGTATGTGTGACCCCTTTCAAATGGAAACCTCTCTGTAAAAAATGTATTTATAATCCTATGTTAACGCTTTTTTTTTAAATCATAAACCATCGAAAACTCCACTTTATGACAAAAGTTTAGAGATAAATTTCAATTTTCAAAGCCTTCTATGATTTATTTTTAATGTCGAAAATGAACAAATTTGATTAGCGATTTTGTTATTGAAATTTTAACTACACCACTGGATTCAGTAACCTCTCAAATGGGTAAATCCCAAGTTTCATGAAAAAATATTGAAAAATGACAGAGCTATGACAAAATTAATGTAGGCAGTTGCGCGACCCATTTTGAATGGAAACACCCCTGTAAAAAATGTATCTATTATCTGATTTTGACGGGACTTTTTTAAAAAGATACACCATCAAAAACTCCACTTTATGACAAACATTTAGAGATAAATTTCAATTTTCAAGGCTTTCTATGATTTATTTTCAGTGTCGAAAATGGACAAATTTGGTTAGCGATTTTTTTATTGAAATTTTAACTACACCACTGGATTCAGTAACCTCTCAAATGGGTAAATCCCAAGTTCCATGAAAAAAATATTGTCAAATTGTCAAATTTGTCCATTTTCGACATTGAAAATAAATCATAGAAAGCCTTGAAAATTGAAATTTATCTCTAAATTTTTGTCATAAAGTGGAGCTTTTGATGGTGTATCTTTAAAAAAAAAGTCTCGTCAAAATCAGATAATAGACACATTTTTTACAGGGGTGTTTCCATTAAAAATGGGTCGCGCAACTGCCTACATTAATTTTGTCATAGCTCTGTCATTTTTCAATATTTTTTCATGAAACTTGGGATTTACTCATTTGAGAGGTTACTGAATCCAGTGGTGTAGTTTAAATTTCAATAAAAAAATCGCTAATCAAATTTGTCCATTTTCGACATTAAAAATAAATCATAGAAGGCTTTGAAAATTGAAATTTATCTCTAAATTTTTGTCATAAAGTGGAGTTTTCGATGGTTTATCATTTAAAAAAAAAGCGTTAACATAGGATTATAAATACATTTTTTACAGAGAGGTTTCCATTTGAAATGGGTCACACTGTAGGTGACAAATTTGATGTTAGGAAGGTATTTCAAACGGAGAACACTTTGAGATCCATTTTAACAAAATAAAACCAATAAACCAGGAGAAGAATTCAAAAACCTGTATTTACAATGTCCCGTGCGAGTGCGAGTGTGATAAATGTTATGTGGGTGAGTTATCCAGACCTTTCAGTGTGAGGTTGGATAAGCACAAGGATTACATTAGAAAGAATGAAATTCAGAAATCAAAGATTTGTGAACATGCTTGGGAAAACGGACATAAAATAAACTGGGACTCGGCAAAAATTTTAACAAAAGAGGCAGATAACAAAAAAAAGGAAAAATTAAAGAATCGGCAATAATCTTATTAAATGAAGATAAATGCGTATCGAATTGGTCTGTAAATTTTTGTACAACCTGGCTACCAATGTAACATAAGAACATAATAAACTCAACATTATCTAAGAAAAAATATCATTAGTTCTATGTAAGTAGTAAGTATCCATGGAGATAACATAAATAGTATCTTAAAGCTGTGTATTTAACATACACAATAAATAAGAGTTCTTCGAAAAAAGCTTTGAAAACGGAAAGAGGCTACTTTCCGAAACGTCAGCAAAATACATTATTTCTTTGTTTATTTCGATTTATATTATTTGTCAATAACCTCTGACTGTTCCTTTGACGTAAAGTTACAGGCGCAGAGGCTTTTTTCTAATAATTCTATTATTTTGTAGATTCGGTGATTTGTTTTTGAAGAGGATAATACATGTGGTAGAAAACTTAAATAAAAGGAAGAAATACCATATACACGTACACTTCCAATGCGTTAAATCATCTGAATCACAGTATTATGACGCAAAGTTAGACAAATTCGGATTATCGTTGGTATTATTACATTTAATCACATCATATTTAAAAAATAGGTGACAGTATATAGAATACTGTGATTTCAGTTCATTCGATATCTTAGCTACATCAGATGTTCCCTAGGTATGTGTGCTGGAACCCTTATTCTTGGACATTTTTACTAGGGATATGTCACAGATCTGCGCATTTTAAACCTTATAAGCAGATGATTAGAAAATTTAAAATGTAATTGAAACTGAGGAAGATTTTGATAAAATGCAGAATAATAAGAGAAATAACTGGTACATGCTGATATGAATCGCTTACTCATTAGTGTATCTAAATGTTGCGTATTTAAATTTATAATTACCATTTAAATAATTGAGAATCTTGATGCTATTTTTGATAGGGGTTTAAGTTTTAATGAATATGTAAATTTAACTTTATCGTTGTAACATGTCCTGTGTTCATTTAACAACCTTGTAATTTAACTACAATGTGGCCGAAAAGAGTAAATAGTAGAGCCAGGGGCGTGCGGATTCTCGAATTTCGTAAATTCCATAATTCCACAATATTTCGAAAAAATGAAAGCCTTCTGATTGTGTTAATTATGTATGAGCCACCATGTCTTAAATTAAAATATTATGAACTCTCTAGTTAGTAAAAAAAAATGTTGGCCCTTTTTGTTTAAATCTGGCAATATGTTATTTGATATTTCTCTCTACGTATTATTACAACAGCGCAGCTGCAAATATATGCCCTTTGGCGTTGTAGCCGTTAATAATTTCAGTTTACAATCAGTGGTATTTGTGTATAGCGTGCTGTTTATAAATTGGGCGGCATTTATAAATTACGTATTAGTTGTATCACAGTGCCTTCAAATTTTGTGTTGTAAGTGCTTTAGTGAAAATAAGTGTATGTATATATTAATTGTGCGACATCGTAAAATTTTTAAATATGAAAAATGTTCAACAGAAGTGGCTGAAGTTCATATCCCTAATAATTCTCGATTGAGCTGCAAGGAAAAGAAAATTATTTTGAATGTATATCATGCATTGAAGAAAGTACAGAAATCAGGATCAACAGGTTTAGTTGATATGACTTCAAGGTATACCGGTGTGAGTGAGAGCACTTTTTACAAAATTTTAAGAAAAGAAAAAATGAAGGGAATATCCAGAAACCTAAAGCGAAGTCTGGAAAGAAGAAAATAATATTAAACGAATTCGACGTAAAGTTCATAAATTTTTTTATGATAATGAAATTCCTGCTGTATAGGAAATTTTACCTTTAATGTAGATAAATATATACCCAAAATGGGTAAATCGACGCTTAAAAAATGTTTACATGATATGAACTTTGTATATGCAAAAGTAAAGAGGAATAGCCTCCTACTTGAGAGATGTGAGATTATTATTTGTTGGCGAAGAAATTACATTCGGACAATTAAAGCTGCTCGTGAAAGAGGAAGACAATGTAATTATTATAATGAGACGTAGATGAAGGACATAATGTAACGCAATTTTGGCAAGATAGAAATGTAAAAAGTGTTCGTCAAGCCCATATGGAAGATATTGAAAATGTCAGCGGAAAGGGAAACGCTTAATAATAACGCGCATAGGAAGTGATTCAGGATTCGTGGAGGATGAAATTATATCGTTCGTGTCGAAGAAAAGTGGCGATTATCATGAGGACATGAGTGCGGATGTTTTCTAGAAATGTAATGCAATTTCATTTTGTAAACAACATTAAATTCATTTTTTATTTTATTAAATATTGCCGTCAAATTTTTTATAACTAAAATCGTACATGTGAGCACATGATAGTAAAATATTCTCTTTATTTCTTTTGGCAATTTAGTTCTTAATCAGCTTATATAACATGTATATGCTTATTTATATCAATATGTTTTAACTGTATTTTTCTCATTCTTTTTTCATCTTTTTTATAAATTTACATTTTGTTTAATTCGCATTCTCCAATGATATACTGAATATTTAAAAAGTTTTCTACATTTAATAGAGTATTTTCCCCACTCTGTAACTGGTTACCTGTTGGGTGGTTATATCTTAAGAAATAAATACAAAATCTCGATGAATATCTTTCGAATAGATATATGTTAAAATATTATTTATGGGGTACCCAGTAATCAAGTACTATTTTTTTCACTTTAAATCTGATTGACAGTGTCTGAATCCTTCTTAAAATAAATGTGTTCATTTGTTCTTACATTTCAGTTTTAATTCAGCTTAAGCGTAACGATTTAGCCATCTAGTTTAAAGCTTGTCCGTTATTTTGTACAATATTGTTGTTCTGTGTATCACAAAAGACCTGTTTATTGTTACATTTTACCGGAAAGTTGTTTTTAAAAGACATGACAAAAAGTCATATCAAACTTTAACAGTAGAAATATAATGGACGAATTCGAAAAGTTACTTTAGCACAAACTTGCAAACAAAATAAATCCTGAAAGAAAATCGCTTCTGTATAATACGGAAATATTTGATCACCAGTTTCTCTGCATTTCTTCTGTTGTATAGTTCTGAGAATGATGTTCCTGCAAAGTAGTGAGAAGGGTTATGTATGAATACTGCATTAAAAATAGTCAAGTTAATTGCTGAAGTCTCTCGCTTTTATTAAACCAATTCACATTTAAATGAATGCCGACGGAGCTTAACTTGAAATAAATTTAATTACATACGAGGATTTAAGTATAACAATTATTACCGTATAGAATTAACAATTTGTATAAAAGCTACTTTTTATGTCGTCCTCATTATGTAAAATAATATTTATATAGTGGAAGTATACTTTACTTAATTTTATTTGCTGCAGGAAATTGACTTGTAATAATAATAATAGTTGCAATGATATTCGATAGAGATTATTAAATACCTCAGTCAAAATGCATCGAAATAAGAAAGTATATGGAAATTTCTTTTTTTGTATAAAAATTTGGAAATGAAAAAACAAAACCTCAATCGTGGCAACATTGTTATATATATATTAAGCAGCAGTAGGCAGCTTTCAGTGAAAACCTGAAGATGGCAGATGAGATTCTACCGAAACGTCGTTTAAACAACCGTGACTCCTGGAGGAGTCGACCATCGACGCGGGAGGGCATCCGGAAGTACAACAACACTTCATTTAACACCCGCGAAAACCTAAAAAACAATATATATATATATATATGGTATAGTGGTGAGAGGTAAGTGAATCCTCTCATGGTCTAAGGCTACTATACACCAGACATCATAGATGTCTCCATGGTGCATAGTGACTTGCCATTTTGCAAGTGCCGAGAGCGGCGACCTTCAGCCCTTGGTGGACTTAACCTATATACTGTTATTACACATGATTTGCAGGAAACAACTACTCAGCGGGCAAATACCGCGACCTGCATTGAATTATACCTTACAAATAATGATAAATTGGTAGCCATTTGTCAATTCCCTGACCAGACATAGACCGATTTCGAACTTATTAGTTCTCATCAGTATGTCATAGGCTGAATTTCGACACACTACATATATGATATTGGTTCACAAATCTTTTTCTTTTGTTACAGATCTATAATTGTCGGATTAAATAAAATGTAATTTGGCGGAATTCCATGAGGTAAGTAATTTTATAATTTTAAATACTTTTAAAAAGAAATTGTCCTTTTTAATTCAAAAAGCACTTTGTTTCATTATAGTTATAATATAATGTTAAAAATAGATAAAGATATATATTTCATTCTATGTACGAATTTTCCAAAACCCAAAAAGATTTAACTTCAGTTAATTGCGAAGTTGTACAATATTACGTTTGCGTATAATACCTTGTTTTTAGGGTAGTTTTAAAGGGGGTGGCTAACGCCAACATAAATTTTAGAGTCCCTTGGTTCTCTCTCGTATACACTAAATCCCAATTTAATTTTTACTCCCTTTAATAACGGGGATGTGGGTGGCAATGTGAGTGGTAGAGGGGGTGGCTAACGCCAAAAAAAAATTTTTGAAACGTTTTGCTCTTGTATACACACTAAATCACATTTTAAGTTTTTTACTCCCTTTCAGAATAGTGTGGGGGTGATATTGGGAATGATAGTGGGAGGCAGGAGTGGCTGATGCCAAGAAATAATTTGATACCTTAACTTTTCATACATGCGCTAAATTGCAATTTGATGAACTCTTACCTGCTTGCTTTGTTTGTTTACCCTTATTTACCCCGTTTACCCCCGAACCCCTCAACGGAATTAGATCAAAATATAATTTAGTTCCAGATCTCATTATAATATATAAATGTACCAAATTTCAAATCAATATCGTAAACAGTTCCAGAGTAAACGTGCGCACAAGAAAAGTTACCGACAGACAGAATTTTTTTTTTCTCAAATTTAAAATCTCGACGTTTCATGACATTTTAAGCCTCTTTCAACAAAGATAAAAAATATATATATTTTTTACGTTACTATACTTCCACTGGACGTGGAAGTAAAATAGGTAATACGATTAAAATATCTAAATACAGATTGAACAAAACTTAACTTACAAATTTGAAAAACTTTGGCACAAAAACGCTATTTAATTTCGCAATTGATGCTAGTACTTCAACTTAAACGAGAAGCCTTCCGCGAGGTGTGTATCGTCGGCTGCACATAGGCTAGCCTAAGCTGTGATTTTAAAAATTTAGGTATCAGAAAAATTAGAATTTATTTGAAATTTTAGTGGAAACGAATTTAGAGGCAAAGATATACTAAAAGAAAACAAGAACATAACAAACCGGGGACTAATAAGTTTTACGTGTCTAGAAGTACTTTCTCATTATTTTTCCTAATTGCAGTTTTTTTAAAATGTGTGATTAGTAAAACAGGTCCGTTTCTTTCGGTGTCTTATATCAAAAAAATAATGTGATGTTACTTTCAAAAATGGACTTTTGTTTCGCTCGCTGACCTTCCAGTCTAAGTGATATAATGGTTTATTTCTATGCGTACCCTATATAAATTACAAATAAACTCCCCACGACAAATTAATAATTTTCCAACCTGAATAATATACATATACGAGGTATTTTGTGTTGCCTAGTTTCCAAATATTGCTATGGTATATTTTGATAGAAAAATAAGGATTGGGGAATATAAAAAGTGACTTTTTTGTAAAAAAGTACCCATAATTTTTTTTCCTCAGAAAAATCCAACATGTTTTTTTCCTCATTATAATATTAAGGATAATATTAAAATACCGTTTTTAAAAAAAATTTCTGGAATTTTCTATGTTACATTTCCATCTCGAACTCACCCTTAAAGAGAGCTTCACATTGCGGTTTTAATTTTGGGTCAATTATTGCACTAATCTTAAATATAGAGTGTGTCTCATTTAAAATGTTATGATGGAAATTTTCGTCATTTTTCGAGATCCGGATTTGAGCTTTGGAACAATTGCAGTCCTACATAAAACGTACATTCCGAGGTAACCAACTTAAATTTAACTGACAAACTGGGACAACGACGGCCCTCCAATTGGAGCCCATATCCGATATTTTGTTTCTCGTTGAAGATATCGAAAAAATTTTTTTAGATTCTGATTTTGTGTCCCAATACCAAATTTCATTACAAAATTCGCATTTTTAATTTTTTTCAATATTTCCACATTCGGCCACTTTGACGGACGCTATTTTTCCCTACAACGTGTGCGGGGTCCTTTGGATAGGCTGACTCCATTGAATGGCATAAATGACACAGAAAACTGTAACAACTACATTGAATGTTTCTAAAAAATATGTCCGTAGTCAAATATTTTGAATAGCATTATCAGAGACACGCTTAAGGTACTAAACTACAAAAGGAGGAGGATATTTTAAACTAAAGAATATGCTTATAACATTTTATTTTTATAAGTAATTTTTCAGTTACATATAAAACTCCGCTGCTGGCTTTTCTTCTATTTTCTTCGTGTTGAGAATCGACAAAAAAAGATATGAATCTAATGCTGTTCGCAAATATTAAAATTCTGCAGTAAACAGGATTAGATTCAGCGTTTTATTTGTCTGTAATTTTATTTTTTAAGATACTAAATGAAACAAGAAACTATACTAAGAACAGAAACACATATTTTTAAGAAGTACTGTCGTGAGCAAAAAAAAATAGGAGAGCTATTTTTTTCTAATGTAAATCTGTGTCTAATTAAATATGTAATGAGTAGCCGAAAATGACAATGACGTTATACGTTATAAAACTTATCCCATTTTTTTTCGCATAACAGTACCCACAATCAAATATCCACTTTATAACTAATTAAGAAAAAGCAAATTACGGATTTCTTCTGCTGCTGTGGCTCAAAATAGTAATAGCAAGCTCTTGATATCAACTAGAAAAATGTTGAATACCAGCAACTTGCCATGAACCGCACTGACCATTTTTCTTTTATGACACGTGTCAAAAATCTGTCTTCATCACTTGCAAAAATGAATGTAGATATTTTGCATTGAAATAGCTACAGCACATACCGATAGATTATAATACAATACCACCTATCAAGTATGTGCCATTAACCGATTCAATACTAGGTGTACATTTCACAATCCAACTCACGCATTATACATTAAATTATAAATAAATTATAAACTTTCTGTAATGTTTTTTATTGACGTAGTTAAGTATTAATAATTAAGAAATTTTTGTTGAAAGCTTTTAAGTCCAGAATTAAAGCGTTCACTAATATGTTAATTATGTTGAGAGTAATAGCCTTCATTAGTCACACACTGTACCTCACTTATTATTAATGGTAATCGAAAACGCGTTATTATAATAACCGTGAAGGATGAAATAATAAAACAATATTAAGATTAATATTTTATTGTTCGCTAAAATTATGGTTATAAATCAAATCCATGCCCTAACACAACATAACAAAGTAGCACACATATTAAGACTAATTATAGTTGAGTCGTAGACTGAGAAATATAGGTCTGAAACTGCCTGAAAAGCCTTTTATTTACTCTCAGATAGATTCAAACCACTCATTTTCCAATCTGATTTATACCCCTCGCATTCGCCATTATTTAGAATGTTAAGCAGAAATATTTACAGTTTGTAGTGCGTGTATCAAATTGTATTCATATCAACTGGAAAGGAATAAGATGGTGACATAATTGCATAGTACATCTTTTTGTTCTATAACAATAATAATCGTCGTCATTATCAGCAAAAATGTACATACCGGGTGTAACAGGATCATGGTATACCGCCCTTTTCTCCTATAGTTATGAAGATAATTGATTGAAATTTAGGATATACTACATACATAATAAGCGGCACTTTTTGACACACAGTTGATTTTTTTTCTCTCCCGGTTTCGCCGGAAGAGGCATTAACTTTCGATTTTTAAATGGAACATCCTGTATATTGTTTAATTTTTGAATTCTGCATAATTTTCTGAATTTCACGATGCCAAATAAGTGACATTTCAAACATCATTTTTTTTATAATATAATTTTTAGTTTTCCATTTAAGTGTGCCATGACGGTTCCGATTTATTCTAAAAGACCCGTGTAACACTAAATTACGTGATTTATGAGCAAATAAAATTCCCAAAAATTGTTTTTGGGACAAAACTCAATTTTTTCAAATAGAACCATATCGGTAACCTGGTACCATTCATTTATTAGTACTATTAATAAGGAGTTTATTCATATGTCGTATTAAAATGTGCGGTAAATATAAACAAAATTACAGCCAAAAGAAAATAAGAAAATACAATTTTGTTCTAATTAAATGTTAAGAAGTAACTAAGGTGGCTTTGAAAACAATGAAATATTTGGCTTGTCAAACATTTGTTGGTTTAACGGTGTTTTTATTATGTGTTTAAAAATTATTTAAAATTCTTGTTAATTGTGTTCAAAATGCCGCAAATTTATACAAGAGATAAAGAAGTGGACATGTTAAACTCTTGTATAAATTTTCGGTTGGTTTGATAAAATTTTATCTACACCTCTAGGAGAGGAAATTTTGCAAATGCCTTATGGAAATAAGGGATGTACAAATGAGTTAAATTGATTGACGCAAATTTACAATTGAAAAATCTTTTTAGGCTTTTAATTTCGGGCTTGAATCTTCGAATTTAATTTCGGATTTAATCTTTGGATCTTGCTTTCTGGTTATTTCTTTTACCTTATTGTTCAATGAAAACTATTTAGCGTATACGTGGGTCTGTCTGCTAATATATTAAAAAGTAATAATCTGCTAAAGTCTTAATCGATTTATGGAGCTATAACCCGCTAGGAAATTAACTACGTAGAACAGCATTTACACTTGTGGTGAAGACCGTTCTTATGGAAATTTAAAGTGGAGTCAACTCAAGCCTGCCCATAAAATTTTTAATCTACCTTTATCTAATCACGAGGGAGACGCATTTGAAAGCAATAAAAATTATTCTCAATTAACTTTAGAATTTATTACCACCTATTTAGCATTAAAATATTTATTTTGTCATATATTAGTTATAGTAATAAGGTAAAGTGTATGCTCATAATAGAGTCTAGTATACTTTAACTTGGCGTGTGTATGTATGAGTTAATATTTCCGTACGATTTCATTTTCTCCCATATTGTACACAAAGTTAAAGCAATAGTCCAGAAACATTGTCTACGTGGACAATATTTCTGGATCTTTGTGTACAAGAGAAAATGAAATCGTACGAAAATCTTAACTCATACATACACACGCCAAGTTAAGTATACTAGACTATAGCTTGGTACAGTATATTTTCGCTTATTGGCTAACAGTATAGTAAAAGTAATACGTTGAATATTACTTTTTAGTGCTTATGTGTGTTTGCATAATTATTATTAGCCGTTACTCGAGTCCGAGTATAAAAATGTTACAGTCGATAAATTGTGTACAATAAAAACCAAGTAAAAGGTGTAGTCCATTGTAATTCCCATTCATCTACGGTGCACACGACTATGGCTATAGAGGCCAATTCGGGAGAGCACATGTCGACCGCAGTCAGGACAAACATAGACCTGGTTAGGTCTTGGATTCGGCCTTCTTGCAGCAACATTTCCTTGATAGCTGGCCACAACCCCTCGCCATTCGGTTCTGTCCGCTGCAAGTTGTTCCCATTGCTCGTCTGCAATACCGCAGGATTTTAGATTTTCGTGGAGAGTGTCTTTGAACCTCTTTCGTTGACCGCCACGCCTTCTTCTACCGCTTAGCAATTCACCATAAAGTGTACATTTAGGAAGGCGGTTATCATGCATACGATGAACGTGACCTGCCCATCTTAGGCGTGCTCTTGAAATAAGCACCTCAATTGGAAGGCTGTTTGCTCTCCTGAGTACTTCCACGTTTGATATGTGATGGAACCAACGGATTTTCATCATACTTCTGAGGTGTCTTTGCTGAAAACGTTCTAATTCTTTCACATGACGACGGTAAGTGACCCAGCTTTCACATCCATATAGCAGTGTTGGAATGATAACTGCTCTGTAGACAGCCATTTTCGTTGACAAAGCAAGGTCGTGGTTGTCAAATACTCTCTCTCTAAGTCCCCAGAGTGCTCTAGATGCAGCGTTAATTCTATTGCGAATCTCGCTGTCCATGTTTGCTTTGTCATTAACAACGTTGCCTAAGTAATTGAACTGATCCACCACTTCAAGAGAATTTCCGTTAAGTGTAATGTCTATTTGGTTCACTTGATGAGGAGTTGACATAATCTTAGTCTTTCCAATGTTGATTTTAAGTCCTAAGGAATCGTAGCTCTGGGCATACACATCTAAAAGTTCTTGAAGCTCTTCCGGCGTAGAGGCTAAAAGTGCACAGTCATCCGCATACTGGAGATCACAAATGAATCGTGTGCGTGTCTTCGTGAAAGCTCTGAAGCGCCCTATGTTAAAAAGTCCGCCATCAAAACGGTATCTGAGACCTATTCCTCTGACTGTCAGTTTGTTGTCAACAATAATTGTTAGAGCAGTGGTAAACAAATTAAAGAGTAGGGGTGCCAGGACACATCCCTGCCTAACTCCAGTGAGGGTTTGGAAAGGTTCGGTTGCCTCATTATTATACATAACCTGGGCGTTGTTGTTTGTATGTAGACTGCGACATACTTCCACAAATTTTCTAGGGATACCTAAGCGGAGCATAATTTTCCAGAGCACTTCCCTGTCCACCGAGTCAAACGCCTTGGTTAAATCAATGAAGGCCATGTGCATTTCTCCTTGATGTTCGAGTGCTTTTTCTTGAAGCTGTTTAAGTGTGAAGATTAGATCCGATGTGCCTCGGTTTGGTCTAAAGCCACTCTGTGTTTCAGGAAGTAACTTTTCCATAACAGGTGTTAGCCTATTTGCCATCGCTTTAGTGAGTATCTTCCCTCCAACAGCCAATAGAGCTATACCCCTGTAATTTCCACAGTCCGCAGCGCTCCCTTTGTTTTTGAAGAGGTTGATTAAAAGTGTATCACGAAACTCCTGCGGAGCTTGACCACTTTCCCACACGACATCAAACAGTTTTTTGAGGTAGGGTATGAGCTCTGACGACACAGCTTTAAAGATCTCAGCTGGGAGTGAGTCGGCGCCGGGAGATTTGTTATTTTTTAGCTGCCCAATGGCGGTTAAGATCTCTTCCGTTGTTAGTGGTTTATCTAAGTCTTCGAAGGTGTCATATTGAGGGATAAGATTTATAATATCGTGATCGGCTTGACTTTGCTGGTTAAGAATGTTAGAGTAGTGTTCTTTCCATCGGGCTCTTATTTCCTGGTCTTCTTTGAGGAGATTTCCATTTAAATCTTTAATAGGGCACATATTTTTCCGACTGGGGCCGTATACTGCTTTTACTCCTTGAAAGAAATTCCTGTAGTCGTGTGAATCGGCGTACCTTTGAATTTCTCTGGCCTTGCTTGCCCACCACTCGTTCTTTATTCTTCTGATTTCGCGTTGCGTTTCATACTTAGATTGGGTAAAAGCTTCTGCTTTTGATGAGTCGTTGGGGTGGTTGATAGCGTTTTGGAAGGCAATATGTTTGCGGTCAAGAAGTTCTTGTATAAAAGCTTCATTATCATTGAACCAGTCCTCCTGTTTTTTACTTGCTGCAGTGCCAAGAATTTCCTCACTCGCACTTTTTAAACTGTCTTTAATTTGTGTCCAGGTAGCAGCGACATCTACAGAATTGGTTTCTTCTAGTGCACTCAAATTCTTTTGAACTTTTTGCTTTAGCTGTTCGACGGTTTGTTGGTCACGCAATTTACTAATACAGAGACGGAATCTACGTTTTACTTGAGTTCTTCGGTGTTTGGGTCTCATAACAATTTTCATTTTAGAGACAACAGGACGATGATCGGTCCAACATTCGCTATCAATGCGCGCCTTTGTAATTTGGACGTCCTTGAGATGCTTCCTACGTACGATAACATAGTCCAGTAGATGCCAGTGACCTGATCTGGGGTGACGCCAGGTGCCTTTAAATTTATCCTTTTGTCGGAAAATGGTGTTTGTTATAACTAGATCATGTTCGGCGCATTTAGTTAGGAGTAGTTGACCGTTAGCGTTCATGTTGCCCAAACCGTTCTTGCCTATGATGCCTGGCCAGGTGTCTGCATCTCTCCCTACTCTAGCGTTAAAATCGCCAAGAATAACGAGTCGTTCCGTTTTAGGTATTCTACAGAGGGTTTCTTCCAGTTGTTGATAGAAGCTTTCCTTGGTTTCGTGACTTGCATCCAGAGTGGGAGCGTAGGCGCTTATTAGATTTACCGCGTTGCCATCTGATAGCTCATAGCGTAGCAGCATTAGACGCTCGGATAGGCCTTGTGGTACTTGTGTTAAGTTGGATACAAGTTGATTCCGAACGGCAAATCCTACTCCATGTTGTCTTCTTGAATTGGTGGGAAGACCTTTCCAATAGAAGGTGTAGTACTTTTCTGTGAGAGAGCCTTCCTCCAAAAATCGAGTTTCGCTGAGAGCTGCAACGTCAACATTGAGTCGGTGAAGTTCTCTATCTATTAGAGCAGTTCTTCTTTCAGGCCGATCGGTGCGAGTGCTGTCGTTCAAAGTACGAACATTCCAAGCGCCGTAGATGAAAGAATTAGTTTTGTTGGATTTAACTTGTCGGTGTTTTTTCGACATTCGATGAGGTGTCCCTGTGGGCACCCTCCCCCGGAGATCCGATCGGGAGGGTATTTTACCTCCGGATGATTTTGTCCCACTTGGACGCTCCATCATTTTTTTAAAAGCCTTAATCGACTGAAAACGAAGCTGCATTTGAAGTTTAGCTGGAGCAGGTATGCAACTGACCAGCTCGGTTGCGGAAGGCGAGTGGTGTGGTCCCATGGCACAGAAGGAGACTGCGACGATGGGGTAACCAAACGATTCCAAAAGCAACCTTTGTGTGCGGTGGGTTATTTTTACCGCACTCTTCGTGAGAAGGTGGATGTGCTCACGGCAAAAGGTAAGGGTTATTCCGCCCTTACTCGGTCGTTAGAGCCTCGTTAGTGAAAACAGGGTGCACCAAGTTCAAATTGAACTCATCGCGAAGGTGAGGTTAACAATTGAGTAGGAGAGGCTATAACTTGCGCTTCACTACCCCATTACACTCTACCATACACTCTTTGCATAATATGCACGTTTTAAATAGGTGTCAGTAGGGGTAAATATAATTTGAAATACCCAAAAGATACAAAAAGAAAAATTTTGCCCGCTCAGTTTACTTTAAACGTGTGGAACCTTATATTATGTGAAAAAAGATTTTTTTATCCATATTTTTTAGTTCCTTTTATTCGTTTTTTTTTAAAGTCTTATACAATTTAATGTCAAATCCTATATATTATCTTTATGTACCTTAGAGTTCTGCAATTTTACCCAATGTAATATATCTGTTTTGTAAATATTTGTTACAAGTGTAACTTTAGATTTTGAAAAGTTGTCTTTCAAATATTTTAACCTAACGGGTTAGATTACTGTGATAAAGTATTGTTAGTATTAAAAGTTATTAGAATTAAATTTGGTTGATAACAACCTGATATATTGTAGATATATCTTTTTACTGTAATATAGAGGCTGTCCATTTTATCAGGGCCCTCGAGAATATCTCAGTTAATATCGGTCGTACAAAAAAAAATATTTTTACAAAAATTGTACTAGAGAATCGACACAACTTTCAATATTTTCAACCAGATGGAGCTCCTCCTCACAATTCCCAGATATGCCTAGATTATTTAGACGAAATTTTGCCTCAACATTGGAAGAAATCGCGGTGAATACTTTGAACACTTGATATGATATCTTAAAAATAATTTTGAGGATTAGATAAATATTAATGTTCTGTGCGCTATGTTCTTTTTATTATTAATTTGTTTTTGTTACCTGAATTTACTTTATTCTTCTTAATTGTGTTAATGTTGTATTATAGCATAGATTTGAACACCTTATGGAATTATTTTATCGTTTTATTTAATCATACTTCTAAACGGCATGTATAATGCTAATTAAAAAAAAATTTTTGGTTTTAAGAAAATGTTTTTATAATTACTAACGTAGTACTAATGAATAAATATGGCATGTGATATATCGTTGAAAAGGGAGGAAAATACTCTATTTAATGGCGCCATTTCCCGCCCGTTTCAAAATTATTTTTTTAACATCCTAGTAAATCTCAAAATACAGCGGTTTTGAAAAAAATTAGATAAAACCTCGTTGAAACACTCTGATTTGCAAAAAATTTTCGCCTTAGAATTTTTCTCGTATCTCTTCAAATAACGGAGATATTTGGCCTAGGCGTTTTCCGCATTTTCGATATTTTCCGCCATTAGCCTTAAAGTAGGCCATGGACTTCAAATGTCTTTAAAACATTTTGTAGGTTATAAAAATCGGCACAATTTTCGTAAAAGAAAATTTTTTGTACTACCGATATTAAGTGAGATATTCTCGAGTGCCCTGATAAAATGGACAACCTGTATATAATTTTTTATTTTTTATATTTAATCATTGTTGGGTATCATATCACTAACCCCTAACTTATACTTGTAATATATTTCTATTGTTACCTTTATCTTTTATCTTTCTGTTTTCTTTTTCATTTCCTCGACTTCTCTATAAGTCTGGTGACCATGACTTAAACCCACGCCCATTTTGCTCTCCGTAATTTTTTTATACTGAGCTAAGCTGGCAAAGAACCGAAGTAAAAGTAAGTGACCAACAACCGTTTCAACACACACAGCGAATTGATTTGTTAAACCTTGTTCCGACCAAAATTTTCATATTTTTTCGAATAACTCGACAAAGCCACGTCAAATACCAAAAATCTGGAGGTCGTTGGAAAGGAAATTTTACACTGAATTCATAAATGTAAAAGTAGGGTGTTCCATTAAAAAAAATAATCTCGAAGATGCTCCGCTGTAACGAGTCACCCTGTATATTTCGAAATATTTTTAAAATGTGCGCCTTTTGACACTATACCACTAGTATAAAAAACTAATTTTCCAAAGTCTTCTAATAAGGCCGATATTGGACTTTGACTCGCTATTGGGACACCCTATATATTTTCAAAGGCAAAGTATAACTAAGGCTATTAACTAAAAGCATTGACAATCAAGCATAGCCGTTACCTAAGAATTTTAAAATATCATCAGTATTATTCGTCAATATGCTTACAATACCATGACCATGACAAATACAAATATGTTACAAATAATTGTACTTTTAATACATTTCCAATATTTAAATAAACAAGTTTCTGTCAAACTGTTTTTATTAACACTGACATTATTATATACTTTATTAAACGATTCTGAATTTAGTAAAATAGTTTATTATCAGTCAAAGTGAGAAAAAATATATTTATACAAAAATTCGTATGATTAAAATTTCTAAAATCCCGGTATGTTAATATTTTTGGCTTTGACTCTAGTACTATCAAATTTAATCCATAAAATATCAATCGATAATCAGATGATAAATATGCATTAAGTCTACCAGATGAGTGTAATAAATTATTAAAATAAATGATGTCCAATATCTTCTGTGATCTCATGTGCAGTAGTCGGTTTGGATAATTTCTTAGAAAAAGAAAACCTCACATTCTCATTAAGTCGACGTTTCGACAAACTTTATTGTCTTCCTCAGGACTACAACAATATAACATAAATCAAATAACTAACAAGAAGTATATAAATTAAAATAAACATGAATAAAAAAACATTCACCTTTAATCACACAGTATAAGGCTTTTGTTATTCAAAATGATTTAAAAAATAAAGCGTTATATAATATATATCAAAATTTGGTAAAAAATGAGGAATAAATATAATCTTTAAACATGACACTGTTAAAAACCTATACTACTACTAACAATATTAGGATACATCTCGCTTACCTAATGAGGTATTTGGCTCTTTGTCAACACAATCATCATCGTCAAATCAATAAATAAAGATAAAATTAACGTCACTTATACCAATAGGGTCCTGTCTTCAATATTTATTCATAGGTGACACAACAATATTTTATTTTGAAAATTAGTTTATATGCGAATGCAGTGTCCAATGTAAACGGACAAACAGAAATGGATCTTTAAATTAATACGAATTTCAACACACACCAAATATATTCACTCATCATTAAAAAAAACAAAGAAAGAAACCTACTAAAAAATAATATTAGCAATCACAAAAAGACATATCAAATTGTTCTTATTTTCATTTGAAATGTTAATAAAAATTATGTATATTTATGAATCACAACTATTATTGTGATGATTATACAGGGGCTATAATTTTACAAAGTTTGTTATTATATTATTATAAATTCTGCTCAGATTTTCTGTATCTGTTTTTTTATTGACAGAATTATTATGTTTATTAATGAATATCATTTCGCTAATCAATCGTTTTTTGTAGTTATGTTCATTGTCTAAAATGCTAACGTTGTCAAAATTAAATACATGATTTAAACCGAAATGATGAGTAGCTAGAGCAGTTTTTTCTTTTGTGTTAATGTGTCTTATGTTGCACGAGCATATATGTTCATTTATTCAATTTTTTAATAATTGTTTAGTTTGTCCAATATTTAGCATTTTGGACAATGAACATAACTACAAAAAACGATTGATTAGCGAAATGATATTCATTAATAAACAATATTACTGTCAATAAAAAAACAGATACAGAAAATTTGAGCAGAATTTATAATAATATAATAACAAAATTTGTAAAATTATAGCCCCTGTATAATCATCACAATAATAGTTGTGATTCATAAATATACATAATTTTTATTAACATTTCAAATGAAAATAAGAACAATTTGATATGTCTTTTTGTGATTGCCAATATTATTTTTTAGTAGGTTTCTTTCTTTGTTTTTTTTTTATGATGAGTGAATATAGTTGGTGTGTGTTGAAATTCGTATTAATTTAAAGATCCATTTCTGTTTGTCCGTTTACATTGGACACTGCATTCGCATATTAACTAATTTTCAAAATAAAATATTGTTGTGTCACCTATGAATAAATATTGAAGACAGGACCCTATTGGTATAAGTGACGTTAATTTTATCTTTATTTATTGATTTGACGATGATGATTGTGTTGACAAAGAGCCAAATACCTCATTAGGTAAGCGAGATGTATCCTAATATTGTTAGTAGTAGTATAGGTTTTTAACAGTGTCATGTTTAAAGATTATATTTATTCCTCATTTTTTACCAAATTTTCATATATATTATATAACGCTTTATTTTTTAAATCATTTTGAATAACAAAAGCCTTATACTGTGTGATTAAAAGTGAATGTTTTTTATTCATGTTTATTTTAATTTATATACTTCTTGTTAGTTATTTGATTTATATTATATTGTTGTAGTCCTGAGGAAGACAATAAAGTTTGTCGAAACGTCGACTTAATGAGAATGTGAGGTTTTCTTTTTCTAAGAAATTATCCAAACAGACTGCTGCACACGAGATTAACAAAATTTGTGGATACGAAACACCTTAGTTTGATCTTCTGTGATGTTCGAGTGATACATGGTGATTCTATTATAACTTGTGTAGAATCGCACGGTAACATGCATTCGTGTTACCCTTTGTATGTTTGTATTAATTAATTCACATCTGTTGTCATTAATTTGTAAATTATTTTTTACCACTTTTAATAGTCACCTTCAATATTCGACCAACCTTCTGCGATTTATTTTCATATTTATTTGTATCTATACTTCTTCCGAAAACTCGAGTCAGTAATGCAAAAAATAAGCTCTTGATATTAGCCTTTATTTGATACTAAAGCGGCACTTCGTTCTACTATATAATCCCATTGAATCGAGAGAAATATATTAAGTTTTATCAGCCTACTAGAAATGGAAACCAACCAATTTTAATGACCCAGTCGACCGCATAGAGTAAATGATTTAACGTGCCGCCTTTATACCTAATAATTTGCTCGACTAACTATTCAGTCGTAAACAAACTTGGACAGAAAGAAAGAAATCATATATTCCGGGCACTCAGTGGCGCCACATACGTATTTATGTAGGTATATATAAAATAATATTTCATAAAATAAAAATTAAATACAATTAAATTTATTTTCATGCTCAACTCAGCCAAAAAGAAAAACTGGAGTTCTTTTAAAAAAAATTTAATGGCAGGTATAATTTTATTGGGAATGGAATACTCGACCCCGACATTAAAACTGTAGAATGGTTGATGTTTATAAAAAATTTAACCATGCCAGTTGTTCTTATTGCCCAGCAAGGACCAACGTGGAGGTGTGAGCATATTCCTTGCCGGGAAAGGATGGTGACAGGGTTGTTAATTAGGGAGTAACAGGTTAAAAAAGTAAATAAATAAATAAATAGACTTATAACTTAAAAATAAATAACCGTTCTTACAACATAAATAAACTTTCATAAATTCATAATATCACAATCACTAACTACATGACACTATCACAGATTATCGATCACTACTGTCACTATCACTACATGACATTATCACAGAATATCACTCACTCACCACTGTCACTGTGGCCATCACTGCTGACTTCTACATTTATTATTATTGGCTCAATCATTGCGTCAATCCCAATATCCATATTCCACATTTTTTCTTCAACTTTTTTAACGTGCCCTATGCATTTTTGCCAATAATCAGCTGTAACTCTTTTTAATGCACTGAATAGATTCCCCTTTACTTCAGCCCAAATAAGCTCAATGGGATTGAGTTCACAGTGGTAAGGCGGCAGCCGTAATACCTCAATGCCTCTAACTTTAGCCATTTCATCCACAATATATTTCTTATATATCGGCGAATGCTGTTTCGCTAGGGTTAGCAGTTCGGCTTTCAACGAAGCACGATCGAATAGGATACCTTTACCTTCTAACCATTCTTGAATTTGCGCTTTTCGCCATGCGCTGGTTGGTAATTTTTCCAGTAATCGATTGTGGTACGGGGTTTATCCATATTAACGACACATCCGGGTTCAATATTAGCCAGAATTTTTGCAAACCATTCCTCGAAAACATCCGCATTCATGTCCTCATGATAATCGCCACTTTTTTTCGACACGAACGATAATATTCCGCCCTCTAAAAGCACATTTGAACTATGCTAAGCCCAGTCAAGCTATTTATTTTTGATTGCAACAGACACTGTACCACTAGATGGCGCCTGCTGACTATTTTACATGTCGCTATTGTAAAAATACCGGGATGTACCAAATAATCAAGGGATCCTCGTGCCGGTTGTCATATGCCTACCTTGCACTGACGAGAGCCAACAGCTCGAAACTGCAGTCTGCAAGTGGTGTGTGACGACTGGCAAGGGAGCTCCTTTAAGTAGGATCAG
Source organism: Leptura quadrifasciata (assembly GCA_963675555.1). Classification (NCBI taxonomy): domain Eukaryota; kingdom Metazoa; phylum Arthropoda; class Insecta; order Coleoptera; family Cerambycidae; genus Leptura; species Leptura quadrifasciata. Next base: position 7,540,247 of record OY776677.1, read on the forward strand.
TCTTTCGGCTGGTGTTTGTTGCAATCGAAGCATTAGCGTTTTGATGGTAATATGCAATTATTACACTTAACGCGCCAGACTTGTAACTTGTAATTCAGCGCTCGGCGGGGCACATAGCCCGGAGAGTAGCTGTTGGTTGCAGTCTGGTTACGTTCCTTATAGTAAAATAAGAATTTTATAGAGGAGTTTGCGACTAAAAATATTATGTTTAATATTCCGCCCTCTAAAAGCATATTTGAACGAACGATAGAAGTCCATCTTCCACGAATCCTGAATCACTTCCTATGTACGTTATTATTAAGCGTTTTCCTTTTCCTGTTGGCATTTTTAACCCTGTTGACTAATCTTCCATATGGCCTTGACGAGCACTTTTTTACACTTCTATATTGCCAAAATTGCGGTACAGAGTATGTCCTTCATTTAACCACGTCTCATCCAAATAATAACATGTTCTTCCTCTTTCACAGACAGCTCTAATTGCCCGAATATAATTCCTTCGCCAACGATTAATATCATTTATCTCAAGTAGGAGGCTATTTATCTTTCCTTTTGCAAATACAAAGTTCACATCGTACAAACAATTTTTTAACGTCGATTTACCCATTTTGGGTATATGTTCATCATCATTCAGAGACTTTAAAATGTTCTTAACACTAGGAATTTCATTATCATACAAGAATTTATGAACTTTACGTCGAATTCCATTTTTCTGTAATTTGTATAATATCATTTTTTTTCTTCCAGACTTCGCTTTAGGTTTCTGAACATCCCCTTCATTTGTTCAAATGTGCTTTTAGAGGGCGGAATATTAAACATAATATTTTTAGTCGCAAACTCCTCTATAATGTCGGTCGTCGCATACCTACCTTGCACTGACGAGAGCCAACAGCTCGAAACTGCAGTTTGCAAGTGGTGTGTGACGACTGGCAAGGGAGCTTCTTTAAGTAGGATCGGTCTTTCGGCTGGTGTTTGTTGCAATCGAAGCATTAGCGTTTTGATGGTAATGTGCAATTATTACACTTAACGCGCCAGATTTGTAACTTTGGTTGCAGTCTGGTTACTTTCCTTATGGTAAAATAAGGTTTTATAGAGGAGTTTGCGACTAAAAATATTATGTTTAGAATTAAACTTGGTTGATAACAACCTGATATGTTGTAGATATATCTTTTTACTATAATACAGAGGCTGTCCATTTTATCAGGGCCCTCGAGAATATCTTAGTTAATATCGGTCGTACAAAAAAAAATATTTTTACAAGAATTGTACTAGAGAATCGACACAACTTTCTATATTTTCAACAAGATAGAGCTCCTCCCCACAATTCCCAGATATGCCTAGATTATTTAAACAAAATTAGAGGTGTTTGCGACTAAAAATATTATCCCCTTCATTTGTTCTTCTTTTAAAATTCTGTAAATGGTCCGCTCACTCACGCCGGTATACATTGAAGTCATGTTAACTAAACCTGTTGATCCTGATTTCTGTACCATGGGATGATCTTCCTCCAATGCATGATATACATTCAAAATAATTTTCGTCTCCTTGAAGCTTAATGGAGACTTTCTAGGGGTATGAACTTTTACCACTTCTTTTGAACAACCGGGAACCGCTTCCATTTTTGCACATTTAAAAATATGAGATATCCCACAATTACACTTATTTTCACTAAAGCACTAACAAACTAAAACTTTAAGGTACTGTGATACAACAAGCACGTAATTTATAAACAAAAATTAATGCCGCCCAATTCATAAACAATTCACAATATAAATATTTCACACGAAATAACATTTTAAGGCACTATGATACCACAAATACGTAATTTATAAACAACAAATTAATACCGCCCAACTGATAAACGAGCGCACTCTATGTACACTGATTTTAAACTGAGTTGTAATGGTTTAACGCACCAAACACCGCTGACTACGTGGAGAATGTTGCCAGATTTAAGCATAATATTTTAAATTTAAGATATGGCAGTTCATGCATAGTTAGCTCAATCCGAGGACTTTCATTCCTTCGAAATTGATGTTATTCGTCAAAATTCTCCAAACATAAGGAAAATCAATAGGTAATAGCGTAAACATATTATAGGTAATTTACAAAATTCGTAAATCCGCACGCTACTGACTAGAGTTTTCGACGAAGTATAAATGTCAGTACTATTTTTTATTCGCATTTTTATGACAAATAAACATATTGATATTATTATATTGTTATTCTTAGCTCCCAGTAATATAATGTTTTAATATATGTACGTAATTTAACAAAAATTCGTTCAGTAGTTCTCGAGATATGGATTGTGTAAGCTCCAGGTTGGACATACTGTATATCTATAGGCGCATTACACATTAATTATGACAAATTTTTAAAGAAATTTTTAATGACTAGAATGAAGGAATGTTTCTTGTCATGTTTTTTAGTATTTAACTTGTCATGATTTTTTTGTCAAGTAATATGCTTAATGAATTTATGTACACTTTTTTGTTCCAATATAAATATGCTGCCACTACCGAATTGAAAATAATAAGAGTTCAAGGAACTGTAATAAATTCTTGTCAAAGAAGAGACTGGAGAAGGTTTTCTCTTATATTTAATTAGCTTTGTCGAACGCTATACATGTTTCTAGTTCTTCGGCCTATGCCAAGATTACAAAGAAAATAAGTACGTTCTTTTGAAAAGACACCGGAGATTCGGGTATTTAAATTCTATTTATATCTATATTCAAACGTCCTTTGAATCTTTGACAGGAATATTATTACACTGAATTGGCAAATATATTTATTTTATACGCACAATTTTAAGTGTTTTTTTCCTGTGCGATATCATCATTATTATAAAACTATTTAGATAAAACGAAAGACATTAAATACGTAACGTATGAAAAAATGCAAGTATCTGTGTTTAACTGAAATAATTACAGCAATTAAAACTTATTTATTTAATATAAAAACCAATTCGATGAGTTATGACAACATCCTCTGCATATGTTACTGCTTTGTTGTCCTTTTATGATCCCTTATCTTACACATCTGGTGAATTATTGTAATGAAAATAACGTTTTTCCGTCACTATGGAAAATTGTACATATATTTCCTCTACCCAAATTACAAAATGAGTTAAAGATCAATAAGTATGTTATCAGTACTCTCAAAATTATTGGAATATGTATTAAATGAACAAATACGCGAGTATCTAGATAATATTAACATTTTACCTGACAATCAGTCAGGATTTCGACCAAATCATGGTTGTGCCACGGCACTGCTCAAAGTAAGTGACGGCATCCTGTCGGTCAGTGGTAATAGTAAACATTCTGCATTAATACTATTAGATTATTATTAGAATTCCTTTGACAGGATAAATCATAAGTTACTTTTATCTATTTTGCATTATATAGAATTTACTAATAGTGCGATAACCATGATGGAAAATTATTTAACCGATCGCTATCAGTTGGCTAAAATTGATCAAAATAAATCCGATCTTTTGGCTATTAATAGCGGGGTTCCACAAGGTTCAATATTGGGACCTTTATTGTTTACAATATATATACCTTTAAGTTTTCTTCTTTCTTAAATAACTGCGAATCTTATTACTATGCCGATGATACATAAATATATGTTTCCTTTAGTATTAACAGCGCAGAGGATTCACGTAATTTAATAAACTGTGATTTAGCAAAATTACTTGAAACATCTGAGTATCATTGCTTGCCATTAAATCCAGAAAAATCCAAGATTATGTTGTTTGGGAGCATGGCGCATAGTACTGAATGTTTACGTAATTTTCAACTTGAAATGGACAAAGTAGAATTGCAATGTGTTGAGACTGTTAGAAACCTGGGACTTCATTGGATTCCAACTTAAGGCTTAATGAACACATTACTAAAATTATAAAGAAAATTTTATAGCAATTTAAAATTATTATATGCTCTAACATAATAGGCAAAAAGCAAAGAGAATGTTATGTAATTCATTGCTGATGTTGTCTACCATCCTTGTCTTACGAAACAAGATCAGGCACAAATTCAGCGGGTGAAAAACGCGTGTGTAATGTTTATCTTTGGTTGCAAAAGATATGATTCTATTAGCGACAAAATAGCGAAATATAATTGGCTCATAATGTGTCAGAGGTGTATTTTTTTGTAAACTTGCTGCTGTTTTCATCAATACTCCTGCGTACTAACCCCCCTCCTTCCCAATATTTTTTCGACAAAATTGCACCTAGGGGTAGTGTTCATAACCTAAACACAAGAAATCGATCCTTGTTAACTCCACCACCACACAGTTCTTCTCTGTATCAAAGATCGTTTTCTTAAACTATCACCAAATTATATAATTGGATACCAAATAGATTAAAGCAACTGAACGATTTCAAATTTAAAAAGATCAATAGTACAATAAATCTAGACCAATTTTTGACATCTTTTGGATTTTGTTCTCAGGGGATAGTTTTATGATCAATCGATGTGGAAAAATGTCAGGAACAACGTATTGAAATGTTTAAGACTGGGGTGTTGTAGCAATTTTGTAAATAAATAAAAACTATCAACAAATTGGCCTTGCTCGACTTTAACGCGATACGGCGGCCATAAAATACTTCTAACAATTAAAAAAGAAATATCACGTTGTAGAGAAAGAAATTCTCTATAATTTTGATACGGGAAATACCCCTCTAAGATGCTTATTTTTTTAAAATCAACTTTTAAGATTTTTTGCCAAGTTGTTTTCGTTTGGTCAGCTGACCTTTGTCGCCGTGGCGGAACGGCGCGTGCTGCACTTGGCAAAACAACTTGACAAACAAATCTTAAAAAATTGATTAAAAAAAATAAGCGTCGTAGAGGGATATTTCCCATATCAAAATTGTAGAGAATTTCTTGCTCTACAATGTGATTTTTTTTTATTAGAAGCATTTTATGACCGTCATGACGTATTAAAGTCGAGTGAGGTCAATTTGTTGACAGTTTTTATTTATTTGCAAAATTGCTAAAACACCCAAGTCTTAAACATTTTAATATGTTATCCATGACATTTTTCCCCATCGATTGATCATAAAATTATCCCCTGAGAAATAAAATACGATAGATCAATTTTATTGTACTACAATGAAAGATCTTATATTTAATAAAGATTGCATTGTTATATAAATTAGTATATTAATTGAAAATATATTGCTCCATATTGTACTATTTTGTTTTTCAGACTTTACATTTTCAGTCTCTTTCTCAAACTGGTCATTATCTGTTATGTTTTTTTTTCTATATTTCATTTTTATTTCAGTTATCACATTATTTTTCAATAATACAATTTAAATTTATTTATATAATTGTTAGTTTGCTAATAATTATGTTAGTATTATCACATTATTTAATTAGTAGAAAAACTAGGTTAAATGGTAGAGCACTTAGCGCTTGCTACAGATGAACTTCGGCTATATCATAAATTATATTAAATTTATATGTAAATTCTGGTAAATAGAGGAGTATTCTATTCCAGAAGACTGTTGATATTCTAAATAGTATTACGTTTATTAAGTTCTTCTTATAAAATTGGTAACCATGTCGTACAAATTTCTGTAGAACAATTAAATACGCAAAATAAGGATAAATATCTGTTTTTTTTAACTAGCATTTGAACCAACTAAGTCGAACACTATTCTACATGTAGAGCTCTTACCAATACACATTTTTCTAATCTTTTTCTGAATCCGTCACACACAGATGAGATGACATCATTTATGGTTGCAGCAGCTTCCACAATTTTTTGCTTTAATAAATGTGGATAGTGCTCAACTTAGTCGAATAAACCTTTTCGAATAGGGTTTTTTTTATTTGGAAGTCATAAGCAATTTAAGCTTTTCTTCGTAATTGAAAGAAATTAAAAGACAGACAGAAATTTCTAGGGTTATTCACAATTCGACGACAAATACAATTATATGAAAAGTTTTTCTCTGCATGCAGTATTCATGGCTGCAAATAGTGCGAGGCCAATGCAACTGTCTCTTTCTGCAAAAGTTTAATAAACAGTCTGAAAAATGTCTAGACAGGTAGAAGTCGTGACAAATAAAATACCAACAAGTACGATACGGACCAAGCCCTTACATTCATCACCTTTGTTTATGTTCCTCGTTTTTTCTAGGTCAGTTGAAATGCTGCTAGATAAATAAGGACAAAGTAGTTCCTGAAAGAATTCTTATCTTCCCTTTACAGAGCCCACTCTGTCCTTTACTTACCTAACAAAGTTTTCTCACTTGTTACCATATTTATGTAGGTATGTCCTTCATATTATTAAACTGATTTATTTATTAAATTGATAGGTGCACATTGAAAGTCCAATTGATTTAACGTTTTTTTATATCGTTTTAATTATTTCATAACTCTTGTTACAGTTCAATTTATCATTTATACGTTATTAAAAAAAATCTCTAAATCATTGCTTTATCTCTTACATTTAATGTCTAACGAATTCGTGTTATCCGTCGTCACGCGTAACATTTATTATTTAGTTGTCTATATGAACCCGCAATTGTAAGGAATCTGTTGCACTTAAGTATAGGCATGGCGTTATACATTTTGTTGTGTAGCGTGTTGCATATACTTAAGCTCTCTATTTCTGTAATTCTTAAGCTAGGCAACCAATAACTTTTAATTAGTTTATAGGTAGATTCCTATAACCTACTGACGATCGGTAACACAGATTTATTTCTAGTTTTTGGCTTAGGTTTTGTCTTCCGGCAGTCTGTCACTTTTCACGTGTAGTTCGCTCGAACGCTTGGCAATTTATTAAGTGGTATTTTTACGTGCTCGTTGCGATTTTTGAAACAAGTAATTTCACCATTTTGGGATATTTTCGCAACGTTACATTTTTCGATTTTCCATTTATGTTTGGACGAGTGCATATTTTTATGGTATTGGAAATCGATTGTCTTCATTGGAAGGATCTATACGTAAAAGCCATTTTTGCCAAATTTACACGAGGCCAAGGACATCCAAGGTCAACAACATTTCTCTAAGAAAACCCTCCGAAACGAGGGTCTTATTTTCACCTACGGTTTCGCCTAGTATTTCGTAGTTTTTCCTACGTTTTTTTTGTCTCCCCTGATACGAATAACTTTTTTTCCACTGGTCTACACGTACTTATGTTACTTCTCCTTGCTAGACTGGAATTTCTTTTTTGTGGAGGAACCATCCATTTTCTGGGTTAATTGATAGGCTGGAAGTTGCCCATTCCTGAAATTTGAGCCGAAGCTGAAGCCCTGCTGCCTGCAAGTTGTATCCTTCTTGTACCATATATATATTGATTTTTTTTTAAATATATTGTATATTTTGCTTTAAAAATTTCACCACTGCTAATTTTGCTAAACATTTTATGAAAATATTCTGTCAATTAATTAAAACATCTATGATAATTGTTGGGGGTTAAGCACTTACGTAAGACGCGTATACCCAGTTAGATACATTTGTCTGTCATACCATACTCTACGTTATTGTACTGTTGAATATTATAAAGCTAACCTACTTCGATTATTGTTATTAAAAGATAAAACTGAATTTGAATTTTTCATTATCGTCTCGCTAAGTAATTTATTTAGTAAATTTAAGGTTACATTGTACTTGAGCTGGTATTTGGAGAAAAAAAATTTACTTGGCGCCCTGATACATCAAGAAGTTTAGAACCCCGACCATCTCCACTGTTAGTCGGCCGGCAAATACCGTTAGTCAACAGACGACGACCAACTAGTTACGTCAGATTGTAGTTTTAAAATTTGACGTAGCACTCTACGGAAATTACAAGCTTTCTTCCCTTTATGTCTTATTTCCCTAACTATATTTATATATTAGCAGTAAGCGGCTAAAAACAATTCTAATGACAGACAAACCAAATTACATTATGACCACTATTAACAACGCAATATATTGTAATATATGATCAGTATGTATTTTAAAGAAAATTATAGAATTGGTGGGTTTGGTAATAACAAAACAGGAGTCATTGCTGTCCACTCCCAAAGAGAAAAACAGCAATGCATCTATGGGTACGTTTCTGTTAAAAATTGGAAAGTGCAGTGCACAACGTCAAAATTTTAGGCTCGTAAATAAGCTGTTCTCAAAATAAGAATAACTGAATTATTATTTAACATTCCAAGACAGTAGATGTTAATAGTAGTATTTATAAACCGCAGAAAAATAGACATTGCCAAATGTAGGGCTACACAGAGCTGCATTCGTTTGCACGCTTAACAATGGTATATATACCTACCGTTTTACAGCATATAAGAGCGGCCCCTCCCTGTTGTTAAATCAATGAAGTAGGTTGTATGTAAAGGATGTGATATTGCATTCTATGTTTATATGAAGTGTTATTGTACTTTCGGGTGCTCTCCCGTGTCGATGGTCGACTCCTCCAGGAGGCACGGTTGTCTAAACGTCGTTTCGGCAGAATCTCATCTGCCATCTTCACGTTCTCACTGAAAGCTGCCTACTACTGCTCTACTCTTTTTTCGATCTCTATGGCGTCTCTGGCTTGACCTATAATGGTCGATATTAGCTACTGTTCTCGTATTGTCGAAGGCTATTTTGTATCCTGTGTGTGTGATTGTGTGTGTGTGTGTGTGTGTGTGTGTGTGTGTGTGTGTGTGTGTGTGTGTGTGTGTGTGTGTGTGTGTGTGTGTGTGTGTGTGTGTGTGTGTGTGTGTGTGTGTGTAGTTTTTGATTTTGGATTATTTTTGGAAAATACTTACAGTGTCTTTACCTTGCAGCAAATTTATTCCTTGTATATTTAATATAAAGTTTAAATGATTTAGAATCGAGTACATGACAGGGTAACTATGTAACTATGTTGAATTTTTATTAAGTAAGCAAGGAGCAAGCAATTCCTGAAAGAATTTTAATATCCGCTTTACAGGATTGGCTTTATCCTCACTTGCCTAATTATGTTGCTGAAGTTATTGTTATGTTATTATGACAATTTATCACATGACTTCTAATTTACACCAATTATATATAGATTTTTATAAGTAGACAAGAAGTATGTTTGATAAAACTTCCATTGCTATTGTTATATATGGAGGCTATTTTGATATTGAACAATATTTCTATTTCTCAAACCATACACTTACAAAGCCGGTTGGGAAAAGTTCCGTATTTCGAAGGCCAATGAAATATGTTATAGAGAAATTTTAAAGTGTTTCTATAGATTTCGGAGATATACGGCGAAATCCTAACTAGCTAAATAGTTTTCTTTTTTTACCTAGTATAGTAGAAAAATTTAAACATGAAGACGATTGTTGTTTTTAGATATTAAAGCATTTGTTCAAAATGACGACCACCAGCTTGAATATACGTTTGCAACCGTTTCCTAAAATTGCCATACAAGTTATTTAAACCATGTGGAGGGTTTCGAACTTCATTGGCAGGATTAAAAACTCTCTCTCTCTCTCCCCCCTCTCTCTTTCTCTCTTAATACTTCGACATTAGGGACAGGTGTCGAGAAAACAACATTTTTCAAGTGGCCCCAAGAGTAAGTCTAATGGATTCATAACTGGTGACCGAGGAACCCATTTAATTGTGGCTTCTCGCCTCCTTCCAATCAATCGATCTCTAAATGTTGAGTGTAGTCATTCTCGAACCTCTAATGAATAATGAGGTGGCCACCATCCTGCATAAATCACAGTGTTTGATATCATGCAAGAGGTAAATCGTCTGTAAGTTGATACAGGTCATTTTATAATGATTGTTGTTTTTAGATATTAAAGCATTTGTTCAAAATGACGACCTCCAGCTTGAGTATACGTTTGCAACCTTTCCTAAAATTGCCATACAAGCTGTTTAAAACATGTGGAGAGTTTCGAACTTCATTGACAGGATTAAAAACTCTCTCTCTCTCTCTCTCTCTCTCTCTCTCTCTCTCTCTCTCTCTCTCTCTTAAAACTTCGACGTTAGGGACAGGTGTCGAGAAAACAACATTTTTCAAGTGGCCCCAAAAGTAAAAGTCTAATGTATTCATAACTGGTGACCGAGGAACCCATTTAATTGTGGCTTCTCGCCTCCTTCCAATCAATCGATCTCTAAATGTTGAGTGTAGTCATTCTCAAACCTCTAAAGAATAACGAGGTGGCACACCATCCTACATAAACCACAGTGTTTGACGTAATGAAAGAGGTAAATCGTCTATAAGTTGATACAGGTCATTTTGTAAAAAGTTTATATAAGCTAGACCATTTAATCTGTTTGGTAACACAAAAGGCCCTATTAATGTACTGTTTATAATTCCGGCTCAAATATTTATTGAAACGTTGTATTGATATCGTCCATTTACAACAACGTGAGGATTATCGTCGCTCCATAAATGCTGCTTACGAATATTTTAAAACTCCATGTCGAGTAAAGCAGCATTCATCTACATTTCTTGCAAAATCTAACGGCTTCCTAAGTATAATTTTACAAAAATCAACTCTTGCTGGAAAGTCACGAACAGCTCTTATATTCTCTGTAAGTGATAAAGGTAAAGTTCTTGTCTTTTCAAAATCCTCCACACTGATGTTCTTGTTATGTGGAATTGAAGGACAGCCTGTATATAGAATTGCCCTTTCTTGCGGTAAAAATATTATATCCAGATTGGTAGAGCTTGAATATCGCCAAAAGGTAATACCATATCTTAGTTTATATTCGAATAGAGTGTGATGTACCACCTGTATGGCAGTTTTTCTGTTTAGTGCTTGTGAGGTTTTCTTTAATACGGATGATAGTTTTTTACTTTAGTATGTTATATTGTATTTATCCCATTTCACACTTCCTTTGATTTTGAGCCATAAAAATGTATATTTTAGTACACGGTAATTTTGTTTTTAGGTTTAGGTAAGTAATGTTTGTTAAACAGAATAAATTTAGTTTTTTGGATATTTAGTGATAGTTTATTGGAGAAGAACCAAGTACTTATCAAAGTCAGATCTGTATTTACTCTTAGCTGCACGTCACAGTTACTTCAGCAAATGGACTCAGCAAATAATGTAAATCTCGCAGTAACTGGAAGGCTTGTGAGGTCATTGACGTGCATAAATAACAAGAAGGGACCTAATACAGTCAGTATAGCTTTCTTAGTTGAGCTAATGATGTTACCACTAGTGTCCTATACCAGTTGCTGACGGTTTTTTAGATTTTTTATTAGCCGTTACTCGAGTCCGAGTATAAAAATGTTACAGTCGATAGATTGTGTACAATAAAAAACAGGTGAAAGGTGTAGTCTACTGTAATTCCCATTCATCTACGGTGCACACGACTATGGCTATAGAGGCCAATTCGGGAGAGCACATGTCGACCGCAGTCAGGACAAACATAGACTTGGTTAGGTCTTGGATTCGGCCTTGTTGCGGCAACATTTCCTTGATAGCTGGCCACAACCCCTCGCCATTCGGTTCTGTCCGCTGTAAGTTGTTCCCATTGCTCGTCTGCAATACCGCAGGATTTTAGATTTTCATGGAGAGCGTCTTTGAACCTCTTTCGTTGACCGCCACGCCTTCTTTTACTGCTTAGCAATTCACCATAAAGTGTACATTTAGGAAGGCGGTTATCATGCATGATGAACGTGACCTGCCCATCTTAGGCGTGCTCTTGAAATAAGCACCTCAATTGGAAGGCTCTTTGCCCTCCTGAGTACTTCCACGTTTGACATGTGATGGAACCAACGGATTTTCATCATACTTCTGAGGTGTCTTTGCTGAAAACGTTCTAATTCTTTCACATGACGACGGTAAGTGACTCAGCTTTCACATCCATATAGCAGTGTTGGAATGACAACTGCTCTGTAGACAGCCATTTTCGTTGACAAAGCAAGGTTGTGGATGTCAAATACTCTCTCTCTAAGTCCCCAGAGTGCTCTAGATGCAGCGTTAATTCTATTGCGAATCTCGCTGTCCATGTTTGCTTTGTCATTAACAACGTTGCCTAAGTAATTGAACTGATCCACCACTTCAAGAGAATTTCCGTTAAGTGTAATGTCTATTTGGTTGACTTGATGAGGAGTTAACATAATCTTAGTCTTTCCAATGTTGATTTTAAGTCTCAAGGAATCATAGCTCTGGGCATACACATCTAAAAGTTCTTGAAGCTCTTCCGGCGTAGAGGCTAAAAGTGCACAGTCATCCGCATACTGGAGATCACAAATGAATCGTGTGCGTGTCTTCGTGAAAGCTCTAAAGCGCCCTATGTTAAAGAGACCGCCATCAAAACGGTATCTGAGACCTATTCCTCTGACTGTCAGTTTGTTGTCAACAATAATTGTTAGAGCAGTGGTAAACAAATTAAAGAGTAGGGGTGCCAGGACACATCCCTGCCTAACTCCAGTGAGGTTTGGAAAGGTTCGGTTGCCTCATTATTATACATAACCTGGGCGTTGTTGTTTGTATGTAGGCCACACTCTTATTTTGTCTGTAAGTCCATAGTGTTGAATTTTATTTAACTGTATGATCTGCACAATTATATGCTTTCTGTAGATCGCGATACACTGCCAAAGTTATTTTTTTGTTATTTATTGTTGATAAGGCATTCAAAACAATTATAAACATTTATAACATTTTTTTTGTATTTTTTCACAAAAATCAATATATTAAAATTCATTTAAGGTGAACAGTTTTCCTTAAGCGTAGGTTCAATAATTGTAACTCGAATTGACACCATACACTGATTCATTTAACACTAAATTGACTAATTAGGTCTTATAATTACAACATTAATTACTGTCTCCGTAAGAGAGCGTTGTACGTAAATACAACTATTGGCGTATATATAAAACCAAGTACACTTTCAGCTAATATTTCATAATATAGATACTGCAAGAGATCATTAAGAAAAGAATAAACTGTGCATTTATATAATAATATGATACTTAACTTTCAGTGGAAGAGAACGCAGTTTAAATAAATGAATTAATAGTCCAGAAGAAATGTGATTAGAGAAGTTGTGATAAAGCAGATCCAGAAAAGATTCTAATTCTCACTTTGCGGGACGCTCTTTATCACGCACTCACCTAACCGTCTACGGATGTGAAATTAAAGTTGTTATTGTTACAATCATTATATACAAAATAGAAACGGAACCCCTGAAATTAGGAAAATTTCATTAATAACCCCTACAAATATAATTTTAAATTAGTATATTTTTAAGTCAGTTGACTTTGAATTGTAAAAAAAATAGTATAATAGTTATTTGTGTATCAAGGCCTAAAGTTGATCTTTCCCGACTCAATCCGAAGTTTGCGGCCGAGGCACAGCCCAGGTCAAGCAAACTTCGGATAAGGCCGAGATAGATCATTTGGCCAAGGTGTACACAACATTTTTTAGCCAACTGTCTCAAAAATTAAAATAAAATATTTTTAAAATTGTTTCGTACAAATTACTGCAAAGATGCACAATATTTTACAAGAAGCCTGCTAGGCTGACAGTTTTAATTCGTTTTCAAGTTAATAACGAAGACAAATGAAAACGTCACTAGATAGTTTACTGACAAGCCGTGACATATTTCAAATATTAATGATGATCAAATAATGCATGCGGCTGTGAAGTAAAAACGATCAAAAAAGAAGTACAAGCGACCAAAAAATATGATTGACAAATGAGTATAAAGAGATGACACTTTAGGAATGCCGTCAGATCCGATAAACGTCAATTTTTGTGACAGTTGTCTAAAAAACAAGTTAACAGAATGAAATATATTTTTTTCAAAAAATATGCTACATGTGCTATTTCAATTTAAAAGAGAATAGGTAAAGTCATTGAGTTAAAGTGAAATTAAATAATTGTGCTTTATGATCTGAAAATGTGGATGCACCATTACAAACTTTCTGTTAAAGTAGTGATGGCATAATCTATTGCTGTATATGAATTGAAGCCTTCTCGCAGATCAATTCTTGTTGCCTCATTTACTTAGGATCTTAATAAGAAGGAGTCAATTATATAATATATGTCTATGTTAAAATCTCTCATTAGTATTATATATACTTAAATTTGATGGTAATGTCAGCAAGGAACATGGACAGACGCAAGGAAAAATTTATTAAAATTATCCTTCGGTGACCCATATAAATTAAAAATACAAATGTCTTATATTGTCTGAAAGTTATTTGTGGCATTCTACGAATATTCTTTCATATTATTTGGGTTTTCTATCACATGTATTATTATCCTCTTCAAAAACAAATCACCGATTCTACAAAATAATAGAATTATTGGAAAAAAGGCCTCAGGGCCCTGACGTTGACACAGAGGAACAGTCAGAGGTTATGTTATGCAAATAATATAAATCGGAATAAACACAGAAATAATATATTTTGCTGACGTTTCGGAAAGTAGTCTCTTTCAGTTTTCAAAGCATTTTTAGGAAGAACTCTTATTTTGCTGTGTATGTCAAATCACAGCTTTAAGATTCTGTTTATGTTATTTCCATAGATACTTACTACTTACACAGAACACAGAACTGATGATATTTTCTTTTAGATAATGTTGGGTTTGTTAAGTTCTTCTTTTAACATTGGTAGCCAGGTTGTACAAATATCTACAGAACAATTCGATACGCACTTATCTTCATTCAATAAGATTATTGCGGATTCTTTAATTTTTCTTTTTTTTTTGGTATCTGCTTCTTTTGTTAAAATTTTTGCCGAGTCCCAGTTTATTCTATGTCCGTTTTCCCAAGCATGCTCACAAATCTTTGATTTCTGAATGTCATTCTTGTGCTCATCCAACCTCACACTGAAAGTTGATAATGGGAATTAATATTACATATGGGCAAAAATTGCCCATAGTAATTACCCACATAACATTTATCACCTTCGCACGAGATAATTTTTTCCAATGATTCTATTATTTTATAGATTCGGTGTTTTGTTTTTGAAGAGGATAATAATACATGTGGTAGAAAACCCAAATAATAGGAAAGAATACAAGTGTCTTCTTTACGCAAAACTGCTACAATTTCTACCATTGGTAATTCTGTTGACAAAAATTTAACATTTAAGTAAAATACTTGTACGTTACACCAGTCCTCTCATTTTCTAAGCTATCTTCAGAAGTGGGAGGGTCATCGGCTGTTCAGGGCAATATTAGGAAAATGAAAGTATAAGTGATTATTGAAGGAATTCAAAATTTCTCCACAATAAGAACTTAAACTCACACCTTCCTAATTATCTAAGGAATATCTTCTTTAACATCTTTACTAAAAGAATTATACCAGATAAAGATCTATATCATTTTAAATATTAAGAATCGACTATAATCGTAGGTTCTACAGTGTGTTTCACGTGAAGACACCCCTGTACCTTCCTTATTTGTGGCCGAATTCATTTCTAATTTTTACCAGATATACAACTCTATAAGGCGACTTTACATGATAAATAAATGTCGTCTAGATCTAAAACGCCGGCCTACTGCGAAAAAAATCGCAATTTTCGAGAAATCATAGTAGGCTTAGAAATAGACAAAAATTTTGTTAATAAAAGTTGTTCAGAATCACGAGATATGCCCCCCTATAAAATTTGGTGAAAATCGGAAAACTTTCAAAAAAAGAATGTTTGTTTCACTTCTCGTGAATCTCCTTGATTTGTGGCCGAATTTCAAGACTAATTCATGGAGTTATACAGCTCCATATAGCGACTTTGTCCAACACATAGAGATAACTTTTTCGAACAAATGAAAGTTGTGAGCAAAAATCATGATTCAATAAAACGCTAAAAGAGTCACTTCTTATTATTACACATCAAGTTAACAATGTAATACAGTTTTTTTTTTTTGTCACTGTTCTTGAGAGGTAACGCTTCATCAATCTTCCCTCTTTATCGGCTCAGAGATTTAGGAGCGGTTTTTTTGTTTTAAATGTTAAGAATGCCGTGAAATTAACTGTCAATATTATTACTTTTATGACAGAAGTGATTGTTGTTATCTATTGTTGAGTTTGTTAGTTTCCTTATTTGATTTTTTTACTCATAATGGCTAGAATACTTTTAACTGCTGATGAAAAAGTAGAAATAATAAAGATAGTCGGTGAAAATGTACGGTCTTCAAGAGAAGCAGCAGAAGAATTTAATTTAAGATATCCTCTAAGACAACCAATACACCATGGTACCGTAGCAAGAATATGTCACTTGTTCAATACAACTGGTAATGTGCTTAAACCGAGAGTACATCTTAATCGAAGGCATGAAGATGATAATG
Organism: Leptura quadrifasciata; assembly: GCA_963675555.1. Classification (NCBI taxonomy): domain Eukaryota; kingdom Metazoa; phylum Arthropoda; class Insecta; order Coleoptera; family Cerambycidae; genus Leptura; species Leptura quadrifasciata. The sequence goes on from OY776677.1 coordinate 7,556,453, forward strand.
TTATATTAGCGGTGTTTAACGCCAATCCCACTACCAGCCTTAGAAATATGGCTCGTGACCTGAATTTGTCGGTGTCAAAAATTTGGAGATGTTTAAAACGCCATAAACTACAACCGTATAAATCAAAATTTTTACACACTTTGAAGGTAGGTGATGAAGGGAGAAGACTGGAATATTGCTTATGGATCCAAGATAATTATTTAAACAATCGAGACTTCTTGAAGAAAATAATTTTCACGGATGAAGCAACTTTCTCCACCAACGGGATGGTATCATCACAAAGCTCTAGGTACTGGGCAGTAGAAAATCCTGGTTGGGTAATAAATTGTAAAAGGCAATATTCCCAGAAGGTAAATGTGTGGTGCGGAATTTTAAACGAAACAATAATAGGGCCGTTCTTCTTTTTTCAAAATATAAATGCGTTACATTTGCGACAATTTTTAAATAATGATCTGTGGAATGCAATAGTCGATTTTCCTTTGGAACAATTGTATTTCCAACTCGATGGAGCATCTATGCATAATTCCGTAGTAGTAAGAGCATGGATGAATGAGCATTTTCCCCAAAGATGTATAGGACGAAATAGCCCTCTAATACATTGGCCACCCAGATCTCCTGATTTCACTCCCATGGATTTTTATTTTTGAGGTCATATTAAAAACAAAGTTTATAAGACCAGACCTCAAAATGTGGAGCAGCTTTGTGAGAGGATAAGGTAAGCGTGTTTAGAAGTTACAGCTCAAGAATTGCGAAGAGTTGTAATAAATAACAGAAAGCGGATTGAGAAGTGTATTACATTGATGGTGGGTTAGTAGAAAGGGGCCGAATATAATAATATAGTCATTCATTGTAAACACTTACTTCATCTTTTATTTAATAAATAATTTTAATAATAATTGTGCACGACTTTCATTTGTTGGAAAAAGTTATCTCTATGTATTGGACAAAGTCGCTTTATGGAGCTGTATAACTACATGAATTAGTCTTGAAATTCGGCCACGAATAAAGGAGATACAGGGGTGTCTTCACGAGAAGTGAAACAAACATTCCGATATTCACCAAATTTTATAGGGGGGCATATCTCGTGATTCTGAACAACTTTTATTAACAAAATTTTTGTCTATTTCTAAGCCCACTATGATTTCTCGAAAATTGCGACTTTCTTTTTATCGCAGTAGGCCGGCGTTTTAGATCTAGACGACATTTATTTATCACGTAAAGTCGCCTTATAGAGTTGTAAATCTGATAAAAATTAGAAATGAATTCGGCCACAAATAAAGGAGATACAGGGGTGTCTCCACGAGAAGTGAAACACACTGTATATAAGAATGCAGATGTCTACCCAATCCTACTTCATAAATGGCAGTTCAAGCACATGGGGCACATATTCAATGTAATAAATATGCCCATATTTTAAATAACAAATTCTCATAGCTAGAAACACTCAAAGCTTGTACACTTTGAAGTTCTAAAACTTTCTAATTTTTTTTTTTTCAGGTCAAAATGCTATAATGTAATCGGAAGGACCACTTCGCAATAAGGTAGGGCAGTTGGTATTTAATTTGAATTTAAAATAGCATACAAATTATTCAACTTAGCTATCTATGTTCTTGCATAAATCCATAACCAAGTGTAGAACTGAAAATTTATGATGATTTATGTTGCGCTTTTCAAATGTTATCACTTTGTAAAATTTAACAAAGTAATAACATTAAAAAGAAGAACACATTTTATGACAAACCTAAGACCGTATAATAGAAAATCGTTTAAAATATGTTTTAAATAAAATAGCAAGTAATAATGGAAATAACGAAACAACAATAGTAATATTCATCGTGCAAAATATTGTTACAAAATATTTACAGAATACTTGTAAAGTGTAAACCTGAATATAATGTACTACATACTGTTTGTTAGAAAAGTATGGGAACGGTGGAAGATCTCGAACAGTTTGCATCAAACGAAAAATAAAAAAATACGTGTCAAAAATTTTTCAAAAAACTATCTACTGATACCAAAATGACCTCCCCAGCCACCACCCTGTGGGTGGGGCGAGGGGCAACTTTAAAATTTCAAATAGAAACCCCTATATTTTATTACGGAATCGGATTCTACGGCAAAAAATACGTAAATTTTAATCCGAACATTTTTTTCGATTCTTGCATGGTGTCGCTCTAATCGCAAAAAATGAAAAGAAAACATTACTGTTTCAAGAGTAGCGTCTTGTGCCCATAAAAAAACGTCCAATTCAAAAACTGAAAAACACGTATTTGTTATATTTACGAAATCTATCCAATGACATTGGATTCGACTCTCCCACCCAATGGATGGGGCGAGGGCAACTTTGAAATTTGTAATGAAAATCCCTATTTTTTTATGACGGATTCAACGGCCAAAAATACGTGAATTTTATATTGGGCATTTTTTTCTATTCTCGCAAGGTGTCGCTGCAAACGCAAAAAAATGAGTGGAAACATGAAAATTTTGAACGCATACTTAAAAAAATACGAAAAGTAAAACTACTGATCTCAGAGTGCACGATTTCCCGAACTGTTTTGAGAACAGTGATTTTACACGATCGTGCGGAAATTACAACAACTATTAACATTCTGTAAATTTATTAGCAGCTAGTAATTTTCAATTTACATTTTTTACAGGGCAATAAAAAACTCGATATAAAAAAAACTAACAGTGGTTTTACCTCTTAATTCAGCCACTTCAGACAAGTTCTTGATCCCAGCCAGTGAAGGCAAGGAAGTGACTCAGCCATTTAAGGCAAGATGAGGATTTCGGCCAGTTGAGGCAATTAGTTTACAGCTCAACTGCTACACTAGTAGGTTTTAATTTCAAGATTATAGCAGGTGTTCAAAATGGTGCCCATTGACTTCTTGGCATTGTCCGAGACGAACGTAAAAATTTTAAATAGCACTTCTTACCACTTGAGGTGGTATTTCTGCAAAAATGTTTATTATGCGTTGCCTCAACTCTTCCAAATCACGAGATTTAGTGAAATAAATCTTGCCCTTCACGTAGCCCCAAACAAAATAATCAAATGGCGCGAGGTCGGGAGATCTTGCTGGCCATTCAATAGTTTCTCTTCGACCTATCCATCGATTTTCGAAAGTATCATTCAAATAGTCCCTAACAATATCCCGATAGTGTGGAGGAGTCCCATCTTGCTGGAACCAAACATTATCGAACTCATCACCAGCAATCTCTTGTATTGCGGGAACTATTTGATTTATTTTTCTCCATCTATGAGAAACGGTTCTATGATTCGATCCCTGAAAAACTCCTGCCCAAATATTTAATTTTTGTGGATACTGCGTGTGTGTTTCAAGCATCCAGTGAGGGTTTTTGTCACTCCAATATCTGAAATTATGGCGATTAACTTTTCCACTGAGTTCGAAAGTTGCTTCATCTGAAAAGACAAGTATAGATGACAAAAAATTTGGGTTTTGGTTACTCCTTTCCATCATTAATTCACTAAATTCAAGTCGCCGATCAAAACCATCTTCATTTAACTCTTGGTGAAGGTGAATTTTGTAAGGATGAAATTTCAAAAGTTTCAAATTCTTATGAACTGTAAATGCACTCTTATCAAGCTGTTGACAGGCTTTTCTGATTGATAACCTTCGATTTTCAACAAATGCCTGGGCCATTTCCATTTGTCGAGCTTCCGATGTTTAAAATTTTGGTCTTCCAAATTTTGGGGGATTTTTATTTGCCCTTGTGTCTAGGAATCGTTTGATGGTACGGGACACAGTAGATTTCGAAATTCCCATTTGATCTACACGGAAAGTTTCGTTGAGTAAAATCACAACTTCATCATAGGACCTTTCTTTATCGCGCCACCCTCGCATCATTAAAAGAGAAACTCTCTCTTCCTCTGCTAAAGTAGCCACTATGCAGAAAAAACGCGAGAACTAATGAAAAATGAAATAACTTTTTCCATACAAAAGTGCGCTCCTGCCTCTAAAAATGTTGGAAGGGACTGAACGTTCTCGTAGAAATTTCACAAAACAAATACTATTATTAAGAACACTTTAAAAAAATACTCATAAAAACAAGATATCACAGATATTGTTTTTTAAACTAAATGGTTTTTTGTCAACACGAGTAGCTAGAGTTTGTAAATATTTACCAAACTTATTGACGCTTAAGGTTTATTTCAATTTTGTGCGGCTGCGGCGACACCTTGCGAGAATCGAAAAAAATGCCCGACATAAAATTCACGTATTTTTGGCCGTAGAATCCGAATCCGCTATAAAAAATAGGGATTTTCATTACAAATTTCAAAGTTGTCCCCCGCCCCACCCACTGGGTAAGGGGCGGGAGAGTCGAATCCAATGTCATTGGATAGATTTCGTAAAAATAACAAATACGTGTTTTTCAGTTTTTGAATTGGACGTTTTTTTATGGGCACAAGACGCTACTCTTGAAACAGTAATGTTTTCTCTTCATTTTTTGCGATTACAGCGACACCATGCAAGAATCTAAGAAAATGCCTGGAATAAAATTTACGTATTTTTTGCCGTAGAATTCGATTCTGCAATAAAAAATAGGAGTTTCCATTTGAAATTTTAAAGTTGCCCCTTGCCCCACCCACAGGGTGGTGGATGGGGAACTAATTTGGTATCAGTAGATAGTTTTTTGAAAAATTTTTGACACGTATTTTTTTATTTTTCGATTTGATGCAAACTGTTCGAGATTTTCCACCATTCCCATACTTTTCTAACACCCGGTATAGTTAACTAAGGCATACACATATAATAATACTAACATACAGAGTGACCCATTAGTGCGAGGAAGTCCAATATCTGGTCTATTATAAGAAATATGAAAAATGTTTTAAATAAAAGCTATATCTATTGTTGCCTATTCCTAAAATACTTTGAGAAACACAGGATGTTCCCATAATGTGGGAGAGGTTCAAGGTCAGTTTTTTAAATGACACACCCTATATATTTTTCCATCGTTAATTTTAGCGTAACATTCTACTTACAATACTAATTTTTGCTTTGAAAACGATGCGGCGTTGACAAGATACTGCCAAAATTATGAAAATTAACGGAAAAATAGTGCAGATATAAAAAAAATTGTTAATTACAGTTAAGATAAATCATTTAGTAATGTCTGAGATGAGCAAACATTTATTTTTATGTACAGGATATTTTATACAGGGGCATCAACTTGTCAATCTCAAACATCTAGACTTCGTTTTTTTCAAAAGGAGCATCCAGTATTCCACCATTTTGTAGAACTGATATTAGGCCCCAAAATTTTTGAGATATGTCCAATTTAATTGATAATTTTATAAAATTATTGCGTTTTTTCACAAGTATGACTTTTACATTTCAAATTTCTGATGTAAACAAATAAAGACAGAGTTTATGACTGTCACGGGGAATGGTAGCTCAGTGTGTTAAAGCAACTGGCTAGCAAACTGAGTTGCCTAGCGAAGTGGGTTCGATTCCCGCAAGGCGAAACAATTTTTCATTAAAAAAAATTGCCCCGAGAGTGGTTCGGAGTCCACATTAAACTGTAGGGCCTCGTCTCTCTTTGTAATGATATTACTATAAGATAAACAGTTAGTGTCACATAATTTCGTACCTGAGGATTTTAATGTAATGCAGCAGTTAAAATAATGAATTTCTCTATGGAAGATTTGACAAATATGAATTTTGTAGTGGAAACAAGTGATAAAAATTGTTTACTTGGGACAAAAATTTATAAACAAAGATACCCAGATAGGAGGAAGCCCAGGAAAGAATCTTTTGAAAATTTACTACAGCGATTTACCCTAACGCGAAATGTTGCATATGAAAAAAACAGAAAAAACCAAGACCGCATTAACCGAAGAAAATAGAAAATGAAATGACTGTTCTGTTAAAAGTTACAGAAGATCTCCATATCTCGAATAGAGAAATATCAAAACAAATGTATAGAAGCCGGACTGTCATGCAAAGAATTTTGAAAAAAAACAAATTCCATTCCCACCAATTAGTGCAAGATTTATTAGACGAGGATCGAAAAATGGGTAATATTTTATGAATGGGTTCAGCAACAAATTCTTCGAGAAAGGAATTTTTTCATAATGTATTAGTCGTTGATGTAGCAATATTTCATTAAAATGGGTTTGTCAATAGACATAATTTTCATTATTATGCAATCGAAAATCCACATTGTATGCAAAATACCAGTCAGACAAGGTGGTCATTAAACATATCGGACTGCACAATACGAAATTAAGTTATTGGACCTTATTTCTTTGAAGGAACGGTTAGCGGCCTGATTTATCTAAATTTTCTGGAGTATCAGTTGCCGTAGTTAATGAATCATTTACCGATTCCGCTCAGACAGATAATGTTGTATTTACACGACGGAGGACCAGTCCACCACACGGTATCTATCCACACACATTTAAACAATGAAGATCCTGGTAGAGGAGGACCTTTGAAGTGGCCGCCTTGCTCACAGGACTTGCCAAAAATGGATTTTTTATGTGGGTCAACGTCAAAGATCAAGTATATAAAACTCCTTCGACTACAAACGTAGTTGCTACTGATCTGGAAAACCTGGAGAACCTGGAAAAGGAATTTCGCCTTCTTTTTAAATGTCAGGGAAAAGTCAGGGAAAAAAAACCTGTAAAAGTCAGGGAATTTATTCTTTTTTATTTATTATTTCTGCTCATATAGAATTTTTTTATAATTTGTAAGAATTGGGTATATTTACTATAACACGCGCTTTAGAATTTGATGATTGATGTGTTAAGGTTGGTAGCATAGTTTAGCCCACCAAGCAAGCAGAAAATTCGATTAGCTATCCTTGTTGCTTGCACAAAATGTTTAATAATTTAGTGCGCTTTGTCTTAACAGAAACAGCTGTTATTCACATATTCGCATGACATGCTTTTGAACACGTTTCTCTCTTTAACACCATCGCAACACATATATCTATCTCAAAAGGTCAAGAGCTCCTACCACAGACAAAATTTATTTAGTTTTTCTGTCAAATCGCGGATTGTCGTCTGTCAAAGGAAAATTGACATATGATTTTATCTGGCGAGAAGTTTGGTTTGTTATTAATAATAGTAAATAATAATCATTTAATTTGTGTATGTGTGTTCTTAGATCAGGTAGGAATGATGAATTATTGCAATTTTGTTTGATTTATGCGATTTTCAAGCAAATCTTTTTTATTTAAAACCAATAAATTAGACTAGATTAGATTAACAAACAAGCTGGTTATTTAGCCTCTACTACCGTGACCTTTTCAGGTCTACTGTGATGCTCCCAGAATATCTTCCTTATAGTACCTCATCCAGCATTGTCCTTTGTACTAGACTCCACAGCTTTGATAAAGTAACTTTTGTATAGCTGTCCGCCCTTGGTTTTTCTTCTCCGAGTACTTGGAATCTCAGCCTCACCAGGCTTTCACAGTGACACAATACGTGAACTGAGGTTTCCTCTTCCTCTTGGCAGAATCTACATGTTGCGTCCTCTGCCAAGCCCATTAGACTCATGTGTCTATTGAGCCGGCTGTGGTCAGTTAGAAGGCCTACTATTACTCTTATGACCTTCCTATTCTGGCTTAGTAGATCTTCCGTAAATTTGGCCGAACTCCTTGGCCTGTCTCTGTCTTGGGAGTTTCCTCCACCATTCCAGAGATTTATTTTGCACCCATTCCTTAATGGCTGCTCGTATGCATAGCTTTGCCACGCCGCAAAAGGGCTCGGGTTCTATTGGGGCTTCAAGTGCGCCTTCCTTGGCCAGTTGGTCAGCCTTTTCGTTTCCTCTGTGTCCCTCATGTCATGGTACCCATGCTAAGGTCACTCTATTCTGACTTCCCAGCTCTGTAAGGGCCGTCAAGCAGTCCCACACTAATCTTGAGTTGATTTACATAGAACTGATTACTTTTATTGCCGCTTGGCTATCAGAGAAAATGACAATCGACTGGTTAACAGTGCCTTGTCCTATTATCTCCCTTGCGCGACAGTGTATGGCGATCACTTCAGCCCGAGACACCGTTGCGTATTTCCCTAGACTTATCGGGATATTGGCTTTTGACCTTGTCCCGTAAATGCCGGCTCCGACTCCTTGTTCTGTCTGGGAGCTGTCAGTGTACCAGACTGTTTGTGCTGTTATGGGAGGACCGTTTTTCCAATCCTCCCTGTCTGGTATAACAGTCTGAAAGTTCTTGTTGAAGTTATACCTTGGGACCATTACATCCGTGGGCATGCCTAAAATGGGATCTGCCTTCATCTCCGAGTATAACTTCTGGTACTCCGTCCCGTGTTGCTGTCTAATTGGCGTTTGGCCTTGCATTAACCCATGAACCACTGACCGAGCTTCGACTTGTATGAATACGTGTAGGGGTGGCAGGTCCAAGAGGAAAAAATTAGACTAACTGATATGTGATGTTTTGTAGTACTTAGTAAGTATACTTTATATTTCATTTGCGTTCCTTCAAAATTTGAATAAAAGTTATTTATAGAATCAAAAATAAAATCTATACCTACTATAGTCGAGTTCATCTGTTGCCGGCACTCAAAAAACGCAACAAAAACTTTACAACTTTATTGCGTTTTCTGAGTGCCGGGAAGCGCTGATCTCGACTATACCTATGCTTTACTTTTCAAGACAGTACTGAAATTGCTTGAGCATAAACTAGTTGCCTCTGAAGAAGTAGTTTCCACAAATAGCAAAAGTACTTGAATGCTATTACTCGAAGCGCGTTTCGACAACCAAGTTGTCATCATCTGGGGAGGAGGACAACATAGTCGAATAATACTATTCGAATTTTGTATTCAAATGTTTTGATGTCTGTGGAAACTACTTCTTGAGAGACAGGGTCACACCAAAGGTTCCAAACCCCTGTAGGACTAAAATACTTGCATTTTCAGGGGGTACGAAAAAATATTAGTTTGGTCAGGGAAAATCTGGAAAAGCCAGAGAATTTTACTCTAAAATTTGGATGGCAACCCTGAAAAAGGAGGATATGTAAGTTCGAATTAGGGAAGTATTCGAAATCATTAACATCAATATGTTAAGTAACGTTAGTCGAGCTTTTGAAAACCATATGCATTATTGTTCTGAAGTCGCATATGCTAATTTTGAGCATTTGTTACAGTAGTTGTTTTTTGGTGTTTTTCTACTTACCGTTGTTGTCCATTTTGAATATTTTAATTGTTTAAATTATTTCCCGCTTTTAAAATTGTCATAAAAGATATAATTTAAAATCGTTCACTCTTCATTTTTGTTTTCAGTTTTAAAAGCTTCAGTTACGCAATGACAAAGTCATAGCTTACTTGTGCAAAAGCAACCTCAAAAATTAATAATTCCGGGACTTAATATCACGATAACGATAATTTGAAGGGATATAATAGTTGTACAAAATGGTGGAATAATACAGGGTGTCTCACCGGGAATTGAATCTATGGACATAGAGAAAAGTACGCATCAGAAAATTTTGAAAATTTAGATAATTACTAATGTCGCTGTGGCCAATCCAACTAAAATAATTACAAGCAGCTGGCACTTCCGCTTATACCGGAAGTCGATACCAACTTGCTTATTTCAAATGGAACACCCTATACATTTTAGGGTTTTCGAAAAGAGCATAAAATTCTGAGTCGAAAATATGTGGTATATCCTATACCTAAAGCTAGCCGTTTGAGAGATATTTGACATTTTATAAAAAATTTAGCAGGTACCACGGTTCTCAAGAACCGCTATAACTTTCTTCGTGTAAAAGATCCTCATTTGCTTCTTGCCACATAAAAGAGCACAAGGAGAACTACGTTATATAACTGAAATAAATTCAATAATATCATACTAAGTGTTCCGTTTTTCGCGTTACATTTTGTCAACTTCAAACCGCGAAAACTTGTTTAGGTCAAATGGAACACCCTGTATTTCTTTACGTCAAGTTGTGTAAAATTGAATTCCCTTTTTTCTGATATTAGCATTGTGGGGGTTAAAGTTACAACTTTTTGAAATATTTGTGATTTTATTAGAAATTCATGAATTGTTGTAATCATTTCATCAAAATAGCCATGATTAGAAACAGTCAGTCATTATCTTATGTCAAAAAATGCCAGCACGTTTAAATTACACCCACGAAGACTTTTTAAATTTGTTTATTACTTATGGAGAATGTGATAATGTAATATCAAGAACTTGCAGCACATTTGCTACTCGATATCCAGAAAAATGTAAAACGCATACTGGAAAATTTTAAAAATTATGGCTCTGTCAAGGCAAAAATGCAAAGAAGAAAGCCTATTGTTGATGACGAAAACATTGAAATAGTCATTCTGCGATATTTTCATGTATTTCCAAGGATGTCATTAAGACAAGCTGCTCTGGAATCGGGACTATGCAAGAATTCAATTCACAGAATCTTATTAAAACATAAGTTTCACCCGTTTTCATTCCATATGGTTCAAGGATTAAAAGAAACAAATTTCCTATGAAGACAGAATTTTTGTGAGTTTAATCTAATAAGGACTGAGGGTCACGATTCTTATTTGGGAAATATTATATGGACAGATGAAGCAAAATTTACTAAAAATGGACTTTTTAATAGACACAATTCGCATTATTGGAGTGACTCAAATCCTCATATGTTCAGAGAGCGAAACTTTCAGGAAAGTTGGCAGTTCAATGTTTACTGTGCCATAAAAAACGATAGAGTGGTGGCATTATAATTTTATCAGAAAAATTTAAACGGTAAATTAAATTTTCTCTTCTGTTAATGTGTATAGGTAAATTTTTGTTTTTTTTTTTTTTTTAGCTGAAAGATATCTGAATATCTTGCAAAATTTGAATAACAACTGTTTAGAAAATTTATCTCTCGCCGAACATAGACACATTTTTTATCAGCACGACGGTGCTCCTCCACATAATACATATTAAATTAATAATTATTTACAAGAAACTTTTTATGATCAATGGATTGCCAATAATGGACCTTTCTTATGGCCTCCTCGCTCGCCCGATTTATCAGTTCTGGATTATTTCATTTGGGGAACTATTAAAAATAAAGTTTATGAGAGCCCATTAACAACCATTGAAGATTATATGCAAAGAGTAAGAAATGCATTTCATAACATATCAGAGGATTCAATTAGAAGAGCTACCCATGAGGAACTAATCCGAAGGTGCGAAAAATGTGTCGAGGTTCGAGGGCGGAATTTTGAGCAATTATTAAATTAAAATGAAATCATATTTTAAATTGATCTTATCTCTGCTATTTTAGTTCATGCCATATTCAATTCGATTAATACGCATGTTACAGTGTTAGTGTTATTTTGCGTTTTTGTGGATATCGAGTAGCAAATGTGCTGCAAGTTCTTGATACTACTTTATCACATTCTCCATAAGTAATAAACAAATTTAAAAAGTTTTCGTTGGTATAATTTAAACGTGCTGGCATTTTTTGACATAAGATAATGACTGATTGTTTCTAATCATGGCTATTTTGATGAAATGATTACAATTCATGAATTTCTAATAAAATCGCAAATATTTCAAAAAGTTGTAAATTTAACCCCCACAATGCTATATTAAAAAAAAGGGAATTCAATTTTACTCAACTTGAAGTAAAAATATACAGGGTGTTCCATTTGACCTAAACAAGTTTTCGCGGTTTAAATTTGACAGAATGTAACGCGAAAACGGAACACTTGGTATGGTATTATTGAATTTGTTTCAGCTGTAGAACGTAGTTCTCCTTGTACTCCTTTTATGTGACAAGAAGCAAATGAGAATCTTTTACACGAAGAAAGTTATAACGGTTCTTGCAAACCGTTGCACCTGCCAAATTTTCTATAAAATGTCAAATATCTCTGAAACGGCTAGGTTTAGGTATAGGATATGCTACATATTTTCGACTCAGAATTTTATGCTCTTTTCGAGAACCCTAAAATATATAGGATGTTCCATTTGAAATAAGCAAGTTGATATCGACTTCCGATATAGGCGGAAGTGCCAGCTGCTTGTAATTATTTTAGTTGGATTGGCCACACCGACATTTATTAGTAATTATCTAAATTTTCAAAATTGTCTGATGCGTACTTTTCTTTATATCGATCGATTCAGTTCCCGGTGAGACACCCTGTATACTTGGTGTTCCATTTGAAAAAAATATGTTTTAGATGTTTGTAGATTGGCAAGTTGATGTTCCTGTATAGAATCTCATGTTCATAAAAATAAATGTTTGCTCCTCTCACACATTTTATCTGGCCTTCATTTGTGCTTATTAAATTATGAAATGGGGGTGCTGTTTAAAGGTTAAAACTAGTTATTTGCGATTTTCGGCGAAACGTGATCGCCTAACGGAAAATGCCCTTTACAAAATTTGTAGATAATAGAAAAATCTAAAACTTTCAAATCAGGCATTTTTCAACATAACCTCAAATTTTCTGAGAAAACGACGGAAACCGATTATTCGGTTTTATATTTCTCATAAAAATAATTCACTTTACATGAAATTATTCCTTTTTGCATCTTTTTTTAAAAAAATACTAGCTAGGCTTGATAAATTTTAGTTGCTCGATATGATTTTACTATTGGTTTTTTTCCTCTTCCAGCAAGACCGGAAGTTGTATCGCAACCCAAAAAAGATTAATGAAATGCTGTTATATTTGTGTACAATTCATGTTAGAAACAATTAGATGTATAAAATGAATCCTTTTCATTGCCTGAGCCTGGTTTCTAGAAAAAATAATGAGACCATTTGAATTCAGTTGATGCAGAAGTACTAGTAAACCAATAACTTGACCCACTTGACAACAGTTTTATCATCGTGCTTTGCTAGTTCAATTACAGTATTTATAATTAATTTGTATTCGTCTTCGGGAGCTTGCTTACACAAAAACTCTTTTGTACTTCATCTTATTTTTTAATTAAAAAACTCAATCACCACGTGGTCTTCTAAAAGACGCTATCCCAAATGCTTCCAACAACTAGATGACTGAATAGATACTAGTCTACAACGAGCTCGGCTGCTCTCTTGGCCCAGCCCCTCTTATCCCCCCTCTCCCCCCCTCCGATCACTTTAAGCGGGCTTGAACCTTTTATAAGCACCTATTCCAAGTACCTTTCTAATATGAATTTCCGAATTCACAATTTTGTAATGTTTTCTACCACGTTTATATGCACAACTTAATTTTTTTTTTATTAATTTGTTATTATTTATTTAAAAGTTGCAGAATGGTTTCCGCCACTTTCTTCAATTAAATTCTTTGAATTTTAGTAATATTACATTGAAGTAAATTCTGTCATCGAAATGTAATCCACTATTTACATAAATAATTTTTAAAAATTGAAAATAATAAATAATAATCAAAAATTCGATATTCGAAATCATTTTTTTTTGTTTTTCTCAGTTTTAAGCGGTGTCATGAAAAATAAACCATCAACATATAGACTGTTTTAAAATACAAACTTCAATGGTTAAAATGAGCTCAGATAAAACATTTAAATAAAAGAAACATCACATCTCCCGTGGAAGATTTTAGTTTTTTTTTTTTTTTTTCGAAAAATGTAAATATCTCTGGATCTACTTGCTTCCCAAATTCCAAGAAAATCATGCTCATTCAATGCAAAAAAGGTATACTTTCACATAATTTCATGTCAATACGGGAAAAAAATCAAAAACCGAAAAATCGGTTTTCGGCCATTTTCTCGGAATATGTGAGGTTATGTTGAAAAATGCCTGATTTGAACATAACATTTTTATTATCTACAATTTACAACTTCTGTAAAGGAGATTTTTCTACTAGAAGGTAACGTTTCGCCGAAAATCGCAAAAAAAAACTTTCAACCCAGCAGTAACCCCCGAAGCAGCACCTCCATTTTACAATAATTCCGCTCTATCTCATGTTTGATTTTTGTTTTTTCTCTTAATTATAACCTTAACAAAAATTTTCGGCTGGTTCTTGCCTGTTAATATTTTTTTGCCCCCAAAATTCGCTTTGGCACTAGGTAAAAGTATTAAGGTTGAGCGTATTTCCTTACTAAATTGTGCTGTCAGCGAGACTTTTTTTAGATTCATGTTTAAATTAAATATTTACAAGTAACTTAGCGTGTACACAGTATCAAATAGTTGTTAATTGTGTGCAAATAATCATAAAATTGTCATGTATTGTGCATAAAACGTTTTACTATTTTGAAAAGTTCACTAATAATGCCGGCATAGCTGGCGTACACAGTCTAATTGAGCTATAAACGTAAAAAGAGTAATAAAAAGGGAGAAAATGGCAAATTAAATAGAATTTTACTTTTACTTCAGTTTTAATGGATAAAACCACATGGCTTGTGTCCACAATCTCATATTTTGCAGCTCACAAAGTTATAAAAGAACTGTTACATTTCGTTTAGTTGATCCTATTTAATGAAAGGATATGAAGAACTACGCGTGGATGAACTCCAAGACGCTAATGTTTTTCTTATTGGAACGTAAAGGTATATGAAGTGAATATATTTTGTATCAGATAAAGATAGATTTTTCAAAGCAGATGTGCCCAACCCCACATGCGTCAAATAGATAAGACTAAAATTTCAGAGAATCCTGAATATTGAATATTAGTTTTTATATGAGAGGATTATATTAATCTACTCTGCTTTTAAACATCGAACTCAATGCTTGACAGGAGGAACAGGCAGCTCTATGCTGATGAAGTAAAAGTCATACGCATATAGCTTCTGTCCATCTGCAAGGAGGCTACTGGGTGAAATACAGGCTGTCCATTTTATCAGGGCATTCGAGAATATCTCACTTAATATCGGTCGTACAAAAAATATTATTTTTAAGAAAATTGTGCCGATTTATATAACCTACAAAATGGTTTAAAGACATTTGAAATCCATGGCCTACTTAAGAGTTATGGTGGAACATATCGAAAATGCGGAAAACGTCTAGGCCAAATATCTCCGTTATTTGAAGAGATACGAGAAAAATTCTGAGTCGAAAATTTAATTTTTTTCAAAACCGCTGTATTTTGAGATTTACTCTTCAGGCTGTTAAAAAAATTATTTTGAAATGGGCGGGAAATGGCGCCATTAAATAGAGTATTTTCCTCTCTTTTCAACGATATATCACATGTCATATTTATTCATTGGTATTACGTTAGTAATTATAAAAACATTTTCTTAAAACCAATAATTTTTTTTTAACAAGCATTAAACTTGCCGTGGAGAAGTATGATTAAATAAAATGATAAAATAATTCAGTAAGTTGCTCAAATCTTTGCTATAATAAAACATTAACACAATTAAGAAGAATAAAGTAAATTCCGGTAACAAAAACAAATTAATAATAAAAAGAATATAGCCCACAGAACATTAATATTTATCTAATCCTTAAAATAATTTTTAAGATACCATATCAAGTGTTCAAAGTGTCCAACGTGATTTCTTATGCACAATCGAGCGCGGCGAGGCACTGCATTTAAAACATTACTCAGCATTTCGGGGGTAACTGTAATACATGCCTGTTGAATTCGAGCTTTTAGGTCCTCTACATTTTGCGGTGTCGTTAAAAACACTTTATTTTTAATATACCCCCATAGAAAAAAATCCATTGGGGTTATATCTGGAGAACCAATCCAATGTTGAGGCAAAATGATCTAGGCAAATCTGGGAATTGTGGGGAGGAGCTCCATCTTGTTGAAAATATTGAAAGTTGTGTCGATTCTCTAAAGGTAGGTCGTCTAAGAATTCATTAAATTAATTTCTCAAAAAGTTTAGGTACCGTTGACCACTGAGGTGACCATCATAAAAATAAGGATCTATTAAATTGGTTCCTAAAATACCTATTCACACATTTATTGAAAAACGACTTTGAAACCCAGTCGGTCTATGCCAGTGTGTATTTTCAGAAGTCCATTCAGGTCAGGTCTTGTGGCCCGGGGGTTTTTATGTGGTGTAACCCCCGTCTGGTACTGAGGCCCTCTGGTGTTGGCGGAACGAGGAGAACCACGTTGTCAACCGGTGAATGCGGCGGCCCTTCGGCCACCTCATTCACCGGTGCAGGAGCAGCCCTCACGTAGCCCCTACTACGAAGGTGGGATACATAGTCACGCAGATTTTGTGGCGTGAAGGCGCTATGCTCTGGTAGCCTCTCTCACCACAGAGCATGCATCCGCGCCATGTATCCCCTCCGTGCGGACTCACTGCTTTTATAGCAATGCAGAAGTTCATCCTCAGTTCATCTGTCCACTCAAAGCGTCCTTGGTCATTGCCAATGTTGTCAACGGGCGGTCTGTCCGGTTGGACCCCACCACCTTGCCCTTGACCCCTATCCGCACGGGGTCGATCGTGGGGGCCCTGTCTTCGGCCTATTATAACTCAAGTTTAGGGCCTGTGAGTGGTTAGCCCAGCAGGCCCACGACCGACACCAAAGGGGAAGACGCTTTCCCCTCCCGGGTGCACTAGGGCTGCCGGTTCGGTTTTTGCACCCCAGCTGGAGTAAGTGGTGGCGCTACTCACCAAAGGCTTGGTAGATGGAAGTCAGCCCCTCCTGCTTACTTACGTGGAAGTAAAACTATATTAAGTTTCCCCAATAAAAGCTTCGTTGGGTCGCATATCGGGTGTCGACGGATCATGGTGGACCCCTTTTTTTTCTTATTTTTTATAATATCGGGATGAAACTTGGTAGATGTATTATATGACCAAGAAGACACTTTGTGACATAACTGTAATTTCTTTCCTTCTTCCGGTTTTATCGGAAATGACCCCAACTTTTAATTTTTAAATGGAACAACCTGTATACTATTATATTTTTGAACTCCTTGAAAAATTCTAAGTACGGTGATACCCCATAAGTCACATTTCCATTCCATGCAAAAAATTTGATTTGAAATGTGTTGGTGCATCTAGAGTGCCATGACCAGAAAAAATTGCTTTGGAATGAATTAGGACATTTGCTATTTTATGGCAGTACTCTACCATTATAGTTCCATTTGAAAAAGTTAAGTTTTGTTAAAAAAAAACGTTCAGGCCAAATTTGATGATTCTCAAATTTTTATGCTCGGTTTGAGTTGTCTGACATCACACCGGTCCATTAAAAACATTTTTTTCTGGTCATGGCAATCTAAATGCACCAACAAATTTCGCGTCAAATTCTTTTCATAGAGTGGAAATGTGACTTATGGGGTATCACGATACTCAGAATTTTTCAAGGATTTCAAAAATATAATAGTATGCAGGGTGTACCACTAAAAATCAAAAGTTGGAGTCATTTCCGGTAAAACCGGAAAGAGGAAAAAAATGACAGTTATGTCATAAAGTGTCTTCTTGGTCATATAATACATTTACCAAGTTTCATTCTGATATTCTAAAAAATAAAGAAAAATAGTGTCTGCCATGATCCATTGACACCCGGTATATTATACTGAAGATATTTTTTTTCAAAAACCAAAAATATTAAAGTTACTTTGCCAAAATATTAATCATATTTTTGATTTTTAGTATTTCCAATTTTTCGAGGAAAGATTAAGATAAAGTTTTAGTAGTTTATCAAGGGATTCTAAATTTATCTAAAAAAGAAATCATTTGAATCGAACAATTTATTCGCAAGATTTAGTAGAGTTTAAGAATTTATCGATTCGCAGTATTGAAACTATCAAGTTTAGAGATAGATATCCAGCCTTTGATTACCAACATCTAAATTGTTAATCTGTCCAAATATTATTTTATTCCCCTCCGCCCTCTCCAAATTGCCAAATACTCGAGGCTGGCACATGGATTAGTACGGATTTTATCAAATAGTTATTAGTACAGTAACCCATTTAAAAGCGATGCACCTCTCTAAAATTTTTATTTGTAGAACGATTTAAACGATTTTTTTTATTATAGAGCTTCAATAACTCTACTGTGCTGCAAAATTTCACACCGAAATTTAAAATTTCAAGGCCTATTTCGATTTTTTTTTTGTCAAAAATCCAAAAAAGTGTTAGCAATTTCTTAATCTCAAATCTGACTAAACCACTGGTAGGAGCCTTTCAAATGGGTGTGACCGGAATTTAACAGAAAAATATTGGTTTCTAACAGAAATATAGCATAATTAAAATTTATATTATGTTAGCGAAATATTTCGAGTGGTTGTCATGTAATTCACAATTGTTTAAATAATATTGTTTGCAATGCTCCTTTAGATCGTTATCAGTTGAATTTTAAGAATTTATAACCATCAGTTATTCAATATTGGCAATATTTGTTTCCTTTAAACATGCTCCATATTAAGAATAATAATTTTTATTAGCAGGCTTTGCAAACTCTTAAGTTGCCATGGCAAGCCAGCAAAATAAACGACGAAATCTGTCAAATTTATTCGCGTCAATAGTGAAGTTTATTGATCCGCAAGTACACTTTCGTTATAAGTATGGCTGATAATATAACTTTTAATACATTTTAAAGAATCGTAATTTACAACGACAAAGCCCAAATAATGAACTAATTAGAAATTGGAGTTGTGGTGAGAGGTAAGTGAATTCTCTGATGTGGTCAATTATTACTATACATTATAGATGTATCCATGGAGTATAGAGACTTGTGATACTGCAAGTACCGAGAGCGGCGAACTTTTAGCGCTAGGTGGACGTAACCTACTGTTGTAATATATGATTTGCAGGAAACAACTACTCAGTGGGCAAATACCCCGATCTGCATTGAATTATACCTTACAAATCTTGAAAGATTGGCAGCCAATGTCATTTCTCAACTCCCTGACCAGACATAGACTGGTTTCGAACTTATTAGTTCTCATCAGTATGCCATAGGTCATGGAACAGACAAATGACAGTGGCCAACCTGCTAGTTCTATACAAACTATAGTAAATGGAGTAGTGCTACGTCCACTTAGAGCTAAAAGGTCGCCGCTCTGGGTACTTGCAGTATCGCAAGTCGCTATACTCCATGAATACATCTAAGATGTATAGTAACAATTGACCACATGAGAGGATTCACTTACCTCTCACCACTACTCCATTTACTATAGTTTGTATAAAACTAGCAGGTTGGCCACTGTCATTTGTCTGTTCCATGACCTATGGCATACTGATGACAACTAATAAGTTCGAAACCGGTCTATGTCTGATCAGAGAGTTGACAAATGACATTGGCTATCAATCTTTCATGATTTGTAATGTATAATTCAATGCAGATCGGAGTATTTGCCCGCTGAGTAGTTGTTT
Organism: Leptura quadrifasciata; assembly: GCA_963675555.1. Taxonomy (NCBI): domain Eukaryota; kingdom Metazoa; phylum Arthropoda; class Insecta; order Coleoptera; family Cerambycidae; genus Leptura; species Leptura quadrifasciata. The sequence goes on from OY776677.1 coordinate 7,575,654, forward strand.
CTTGCAAATCATGTATTATAATTACAAATTATTTTATTGATAATCCTAACAACAGTTTAAGAATTGCAACTTTAGATTTAAATTTACTACGTAAAACAATAAGAAAAAATCTTAAAAAGTATAATATGAAATCCGTTAAACCAAAGTTTCTGCATAACTTAGGAGAATAGAATAATGTTTATGGATTCAAGGAGAATATGAGAATGACGGGAATCTTATAAATAAAATTTTGTTTAATGATGAGTCAACAACAGTAACAACTAATGGAACGGTTAATTCTCAAAATTCAAGGTGTTGGACAGAAGAAAATTCACACTGGGTAACAAATTGTAGAAGACAATACTCACAAAAATAAACGTCTTGTGAGGCATATTCAGTACCAGAATAATTGGTCCCTTCTATTTTGAATGCAATTTGAACAGTCAACATTTTTTACATCTTTTGAGGATTGAGTTTACCAACAGAATGGATAAACTTCCACTAGCAGAAAATGCTCATGTAATATTTCAATTAGATGGCTGTTCTATCCACGATGCCATGATTGTGAGGACTGAATGAAAATTTCCATAATCGGTGGATAGGGCAAAATAGTCGGATAGTAGAGTTTCCTCTCAGGTCTCCCGACTTAACCTCACTAGATTTTTTCTATGGGGGTTTCTTAAAGAAGAAGTCTACAAGACCCGCCCAATTAACACAGAAGAACTGCGTGAAAGGATTAGACAGGTTTGTATGGAAATTACACCAAACCAATTATTTTATTTATTTTACGAATACGGCTGCCCAGACAGATACGCATCCAATTACAGGGCAGGAAATATACAAAGAAATATATATACAATACAGACATAGAAACTTAATAGTAAATAATTTACAGAGGAATAATTACTACTAAAACTAAAACTGAAGAGAGGAAACAACAACAAAAAAAAGAGAAAAATATATATATGAGGATATAGTTTAAACGGTGGCTAGTAAAAAACTGAAGGTGAACTTAAAAGTGATTTAAAATATATTGTTTTATATTATTAATGCTACAATTGAAAATATCGAGGTTCACCTGATAGCTTAGGCAATTTGAGCACATATTGTGAATAGGAGAAGATTTTAATACATTTATTCTTGGTGCATCCAAATAGAATAGAGCGTATGAGCGAGTTTGAAAAGGTGGAATATTAAATGGGATGGAGCTAAGAATATCCGGGCAGTCTATCTGACTTATTAAAAGTTTAAATAGGAACAGTACAGAAAAGTAGACTCTACGCATTGCTAAGTCATTTAAATTAAATCTGGCTAGCAAGTCAGATTGTGGTGTGCCCCTGGGAGGATAAAACCCATCAGCTTTGTAAGAAAGATGTTTAACGTGTCTTCTCTGAACCCGTTCCAAATTAAGGATATGATTATTGTAATGTGGATTCCAAATAATACTATCGTATTCCAATTTTGGCTGTACAAAAGCATTAAATAGGAAAGAAAATATGGAAATATCTTTAAAGTGCCTTGAGTTACGCGAGATAAAGCCTAGATTTCTGTAGGCATTAGCAGTTACGTAATCAATATGGGGAGCAAAAGTTAATTTTGAGTCAAAAATGACTCCAAGGTCCTTGAACTGAGTGCATTTTGTAATTTCATTGCCTATTTTGTAGGAAAAGTTTATTGAGGTATTTTTCCTCGTAAAAACCATCACATTAGGATATATTTATAGGTAGCCTATTGATTTCACACCACGAAATTATTTTTGAGACCTCATGTTGTAATTGACGGCAGTCTTCTACGGAATTAATAGATGCAAATAGTTTAAGATCATCGGCATATAGAAGGGCATTACTTTTCAAATCTCGGCAAATATCATTGATGAAAATTATAAAAAACAGTGGGCCGAGAACAGAGCACTGCGGAACTCCAGACTTCGCTAGTACTTCGATAGATGAGAATCCATGATATTTGACGTTTAATGTCCTGTTACAAAGATATGACTCGAAGAAACTTAGAAAGTCAAGACTTAAGTCAGAGACTGACAACTTTCGTAATAGGAGCCCATGATCCAGTCTGTCAAATGCTTTACACAGGTCTGTGTAAATTATATCCGTTTGACCACCTTGATCTAGCGTATTTGCGATGAAATGCTTAATACTTACCAAGTTGGTAACTGTAGATCTACCTGCTAAAAACCCGTGTTGACTGAAGGACAGTTGATATGTTGCATGGAAAGAGATTATATCGTATGAAACAATTTCAAAGAGTTTGCCAAAATTATTCAGGATAACTATGGGTCTATAATTTTCGATAAGAGTCTTTTCACCTTTTTTAAAAACGGGACAGATTTTAGATTGAGTCCATATGTGGGGAAAAGTAGTTATTCGTAGTGCTAAGTTAAAGATGATAGACAGCGGTAAGGCGAACATTGAGGCACAGTCTCTTAACAAGAAAGCTGGTATACCATCTGGACCCGTAGTGAGTTTATTTTTGATTTTTTTTTTTTTAAGTTAAGGAACAAGTCTCGTGGTTTCTTGTTCTACGTGGATGATGTAATAAAAGACGATTGGAAGTACTGGGCAAATGCATCGATAATGCCTTGGGTGTCATTTAGGGAATTATTGTTGAAACACATGGAGTTTGGTATGCTAGTTGTATTTTTCACAGTATTCAAAAAAGACCAGAAGTTGCTTGGGTTAGTTTTAATGTGCGTTATGTAACGTTATGTCAAACATTAAAAAACGATGCAATAAATATATTGAATTGAATGGAGATTTAGTTGAATCATCCGAAATTGGAACTGTATGGCACGGTTGTGTCAATTCGTTTCTATATTTTTAATTTTGTTTGCGGTCTCTTATGTTATTTTATTACAAAAATAGTAATTTCTGAAATTGTTGTTAAATTGATAAATTTTTAGTTGTAATTACAATTTGTTATTTGATCTAATAAAAGATGTTACTTTCTAAAACTGTTGTTAAATTGGGAAATTTTTAATTGTAATGTACATGTTAACTGATCTTAATAAAAGATGTGCAGTTTATTTATTAAACACCAATTTAATATTGTCTTCTCAATATCGGCTCTTTCTATTTCTAAGGCTTAACAATTTTTAGTTTATGGACTTTATTATTATTTACATAATCCTTGATCGCCGGCTTTGATAATAAATATAATGGCAAGACTTGCTAATAAAAATAATTGTTTGCATGTTTAAAGAAAACAAATACCGCCAATATTGAATAACTGATTATATATAAACGGTATATATTTTTTAAATTCAACTGATAACGATCTAAACGAGCATCGTAAACAATATATTTAAACAATCGTAAATTACATGAAGAATATTTCAATTATTTCGGTAACATAATATAAATTTTAATCATGCTATATTTCTGTTAAAAATCAATATTTTTTGTTAAACTTCGGTCACATCCATTTGAAGGTATCCCAAAATCCAGTGGCGTAGTCAAATTTGAGATAAAGAAATTGCTAACATTTTTTTTGAAAAAAAATCGAAATAGGCCTTACAATTTTGAATTGAAAAAATTGTTTAAGGCGGCCTACAAATAAAAATTTTAGAGAGGTGCCTAGCTTTTAAATGGATCTCTGTTTGAGATACATTTTGGAAATAAGAAATATACCCTTTTCCGTTTCCTTTACTCTCAAACAGATCAGACTCAGATCCCCTACACTTAGAAAGCGGTTAAAAATATTTTCAAAATTAAAAACAATTCAGACAATCGCAAAAACTGCCCCTGTTACTGCAAACGATTTTTCTTGAATAAATATTAGATAAGAGTAAAAGAACTTTGAAAATGATGTCAGGATATGCACAAATGTGCATAATTTACAACCTCCAAATTTTGTTTTTTACACCGTATACTTTAGCTATTGCAAAGGCCGGTCTATACATTTAATAATAATACTAAATAAATAAACACAACAGAAATTAGACAACCCCCAATTCCAGAAGCCAGGGCTTGTGCGGAAGGGGGTTATTTGTCCTGTACTGTATGATTAAAATCAATATTCTGATTTATCAAACAAATTATATTTCGAGAAAAGGAAAGTATGTTTTGGCCTGTCCGTATTTGCATTAATTATAGACACGTACCTTCGTTTCGGCAGAGAATCAGTCGGCATTGTCACATTACCGGTCACCCCGAATCACATACGCTCAACATTTAAAAGTGTTAATGCGCCACCTCCACTTAACTGTCCTCCGGCTATTGAGAAATCACTTTTATTATTCAAATATAATAATTACGCATGCGTAGTGGCATCTCTATGTAGGAAATTATAATATAATTAGTATATTTTTAGTAAAAAATTAATACAACCTAAAAGTGAATATTTTACCTAAATTTAAAAAACGCGTTGTATATTTTACAAGTATATACGAAGCATTATGATGCCTACTTGTATCAAAATAACAGCTTTAAGTTTCACAATCAAAAATATTTTAAAAAATTCATTCGTTTAATGCAAAATTCGATTTGAGATAGTGAAGTTCGAGTGCGTTCGAATTATGCAATTTTAAACAATTTGAATCAGTCGTATTTTTAAACCTTTCTAAAAGTTTTTAAAATTTTACATTAAAACGTTGTAAAAATTTGACTGAAAAAATTATGGTCTTACGCAAATATTTTTCCGGCTCATTAGCTCAAAGCTTATGCATTAGGCTAGGTCAAGGAGTCACAGGTTCGAATCCTGGTGGGGATATGGATGCTTAATGTGTTACGGGGTTGGTAACAGTGGACTAGACGGGATAGTGTGAGAGCTAATACAGCTAGTCGCTGTACTACTCAAGTCTCAGTTGCTGCAGATGGTAAGTGGTAAGGGGATGGTCGTTATGATTGGCTATGTATATGTGTCCTGGTTGAGTGGTGGAATAGCCAACTCCAACGCTAAGCTCCGGCAGAACGGCATCTAAATAAGTGAAACGTTTTCAGAAACACTAAAAATTAGTAAAGTAGTACTAGTGGATTTTGTAAGTCGGGAAAAAACCCGAAAAACGTAAGTATTTTCTGACGCAGTCGGACCACTTCCCCCTCCGTTTTCGAGGATGCTGAAAACGGTGGTGGTGGGCAAAATTCTTTTTAAGCATGCACAACCCCCCAAACGGACAAAAACACCCCCAAATTGGGTTGAAACGCAAAGGAGCGCGTTTCCGTCGAACAAACACCGGTTTATCCCCGTTTTCGAGGATGCTGAGACCGACGCCGACCTTGAATATCATGCCCGATGCAATCCCCCCCAAGCAGCCAAGAACACTCCGGAAAAGGGGGTGAAATGTGAAGGAACGGGCTTCCGTCCGACAAACCGGGGCGTTTTTCGCTGATTGGGGGGAGGGTTTACATCGAGGATGATATTCAAGGCCGGCGTTGGTCTCAGTATCGACGAAAGCGGGGGTAAGCTTGTGTTTCTCCGACGGAAGTCCGCTCCTTCGCATTTCATCACCTTTTCTGGGGTGTTTGGGGGATGGGTTTGCATTGGATATGATTTTCAAGGCTGGCGTCGGTCTCAGCATCCTCGAAAACGGGGATAAACTTGCGTTTGTCAGACGGAAGCGCGCTCCTTTGCGTTTCAGTCCAATTTGGGGGTATTTTTTGGCCGCTTGGGGGGTTGTGCATGCTTAAAAAGAATTTTACCCACCGCCATCGTTTTCAGCATCCTCGAAAATGGGGATGGGAGGTGGCCTAAAATTTTAATATTGTTATCTAGATCGCTTATTATTTTTTTTTAGTGGAATATCAAATTTTGTCTGATAGACACTATGGTTTTCGGTGTGCAAAGTTCACTGTAGCGGTCGTAAAAACATTCAATAATCGTATAATTCATTATATTGAGGCAGGGGAATGCCCTGTTGGAATATTTTTTTTATTTCACCAGGCCATATGATTGCGTCAATCATACGAAAGTGTTAAGTTTACTGAACGATTATTGCATTAGAAGATATCCACTAAACTGCATCAAATCATTCTTAATCCATCGCGAACAGTATGTAAGTATAAAATATGCAAGTGAAAGTACATATATGGTCAATTCTCTATGTTAGTTTCTAATAATAGGAGTTCCACAATGCTCAATATTGGGCCCTGTGTTATTCATATTGTATAATAATGAGCTTGGTTTCATTCTATGTAAAGATTTATTTTTAATGTATTCCGATGGTTTTTCCATGACTGTCTGATATTCTATGTTTAATGCGTTAAAAACTAAATGTAATAGTATTATTGAAAAAATATCAACATTTTTCAATAAACATCAACTGTATTCCAATATAGGATAAAACCCTGTTCCATAATAGCCTGAAAACAGTCTATTTCTCTAAAAGTCAACAACACTATTGCAACAGGTACTCACAATAGTATAAAATTTTTGGGTTTACATATTGATGAGTATTTAAACTGGGAGTCTCATTGTGAATATATAATTTTCAAGCCTGCATCAATTTCATTTCTATTCAATAATATTAAATTATACTTACTATTGATCAATTAGTTAATTTATATTATGCTCAAGTGGATTCTAGAATGAGGAATGGTGTTTGTTTCTGGAGAAACTTCACTCTATCACAGAACGTCTTTATTGCTTAAAAATGTATGTTGCGTCGTATAGCGAATGTCTCTAGTACCCATTCTTGCAAAGAATTGTTTGGAGAGTATAAGATTTTAAACTTGCCATTTTTATACATTTTTGAAATGTGTGCTTATGTTTACCAAAATAAAAATATATTTATTGTGTATAAAATATTACCTCAATACAAATAATATCAATCAGGTACGACAAAAACCTGAACGTCATTATACAGCAATAATTCCTTATGTATACGGACTATCGGAAAAGCTACGCCGTATAGGTGACAAATTTGATGTTAGGACGATATTTCAAACGGGGAACACTTTAAGATCTATTTTAACAAAAACAAAACCGATAAACAGGGAGCAGAATTCAAAAAACTGTATTTACAATATCCCGTGCGAATGTGATAAATGTTATGTGGGTGAGTCATCCAGACCTTTCAGTGTGAGGTTGGATGAGCACAAGAATTACATTAGAAAGAATGAAATTCAGAAATCAAAGATTTGTGAACATGCTTGGGAAAACGGACATAAAATAAACTGGGACTCGGCAAAAATTTTAACAAAAGAAACAGATACTAAAAAAGAAAAATTAAAGAATTAGCAATAATCTTATTAAATGAAGATAAGTGCGTATCGAATTGTTCTGTAGATATTTGTAGAACCTGGCTACCAATGTTAAAAGAAGAACTTAACAAACTCAACATTATCTAAAAGAAAATATCATCAGTTCTTTATTCTGTGTAAGTAGTAAGTATCTATGGAAATAACATAAACAGAGTCTTAAAGCTGTGTATTTGACATACACAGCAAAATAAGAGTTCTTCCAAAAAATAGCTTTGAAAACGGAAAGAGATTACTTTCCGAAACGTCAGCAAAATACATTATTTCTGTGTTTATTCCGATTTATATTATTTGCAAAACATAACCTCTGACTTTTCCTTTGGCGCAAACGTCACGGGCGCAGAGGATTTTTTTCCAATAATTCTATTATTTTGTAGATTCGGTGATTTGTTTTGAAGAGGATAATAGTACATGTGGTAGGAAACTCAAATAATAGGAAAGAATATTCGTAGAATGCCACAAATTACTTTCAGACAATATATATTTATTGTGAATAAAAATATTCATAACGTAAATACGCGTAGTAAGGCAGACTTTCGAGTACCATTTGCAATATAACTTGTAATTCCTCAAATTACATGGTACAAAATTATTTAATAATTTTCCAACAGAATGTAAAATTGCTAGAAATTTGCTAGATTTTGTTTTTAATTAAGTTAAAACTGGGGGCGAGCATAGGTGCGTCTTTACTATGTACATACTTCGGTATGCGATGTAAAGCAACGACAGGCGCAGTTAGTAGTTGGATGGGTGACCATTCCAACGAAAACCGCGTCCTCGCCTCACACATCTTCCAGCGGCTTGTATATCAGTGTATGCGCGGAAGCTATACAATCTTAGGCGAGAGTTGTATAGGAGATATACCATCCTTCGGAGGGGATGTAAAGCCGTCGGTCCCTTGTCTATTGAATGTTAGGCAAGTAAAAGATCCCTACTCTTTTTAAGGGAAGAGGTTCGGCAAAATTCCTGGTTGGGGGTAGCTCGTCTACAGGCGTCGGTGTTAGGTCTCAGTAGCGGAAATAGGCCGACGTTAAATAAATGTATAACAAAAAAAAAAGTTAAAACTGTTCTTATTATAAAAATGTTCTAATGTATATGTGATTTTTTATCTAATTTTTTTAATGTATGTATTTTATTGACTATTCCTATACAACCGTAATATTGTCATTATGGAACATAAAATTATTATTATTATTATTAAGTCGATAATAATAAGATTGCAATACTATTAATTTTATAAGAACACAATCTGATATATTAGTATCAATTTGCATCTTTTATAGGCCCTTCTGTGTCACGGAATATGGTTAAAATGTTTCTTTCACCAAAAAATGCCTTAAAACCATTATTTTCGTTTTATATTCCCACATGTAAAATACAGAAGAGACAATTTTACCACAATTCTCTGGGGCTTGAAATAAGAGCCGGATGACGATTACAGGTATCTTGATTGACTGTTCAGCTGAAAAAAAAAATGGGTGCATATTTTGTGCCTATGTTTTAGATGAGAAAATCAGGTATAGTCGAGGCAAGAATTCAAGCGATGCACGTCACAGATCGATTCTATAAATAAGACAATAACTGCTAAGAATCATGAAGCCCCATTAAACTGTACCTATTTCTGAAAAAAGCTTAATAACTGGGTGTCAAGAATTACTCTTTTTAACGTAATTAATGATTAAAAAATATGTCAGTATTAAAATTTCTTTAATGAGATCACTCGTGACGTGCATCGCTTGAATTCTTGCCTCGACTTTATATGCTATCACTGGCGCAATTTCATTTATTTTATTTTATGAAACAATGAACAGTTCTATTGGCGCATAAAATTACTTACTTACTATATATAAATATAAAACATTTATATTGACGCATACAGTTACTTATTCAATATATATAAATGTAAAACTTCTCCATAAAATCCCTTTCCAGTGTAACATTAGTAACACGGCGTATTCGCGGTTTACCCCTTTCAGGGGTGGTTTTTGGCCGTTTGGGGGAGTTGGCGGGGGGTCGAGGAGGGGTATCGACATCACCATCGTGCTCAGCATCCTCGAAAACGGGAGTAACACAGGTTTGGTTGGTAGGAGACGGTGGATACGCTGTTTTTTCCTATCGGGGGTGGTATTTGGCCGTTGGTGGGGTGGGGCGACCCCGGAGAGAGATTTAACTACCGCCATCGTGTTCAGCATGCTCGAAAACGGGAAGGGACATAGTCTCGTTAGGCTAGGAAAAATTCACATTTTTCGAGATTTCATCCGACTCACAGAATGCACCAAGTAGATAGTAAATATACTTTTGTGACACCGAATCATTGAGGAACCGCTTAAGGGCAAATGCGATGGAAAGCGTATAAATTTACCGCCAAAATCGACCGCAGCAAGTGAAAAATTTACCTTAAAAAATTCAGCAACTTTAATACGTAACTTTTTACTCGTCCTCATATTCAATATTATGCCTAAGAGAGATTTTTATTCTTAAGTAAAAATCGGTTTTTAAGGTAGTTGCTAAATTTACTCTCCGTGCAGCAACATTCATTGCAGTTACGTAAATAACGTTCTGTGGAGCGATTTTTATGATAGTTCTTAAAAGTGACATTTTTGTTGCAGTTGCTAAAAAATAGAAATTTTTATTGCAGCTCCACAAAAAAATAAAAATTTTGTATAATTCCTCTCTCGGATTTGATTTTTATATAATTTGCAAATTGGGTTTTCGGTACAGTTACGTAAAATAAAATTTTGTTGAAAAAGTTAGTTGAAAAGTTGTCCTTGTACTTGACGATGTTTTTATGTGTCGCACGTTGTTTATGTAAAATATTTCGAATTTCGGAATAGTCGGATTTCGTTATAGTTACGCAAAATTTATTCGATAAGATTTTTTGCTGAATTCAAGTGTGATGAGTTTAGATATAGAGTTCTTTGAAACTCTCTCCCTTTTAGCCAACAATATTTGAATCTTCGTATACGTTATCATCCTTGTCGGAATCCTCTACAGCCTTAGGATGGTTTCCACAAGAATTACCATTGCAGAAGATGCAGATAATTGAGAATTTTAAACCATCTCCCGGTACCCACAACGTGGCACACACTCTTTCTTACACTTGCAGGAGATGAATTTCATGAGTGCTTGCAAAGCAAGTTCTTTTAAAGTTTGTATGACATCAAACCCCATCTTGCTTTTTCACCATTTTTCTGCGTTTTTTATATTCCAAACCAAGCTTGTAGAGTGCCTGTATAAATAATTCTCCAATTGCACTAATTTCGTTGTAATAAATTAATATTACTTTGCACAAATAAACTACAGCTGATAAAAAAAATTATATCACAAAGAGCATTATTGTAAATTTCAAAATCTCGGAAATGATTTTCTTGATACAAGAAACTTCTGGAAACAAAGCTGTAGAGAATTTTATACTCTATAAAATCATTTTGTAGTTAGCACGCACAAAAATAAAGTTATTTGTGAAAATTTTATGTGGCCACCATTTTTTTCAAGATGGAATCGCGAGTGCCGCCACAACTTAGGGCATTTAACTATATAATCCTGCTAAATATTGTCTTTCCTCAACTTTCGTAAACAACCCGCTTTTTTGGATATCTGTTGACTTCATTAAATTAAATACCGCTTTCCCTAAAATTAAAATCAATGTGTTATTAAGATAGAATGGATCGCTTTGTTTGAAATTATTTTATTAAACGAATTTAAGTTGTAAAACGTGGATGACAATTATCGGAAATCTATAAATTTATAATATCCTTGAGACACAATGCTGAATATTTTATCACTAAGAAATAAACATACATTTGCTTTATTGTCCCATCAGTGATTGTCATTTCTGAACTACAAACAATAACAATAATGATGATAAAGAATGCTGACAGCGAAACATTTATTATTAAATGATTCCCAGAAGGAACTTAATATTTAAAATACTGAATTGTTAATAGCAAATTACATTTCTACAAGCATTTGTTCAACTTTGCTTGTTAGTTAATTAGTTAGTTTGTTTGTATTTTTATTAGGGTCAAATCGTGAAATCCAATTTTAATCCACGTCCACACAGACAATCGATTTGAAACTTTGCATACATATTTAGTTTCGATAAAAATACAAATATGCGGAGTTCTGATGACCACCCTCTTTCCGTTCGAATTTTCTGTCATAAAATCCACACCTCGGCACAGAGGCTATGGATATTGAATATAGATACATCTGTTACAATATTTCAAAGTGAAATAATTAACCATAATTACTTAATGCATACATTATAAACGACTTTTGTATCATTTTGAACATAGAAATAAATATTTTAAACTGTGTTGTCAACCACAGGACTAATGCCTGTGCGTGGATTAACAATAAGATATAGCGTTAAACCAATATAATGAGTTTATTTGGCAACAATTTCCCAACAAGAAGACTATTGCCTGTCTGTGGAAAGGAAAAAACTATATATTGTTCATCTAACTAAATTTCCTATCTAGTAAATTAACATAAAAATAAACAGCGATTATTATATAAATTTATCTTACCTATGCCACTACGTATATCCACCATTATTGAGATAAAAATATTTCATGATATAACTGGAATTTACAAAATTTTTTCATAGAATCCATAATAATGACTGTAGTGATTTTTTCAAAATACATCTGCAGATAGCATTATTTCAATGGAAAAAAAACGCTACTTCTAAATTGATGGGAGATAATAATAAATTAATAATAATAATAAATTTATTTTCCTTCTTAATTTACAATAAAATACATGGAATTGCACTGCAAAAGAAAATAATACAAAGGAAAACCACAAGGTCATGTTCAAGCAGGCAAACTAATAACAATTCAAGGAGATTTATACCTAGACCTAAAAATAATAGCTAAACTAAAAAACCGCTGCCCAAGGAATCACTACTTCCACATCCGGATTTTGCATCCAAGTCTTATACACACTAAATCCTAATGTAATATTTTACTCTCTTTAATAATAGGGTGGGGGTGGCAATGGGGTGGTAGAGGGGGTGGCTAATGACAAAATAAATTTTAAAGACCCTTGGTTCTCGTATATACACTAAAAAATCAATCAAAACAATTTATTTGACATAACTGACATAAAAAATCCCTTTTTGCAACTGAAGTAGTAACATTAACATTCAGTTCGTTTTTGATACTTTTATAAGAAACTCAGCAGCAACCAAGCTCAGTAGCTACTCTAATCGGCCAGTTATATCAATACCTACATCTCATATTATTGCCAGCTACAATAAAATCATATACCGATATTGCCACCATCTCCCTAGTTATAACTCTTTTCAAGATTTTCGACAAACCTTGTAGAATGCTTACTGGACGTAAATCTTTCGGCAACAATGGCTCTGACACGAGACTTTGGTAATTGGTATTATATAAGTTTGGTTCCACTGGGAAGGAAACGTATTTGACAAGAAACAGCTATTAACTATAAGAATGATATAGGGTATAATATATGGACAGCAGTACTTTATGTTACATGGCCTATGTCCATTTAACAGTTTTATATAAAAACTAGTGTTTTGTTTATATTTAGCACGATCTGTGTAATATTTTGATTCAGTTTTTGTAAGTGAAACTGTTTTCAACTAACAGAATTTTACTTGTATAACTGCCGAACCATTTCACACTGTTTTATGTACATATTTTATATCTTAGGAACTCAGTCGTGTTTTTCTACACTATTATGTATTTCCGTTCTATACAGCATCCCAGGAAACAATTAACCATTGTCTACCAAACATTTATTTACATCAGATACCTATATTTCAATGTTTATATTTTTGTTTACTATGTAAGTACATATGGTTATTTTCCTTACCTTTTCTCGTTACTATATACAATATATCCTATAAGATGTAATCTATTTACTGAGTTCTCACAATAGTCACAATTTTTACTATTTATTTACAGCTGTTCATATTGTTGGTTATGTACAAAATAGAAATTACAAACTGAGGCAAAGGCAAATCAGCTGTGGTATGAAAGTAATAAAAACTATTATTATAGATTCCTTTTATTGATCATATGCCACTATTTTAGTTGTGAATAAAGGAAATTGTATAATTTGATTTGCAGGTTGTGCGCTTAACTGAACAATTACTATTTTTATATTTTATAGCTTTCAATTTAATTAGGGAATTAGATTTCTCAAGTTTATTTGGTAGCACTATTTTCTAGTAAGTAGGATAAAAAAGTTTACCTTATCGGTAAAACTCACCAGAAAATCATTTACTTGCAGCCTTTGTACTGATTCAAACGTATATAATTTTTAACTGTGGACTTCAGTAATTGATATTACATTTTTATATCCGCGTTAACAAGTGTTTAACATACAGGTAATTTCATTTATTACTCATTTAAAATTTAAGTAATCTAAGTAATTTTTGTCTTTGATATAAATAAATAAAATAAATTTAAATTCAAGGTCAATTCTTTTTAATTTAATAAGTAGTTAAAATACTATATGTACCATATGGTTTTAAAATATTCTTTCGTTTCTTTTTCATTTTTTTGGCAATTTATAGTTTATGAAATCAGCTTAGATGCTTAAATTCTCAGATGCTTAAATTCTTAGATGCTTAGATATTTAAATTCTTAAATACTTATATATTTCTATATATTTATATGTACTTATGTACTTATATGTTTATGCACGTATATACTTATACATTTCTGTATACGTTTCTGCATAGCTTCTTCATTCCTGTAGAGCTTTTGCACAGCTTATCTTTCATATCGAAAAAATTTCGTTAATTTTTCATAAACCACCTAGTTGGTTAATTTTCCTACGATTTTCACTCGATTTCATTAAGAGACGTAAATTGCCAAGGAAACTTTAGAATCCATTCTCGCAACAAGAGACAATTGTGGGCCTAGATTGCTGTCCCAGAACCAGTCACCACGACAACAATCAATCTAGGATCCTGGTATAAATTTGTTATATATATATATATATATATATATATATATATATATGAAGTGTTGTTGTACTTCCGGGAACTCTCCCGCGTCGATCGATCGAGTCACGGTTGTCTAAACGACGTTTCGGCAGAATCTCATCTGCCATCTTCAGGTTCTCACTGAAAGCTGCCTACTGCTGCTTCTCGTTGCTCGAACTGAACTGTTCCTTTCTGTATGTTTTTCTAATTTTTAGCTATCGTAAACTCGAGCTATCGAAATTGGGCGCGCTATTACACCACCCTCTATATGTAGTAACGATACTTTGCTTGATACGCCAAGTAATTTTCTAGTTACACCTAAACAAATACTTTAAATTTTAGTTAAGTAAGTTTGATTAAATCTCCATACTCTCAGCCACAGAAACTCTAGTTACTATATGTCGCATTTTGTATGACTCACGCTGTATAATTTTCTGATTTTACAGTTTGTAGAATATTTGTTATTTCTTTATCTTCTGTGTACATAAATATTTTAAAATTGTTAATTAACAGTTTTGAGTTCTAACCTCACGGGTTGATTAAACTGTAATGATATTTTTCGAACACAAACTTTAAAGTTCATAGTAGTAACAGTCTAATAGTTTTTCAAGTCTAATGCCTTGACAGAGTGCTATCTACAAAAATAGAGTAATTTATGATCAAATTGTCTGATGGGGGCAGAAATTTGTTTAAAGTCGCAAATGGAGGAGTTACTTTAAAGTTTAAGAAAGATGTATTTTTAATGGCCTCTGGCATAATTATGCTCCAGAATGACAAATGAACTTCTCTAATTATCTTATAAAAAATTTAAAATTAATTAGTAGCAAGGGCTTGAAAAATAGAGCGTCTTTGAAATACTTACATATTGGTATTACTTTTATTTATAAAAACGTAGCTTATACGTATATTTTTATGATCAATAGATTGGGCCATTATTTAATAAAAATTCGTAATAAAAAAATAATGAGAAATTTCACTAGTTTTTTTTTGATTTTCACTTTACTTCTTTGTTAACATAACAATTGTTCTTCAGATGATGAGTAACTACTTTGATAATTTTATGGGATATGACACCTGAGGGACCTCATGTTGTGCCTCTATTGTTTGGAGCATTTCTGTGTCCGTTGGAGAAAAGGTTATAAAGCTAATGTTTGCTATTTTACTTCCACGTCCAGTGGAAGTATAGTAACGCAAAAAAATTCTTTTTTGTTGAAATAGGCTTAAAATGTCATGAAACGTCGAAATTTTAAATTTGAGCGAAAAATTTCCTGTCTGTCGGTCTGTCTGTCCGTAACTTTTTTGTGCGCACGTTTACTTTAGAACCGTTTATGATATTGATTTGAAATTTAGTACACTTATGTATTGTAACGAGATCTGGAACTAGATTATATTTTGACCTAATTCCGTTGGGGGGTTCGGGGGTAAATGGGCTAAATAAGGGTAAATAGGCAAAACAAACAATTAAGAGTCCATAGAATTGCAATTTAGGGCATGTACGAAAAGTCAAGGTCTCAAAAATTTTTTTTGCATCAGGTACCCCCCCTCCCCCACTATCAAACCCAATACTATCACCACACTATTATGAAAGGGAGTAAAAAGAAATAAAATGTGATTTGTGTATATATAAGAACGAAACGTCTAAAAGAATTTGTTTGGCGTTAGCTACCCCCTCTACAACCCCCATTGCCATCCCCACCTTATTATTGAAGGGGGTAAAAAAAATTAAAATGTCATTTAGTGTGTATACAAAAACGAAATGGCCACTGTACCACTACCATTGCCACCCCCACTCTATTATAAGAGGTAGTAAAAAAATTAAATTGGGATTTGAACCAAGGGCCTCTAAAATTTATTTTGGCATTAGTTACCTCCTCTACCACTCCATTACCACCCCCACTCTATTATTAAAGGGAAAAAATATTACATTGGGATTTAGAGTGCATAAGACTTGGATACAAAATATGAATGTGGAAGTAGTGATTCTCTAGGCAGCGGTTTTTAATTTTATATTTACCTGTTTGTTTGTTTGTTTGTTTGTTTATTCTTTTCAAAACATTACAGTTTTCGGCAATAAATTGTACAAAACAGTAATTTGTATAAAACAATGAATTGTATAACACAGAATTTTTTTACAAACATATATTAAACATTAAACACATATGGCAGGTATCAAATTTTGATTTTAAGATGTCGTTAATCAAATGAAACGGATGTGTTATGAAGAACTGTTTCAACTTAGCTTTTGCTCTCTTTTAATTTTTTTTTTTTTTGTATAATTCGGAAGTTTAATATAATATGATGTACACCTGGAAGTCAGAATCAATCAGTCAAAATGTATTATAATATTTAAAACAATCTTTCATATTTGCGATGTAATAATATTGAATAATTTAAATTTTGCCGCTGGTGTATTTAGCAAACAGCGTAATATATTTTCGATAGAGAATTAAGTCCACGAAAATCAGCGTTCAATGTATATTTATAGGACACTAAAATAAAGCTCTAACAGCATTGAAAAATAAATTTATTTAGGTACGCGTTCTCTAATTTTTCAAATTACTTGCCTAAAAGACATTTTCTAAAAGCCCTTAATATCGCTAGTGCAATGTAACGTAGTTAGCTGGGAAACATAAAAGGGATAAAAACGCAATGCCTATAAATTTATAGTGTCACTGTTTAAGGCAAAATGTATGTCTAGCCAAAGCGGTTAGTAATAAAATTTAAGTAGAAAAGTTGAGTAATTACTTTTTAATTCGATTTGTAATTTCCAATTTTGTTTACTACCCTCATGGATATGTTGATACACTTTTACATAAAAACAAGCTATCCTCGCAAATTTAAAGAAGTTCATTTTTTCCCCTTGAGGAATTAACAAAATTTAGAGGTAAAGTTTAATTATTAAACGAAAATTAAAATTATAGTGGTAAACTTATTTTTGTATCATGAATAAAACATGGTGAATATTATGCACAATTTTACCTCTTAGGTTGTTACGACCTAAAGTCAGGACAAACAAACGAGGTCCCAGATCTTACGAATCCTTGTAGTGAAAGCGAGCAATGAAAAGAACAAGTAAAACAAATACAATTTATTATAACAATAAGGATTCAATGTACAACACAACAGAAAAATTTGAAGGAAAAAATCTTACAATAAAATATGTATCAAGAACATAGCAAAGTTTCTGGTTTTTCAGCTGACGCTATGGAGAAGAATTATTTAATTTAAGCAATTTTTATAAGAAAAATGATATACAATTGTCACTTAACTTTTACAAAAATTTGGTGAGTTTCCAGGCGCTCCAGACTTGAAGGTTGTCGATCGAGGTCCTTGCTGGTTGTAGAAACCCTCGCAATTATTAAATAGGGGTTTTCTCGATCGTAAGTGTAAATCAGGGCAATTTTGTATACCAAAATTCGTGTACCAAAGAACAGCATATGATCCAAAAGCCCAAAATCCAAATAATCCAAAAATAGAACAGTAGGTTAGTTCTATATCCAAAATCTAGCTGTACCAAATCGAAATTTGGCCTTACCAAAATTGTCTGTAATTAATGTTACGAAATTAGTCACAAAATTAACCTCTAATGTGAGCACGTGCCTATAATAAGTCAAAGAAATTACTTACCCAGAATACTACTTCTGGACGAACATCCTAATTAAATCCGAACAAATCGAAATTTCAATTAAAATAATCCAAAATATTAATTTAAAATATGTGTGAAATCTAATTTTTGATCCGGTATCAAACCGAGTAGCAACGACGTGCCTTTCAGCTCAATTCCTTGAGCCAAAGAGGAAGTTTGACGGTACTTGAATAATATTTATAACCAATTTAACTCACAAAAACAAGGGGAAATGACTTAAACTGACAGTTCGACAAATCGACCGTCAAAGTACCAACTTGGGAACTTTTTAAAAACTAAATCGATTGCTATGGATGTTTTAGATCATTAGCCACCTTTATACTATCATTTTGTAGACAATTTTTATACGCTAATTATAATAATAGTTTATATTTTAGATTTTTATGATATACTCAATTATTTTATAACTTGGTATAACTTTACCTAGTGAGCCATCTGTAGACGGAAAGCTTAGTTCAGGTAGTGGCGTGACAACTATCGATAAAAGTGCAATTTATTACTATAGATGGGTGAATTAATCTACTATTATTAACTTGCGGAAACCAGCAAAAGATGGCACGTCACAAGGTCTCCAGAAATTACACCCTCGGATTTCTATATCTGGGGCATTGTGAAAAATAAGGCGTACAAGGCCTCAAAACCGAGATGAACTTTGTAACAGAATAAAGCAAGCAAGCAGTACTGAGTAGAATATTTCAACGTGTTCGCAAAAGTATAGGAAAATGCATTAGAATTGATAAGTGATAAATTGAAAGAGACTATACTAGGTAATTTGATTCAATTTGAGTAGTTTAAACTTATGTAGATAGAGAGATAGACGTTTATTGACTACATTATATCGTTTTTATTTCGTTTGAATCAAGTCCTTGTCCGTTGCCATAAAAAAAAAAGAAAGTCGTGAAAATACTTCATAGCACAAGATAATACCTACGATGGTATATTATGTTTCTATGAAAGTAATCATATTTACATCGATTTGATGAAATCAGTGTTTTAATAGTTTTTAATTTTAGTTTAAAATCTGTTATAGTCCAACTTATATTTACTGGTACAGTATTGTACAGTTTCAGGTCTAACGGCAAAAAGTGATATTTTTGTTTGCTTTTTCCGATTGAAGACATATTTCGTAAGTTTTAGGGCATTATTTTCAATCGTTTTGGAAACGCACACCTTGATGGGTGGCAATGAATTTAGTTCCTTTTAGATGTATCAAATTACTATATTTAAAATTCTTCTTCTTCTTCTTAGGCCTTTATCAAGAGTACAAAGTGTATGCTAAAGTAAGAAAGTACTTATTAAGTATATTAGCGTGTAGATGATCACCCACCCCTCTACACTGACAATGTATATACTACATGCTAATTTTCTATGTGGCTTCCCCGCACCCTCTGCCGATCCATCATGTTTATCTTTCTGACTATATACTTTACGATGAGCTTAATCTTTGCTTAAACCAAACTGGAAGACAATAACAAAAAGCGCTTTACCGTTATCGTAGTCCCCTGCACCTTCCGACCAGTTTTACTTTCTGATACAGATTAAAAATTTATGAAATCGTGTAACGCTCATTTTTACCCTTATTTATTTTATTTTAACAAACTAAAATTTCTCCTATTAATGTGCATTGATGGCAGAGAATAAAATATAACAAAAATCGCTTTACTGTTACTAAAACAAAATACAGATTAGAAATTTATGGAATCGTGCAGTGCTAATTTTTACCTCTAGCAATTTTAATAGTTTTTTTCTATTAATATACACTGATTGATGGTAAGGAATAAAATATTACAAATCAGAAATTTCTAAGATGGTGTAGAGCTTATTTTAAACCTGGATTATTGTGAAATACATGTTTTTAATCCATGGTGAAAGCTAAAAGCAAAATATTACAGGTTATAAATTGTTGAAATCATGTACAGTTAATGTTTCAACATTATTTTCATAACAATACAACCAAGAATCTGAAGCTGAATTTAACACGGGACTTGTTGGAGAAAAACTTGATTTTCGAAACGTAGGTAAATAATTGAATACTTTACTTGAATTTTTATTTTGTCTTTACTTCTAGTAGTACTATTGTAGTAAAGGTACCTTTTTTACTGGCTGGGATACCCACTGAATTATGTAAGAAAAACAGCAGCACAAAACACATTCAATATGTAATAGAAAAAATGTACGCTACTCATTTTTCCCTGTAGTTATTGACTGAATTAAAGCATTATTTTTATTTGTAATAATTTTTAATTTGTAAGTATTTATATACTAAAGTGAGAATCTTCGAGCCACTGACCTTCTTTGATAATTTAGACCTGTTGTAGATCTGTTTTCGTTAATTCTCTGCACACGAATTCTTTATCCATATTGATAATTAAAAAGAAATCCGAATGTAAAAAGAACTGAACCTTTAGACTTACGTAATTGTCCAGTGCAAACGTAAACTCTATCGACGGTCCCTTAAAAACTGTAAAGCTGTAAAACAATATGTATAATACTTAGAAAATATCTATTTCGCAACCTATCCGGTACGTAATTCGACACGACACTTAATGTGTTTTTGCGATTAAACATTTCCATTTCTTACATCAGATAATTACAAATTTGCTATTGTGGATATTTTTAAAGTTAATACAATTCGTATTTTGGTGTTTGATTGAGCCAAAAATCCGAAATCAAAACTGCACAAATGGGATTAATACTTGGTAATATTTTGACGGATCTCAAAATTCAAACATCAATAGCAATGCCGTAATAAGATGACAAGTTAAAGACAGGTATTTATTTGAAAGATGAAACGATAAGCAACTCATTTCGCATGTAATTACCAATGTTAAAAAAAATGTTTCTTAAAATGTTTTCTTAAAATGTTTTCTTAACCGCCTCTCAAGTTACCGAAGTAACCCCCTGGAAGATCTCAAGGATCTTGTGCTAGGTAAAGAGAGACGAGGCCCTACAGTTTAATGTGGACTCCGAACCACTCTTGGGGCAATTTTTTTTTAATGAAAAATTGTTTCGCCGTGTGGGTATCGAACCCACTTCGCTAGGCAACTCAGTTTGCTAGCCAGACGCTTTAACCAACTGAGCTACCATTCCCCTAAATGATTATGTCTTTTTTTATAAAAGAAAAGAAATATCCAAATGGCGCAGAAAGCAATATCTTGCTGTATATGACGCCCGGTCTCGTTTCGCTTTCGCATGAAGAGAGAGAAAATTAGTTGCGAACCCAGACCGGGTTTCTTGATTATATTTATGGAGAGTGTTTTAAAAAATTTAATGTATCTTCATTGGGGCAAGAGCCCTCCTCGCAAGCAGAGGTACGCAGAAGGATGGGTGGTCAATAAGCCGAGGCCTAGTTGACTAGTAAACCACGAGCACAATCTACATCATCTACTCTTGATCCATCCAATAACATTAACATGTTAACATTCTACAGCTTAAGATTTTATCTAATCATAATCAAATATATGATATTAATATTTTATCACCGGAAACAAAGAAACACATGGCTTAATTAAACAATAAATGTTAATTATAAAATACATTATATTTAGTGTGCAAATAGAAAGAGTACATTGAGGAGAACATAACTGCTGATTATCCGGTAGTCCTGTTTTTATTACGTGTATAAATTTGATTACAATTCCTATAATGGGATATACTTCTGTTCGAAATCATAAAAAAATATGCTATAAATGTTGTCAGCACTGGGAGCGAATTATATCTTTATCTTAGTAATAAAATATTTTATTCGTGATATGACGTATCTAACGAGATAGCATTGCTCATATATAATACATTATGTTTTATGCCTATTGCAACATGGGAAACCTTTGATCACATATTGCCTCCAAACAAGGGTATGATATAGAAATTTGTACAAGGTGGCTAAAATATCTGTATAAGAGACTTGCACATATTCCGGAGATCAAAATAGAATGATTTAGACATAGTTGCCTCTATTTAAAAAATAATCAAGGTAGGTCAAATAGGAAGAACAAGCTGGCCACTTAATTTAGCCGCATCAATCCATGAATCTATTGGGAAAACTTGATTGGGATAGGGCTTTAATTTGTAGCTCCTTCTTGCTGATATCAAATATTTTTGTCGTCGTCTGAGAAAAAGACGTACAGATTTATAAGGGCCATCTAAATGTTGCTAAACTAGGACAGGCCAATATAATCCTAGAGAAGTGTTGACTACAGCCTCCCTAACAATCATGAAAAAATATTTAAAAAACTATCATCATCGGATGTTTCTGTAGAAAACGTAAGTGGAGAGCACAGGTGTCAAAACTTCAACATATAGCAATTAATATAAAGTAGCAACCTATTCCGGTCTTAATATCAACCACAGGTGTCTGGGATAAACAGATCCTTAAAATACTTGTAGCAGGTTGACTTGCCAAGGGCCTTTGTAAATATTATTTAGGCGGAGATATAGTTTTCGGGGGCTGCCGTCTCACGAGATAGTTTTTAAATGATGAAGGACTCCTCCGGAGGAGTGGTGACCTCCATCCCCATCATTTTAGCACACATTTTTAAAGTCAAGAACACAAATACTTTATAATATCCTCTAGATTCTTTTGAATTTTGTTTCTATATTTACAAATTTAATTGCAAAATACGATGTTACTGTAATACATTATTGGAAGAGAATTAAAGTGTTTCTAATATTATGAAAATCTAATATGGTGGCCGTATAAAAAGGAAGATGATGATGATGATGGTTCTTGAAGCACCAAACGTCGGAGAGTGGCTTATACAGGTTTACTGTATTTAAAAGTTGCTTTACAAATGTTCATGAAGATTGTAAAACACGAAGGATATTATTATGAACATTGGATCTATTATAATATTTAGCGATAATCCGCATTCAATAATAAAGCGAATTATTTCAAATAGTCTGCTTAAAACAAACAAGTCATACATACCCACCCACTTGTAACTACACTAAAAGTTTTGTGTTCATTAAAGACCCCCATCTAGCCTTCCTTCTCTGCCTTGATCTTACTATGAGTTATCGTCCTCAGCATATTATATCAGTAGAATACTATGCCTTGTCCTAACCGACGAGAATATAATTTCCTTCGAGTATAATCTCCCTGTTTCCACCTCACTTATGAGGCCACTTAGTGTCGGCTGAGTGTGAAAATTTTCCATGATTACATGTTGCAACCTGTTTTAATTAAGGCCTTAAATATACTGTTATAACGCTCATTATTGAACAAACAATTTACTTTAACATTTGAGGGGTACATTGTCCGATCCTGTGGCCATGAAGACTTTTGATCAGGAGCTTAAGAGGAATAACAATATATCGATTCCAGTGAATTTCACCGGGGGCCCATTTCCCATAAGAAATGTGCCGGGTCCTTTGACGTCCCAGATCTTACAAATCGTTGTTATAAGATAAGTAATAAAGTAAACAACTATAGAAAAGTGCCATTCTTGCAGTATGCCGAATACATATTTTTATATGTTAATCAAGTGCTCATACGGATTATCCCAAATACTTTAGGATTGTTCATTTTTAGAATAGGTCGGTAATTATACACTATTCTTCTTTCTCCTTTTCTTCTTTATAGAATGATATCATCTTTGAAAGTTTCCAAATCGTGGTAATTTTGTTAGGGATGGATGAATTAAAACAGTTAACGGTTTGCCAAGTACAGGACAGTCTCATAACACACAATATGGGATATTATCAGACCTACTTGTTAATATAAATTTTAGTTTTTTCAATTCTTCTTATATCTTATCCTCGAAACTACGAATTGAAATTTATTGTAACTTATACAAATGAAAATAATTACCTGTGGAGCAAGTTTATTACAATATTATTTAAAATAGTGTACGGAAAAATTTGCTTACTAATTGTGGTTCTGAAATTACATTTTCAAAAACCACATATTTGACAAAATCTTATTTCCTTTTAAAATTTACATAATTTTAAAGAGCAGAGAGATCGTGATTGACACTCGTTTCATGTAGTTTTTCTGGAGTTTTCAATGTCAGATTTCACCTTGTCTCTCATTTTTTTAATTTACCATAGCTGTTTTTATCACTTATATTTTTACAATCCTGTCCAACTTCGTTTTAGGTAATTTAATATTTTTACTTTCAATTATATTTCAATCCCTATTTCTGTGGCTTGGGGTATAATCCTTGTAGATACCGAAACTTGAAACTGCAAAAATATTTCATTATGCCAATTCCTCATACTTATAAAATATACAAGATCCAGGAATATTGTAGCCATTTCGCAGCAACTCCAGTCCTCGACAACGAGTTATAACGAGTTTCAATTTAATAAGAATTTTAGTCTTCAATCGTGGAACTTAATTTTAAAAAACAATCTTCGTAATATACATACAATTTGTTCCCACAGTATTCAAATTAATTTGAAATTTCCTTGCAAGAAAAAGAAATATATTTACTAAATATAAATTGAAACGTGTTTTGTAGAGTCTAAAGTTTCTGTATTTGCTTAACTAAGGAGGTAAAATTTAAAATATTGTACGATGTTGGAATAAACTATATACAAGGTTTAATAAAAACATACGTCATTAAAATTTATCAAATGGAAACTATTTTAATTTAATAATTTCATTCAACGAGATATCCACTTGAAAACGTCTTTTCCTCGTAAAGACTTGATATTTTTCACATTTGCCACCCGTTGACAACAACGATTTTAAAGAAAATTTTAATGTTTGTAGCTCACACAGTGCTAGATCTGTAGAAACTGGTAGACTTTGTAAAGTGTAGTAAGTAGTTATATAAGGTGGGAGCTTACTTATACAATAAAGTGGGAGAGAAACATTTAACAAGAGTCTAAAATCTAAACTTACTAGTACTAGAGAAGTAAAGAAGACATAAAATCCAGTTAAAAAGACTGCATAGTGCATGGGAAAATTAGCAAGATTGTTGTACATAAATAATATATAAAATATAATGAGGTAATGATAGGCGAGCATAGGCATGGAGCCCCTTTATTGAAAAATATAAATACTCTAATCATTACTGTAACAGGAGCATATATTATATATAGGTGAGAGTATTAGAACATTAGTCCGTGCTCTAGGCAGGTAAAAAGTTTGATTATGACGTGAGTTAACTCTAGGAGGTCCTTGTCTTGATCCTTAATCCGTATTTTATGGGATAATAAGTTGGGAGGGTTTATATGTATATATGTGTATATATGTATGTATATATATGTGTATATATATATTTTTTTGGGACTGACTTTACATAATAAATAACACCACAGGTAATTACGACCCCCTTTATCCCGGAAGGCTCTAGAAGAGCCTTGTATGGGAGGGGGCTACACATTTAGAGACAAGGGACACACACCCAATATCCGTGTATAGTGGAAAAATCCCTCTCACAGTACTTTCCACTGCCACGACCGGGGATCGAGCCCGGAACTTCTGGGTGAGAGGCAAGTACGCTCACCTCTCGACCACCAGTCATATCTACGCATGTTTACGTTTTTTCCTTTTTAATCAATTCCGTTATTTTTTAGAGTCTCTTGGCTAAAGGAGTATATCCAAAGCCAAAACTGGGAAAAAAAAACTCTAGGAAGATGAAAGTTCATTTGTGGAGTATCTCGCTGCAATAAATTCATGGTGAATGACTTTCTTCAAAAAGTTGATAGCGAAGTTATTACGTGTATCACTTAAGCTGCACTAGAGAACATGTCAAGCGGGTTTGATTGAGGAAAACCAATAGGCGGATATGTATTAGAGGTTTAGAGATATTTAAGAAAATGTCGCTGCACGTTTTTTAATTTCCTAACATGGGTGTTATAGCAGGGCTGCCAAACAAGAGACGCATAATAAAGAATTTTTAGCTGTGGTTCGTTTAAGTATTCTTTAAGAAGTTTAAATCTGGTGGGTAGTCCTCTGACTTTTTTTATAATATTCATTACTTGTAGGTCCCACCTTAGATGTCTGTCTACAGTAATGCCTAGGTATTTTATAGACTCAGCTTCTGGTATTTGCAGGTCTTCATTAATTTTTAGTGGGCCAATATCGGGTAATGTGTTAGTGTAGGAGGTGAACGGTAAATATTTGGTTTTGTCACAATTTAAGGTTAGTTTGTTGTACTGGAACCATATTTTTATTTTTTTAAAGTCGGTCTCTGCTTCTCTTTTCCCAGCTATTTCCGGTATATAAAACAGCAGTATCATCAGCGAAACGTAATATTTTACCAGTGGAATTAATGGATAGTAAACTGTTGATATATATTGTAAATAGTAGTAGTCCCAATACCGTTCCTTGCGGGACTCCGAATGTTATTGTTCTGGCACTACTAATAGTACCGTCAATCTCCACATACTGTTCCCGATCGGATAAGTAACTTTTAATGAGGTTATACAGTTTTCCCCGAAGTCCATAGCATTTTATTTTTTCTAAAAGTTTTTGGTGGGACACGGTGTCAAAAGCTTTAGATAGATTAACAAAGATACATAAAGCAGGTGTTTTGAGTCTAGAGCTCTATATATTTCAGATGTTAATTTATGAATTGCATCTTCAGTTGACTTTCCCTCTCTGAAGCCGTATTGGTGATCCGAGATTATATTGTGGCGATTTAAAAATTTCAGAATTCTGCATTTTAATATTTTTTCAATAATTTTGGCGATATTAGAGATAAGTGAGATTGGCCTGTAGTTTATTATTTCTAGTTTGTCTCCACTTTTATAAAGTGGTTTAATGAGACCAACTTTTAGCAGTTTAGGGATGCATTCAGTTTCAAAGCATCTATTTATTAGATATGTTATTGGAGTGGCAATTTCTGTTTCTACTTTTTTTAATACTTCCGTGCGAATGTTATCAAGACCAGGAGATTTTTTTAATTTTAGCTCTTTGATAACTTTCCGGACTTCTGTCTCATTTGTCGGGTATAGGTACATTGTGTTTTCTTTCGATGTTGTTTTCGGCAAAACCCTCCGGTGGATCGTTTATTTTGTTTGCATATGTTTGTCCCAAGTCGCTGTAGTGCGTTTGCTATTTGTTGTTTATTTTCTATAATATTTTCATCTGTTAATCTAATTTTAGATATAATTGTTTTAGGTTCCAATTTGTTACAAATATTGTTTACGCACTTCCAAAGAGCCTTAGTTGAGTTTTGTTATTGTTTATCATAGAGTTAGAATAGTTTTTTTTTCGCCTTTTGTATCAACCGGTTTAATTTGTTCTTGTATTCTTTGTATGCGTTAGATAGGTTTATAGTATTTGGATCGTTTTGTAATTTTTGGTACAATTTATTTTTTTCATTTATAGATTTTACGAGTCCAGAGGTTATCCATTGTTTCCGGTGTATATCTTTGTGATTTATTTTAATTTCTTTGGTGTTTTTTGTAATATGGTATTTTAATGTTTTGATAAATATATCTGTCATGTAGAAATACATTATAAATTTCTTATAGTGTGCTAAAGAAGTTCAGAACAAGAGTCTCTCTCATTTATTGTTTGAACAGAAACTACTGTGTTCCTTATTTATTGTTAAATTTGTGCATCTGAAAAGCCTTATTAAAAAAATTATTTATAAATATTGAACCAGATACGGTGTACACATTATTATTATTATCCATTACGAAAATGAAGCGGCTTGGAATCGGTTATACATTCCGCAATAAATGAAAATCTCGATAAACAACCCCACAAAATTGAAACCGGTTCGTTAGCTTCTTTTTTGTTTATTTTCTCATACTGTGGAACAGCCACATATTCGCACTGTAAATACGAAACACATTTTAGTTCTACGCTTTAATTAAATGAAATCAGATATGTTCCCTGTCTTTATTTGTTGTTTTTCATGTATAATGGTATCCACGGGGAACAGAACGGCGAACCCAATTTTTCCTTTTAGCCTGATACTAATATATTTAATCACTTCAGGGGTTTTGAGTTGCCCTTGATAGATGGACAAATTGTATTAAATGAGACGGCATGATGAAAAGCGATGTTTCATATTACACAGATTAATATTTATGAATTGTCAGTGATCTATTCGGATGAAGAAGATCAAGGATCCGCTAAATAATACAGGAAAACTGTCGAAAGAAGCCTGAATTGAAAGAACTAAATCTAAGTGATCTCGTCCTTTGAGGACTTGTTGTTTATAATGTATACAAACGTTTTTTGTCGAATCACCTGCCAGTGAATAATAATAATTGTGAGTAGTAGAGTAGAGTGGTCTATACGCGCTCTCTATCAATATTATTAAGTAATCGAATAGTCTGTTATAGTAATTTCTTGAAAATGGTGCAAACTCGTGGAAGTGAAAGAGATAGTACCAATGGGCAAAGCAGTGCTAGTTTTTCACTGGAAGATTTTAAAATTGTTCTTGGAGACACACTTGAAAAACATACAAAAGTATTAATGGAGGAAATCTACAAATTAAAAGAAGAAGTACATATACTTAAACAAAGCAATATTGATATGATCAAACTCTTAACAAATGACAAAACATTTAAAATTAATCGTGAAAATATAATTAGTTTTGGAAATGAATTAAATTTAGATAGTTCCATTGAATCAAACGAATCAGCTGATACAGTTGTCGAACAAAAACAAGAGCCACAAAAAATTTATTCGCAAAAAACAGAATCGCAGGCCCCGTGGACTCTAGTTACAAGCAGAAATGCCAGGCGGCGTCAGAACAATAATAAGACAACCACCAAGAGAGAGAACTAATAATGCGATTGGAGGAACTAATTCGCATGATCAGGCAGATGATTTCGGCGCAGCAGACCAACAACTGTGGCTATATGTTGGACGATGCAAACCACAGGCAACAGACGAGAAGGTAAAAGCATATCTTGAAGCACGCTCTCCTGGTTTTCAATTTGAAGTTACTCAACTAAAGACGCTTGGTAGGAAAACGGCATTTAAAGTTGGAGCTAATATACACCTACAAGAAAGTATGTATGATCCCTCCTATTGGCCTAAAAATGTGTTAGTTAAGAGGTTTCAATTTAACAAAACATTTCGGAACCACAAATCAGATGAAGACTCCGTCAGACCCTTCTAAGGTAAAGTTCGATTTAATCAATAATGACTTAAAGAGTTTAAAAATTATTCATTTAAACGTGCAGTCATTAGTCAATAAAATTAACCAGGTTGAAGTTATGGTGCGGACTGAGAATGTTGACGTGTTGTGTATATCCGAATCCTGGTGTACCAACGAAAATATTGGCACTGTATGCTTGGATGGCTATACTATGGCTAGTTGTTTTAATAGACAAAACCACATACACGGCGGTGTATTAATATACATTAAAAATGGAATTGGTTATAAGCAACTTAATAATATAAAAGAGTTCTCTGAAGAGATGCATATTGAGTGCTGTGATATATTTCTTAATCAAAATGACAATAATAATAAATATTGTATTGTTAATGTTTATAGACCACCTAATGGCAACATCAGGACATTCATATATAGACTCACAATTATTCTTGATAACTGTTTTAGCCGCTTTAAAAATGTCATTTTATGCGGTGATATGAACATTGATAACCTAAACATAAAAAAAAATCTGAAAAAGAAAAAGAAAAAAATCTTTTTATAGACCTTCTTAACAGTTATGAGCTATCATTTAAAAATAATGAACCGACAAGAGTGTTTAGAGATATAAATAATATTATCTCAATTTCACAAATTGATTACTTCGCTACAAATATTCCATCAAAGTTATATACTGAAAATCTTGAACAATTCAACATTGGTGATCATCTAGGCATCGTGTTTACGCTTAAAGTACAAAGTATCAATTATCTGGACACACAATCAAAAAAATTCGTTAAAAAAAGAGACACTAGTGAAAATAATTTGTGGCAATTGAAAAATTACTTACAGTTCGAACATTTTAACTCTGTATATGAATGTACCACAGACATTAATCATGTTTATAATGCATTCTTAAACACTCTATTGTATGCTATAGGTTTAACATGTCCTTTAATTAAAATTTCGACTGAAAATAAAAAAACTGATACTATGTGGAATTGAAGGATATGTTTTGGTTGATGAAAAATTCAATGAATGGTGACTTGGCAATTAGATATAATGATATGAAAAAGGAACATAAAAGAAATATATGTAAGGCCAAATTTAATTACTATCAAAATACGTTAAATAATGAAAATAGCATTCAAGCCAGACAAAAACTAGTCTGGAATTTATTATTCGATTGCTCAATTTATCGCTGAGCCACTATCCCATATTGTCAACTTATCTGTAGAATTGGGGAAATTTCCGGATGAGTTGAAAATAGGGAAAGTAATTCCAGTCTACAAAAGCAATGATCCACAGGTAATAGATAACTACAGACCCATCACTATACTCAATGTAATATACAACAAAATATTCCCCTATCTAACAAAATATCAAGTAATTTCCAGATCTCAAAATGGATTTTGCCCTGATAGGTCAACCGAAAGTGCAGCAACGGACTTTTTGGAGTTTGTGTATAATCGCTTAGATGATAAAAAATATGTTGCTGCACTTTTCTTTGACTTGTCCAAGGCATTTGACTCTATGGATCGGACATTCGTTGCTGATAAACTTTCTGCAATTGGAATTAGGGGTAACTTTCTTTCATGGATAATATCGTATCTCAGCTTTAGAAAATTTTTTGTAAAATTAGAGGAAACTAGTTCAGAGACGTATGACGTTAATCTAGGAGTTCCCAAGGGTTCTGTATTGGGGCCACTTATTTTTCTTCTGTTTATAAATGATTTGCCACTCCATATTGATACCAAGTGCGTTGTGCTGTTCGCGGATGACGTTTCCATAGCAGAAGAGGCAGACTCCCCTGAGGAATTGCAAGGTAAGCTTAATACTATCTTTCAGCAATTTATCAACTGGTGCGATATTAATAAATTAATTGTCAACACAGATAAAACTATGTTGTTGCAATTTTTTGGTAGGAAAACATTCCAAATTCCCATAAAGATTACATTGAACCAGTCAACTATTACTCCAAGTGAAACAACAAAATTTCTTGGCATATATATTGACACTGATATGAACTGGAAATATCACATTAACAATACCTGTCGGAAAATGAGCAGGGGCTACTATGCAATCCTACAACTTAAAAATATTCTGGACCAAAAATCGCTAATAAATGTTTATTATGCCCTCATTAACTCAGTGTTATCCTACAATGTTATTGTATGGGGTGGGGCCACTGACCGTGAAAGAGTTCTAATTGGCCAAAAACGAGTCATACGATTAATTTTCGGTTTGCAAAAAACTCAGTCATGCAGAGATTTTTTCAGGCAACATTTTATATTGACATTTCCCTGTGTGTACATATATAACTGTATATTATATATAAAAAAGAATATGAGCAAATTTGAAACAAACTCGCAACTGCATAATTACCCCACCAGGCATGGTAATTTGTTAAAAATACAAAAACACAGGACTGCCCTATATGAAAAGTCTCCACTACTAGCCGGAGTAAAATTCTTCAATTCTCTACCTTCTAGCATTAAAGAAAAAGCTTCATTATATTCTTTTAAGAAAGAACTACGAAGATATTTAGTAGAAGGATGTTACTATTCAGTCGATGAATTTTTGAACGATAAACGTTCATTTATAACTACTTAAAATATATATTTATGTATTTTACAGTAATGTGTGTTACTTTTATTAATCTGTATCTATGTGCTTGTAATGTATTTATTTCATGTTTTGTATTTTACATAATTTGTTGACATGTCCTATTTCACCATATTGTGATCGAAAGGATGAATAAATTATATTATTATTATTATTATTATTATTAGTGGTGCCTGGGAAAATAGTTATAAACAAAAGAAAACAAAAAAAGTTCAGTTTTTTGCTCATATCTCTCTAATTTTGCCCATAGCCATAATTTTACAAGAATTCAATTTTGAAGCTAAGGAAATTTTACACAAATTTCATACAGAAACATTTTTGTGGGAGCAAAAATAAGCGCGGAAAATCTAAATGTTTATAACGTATAACTCTGGCGTGGTGGGGAGCAAGGCTAGCAAGCGGAGGCACGCGCGCGCTTCATTATAACATCATAAATAACTTGTTTAAATTGGAATATTTTAATTAAACAAAGTGCCTATCGAAAAATGATAGTTTTTCACATGCGACTATTATCAAGTTTGTTTAAGATTTCATTTTGTGTATATTGGACAAGAGATGAAATTACAAAAGGCTGTTTTTTTAAACAATACGCAATTGAATAAACAATTAATTTTACAATGAACTTTCCCGTATAAATTCATTTTCTAGACCCTTTAGTTGATTACTAGGAAGAATACACAAAATTACAAAAATTTAGTTTTTAAGTTTCGACATTTTTAAAATCCACTTTATTTGAAAAATCGTAATAACTAAAAAATAACTTTATTTCACTTTTGGTGCAAAAAAACGATAATTTTTTTGCAAATTACCCTTCTGCAATAATGCAAAAACAAAAATTATAATAAATTTTACAATGGTATATTTAATTACCAACTTCAATTAATAGCATAAAATTTAAGCAAACTTTATTTTTTAATTTTATTAAATAATTAATAAAAATAATTATTGTAAATGTTAAAGAACATGGTAAAACCCTCGGTATACTTTTCGACGTTGTAACAAAATCCGACTTATTAATATATTCCATTTCGTATTTCGTATGAAAAACGTGCTTCAATATCGTGGAAGAGGTTTTTAATAATCTTAATCACATTTTCGCTCTACGGAGCGATTTTTATGCAAAATTTTCAATAACTCCTCAAGGAGCGTCATTTTAGAAAGTGCAGTAAATGTCGCTGCACAGGGACGTAATGTCGCCCCGACACCAAAATTTTATAAACTATAACAAAATTTGACTTTAACTTCGGAATTTTCAAAATTAAAAACCCTTTTACGAATCCACGTTGTCAAGCACTGCAACTCATACGAGGTATTAAATATGAGGACAAGTTAATCCAACCTCTATCCAAAGTATATCGTGAGTTTTAGCGAAAATAGCCCTCAGCGACATGGGACCCCCATCGTTTCCTAGCAGTCGATTTTGACGGGGAAATGATGAGTTTTAACGGGGTTTGCCTAAACCGGTTCCTCAGTGATTCGGTGTCAGAAAAGTATCTTTACCATGTACTCATATGTGCATGGGACCGCCTTGCCTAAACGTATAAAATTGTAATTGCAGAATACAATTCGAAGTAGTAGCGCTTCAACTGTTACAACTAAATATTAAAGAGCAAGAGGTAAGCTTTCGAATTAGCCCAAAAAGAATT
The DNA here is from genome assembly GCA_963675555.1 of Leptura quadrifasciata. NCBI lineage: Eukaryota > Metazoa > Arthropoda > Insecta > Coleoptera > Cerambycidae > Leptura > Leptura quadrifasciata. The sequence continues at coordinate 7,608,740 of OY776677.1, forward strand.
ATTCCAATTATTGCACTAATTGTATAATTATATTTTGAAATAAAGTTATTTTTTAGTTATTACGATTTTTCCAATAAAGTGGATTTTACAAGTGTCGAAACTTAAAAACTAAATTTTTGTAATTATGTGTATTCTTCCTAATAATCAACTAAAGGGTCTAGAAAATTAATTTATACGGAAAAGTTCATAAAAAAATTAATTGTTTATTTAATTGCGTATTGTTTAAAAAAACAGCCCCTTGTAATTTCATCTCTTGTCCAATATACATAAAATGAAATCTTAAACAAATTTCATAATAGTCGCATGTGAAAAACTATCATTTTTCGATAGGCACTTTGTTTAATTAAAATATTCCAATTTAAACAAGAGTTATGATGTTATAACGAAGCGCGCGTGCCTCCGTTCGCTAGCCTTGCTCCCCACCATGCCAGAGTTATACGTTATAAACATTTAGATTTTCCGGGCTTGTTTTTGCTCCCACAAAAATATTTCTTTAATGAAATTTGTGTAGAATTTCCTCAGCTTCAAAATTGAATTCTTGTAAAATTATGGGGCTAAGGGCAAAATTAGAGAGATATGAGCAAAAAACTGAACTTGTTTTTTTATTTATAACTATTTCTCCCAGGCACCACTGGCAGGTGATTCGACAAAAAACGTTTATACACATTATAAACAACAAGTTCTCAAAAGACGAGATCACTTAGATTTAGTTTTTTTATTTCACGCTTCTTTCGACAGTTCTCCTGTACTAAAAGGGGGTCTCATGTCTTCTGCTTTTTTATTATTATTATTATTATTAGCCGTTACTCGAGTCCGAGTATAAAAATGTTACAGTCGATAAATTGTGTACAATAAAAAACAAGTAAAAGGTGTAGTCTATTGTAATTCCCATTCATCTACGGTGCACACGACTATGGCTATAGAGGCCAATTCGGGAGAGCACATGTCGACCGCAATCAGGACAAACATAGACCTGGTTAGGTCTTGGATTCGGCCTTCTTGCAGCAACATTTCCTTGATAGCTGGCCACAACCCCTCGCCATTCGGTTCTGTCCGCTGCAAGTTGTTCCCATTGCTCGTCTGCAATACCGCAGAATTTTAGATTTTCATGGAGAGCGTCTTTGAACCTCTTTCGTTGACCGCCACGCCTTCTTCTACCGCTTAGCAATTCACCATAAAGTGTACATTTAGGAAGGCGGTTATCATGCATACGATGAACGTGACCTGCCCATCTTAGGCGTGCTCTTGAAATAAGCACCTCAATTGGAAGGCTGTTAGCTCTCCTGAGTACTTCCACGTTTGATATGTGATGGAACCAACGGATTTTCATCATACTTCTGAGGTGTCTTTTCTGAAAACGTTCTAATTCTTTCACATGACGACGGTAAATGACCCAGCTTTCACATCCATATAGCAGTGTTGGAATGACAACTGCTCTGTAGACAGCCATTTTCGTTGACAAAGCAAGGTCGTGGTTGTCAAATACTCTCTCTCTAAGTCCCCAGAGTGCTCTAGATGCAGCGTTAATTCTATTGCGAATCTCGCTGTCCATGTTTGCTTTGTCATTAACAACGTTGCCTAAGTAATTGAACTGATCCACCACTTCAAGAGAATTTCCGTTAAGTGTAATGTCTATTTGGTTCACTTGATGAGGAGTTGACATAAACTTAGTCTTTCCAATGTTGATTTTAAGTCCCAAGGAATCATAGCTCTGGGCATACACATCTAAAAGTTCTTGAAGCTCTTCCGGCGTAGAGGCTAAAAGTGCACAGTCATCCGCATACTGGAGATCACAAATGAATCGTGTACGTGTCTTCGTGAAAGCTCTAAAGCGCCCTATGTTAAAGAGACCGCCATCAAAACGGTATCTGAGACCTATTTCTCTGACTGTCAGTTTGTTGTCAACAATAATTGTTAGAGCAGTGGTAAACAAATTAAAGAGTAGGGGTGCCAGGACACATCCCTGCCTAACTCCAGTGAGAGTTTGGAAAGGTTCGGTTGCCTCATTATTATACATAACCTGGGCGTTGTTGTTTGTATGTAGACTGCGGCATACTTCCACAAATTTTCTACTGATACCTAAGCGGAACATAATTTTCCAGAGCACTTCCCTGTCCACCGAGTCAAACGCCTTGGTTAAATCAATGAAGGCCATGTGAATTTCTCCTTGATGTTCGAGTGCTTTTTCTTGAAGCTGTTTAAGTGTGAAGATTAAATCCGATGTGCCTCGGTTTGGTCTAAAGCCACTCTGTGTTTCAGGAAGTAACTTTTCCATAACAGGTGTTAGCCTATTTGCCATCGCTTTAGTGAGTATCTTCCCTCCAACAGCCAGGAGAGCTATACCCCTGTAATTTCCACAGTCCGCAGCGCTCCCTTTGTTTTTGAAGAGGTTGATTAAAAGTGTATCACGAAACTCCTGCGGAGCTTGACCACTTTCCCACACGACATAAAACAATTTTTTGAGGTAGGGTATGAGCTCTGACGACACAGCTTTAAAGATCTCAGCTGGGAGTGAGTCGGCGCCGGGAGATTTGTTATTTTTTAGCTGCCCAATGGCGGTTAAGATCTCTTCCGTTGTTAGTGGTTTATCTAAGTCTTCGAAGGTGTCATATTGAGGGATAAGATTTATAATATCGTGATCGGCTTGACTTTGCTGGTTAAGAATGTTAGAGTAGTGTTCTTTCCATCGGGCTCTTATTTCCTGGTCTTCTTTGAGGAGATTTCCATTTAAATCTTTAATAGAGCACATATTTTTCCGACTGGGGCCGGTCTTCTACATTTAAAGGCATAGTCCACAAAATTTTGCATACAAAGCGACCAATGAGGTAAATGATTCCAGTACTCAAATTAAATTTTCATTTACTTACAATTTGGCTACCAAAAAAGAAATAGAAAATTTACAAGCAGTAGAAAGAGATTCGTGCTATTAAAAAAATTTAATTTATGTATAAATAACTACCTACTTAAAACTACTGGGGAGTGTTTATACAGTGGTTGAAGACAGATATCGTTCGTCAATAGCTCAATACATTAGGTTTGAAACCTAGGAGTCCCGGGTTAAAATCCTTGCTAGGGTATGGATATTGAATGCTGAATAGCGCTTCTTATGTTTTACAGAGTTGGTAGCAGTGAACTAGACGGGGTTGTGTGCGAGGCCACACAGCCGGTTACTGTACCGCTCCTGAGTTCGAATCTCGGTTGGGGCACATAGTAATATCGTAGAGAATGATTGTTGTGTAGTTGTCTGTATGTATATATCCTGACTGAGTGGTGGAATAGCTATAATATACAACTCCACCAGGACATTAATCTAATGAAGTTGATTAAAATATATATTCTAAAAAACGTCTCTCATTCTTAATGTGGATATAGATAAATTTCCGTGTCAAATATAAAGCATGAAATATATACATTCTCTTATCTTTAAATAACTTTTTTTTAATTAAACTGTCTACATTGACCAGTGTAATAGTGATCAGTGAGCAATAAATCATTCTGTATTGAGAAAAGCCAAAGAAAAAGTGAATTGAATTGTTTATTCAGTGTTAATATACTTATACAGTATTTACACGGGTCAGCAGTGAATAATTATAAAACTAAAAATATAAAGAAATACAAATGATAGGTGTATACACACCACATAAAAATATAAATATAAAAATGACAACAAATTATATACATACTTAAGTAACACAAACAGTGTAGAATAACATCACAGTTAAAAAAACAAATTTTACATAACAGAAAAATCATTTTGTAAATATTCATCACAAGTATAAAAAGATTTTCTAATCAGATATTCTTTTAACTTAGATTTGAATAAGTTAGTGTTATGGCTTCTGGCAGCACATTAAAAAAAATTATTCCCATAAAATTAGGACTATTTTGGCATTTTTTTAACCTTACAAATTCTGGATAAAGCTTTTTTATTTCAAGTTAGATAAAAACCTAACCAGGACATAATTCAAATGGATCTACGCTGAAGGCAAAAAATACGGTCACTTGCATATTATATGAGAGAATGTACCAATGCAAAATATGCTGACTTTAGCACGTTCGTGGACACTACATTAGATAATGTATTTAATAAATAAATATTACTACATAACTTGGAGGCCAAATTACTTGTATGTACCTCCCATTTTAAGGTTGGATCTAGATGTCCTCCCAAAAAATTTACAGACTTGCTACAGTCAGAGTCATCCAGGCGCCTTAAAGAAAAAACCATATTTTTCGTTTTTGCGGAGTTTAGACACAGTTTATTTGCATAGAACCACTCTTTGGAGAATCCTTGTAACTCATAACACTTTGCCAGAACCCCTAATAGATTGTCTCCAGAATTGGCAAAAGTGATGTCATCAGCGAATAGAACAAAATTTGCACTCGCGTATAGAGGCAGGTCACTAATAAAAATTAAGAATAATACTGGCCCCAGAATGGAACCTTGGGGTATACCGACAGTCATTTCTAATTCATATGAGACATCACCAATACCACTGGCAGCTTGAGTCCTGTTGGATAAATATGATTTAATTAAATCAATATTCATACGGTCAAAACCGTAAAATTTAGTTTTTCTAGCAAGATGTCGTGCTGGACACAGTCGAATGCTTTTGTTAACTCACAAAAGGCCACTGACAGAAATTTATTTTCATTATATTCAGTTATTTAGAATGGATTCTATTAATGATAATATCTAAGAAAATCTCCCAACCACTTGGATGTAATGAATTTTTTTGTTGAAATAATGCAATCTGCAGATGGATATTAAAAAAATTACCACAGTCACAATTACGGGTTTTAAGAAAAACTTATGTGAAGACCAGTTACGAGACATCTAATTAATGTTTTTGAATCATTTTCATTTCTTAAAAATGTACAGGGTGGCCAAAAATTATTTTTCAATGAAGAACATTTTAAATTGAATTTTCTCAATATTTCATCATCTGATTGACACGTGGGCTGAGTTCTATTTAATGGGAAAGCAGGTTTCAAAGACACTTAATATTCTATCCTGAAATGTGAAATTTAGTGTTAATATCATGTGGACTATCATTAGTAAAATTCCATCTTACTTCTGAAATTTTATCATAAAGCTAAATTTTTGCCTTAAGAGTGAAAAAATAAAAAGCCAAAATCCGCAGTCCTACTAAAGATAAGTCTATTGATCGTTTATAATTTGTTATATCGCTTGTAGTAGTAACAGTTTTGACTTATAAATATCGGAATAGTTTCAATACAAAAAGCTTATGAAATTCTTAGAAAATAATAAATATGCTTTCACCAACCCGAGGAAGTCTGTCAATAATAAACCTATCAATCGACGATGAATCATAACTAGAAAGTAAATATGCTAAAATTTCTTAACTGGATAAGTGTAACTACACTTCTTTGTATTTGTCCCACTACTGGCATAGTTTCGGCGAGCGCGGAACTTAAATTGAAGTAATCAATGATATTGTAGTGGTAGATAAGGTGTCATTGGCATATTACTGCAAAAAATACTTTAAAATAAACCGAGGTAAATAATGTAATTCTTCAATACAATAATTTTGTACTTCTATAACTGCCCACTTTAAAGGAAAGTGTCTGTCTGTCTGTAAGAACGCGATAATCTCTAAAACTACTGATCCGATTTTAATGCAGAGTTCATCTTTCTGTAACTTATTTCTTTAAGAAATGTTAAATGCACAAAAATATAAAAATATACGCACTCTTTAGGTGCTGAGCACTAAAAAATATCCTTCAGACCTGCTATAGAGAGTCCGTAGCGACAATGTGAGAAGCTGAGATGGGCCGTTAATTAAATTATAAAACAAAACACCTGAAAAATTCATAACATTCGAAGAGTGTATCTTTAATAAAGCGAATAAACAGTGAAATAATTAAAATACATAATGGAACAAAGACAAAATGTACAAAAAATTAGGTCTCTTGGGAAACATTTATATTATCCTCTTTAGGTTGTTTGTTGTTTACCAAGGGGATTATTTGCCTCCCTAATTTTTTTACTCAATGTAAACGTGTTGAGGATACAATCCAGTTACTTGTCCTCGTATCATGTATAGAATTGTAAGCTGTAAAATAGATAATTAATTAATTAATTATAATTAACACAAAGAATTTAAAACATGAACCATAAAACACAAAGTAAGTTAATTAACTTGTTACTCATCACTCAAACATTCATTAATATGTCAGGAAATTATGTTCCAGTCAGAAACGCTGAAAATTAATAACCTGATAAAGATACAGTTGCTTGCAATTCATAAGTAATTTAGAATTATCGATACAAAGCAATCAAACAAAGACAGAAACGATATAGATTGCTAGGAAATGTTACAATCGGGGGTTGCTAGCGATATTAAAGAGAATACTTATTTGATTAGCATTTTATTAGGATATAGCACAATTATGTGAAAACTTTATAAATCAACAACATCTATGATGATTTCTAAGTCATGGATAACAATGATTGTCCACAATTTGTCTTGGGATAATCATATAATCTATGTTTGTAAAAGATGCCCACCAACATGTTTTTACTACGCAGACTGGTGAACATTGTTTCACAGTGAACTTTATTAATATAGTTCCATCTACTATCTATCATTCAGTACTTTCATATGCAATATTAGTTTAGAGATACTTCGCACATGCTCTGCATATTTTCTTCATCCAAAGACAAGAGATAAGAATTGCAACAGGCTTGGGCTATGGAAGTAAAGTAAGGATATTTTCTTGCCATTCTGAACTTGACCATTAACTGCACGTCTGTTGAGATTTGTCCGTGAATGTGCAGCAATGGATCTGTCTGCAGACAAATCCGCCTATATGTAGCTCACCACAGATCTGTCTGTCGGACAAATCCGCTGGACATGCTCGCATGTGAATAAGCCGCTTTACATCTCTTTCGAAAGATCCACTATATCTCATCGACTTGCTGTGACCCGGTTTTGAACTCGGGTCATCTGCGTGGTAGGACGCGCCAATTACCGATTAATTAGTTACCAATTAAAATCTTTTTATTGAGTATTATAATTACATTGCATTTCATTTATTGTATTTATGATATTTGTCTAAAGTAATAAATTGTTATAAACCTGCACTATAATAACAAATTTTCCCTAACACAACTGTTTCAACTCAACTGTTTCAGTTCTGTTTCAACGTGTCAGATGACGGTTGGCAACCGAATTCCATTAAATACAAACATTGTTTCCTTTGATCTGCTACCTGTTCTGCTCTCCTGCTACTAGTTTGAGCTGTTTTTGCGTTTTCTCCTGAAAACAGTTATATATATATAATTTGTGAGCAAAGTTACAGTCGAGATTATTCTATATTTAGGTATTTGCTTATACAAAACCTGTTTTATATTATAAAATCGAAAAAATTAAAAATAGATTGTTGTCAAAATATTTTTTTATATGTACAATTAAAAATTAAAAATATAACTTAAAGAATTTTTCTATGCACTGTAAGTGCCGGAATAAGGGGTATTGAATGGGGAGGGGAAAAGAGGGGTAGGTTTGTCTATGTAAAAGTATTGTGTTATGAAAGTTATGTGTCCTGCTCCACCGTTAGTCTACCGTGTCTTAGATGAGTAGATTTTGGTGGAGCAATTTATGTGCATGTCTAGGGTCATTATGTCTCCTTCTGTCTGTCAGGTTTCGTGTCAACTCCGATGGCTGAATTTTTGTGGTGAAAAATTTTTTGGAACTATCATTGATACATTGTCTAATGCAGGGTATTTTAGCCCTCTCATGCAACTCTACGATCGGAGTGTATCTGTTTGCGTTAAGTGAAAGTCTCGGTAGCTTATTTTGTAACGTATGTAGTCGTGAGCACTGAGCGTCCGAGATGGTGTTCCAGGATTCGCAGGCATAAGTCATTATCGGTCTGAAGATTGTCTTGCAAAGCGTCAGTCTGTTAGCTGCAAACCAACCAAACCACCCCCGCCCTTCCCCTCGGAGTGAGTGCACTAATTTTTAAAAGAATACATTTCATATGTTGCCAAAACTTAACATAATGCAAAAGGTTTTAAGTCTTTACATTGAAATAGTAACGATTAAAGCCAAAATGCATTCATTTTAACTACTAGTACACAGTATTCCATTTGTTACCCCATGTATCACATTTGTAGCCCCAAATAGGTAAATAGAATCAGTTTATAGAGGCCCTATGTGTACTGTCCTATTTTCAGTTGGAAAATGCAAGCAAGGAGGAGGTATTTTGAAAAAAATACAGCTTTAAAATGTGTAGTACATAAGTTACACGGTACAAGGATATTTGAATGAAGTTTCTAACAACAAATTACAAAGTAATATATTACATCATAAAATTAATTCGCTGGCACATTATCAACACTTAATTTTCCCTCTTGTTTTCGAGTATGTAGTACAACAAACAACTTAAGTAGTTCTTTACTGTCAATTAATCTCTCGCCTCGTAACTTTCGCAAATGTTTCCTTAACCACATCATTCACAAGAAATATAAGATAAATTATATACCAGTTGGGAGCAATTTAGAACAAAGGAAGGCTAAAGGTAAATTTACAATTATAGTCGAGGCAAGAATTCAAGCGATGCACGTCACAGATCGATTCTATAAATAAGACAATACTGCTAAGAATCATGAAGCTCCATTAAACTGTATCTGTGTCTGAAAAAAGCTTAATAACTGGATATCAAGAATTACTCTTTTTAACGTAATTAATGATTAAAAATTATGTTAGTATTAACATTTCTTTAATGAGATCACTCGTGACGTGCATCGCTTGAATTCTTGCCTCGACTTTTCCTTTAAGGCAGCTAGCTTGAGAGAAATATTTTATCTTATCACTCGTATCGTATATTACAAAGACAATATCTGAAGTAACTTAGTTCACTTGATGCAAGAAATGTAAGAAGATGAACTACGTGAACTTTTAATATGGTTCGTTAAGGTCATTAATGTCTGAAAATAATTTGTGTGATAAAAGCGAAACAGTAAATTGTAATAACGATTTGTGTATAACTTCAGTTTAAATATGACTAACACTTGTTGAGGTAGGGATTAATTTTTAATGATTCATATAGACGGCGCTCCTAGTCAAGAATCCAATGAGGCCTATAAAAAGGGGTCGGAACCAGCCAGTTATTATTATTACCTTTATTCATGTATAATAACAATAATTATTATAAGAATAATAATTGGATCGATGAAGTATATGTAAAGGACTACTCTTTCACTCAACAATGGTATTTAACACAGCAATTATTAAAATAAATAACAAAAAATAATACATTTTGTGTGTAATAGAGGATGTCACTGCAATCGTATTCGTTTCGATGGTCCAAGTTGTTCGACATCAAATTCTTGTTATTATTATTATTATTATTATTATTATACTGATTATGGTCACGCCACGCCGTCTATCGTCCTTCGCAGGAGATTTCGAGAAACTTAGGAACGACTTGCTGGACGCTGACTAGAATGTACTTTATAATGCTAACTAAGATAGTACGCACTTGTCCAAGCTTCTGGTAAACAGATTTAATGCTCTGCAGATATTTCCTTTAAAGATATAGGCGGGGAGAGTTAGACCTCAAACATCCTCGAATCTGAAATCCTTTTGAACGTTACAATTTTCGGCTTAAAAATAAGTAAAAAAATTGGTAAACAACAACCCTCGAGTCTCTATAGATTTGAAGATATGGAACATGGTTTTTTATTGCAAAATAGGAAGCGAAAACTTTTTTTTTAGTTTTTCTTAAATATTTCGTGAAATAAGCTTCTAATCGACTCGGGTTATAGTTATCAAATTTATTTCTAAGAAAATTTCTCACAAGAATAGGCTATTGCGAAAATTGTTATCGAAACTTGATGAAATCTTGAAAAAAGATAGGCCTTAGTATGTATAAAAAGTGTGCACCTCCAAATCCAAAATGGCAACCTGTTGCAAAATTTCAAAGTTGAAAATACGAAGTGTTGCCGTTTCGCCAAAATGGAACGGATCGACATGAAACTAATTGAAATAGATTCACTTCGACAGTATCTTTGAATGTACCAAAAGGCAGATTTTTTTATAAACAAATAAATTTTTTATTAACAAAAAACAAAATAAAAATTAAATGCTTGTATCTCCGCAAATTTCAAGTTTAGAGATTTGCAACTAAGTGCATTGAATTGCACTTGACGAAATCACGAGAAATTGTCTGAGGAACAAATTTGATAAGTATAACTCGAGTCGATTAGAGGCTTATTTCACGAGATATTTAAGAAAAACTAAAAAAAAGTTTTCGCTTCATATTTTGCAATAAAAAACCATGTTTCGTATCTTCAAATCTATAGAGACTCGAGAGTTGTTGTTTACGAATTTTTTACCTATTTTTAATTGTAACGTTTAAAAGGATTTCAGATTCAAAGTCTAATATGGTTAAATAACAAGATAGCAATCAATTGGTTTTAAGATTCATTATGCCATAAAAGGGACACCCTATCTTACAATACGGTACGGTACGGTATAGTACAGTGGAGCATAGAACAGTACAATACAATACAAAGAAAAGCTTAGTGAAGGATCAAAGTTAATACCAGGATTTTTTACGCTATTGATGCAACGATCTTATTGTTGATTTGAACATTCAGCTCTATAAAACTGTGTATCTGTTGAGAAGTTTTAAAAACAATATTTTGACTTTTACTAGCATTAAGTATAAGAGTATTTTGGAGTATTCATTGGTATATAAGGTTTAAGTCACTATCGATGTAACATTCCGCCATTTGAAATTCGGAAGGAGAAAAACTATATATTAGCTGTATATCGTCAGTGTATATGTATAGTTTTGAATATAGTGGAAGTCTCAAGATATTTTTAATAAATATATTAAAATGATGTGGTCCAAGAATAGATCCTTGCGGAACGCCGGATAAAATGATCTATTTTGTGATATAAGTATCGAGTTTCCTGTATGATTACTAGTATTCTGTTGTCTGTCATTCAGATAATTTTGAAACCAGAAGAAAGTATTTCCAGAGATGTCATAATTTAAAATAGCAATTAGGCAATTAATAACTAAGGAGTCAAAAGCTTTAGTCATATCCAGTAATGCGGAAGAGGTGACTTTCGTGTTGTCAATGGCTCGCAAAATTTCGTCAGTTGTATTAGTAGTGTAGAAGTACTGAAGCCTTTTTGAAATCCGGACTGATTAAAAAGACTTATCGAACTTTGAAAGACGTATTCGGAAAGATGTTCATATAGGTATAGCTGATTCTGCAATATTTTAGAAAGCATGTTAATAGGTTGTAAATCCCTAAGTTGTTCAGGATTTTTTTTCATAGGTATAGGCTCGATACAGGACGTTTGCCAGTTAGGCTGGGGCCGTTACGGATTTATAATGCTGAAAAAAAAATTAATAGCAGGCAACGGCCGGCTGGAATATATAGTTGAGGTCATAAAAAATAAAAATAAAAACTTTGGAACTTGAGATGAAGGGAAGTAGTGAAATGGGGTGCTATTTAAGGGATGAAAACGGTTTTGCGTGATTTGTGGCGAAACGTGACCTCCTAGAGAGAAGTGTTTCATGCAGAAGTTGTAGATAATAAAAAAATCTAAAACTTTTATTCTATATATTTTTCGACATTACCTCAAAGTTTGCGAGAAAATGACGAAAAACCGATTTTTCTGTTTTCATTTTTTTTCTCGCGTCAAAATCATTTAATTTAAATGAAACTTCGTGAAAGTACGTAATTCTAGCTTCGACGAACAACTTTCTTGATTTTTTTTTGGATTTTGATGGTGTACTAGTGCTCATTCTTTTCGTCGAGATGTCTACTTTCCAATGTTACGTCGATGTTAGTGATTTATTGTCATTTAGCAGCGTAACATTAAGAAAAACCGAAAAAAAAAATTCGAATCTCGAATTTGTCGATTTTTTTCATTATTTTCGATTTTTTAGCATATTTATGTTAATAATTCATAATATTTTAATGAAAAAATTTGCTTTGGTATAAAATAACTAAAGTTGAATGAATTTAGTTATTGTAAACCACGCTATAATTTAATACAAACAAAAAAAAATACTGTTACGTATTCAAACAAAAAAAAGTAAAAGTGAAAATGAAATGTTAGTAGTGAAATGATTGTTAATACTGCGATCCAATTAGCTAAACAAGATGATAAAACTGTAATAATCGTGGGTCAAGACATCGATTTACTAGTTCTTTTACACCAATTAAATTCGAATGGGCTGGATATTTATTTTCACAAACCAGGCTCAAGCAACGTCAAAGATTCATTTTATACATCCCATTATTTTAAACACGAACCATACACAAGTGCAATAGCGTTTCTTCATGCTTTCTCTGGGTGTGATACAACTTCAAGTTTTGCTGGAAAAGGGAAAAAAACAATAGTAAGATCTTTATTGGACAATAAAAATTTATTAAACCTAGCCAGTGTTTATTATCAAAAAGATGCAGACCATATAACCATAGCAAAAAATGGATCTCAACTTACAGCTAGTATTTACAAAAGTAAGAAAATTTATAACTCATTAAATCCATTACGATTTGAGCTGTATCAGCAACCTACACACAAATCCACTTTTAAATTGGAAAAACTCCCTCCAACTGAAGAAGCAGCTGCACAAGACTCCTACAGAGTCTATTACCAATTGCAAACTTGGTTGGGTAATTTTGACAACGATCAGGACAACAAAAAAGCAAAGGTCTGGGGCTGGAACGAAAATGTAGGAAGATTCGTGCCGAAATACATCTCTGACAGTTCCGACTTGATTCCCGGAAAGTTGTTAAAAAGCGTTAGCTGTACTTGTGAAAGTGGATGCAATAATCAAAGGTGTGGCTGCCGAAAACACTGCTTAAAATGTACCAATCTATGCAATACATGCACTGAGAACTGTTCAAATAGAGACAGAGAAGTATTTGTAGATTTAAGCGATTCTGAAGATATTGATGAAGAGCCAGCAAAGAATAATGACATCGAAATTGAAGCGCCTGAAAATTCCAATGATTTTGAAGATAATAGAGAATTTGAGAGTTTGAGCGATGAAGAAAACGAACCACAACAAAAAAGGCCTAAAATGGATTAGATTTTAACAATTATTTTATTGATTTTTCTTTTTATAAGCTATACACAACCAATATTAATAAAGTAAATATTTGTGAATAAAGTAAAGAATTCGTAGCCAATATAAATAAATTGTATGTTGTATTTTATCATATGTATTTAGAATATGCATATAAAGTTTTCGAAACTTAACTGTAGCTTATAAAAATTAATAAAGTACTATTGATTTCCATGTAAATGTTAAGTTTCATGAAGTTTTCCCTACCTTTCCGTGATAAAATTCATTCAACTATATTTATTTTATACCAAAGTAAGTTTTTTCATTAAATTATTATGAATTATTAACATAAATACGCTAAAAAATTGAAAATAATGAAATAAAGACAAATTCGAGATTCGAAATTTTTTTTTTCGGTTTTTCTTAATTTTAAGCTGCTAAATGACAATAAATCACTAACATCGACGTACCATTTAAAAGTAGACATCTCGACAAAAAAAATGAGTACTAGTAGAACATCAAAATCCAAAAAAATATCAATAAAGTTGTTCGCCGAAAATAGGGGTGTTTTTTCGGAAAAATGGTAAAATCTCGAAAAATATTTATTTCCCATAATTGAAAAAATTCATGCTTATTATATGCAAATAACTACGTATTTTCGCAAGGTTTCATTTAAATTAAATAATTTTCACGCGAGAAAAAAAATAAAAACAGAAAAATCGGTTTTTCATCATTTTCTCGCAAACTTTGAGGTTATGTCGAAAAATACATACAATAAAAGTTTTAGATTTTTTTATTATCTACAACTTTTGTATGAAACACTTTTCTCTGGGAGGTCACGTTTCGCCACAAATAACGAAAAACGGTTTTCATCCCTTAAATAGCACCCCATTTTACTACTTCCCTTCATCTCAAGTTCCAAAGTTTTTTTTTCATTTTTTATGACCTCAAGTATATATTCCAGCCGGCCCGGCCGTTGCCTGCTATTAATTTTTTCATCTCAAAAAGGTAACGGCCCCAGTCTAAGTGGGAAGGAAGAACAATGATATATTAATAATATGGGTCGGTGGTAATATCCGCTGTAGTGCAAGTTGTAATTTTTGCCGATAATCCATCAGAGCCAATAGTGTGGGATTTTTATTTATTAATGATAACTGCAATGTTTTGCAATCAGTTTGAAAGTATATAAAATGTTGTCCATAGACTTAGTTTCTCGAAAGGTATCGTTATGTTGCTCATTAGATTTTAGATTTGGTAAAGGATCCATGAAATAATTGTTGATATCATCAGCATCACAAAGATCTTCGAAAAAATTTGGTGAACTCTTGTCATTTACGACTTCCCATGACTTTAAGTTAGTCTACATTTGTTTAGGATTATTCTTAGTTCTATTGATGTGAAAATTGTAAAATGCATTTCTTTCTTGAACAATGGCATTGTTGTAATAATTTCGAATTTCACAAAAATATTGCCTGCAACAGACATTGGATCGCTAGATGGCGCCTGCTGACTATTTTACATGTCGCTATTGTAAAAATACCGGGATGTACCAAATAGTCAAAGGATCCTCGTGCCGGTCGTCACATGCCTACCTTGCACTGACGAGAGCCAACAGCTCGAAACTGCAGTCTGCAAGTGGTGTGTGACGACTGCCAAGAGAGCTCCTTTAAGTAGGATCAGTCTTTCGGCTGGTGTTTGTTGCAATCGAGGCATTAGCGTTTTGATGGTAATATGCAATTATTACACTTAACGCGTCAGACTTGTAAATTGCAATTTATCGCTCGGCGGGGCACATAGTCCGGAGAGTAGCTGTTGGTTGCAGTCTGGTTACGTTCCTTATAGTAAAATAAGGATTTTATAGAGGAGTTTGCGACTAAAAATATTATGTTTTACGTTGAGGAAGTCAACTTTTTCTTCTAGAGAATTAAAATTTTATATAGTATTCCAATTAATATCAGAAGTGTGTGCAGATTAAATACTCAATAGTTTCTAAAGCTACGGAATTCCTTTACTATGGGTTCAGAATTACAACCCCTCAATTCAATATCACAAGATGCAACATTGTGGTCAGAAAAATACACATCTAAGACTTTTACATTTCTCATAACCAGGTCAGTTGGTTTATTTATTATTATTATTTATAGCGTTCTACGTAAAGAGTACAATGATATTAAAAACGCTAAGAAAATGGTTTGCAATAAATTTATGTGACTGTTGAATAATCATTAACTTCGAAATAAACGAACGTTTGTCAGGTCAATTCCATTAGATATATTTATTAACCACTTTGCATCTGTTGCAGGAAATTGTGACCTTTTAATCCTTTTACTCATTGTACCCTGTTACATAATTGGCATTATTTACATGTAGAACAGTGTTTCAAATAAATAAATAAAGATATTATCTGGAGAACTCTATAAAATGATTTTCTGTAATTACTTTGTTTCGTTTTTCGGTCGTTTTAACTGACTCATTATATATCAATTAAAGCGAATGCGTTTAATTCCTCGCAGTAATTCCTGGTAAATAAAATATCTCGTTTGCTTTTAGGGTTTATTTTCCCAATCTCGTATATCGGGAATTCTATTTAGGGCGTTTTCGAAACAGGCCTTTAAAATGCAAGCTAACGATCTTGCTGACCTGAAAGCAGAAATGTTGAAACGGCACAGCAGATAATTGCTCCAAATATCGGGTAAACCTCTCTTACAGCGTAAGCTCCAAATTAACAGTTTAATCAAGTGTTGCCTGAAAGGCCAATTCATGTTGGAAGTAAATAAGTATTCAAGCTGTATGCTATTACTATTCGTTGACCCATATCATATGATTTATTTCTATGTGCAACTATATGAGTTCCTTAACAACCCAACATTTAAGTATTGATCACATAGAAGTTATAAAAATTAGTAAAAGAATAATTATAAATATTCAAAAGAATAGTTACAATACGCACTTCGTTCAAAGGTGCTTTTAGAGGGCGGAATATTAAAGCATCATATTTTTAGTGGCAAACTCCTCTATAAAATCCTTATTTTACTATAAGGAATGTAACCAGACTACAACCAACAGCTACTCTCCGGGCTATGTGCCCTGCCGAGCGCTGAATTACAAGTTACAAGCCTGGCGCATTAAGTGTAATAATTGCATATTACCATCAAAACGCTAATGCTTCGATTGCAACAAACACCAGCCGAAAGACTGATCCTACTTAAAGGAGCTCTCGTGCTAGTCATCACACACCACTTGTAGACCGCAGTTTCGAGCTGTTGGCTCTCGTCAGTGCAAGGTAGGCATGTGACGACCGACGCGAGGATCACTTGACTATTTAGTACATTTCGGTATCTTTGGGATAGCGACATGTAAAATAGTCAGCAGGCACCATCTAACGGTCCAGTGTCCGTTGCAATCGAATTATTACACTTAACGCGCCAGGCTTGTAACTTGTAATTCAGTGCTCGGCGGGGCACATAGCTCGGAGAGTAACTGTTGGTTGCAGTCTAGTTACGTTCCTTATAGCAAAATAAGGATTTTATAGAGTAGTTTGCGACTAAAAATATTATGTTTCAATACGCACTTGTTTTATTGTTTCATTAGTTTTGCTCAGATTTATCTGACATATGTTTCGGCCTTGCGACCATTATCAACGAGTCTTTAAGACTCTTTGATAATGGTCGCATGCCTTTAAGACTCTTTGATAATGGTCCCAAGGCCGAAATATAGGTCAGAGAAATCTGAACAAAACTAATGAACAATAAACCAAGTGCGTATTGTAACTATTCTTTTGAATATTTATAATTATTCTATTGAATATGTTTCATCAAGAACCTACCGCAGATTTAATCCAATTAAAAGTTAGTAAAACCAAAAAGTTTTATATCCTTTATGTTTTATTTACCTAAAAAGATCATTGTAGGGGCGAGCGTAGATGCGTCTTTACTATGTACATACTCCGATATGCGATGTAAAGCAACGTTAGGCGCGGTTAGTACTTGGATGGGCGACCGTTTCAAAGAAGACCGTGTCCTCGCCTCACATATCTTCCAGCGGCTTGTATATCAGTGTATGCGCGGAAGCTATGCAACCTTAGGCGAGGGTTGTATAGGGGATATACCATCCTTCGGAGGGGATGTAAAGTCGTCGGTCCCTTGTCTATTAAATGTTAGGCAAGTAAAAAATTCCTACTCTTCTTAAGGGAAGAGGTTCGGCAAAATTCCTGATTGGGGGTAGCTCGTCTACAGGCGTCGGTGATAGGCCTCGGTAGCGGGAATAGACCGACGTTAAATAAATGTAAAAAAAAAAAAATCATTGTGAGCTAAGCTATTGAAAATGTTCCTGTAGCTATAACAGTAAGACTCTACACAAACAATAATGCCAATAATAATATTAATAATGTTTATTATGCATTCGTAAAAACTTACAAAAAAACACAATGGCATAAATATGATAAAAATAAAATATAAAATTGTAAGATATATTATGTAATGTATGTAATTTTCAGCGCTACCTATTTCAACAATATATTTATGCAAAAGAAAAGAAGTACAACAGAAAAATATCTAAAATTTATACATTAATTTACGATCTAGATTTAACTAGTTGCTTCAGTCACAATTGTTAAAATAATTTTTATACATCTTTGGAGCAAAATAAGAAAAACTGAATTTAAATAAACTAGTATTGTGCATTGGTATGTCAAATGTGGTATTATGTCGTGTAATGTCTACTATGAATTTCAATTCTTATTTTTAGTTTATTGTATAGGTATTTTAACCCCTCCACAATAAAATTGTGAGAGGTTACTAAAATTGGTTCAAAAACGAAAATTGAGATA
This sequence comes from Leptura quadrifasciata, assembly GCA_963675555.1. Taxonomy (NCBI): domain Eukaryota; kingdom Metazoa; phylum Arthropoda; class Insecta; order Coleoptera; family Cerambycidae; genus Leptura; species Leptura quadrifasciata. The sequence continues at coordinate 7,626,636 of OY776677.1, forward strand.
ACATCAAATCTTTACGTTTTGAGGTCCTAGGAACCCAAAAAAGTGGTTTTTGAAAAATGTCTGTGTGTGTGTGAGTGTATGTGTGTTAGCACGATAGCGCCGAAACTACTGAACGGATTTGAATGAAACTTTGCATGTGCGTTTCTTTAGTGCCCCAGAAGATCTGAAAAGGTTTTGGTTGAGATCGGATTACGTTTAGTGCCGTTTTGACGCAACAAGTTGTTTATTTTATAATTACTTACAATTTGCAATACAACCATTGAAAAGCAGTTAAAATTCTGATTTCAACGATATATCACACTTCCACCCTTTTGATTTGGTTTCCGTGAAAAAAGTTAAAAACAAGGCAAATATGAAGCATAGATCGCATTTCGCATCGATCGATGCACGTAGCCGTTACGTCGTGAAACTCGTCACATCCTGTGTCAATTCACGTGTGAGGGTTTCTTCACTGCTCTAGAAGTAGAGCGGATTACGTTTAGTGCCCTTTTTAAATATATATACAGACAAATCGAAGAATTAAACTACAAATATTCCTCTAAAATCTAGTAAAATTACTGAAATGCTAATGTTTCATTTAACAAAGACAGCCGCGAGCGATCGGATTGCAATAAGCAAATTTTGACGATTGTCATTGTCATCGTTTGTCATCCGATAACGTTGGTGTCATGTAATGTTAATAAGATTTCGGCATATTTGTAACTTTTAGTGGATTGTTACATACTTTAAAGGTAGATGTCACAATATCAATATCATATGCTTTCTGTACCTTCGTTGGCGAATTTATTATAGATTATCGCTTTACAAATTTTCAGTTTGTTGCTTTACAAATCTGTAGTATTTAGGATAACTAGACTTTCTTAGTCGTTCAAGTGATGTTAAAGTTGTTAATATCCTAATAGTATATCATTCAACGAGCGATAATGTAGGTAATAACTCGCATAGATCATTGTAAATTCATTAAGTTGAGGGGTTTTTTAGTGCCCCAGAAAATCTGAAAAGGTTTTGGTTGAGATCGGATTACGTTTAGTGCCGTTTTATCACACAATTTAATGCTCTATTCGGCTTCAAAGATCCACCTAGTGGGAGCTTCCAGCCGCTTCCATTACCTGCCGATTTTTTTTTTGTTATGGTCGATCTGCTAGCCATAAAGCCATGGTGGTGTGGTGACATGTTTGGAATTTCACGTTTTTTTGTTATAATTTGGTAATGATTATTATTTTCCTTATTCATTAGCGGCCAATGAAATTTTAAATTGCAATCATACCAATGACAATATCAGATGCATCTGGTATGAGGAAATTCGATGGGGTTAAATATAAAGTTGTGATGATTAAAACATAACAGCAAAGAAATTACAATAATTCTGCTTGGAAGAATATTAGTGTTTGGTTCATTCGAAGGTATATTTTTCCAGAAATATAGGAAGAAAGTGATTTAGTCCATTGAAGGAGCCGGACGAACTAGCAAATGTTTCCGCCTGGAACTAGACAATATCCCTTCCCCATTTTCGAGGCTGCTGAATCGATTTCCGGGGTCAAACCAATTTTTCCACCTCAGCAACCCCCTCAAATTAGTCAAAAACCACCCCCAAAGTCCCCTTTTCCGTAAACTCGTTTACTTCCCCCAGTTTTTCGACTAATTGTTGTTCTCTCGAGTAAAACGGAAGGCCCCTCGAGGGATTTGACCTCAGCCGCCCCTACCCCAGACTTTCACTGCTGTAGGGGGTTGAAAAATTGACTTTCTTCAAACAAAAATATTAATTTTTTCCCCAAAAAAAAATTTTTCCATCCCTTTGATATTCCACCCACTATAATCTTTAATTTGTCATTAATTATTGGTACTTTTCCCAGTTTTTGGAAACAAGTTATCTACAACCTATTTATAAATCTGGAACAAAAGAATATGTCGAGAACTATAGAGCAGTATGTTTGCAATCCGAAATACCCAAACTGTTTGAATGTTTAGTAACAAAGTATAGTTCATCGGATTGTAAAAAGTAATTGTTGATCAACAACACGGGTTTTCCCAAAATAAATTTACATGTACTAATCTTGCTATTTACAATAAATTCTTTATTAACTCTTTTCAGAACAGAGTTCAGATTGGCTCTGTTTACACAGACTTTTCAAAAGCCTTCGATAGGGTCAACCATGACCTACTTACTTATAATCAAGCTTAATGGGTTAGGTTTTAATGAAAATTTCTTGAACTGGATTGGCAGTTACCTGAGAGATAGAGGGTGCATTATGTTAAATATGGTAATGCTACTTCATCTTCAATTAGTGTAACTTCAGGAGTCCCCCAAGGATCCCACATGGGTCCAATTTTTTTCAACCTCTTTGTTAATGACTGAAATACAGCAATCGTACATTCTTCATTTTTAATGTTTGCTGATGGCTTGAAATTATTTAGGACTATCACGGATTCAAGTGATGCCTTACTCCTTCAGGATAATTTGAATAATGTATATAGCTGGTGCGATGTTAATTATTCAGATTTAAATTTTGAAAACATGTTGTAAAATAAGATTTGCAAAATATCTCGCGTTTGAATTTTCAGTGTAGAATTAGCAATGTAGTTCTAGAAGAAGTTGACCAGATAAGAGACCTTGAGGTAATATTAGATATAGTTTAGTTTACTTTAACTTGGCGTGTGTATGTATGAGTTAATATTTGGGTACGATTTCATTTTCTCCCATATTGTACACAAAGTTAAAGCAATAGTCCAGAAACATTGTCTACATGGACAATATTTCTGGATCTTTGTGTACAAGAAAAAATGAAATCGTACGGAAATATTAACTCATACATACACACGCCAAGTTAAAGTATACTAGACTATAATAAAATGTCATATAATGCTCATATGGATAACATTGCATGAAAATCTTTTAAAATGCTTGTGTTTATTCAGCGTAAAGGTTCTAATTTGTCTGTTAATAGTTTAAAAATATTGTGCTGCTCTTTAGTCCGATCAATTTTATAATACTGCTGTATAATTTGGTGTCCAAACTACAATGTCTATATTAACAAAATTGAAAAAGCATTTGATCTGATCTTATTCGCTGTCATCCAATGTTAATACACTACAACAATGGTTAGAGGTAGATTTACGCTTTTTTCATAAAATAATTATTGGTCAGATTCAATCCTCTCAGCTTGTTAGCCTTGTAGAATTTAATTTGAATCCTATAAGGGCTAGGAATTCTGTAATTTTTCACATACCATTCTGGCATACGAACTATGGCCTCAATGAGTCCATCAATAGGATACTGCGAAATACAAATTCAAATTTTAATAGATTTGAATTGTTTGATGCATCTTGTTCATCGTTTAAAAAATTGGTAAAAAATTTATAAACAGAACGAGACTGCAGAAAATAAAAGTTGTACTAATGTTTTTGGTATATTACATCTATCACAAACTGAATCTGGGAACACACTGTATATTCTACTAGTCTATTAAGCAAATAAAAAAAAATTAACTGAAAGTTTCATAAACTCATAATAAAAGCATTCTGAATAATAAAATGTTTACAAAATTAAATTAGCAGGTATCTCGATAGATATATTGAAGTATTTATGAATAGAACATTAAATTAAAGAATTTATAAACTGATAAAAATATAATGAATCAGCTAAATTACACAAGGCATGCAAACGATATTAATAATGGAATGTTTTAATTAGACTTAGTCACAGAAATAACATATAAATGTATGTTTTTATTGTTTTATAGATATGTTTGAAAAAATATTTCACTGAGAATGTTTCGTGTGTCTGCAGTATTACATAAATAGCCAGATTCAAGGAAGACATTCTCTGAAATATGGAAAATAAATAATTTACTTCAATGCCTAACCAATATTTTATGTCCTCGCCTCACATATCTTGGGCTCGTATATCAGTGTATGTGCGGAAGCTATGCAACCTTAGACGAGGGTTGTATAGGGGATATACCATCCTTCGGAGGGGATGTAAAGCCGTCGGTTCCTTGTCTATTAAATGTTAGGCAAGTAAAAGATCCCTACTCTTCTTATAGGAAGAGGTTCAGCAAAATTTCGGGTTGGGGTGTAGCTCGTCTACAGGCGTCGGTGATAGACCTCAGTAGCGGAAATAGACCGACGTTAAATAAATGTTATAAAAAAACAATGTTTCATGTACGCATTTTGTTTTGCCTTATATTACTAACACAAAATGTTGAATACAATCTGTAATACAGGGTGTCTCACCGGGAACTAAATCGATCGATATAGAGAAAAGTACGCATCAGAAAATTTTGAAAATTTAGATAATTACTAACGTCGGCGTGGCCAATCCAACTAAAATAATTACAAGCAGCTGGCACTTCCGCCTATACCGGAAGTCGATACCAACTTGTTTATTTCAAGCGGAACACCCTATATATTTTAGGGTTCTCGAAGAGAGCATAAAATTCTGAGAATATGTAGCATATTCTATATCTGAACCAGGCCGTTTCAGAGATATTTGACATTTTATAGAAAATTTGACAGGTGCAACGGTTTGCAAGAACCGTTATAACTTTCTTCGTGTAAAAGATTCTCATTTGCTTCTTGTCAGATAAAACGAGCACAAGGAGAACTACGTTCTACAACTGAAATAAATTCAATAATATCATACCAAGTGTTCCGTTTTTCGATTTACATTTTGTCAACTTCAAATCGCGAAAACTTGTATAGGTCAAATCGAACACCCTGTATTCTTTCACGTCAAGTTGTGTAAAATTGATTTCCTTTTTTTCTGATATTAGCATTGTGGGGGTTAAAGTTACAACTTTTTGAAATATTTGCGATTTTATTAGACACAAAAACGCAAAATAACACTAACACTATAACATGTGTATTAATCGAATTGAAGATATGGCATGAACTAAAATAGCAGAGATAAGATCAATTTAAAATATGATTTCATTTTAATTTAATAATTGCTCAAAATTCCGCCCTCGAACCTCGACAAATTTCTCGCACTTAATTGAATCCTGTGATATGTTTTGAAATGCATTTCTTACTCTTTGCATACAATCTTCAATGGTTGTCAATAGGCTCTCGTAAACTTTATTTTTAATAGTTCCCCAAATGAAATAATCCAGAACTGTTAAATCGGGCCAGCGAGGAGGCCATAAGAAAGGTCCATTATTGGCAATCCATTGATCATAAAAAGTTTCTTATAAATAATTATTAATTAAATATGCGTTATGTGGGCGAGCACCGTCGTGCTGATAAAAAATGTTTCTATGTTCGGCGAGAGGTAAATTTTCTAAATAGTTATTATTCAAATTTTGTAAGATATTCAGATATCTTTCACCAAAAAAAAAAACAAAAATTTACCTATACATATTAGCAGAAGAGAAAATTTAATTTACCGTTTAAATTTTCCTGATAAAATTGTAATGCCACCACTCTATCGTTTCTTATGGCACAGTAAACATTGAACTGCCAACTTTCCCGAAAGTTTCGCTCTCTGAACATATGAGGATTTAAGTCACCAATAATGCGAATTGTGTCCATTAAAAAGTCAATTTTTAATAAATTTTGCTTCATCTGTCCATATAATATTTCCCAAATAAGAATCGTGACCCTCAGACCTTATTAGAATAAACTCACAAAAATTCTGTCTTCTTAGAAAATCTGTTTCTTTTAATCCTTGAACCATATGGAATGAAAACGGGTGAAACTTATGTTTTAATAAGATTCTGTGAATTGAATCCTTGCATAGTCCCGATCCCAGAGCAGCTTGTCTTAATGACATCCTTGGAAATGCATGAAAATATCCCAGAATGACTATTTCTATGTTTTCGTCATCAACAATGGGCTTTCTTCTTTGCATTTTTACCTTGATAGAGCCATATTATTAAAATTTTCCAGTACCTATGCGTTTTACAGTGTTTGGTGACGGTTTCCGTTTTTCCTGATATCGAGTAGCAAATGTGCTGCAAGTTCTTGAAGTTACCTTATCACATTCTCCATAAATAATAAACAAATTTAAAAAGTCTTCGTGGGTGTAATTTAAACGTGTTGGCATTTTTTTACATAAGTTAATGACTGATTGTTTCTAATCATGGCTATTTCGATGAAATGATTACAACAATTCATGAATTTCTAATAAAATCGCAAATATTTCAAAAAGTTGTAACTTTAACCCCCACAATGCAGAATATTAGAAAAAAGGGAATTTAATTTTACACAACTTGACGTAAAAAAATAAAGGGTGTTCCATTTGACCTAAACAAGTTTTCGCGGTTTGAATTTGACAAAATGTAACGCGAAAAACGAAACACTTGGTATGATATTATTGAATTTATTTCAGTTATAGAACGTAATTCTCCTTGTGTTCTTTTTACGTGACAAGAAGCAAATGAGGATCTTTTACACGAAGAAAGTTATAACGGTTCTTTCAAGCCGTTGCAACTGTCAAATTTTCTATAAAATGTCAAACATCTCTGAAACGGCTAGGTTTAGGTATAGGATATGCTCGACTCAGAATTTTATGCTCTTTTCGAATACCCTAAAATATATAAGGCGTTCCATTTGAAATAAGCAAGTTGGTATCGACTTCCGGTATAAGCGGAAGTGTCAGCTCATGTCATTGTCTCATTATCAACTTTGAAATACTGACTATTTTTTATGGATGCGATAATTTTGATACGAAGTGTATATAGAAATGCGAGATATTAATAGTATTAGATCAACATGTTTAGTGATAGTAATACTTTGAACGGGGATCACATAAATATACCCTTTATTTCAGCTACGAGGGACTCGGCAACACAGATAGAAGAGATACAAGTTCCTACGGATATCAGTTAACAAAGTTCTTAACAGAACCTAACTCGGCCTCGAACTAGTTCAAAGCATTGGACGCCGTAGTTGGGATATAGATTATATCCTGTCTCCCTTATTTCAGAGGTGAATTCTCAGCACAATGACCCTGTCTACCTGGATTTTTCTCTGGCTTGGTATTAAGCTATCTAGGGTAGACTAACAGAACAATATTGCATAGATAAATCTGATTTGATGAAAAGAGAGTTCAAATTAAAGAATATTTTTAATTAAGATCTATATTCTGCATTCAGTTATATCTTACATATTAGCAATGGTCAGTCTAGAGAACTAGAGAAATACCTTGAAGTCTTATGAAAAAAATGCAAGAATTGCAAGTTTTTTTGTTATAATTTGGTAACGATCCTTATTCATTAGCGGTCAATCATGAAACTTTAAATATCAATCATACCAATGACAACATCAGATGCATCTAGTATGAAGAAATTCGATGGGGTAGAATAAAGTAGGGGTGATTGATACATAACAGCAAATAAATTACAATAATTCTATTTTGAAGAATATTAGTGTTTGATTTATTCGAAGGTATATTCTTCCAGCTTGTTCATGATATAGGAATAAAGTGATTGCAAAATGTCATAATGTACTTTTATTCCCGATGAATAATAGTCTATTATAAACTCGTCTTATAAGAATATCCTCGAGATGTCAAATTAAAACAAGAATTTTACTAAATTGCAGGTTTGAAAAATTTCTAATTTTGCGACTGATCAGTTTAAGGGAGAACCGGACAAAAAAGTTAATATAAAGTTTTAAACTTGTAAATTATGATCCTATTTTTAGAATTGAATGAAATCCCATTTTCACGAAACATGAAAGATGAGGGCAGCAAGTTTTGTTATAGCATTTCTTTCCATTCTTACACTGAGAGTTTTTGTTATTTATTGGTTGAACTTCATATAGAGATTATTTTATCAAATCTTAGCAACAGAATTCAAAATGTATTATATCGTGATGATCCTATATTGCAAGACATTAATAAACCTTCAGCAGATTTAGTTTAACAGCTTTTTGTCGGCAAAGATAATGAATTTATTCATCATTTATCACATACTGTAAAGCACACGGTTTTCTGCCTCATGCCTCCTCTACAGTTGGTTTTATGTGCATAAATCGTTATCATTATCAGACTACCTTACTCGTGAAAGCAGGTATCTTGCCCTGGGTTATGATTTTTGCACGGTATATGATGCTCTAGAGGTACGAATGTGTTTTAAATATTGCCAATTCAATCATACCTTCAAAAATTGTTAAAATAATCTAGTGTGTCCCAAGTGTACCGAGGAACACGAAATGAAAAATTGCGCAAGATTTAGTAACAAATGCATCAATTTTATAAATACCAACAAAGTTAAATCTGGCCATAATAGTAATAATAATAATAATAGACGTTTATTTATACATTTGTAAAACCCAATAGCAGGAAAAGTAATACAATAAAGAAACGATAACAATATTTAAAAACTAACATGAAGAATGAATACATACAGTACTTAATAGTAAGTTAGTGTACTAGTACATCAGTAACATATACTTAGTTACTCCATAGATGATACATTTCATACAACTACATTTATTCAGTCATATGTCTATGGTATACATCAATGATGAATTTTAGGCTGTTAAAATTGATATCACATCGATCTAATATAGTATTGAAAATTCTGCACATAATAATTGGTGATTTATACATTACATTCGTTAGTGCAAAAGAACAATAGAATGCTTAAGAGTGGCGTAACGTACTCATAGGTCTAGAAACTAAAAAGTTTACTGTTATTAACAATTACTAGACAATCAATGATATTATTTAATAAATTATAAAGAAATGAGAGCAATAACTTTTCTTCGATCATACAGGGAAATCATATTAAAATTATTAAGTAAGATTTTCTTGTCGATGCCTCTCGGGGGATAAAAGCCGTGGCGCTTAAAAAAATTTTTATACACTTTCTCTGGATTGATTCGATTGAGTGGATAGTATTATTATAAATTGGGAATCAAATGAGAGCTGCATATTCCAGATTACTTCGAATAAATTAATAAAATTTTAATGCTTTTGATCTTAGAAAGCACCTCCAGTTTCTCGAAAAAATTCAAGTAACTTATACACTGATCGAGTTACATAGCTTATGTTTTGCGAAACACTTAATTGAGAATCAAAAATAACTCTTAGATCCTTAAATTCCCTACAACGGTCAATAATATTGCAATTTATATTATAATTAAAACGAACAAAATTTAATTTGCGAGTAAATGTTAAATATTTGTATTTAGATACATTCAATTTCAATGAATTATTGGTGCACCATGACACTACTCTGTTTTGTAGACTCATGCAATCTTTCATCCTTGTTATTTTTAGAAAAATTTTGAGGTCATCGGCAAACAGAAGATGATCACATTTAATTTCTAATGGTAAGTCGTTAATAAAAACTAGAAATAGCAGTGGGCCCAAGTTAGACTCTTGCGGAACTCCCGATGTAGCAATATATCTTTGAGAGATGTGACCACCATAATAGACATATTGATTATGCAACGATAACTACGATGTAAATAATTTAATTAAGCCATCAGAGAAACCAATAATCTATAATTTATTTAACAGCAAATTGTGATCAATTATATAACTGAATATCTGTGTATGCTACATCAACGTGCCCTTCATCGTCCAGGTTATTACAAATGAACTGTGTAATGACAGCCCAATTAATTATGATTGGTTTCTCGACATGAAACCATGTTGAGTTGGGGATATTAAACTTTTAGTTTCATTATAAATATTTTCATATAATATTATTTCGAGAACTTTCACAAAAGTAATTAAGATTGCTATGGAAGACATGAGGGATCGCCATATTCCAAAATTGGGCAGATTTTTGTAACTTTCCAAATATCTGGAAACCTAGACCTATGATGAACAAGACTGAATAAAATGTAAAGAGGTTTAACAAATACCATGGCTCAATCTCGCACAAGAAAACTCTGGACATTATCTATACCGAAAGTCATTTTATTTTTTAGTTTCTTTATCGCCTTTATAATGTCATCCTATGTAATGTGAATAATATTTATACAATTACCGTGATTTGATAAGAGGTTGCTCATCAGGGGATAGTTAGACCGAGTATATATGTTATATGAAAATATACCCTGTATCTCTGAGACATTGGCCTCACCACTCTCAGCGGTATTATATTACATAGATATCAAATAACGACTCCTCTCAGCATCCGCTCTCCCGAGAATTAGATAAGATTGTATTCTTGCAAAACTGCATAATTGCAGTTCCTTTGTTCCCAAAGGTTATAAATGGGAGTAGTGTACTTTCAGACGGCAGTCTTAAACTCATGTTGGAATAAACAAGTCAAAATTATTATTGTTCTAATTTATAAAGAGTCAACGTTGACTCCATTAATAAATAAATAAAGTTTTTAAAAAGTGATTTCAACAATCGATTATCTAACATTGGCGCAGTCGTACGGATCTGAAAAACACCCTGTAACCCAGAGGTGGTGGATTTCAATCCTTCAATCAGCAAAGAATCTACGAGAAACAAGAAAAATACAATTTCAAGCAGACAAGCAACGTCTCAACAAGCTCACAAGAAGCATCATATACACATCGAGAAATAATTAGCAAGTAAGAAACATTCCTGGCCCCTGAAAGTCGGTGTCTTCGGCACTTGGAACACGTCACCGTGGATAGGAACACCTAGTGATACCCCTGACGGTACATCCCAGTGTAGCAACGCTTACGAAACCGCATTCGACCTTCCATCTGGACCCCAGGCATGAAGATAGTAATGTAAGTAATTTAAGAATCATCTCGATTTATTTTCTATTTCAAACTGCACTAAACATTTATATTTTATCATTCGTACATTGCATTCACATTTGCATTAAACCCACGACAGTTCTGCAATCTAATTTAGTTGAATATATTATCTAAATATCGTATTACTTTAGCCGATATTTTATTTTATTTTAACACATAAATATTTTCATTGCAATCAATATATTAATTTGACATATATCAAGTTTAATCTTTATCTTGTAACGTTTTTATTGCAATTTAATACTACTACTACTAATAAAGGTTAACGTATTGTTTATACCATATGACTATAATATCTGAATAAGTGCAAATACCATCGCAAAAATAATTTGTTACATACTTTATACAGAAAAGAATACAATTTCGTTTCCTTTTATTCATTATTATTGCCAGTGGCGTACTCTTGCACCTTTTACAATTAATTTTTATTATTTTTTGTGTGTACCAAATTAATTTTTGTTTGTTTATCTGAAATTTATATACAAATCTTAATAATACAAAATGGCGAACCAACCAAATACTACAGCAAATAATACCAATAACGCTGACGAAACCCTTACCATAGAACCCTACAGGTTAAGTGAGATTTTCTCAATAGTTCCAGAGTTCGACGGGAACCCCATTTTCCTACAAACCTTTATTTCCGCGTGTGTTTTCGCGAACGGAATGTCTATAGAGGACCAGCGTATTTTACTTACTCTACACATAAAAAATAAACTTCGGGGAAAAGCTGCCGAATTAATAAATTCGAGGAACCCTGCCACTTGGGCAGAAATTAAAAGCCTACTTGAGGCCCACTTCGGTGATTCACGCGACTTGACAGCCCTTATACAGGACTTACAACGGATTCACCAACTACCTAATGAAACTGCCCTGACATTCGTATCTCGTTTACAAACACATAATGCCAAAATGCACGCTGCTGTGCAAAAACAGACTTTGACGTTGGAAGAAAAGACAGCCCAATCATCCCTAATTGAAACCATGACTCTAACAACACTACTTACCGGACTAGAACCCAAACTTGGACAAATAATCCGTGCCGGAAATCCCAGCGACATGCTAGAAGCAATCAATAGAATCAAACGCGAACTCCAACTGTCCTACTTCGAGTCACAAAAATTCCCAAAACAAACTATCAACAAAAACCCCATCCAGAACCAACAGAGGCGTCCCAACTCCCAACAATTCTGTAATTTTTGCAAACGTAACGGGCACAATTTTAATGAGTGCCGTACAAGACTACAATTCTCACAACAAAATCAGAACTTTAGACAAAACAATTTTGCCAGTCCTCCACAATTTTCTAGACCGAATTTCCAAAATTCTCCCAACCATCAATATCAAAGAAATTTCACGCCGCAACAAGATTTTCAACAGAATAGGCCTTCTGTAATAAGACCTAATCCGAACTTTCAGAGATCCCCAAATCAACAAAATTCAAATTTCAATCCTAACTTTAACAGACAAAACCCGCAGAGAACACATCACGTTAATTTTGACAATCATTTCGACTCTCAAAATTATGATACTAATTTTTACCATGAAACTGATAATTTCAGCGACCCACAATTCCATAACTTCGGAAATTATCAAACTAATTCTAGCCTTGATAATATGGCAAACATGCCACAAGTAAATTATGACGATTACCCCCATTTCCCGCAAAATAACGACGATAACATGCCATACCAAAATGAGAATTATACAGCTAATTCTCAGATGTCGCAGGATTATACTGCTACTCCTCAGGATTTTCCATTAGGCCCGGAGTATTCAATGAATACTCCAACCCGAGAAATAAATTTCGAAGTGGACCAAATGTCCAACCAGATCCAAACATTAAACCTGAACGACAATTACAACCCCCTACTGAATTTCTCAGACCAGAACTTCGCTTAAATTGGCCTACACACACACTATTGACCGTGAATTCTAGTAATCTTTATTTCATAAATGACATTTCGAACAAATTTAAACTCTTAATTGATACTGGCGCAGGTATTTCGATTTTTAAGCATAAGACGGCGGAAAATTTTAAAAATAGATCTCCAGAAAACGCGATTATACAAGGCATAACCGACGAAAAAATTAAAATTAGCGAATCTGTTCTTATACCATTTAACGCACGCGACCCGCACAGAGTCTATATTCACGACTTGGACATAGACTTTGACGGATTATTAGGTGCCGACTTCATGGAACACTACGAATGTAGAATAGATTTCAAAACCAGGCAACTAATTACAAATTTTAAAACATTGCCCATCTTCAAAGTAACTGACGATTCCCCAACACCCGAAATCAACAAAATCCGACAAAATTATAATTCTAGCCAAAATACCATCCAAATTGACGGTCGCACGGAAAAGGTTTACAAACTAAAATGCAATCTTAGAAACACTGACGCTGTACTGTCAGCGCAGGAAAACGAAAAAGTTCGTTTGCCTAATGCTCTTGTTAGGGTAAACGAAAATGGAGAATTTTTGACAACCGTAATTAATGCAAACGCCATTCCGAAAATTATAAATTTTTCTAATCTAAAATTAGAACCATTGCAAAAATTTAAATCGATTTTTAATTTAAATGTTCAAAATTCCGACTCACACATACAGACCGACCGATCATCTGAAATTATTAATCAGTTACGTTTAGATCATCTAAACTACGAGGAAAGTGAACTAATTACGCAACTTTGCCTAGACTTTTCTGAAATATTTTACCTGGAAGGAGACAACTTGACTTTCACTAACGAGATTAAACATTCAATCGACACTAACAATTCTAAACCTGTATTTACAAAATCGTATCGCTACCCTCAATGCCATAAACAAGAAGTCAAAACACAAGTTTCTAAAATGCTGGACCAAGGCATAATCAGACCTTCAATTTCTCCCTGGTCATCTCCCGTTTGGGTTGTACCCAAAAAACTCGATGCCTCTGGCAAACAAAAATGGCGAGTCGTAGTAGATTACAGGAAATTAAACGAATTGACTATTGACGATAAATACCCTCTCCCAAATATTTCTGACCTTTTAGACCAACTAGGCAAATGCCAATATTTTACCACACTAGACTTAGCTTCTGGATTCCACCAAATAGAAATTGACGCGAAAGACATTCAAAAGACTGCTTTCACAGTCGAAAACGGTCATTTCGAATTCGTTAGAATGCCATTCGGTTTAAAGAATGCTCCATCAACGTTTCAAAGAGTGATGGATAATATCTTGTTAGGAATCCAGAATGAACGCTGCCTTGTTTACATGGACGACATTATCATTTACTCCCCTACTATTCACGATCATATTTCCCGACTGACAGAAGTATTCAAACGCTTAAGGAAAGCTAACCTCAAAATTCAACCCGACAAGTGCGAATTTCTACGCAAAGAAGTCGCTTATCTAGGACATCTTATAACAAAAGACGGTGTTAAGCCAAATCCCAGTAAAGTAGATGCCATTTTAAACTTTCCTCATCCGAAAAATCAAAAGGACATTAAATCTTTCTTAGGTTTAGCGGGCTATTATAGACGCTTTATTCCAAATTTCTCTAAGATTTCAAAGCCCCTGACCAAGCTACTACAAAAAGACACTCCCTTTAACTTTGACAATGATTGTATGAATTCGTTCGACAACTTAAAGCAAACATTGACGACGACTCCGATATTAATATATCCTAATTTTGATGAGCCTTTCATCCTAACTACCGACGCGAGCGCATTCGCCATCGGATCGGTACTCTCTCAGGGAAATATAGGCAAAGATCTACCAATTGCATACGCTTCCCGAACTTTATGCGGTGCGGAAACAAAGTATTCCACCATTGAAAGGGAATTATTGGCCATAGTATGGTCAGTAAAACACTTTAGACCATATTTATTCGGTAGAAAATTCAAACTAGTCACCGACCATCGACCACTTACCTGGTTATTCTCAATAAAAGACCCAGGAAGTAGACTTGCCCGCTGGCGACTCAAACTAGAGGAATACGACTACGAAATCGTTTACAAGCCCGGAAAAATCAATAAAAATGCCGATGCCCTCTCTAGAATCAAAATAAACCATTTTTCCAAATGTTCTAAATTCCATTCCAAAATCTTAGCCGCGAACGAAGACACAGACGATGACGGAAATCCAGACAATGACGATGAAATCACAAACGAACAAATAATTCAAGAATTTAATACTTTCTCCCGACTATACAAGACCAAATCTTTAATTGACTACTCTAAAATTCAAACTTCGAATAAACAACTCCTAGACCGAGAAAACAAACACATCATAACTTTCTTTCAACAAAATAACCTAAGAGATTTTCATCACCAAATTATTGACGACATTTTCGAGGAAAACCCTGAATTTTACGACGACAAAATAAATATCCTCTCTAGTAGATCGGTTAGACATAGGAAATACTATATCATTCCTCTACCCTTTGACCCTGAATCTGTAGTAGAACATTTGTTCTTAGCAATATACAAAAATCAAAATGAATTAGATCTTTCTAATACTTATCATGTCGAAAATAACTTAGACCTCCCCATACTCGAAATTCTGTCATTTATCTTCGCAGAAAAGGACCTAAAGCTCATTATCTGTCAAAACCTAGTACAAACACCTGACGAAGACCAAAGACCGATAATTCTTGACCAAAACCATACCGGCAAGAACAACCTACATCGCGGAATAAACGAGACGATGCGTAGGATCAAAAACAAATACAATTGGCAAGGACTAACCAAAGATGTTGAAAATTTCATTAAAAATTGCGAAATTTGTCAACGGACTAAAGTTTGCCGTAAAAATCTTAACAACCCTCTAGTAATCACTGAAACCCCGAGAACACCTTTCGAAAGAATTAACATTGATCTATTCGAATTTCCTACACGAAATTACGCTCTAACTATCCGCGACGAACTTACAAAATTCACACAAGCCTACGCAGTACCGGATAAAAGCGCAAAATCTGTGGTAAATACCCTATTGTTATATTTTCAACATTACGGTACCCCACTAAGGATTCACTGTGATTACGGCGGTGAATTCGACAACAACTTACTAAAAGACCTCTGTACCCTCTACGATATAAAACTGACATATTCTAGCGTAGGACACCCCCAATCTAACGGTTCTATAGAACGCTTTCACGCTACCTTAGCCGAAATGATCCGAATTCACAAAACTGAAAACCCAAATGAACACCCTTTTACCATATTACCATATGCAGTAATATGCTATAACAATTCGGTTAATAAAACGCATGGTTTTACACCATACGAACTGGTTTTTGGACACACAGCTAATAGACCACCAGAGACCCTGTACAACCAAAAAGACCTAATAACTAAATATGTTAGGGACTTAAATAATAGGATATCTCACTATTACCAAATTGCACGCAGTCGGACCGAAGCGCAAAAACAAAAAGCTAAAGTCAGATTCGACAGAAATATCCCAGAAAATCGCCCCACGTATAACGTTGGAGACGAAGTATATGTAAAGGAATCCCAAATCAAAAGTAAGTCACAAAATAAATTCAACGGCCCTTTCGAGATCAAAGAAATTTTCCAAAATTCTGCCACTTTGTTAAATCCCGAGACAAATCAAACAAGTAAAGTAAATTTTGATAGAATGAAACCATATACTGAAGATTAAAATTTATTTTCAGGTTTCTACTGCTGTTCGGATCAGCATTTTCTCAATACGAAATAACACCAATAAACAATACTATCGGTGTTTACTATCACAAAGACACGGACATTGTCATCTCACACAAGAAATGGACGTTACTCGTACATAAAAATATATCGACCTTTAAGACAGCTCTTGACAGAAACGACAAAATCTTACAGACAATCCTTACCACCCTTGACCCAGCATACAAAAACATGAACGAATTCGCGAGTGAGGTTAAAACGCATTTAAGCCTCCTAGGACAAATCTCAAAATCCATACAAACTAAATTTGACGAAATACATCTCGACACGAAACGCTACAAACGCGGAATCATAAACGGAATTGGTTCAATATTCAAAGCAATTACCGGAAATTTAGACGCAGAAGACGGTAAATACTACTCTGACTGTATCAATAAACTAAACCAAGACGAACGTCAGATAGAAAATTTGATGAAAAATCAAATATCAGTTACAAATTCAGTTATTAAAAATTTTAACACGACAATTCAAAAACTACTAATAGACGAGGAGACATTCAACAAAGACATAAAAGAAATCGAATACGCAATCTTAGACATTACGTATAACGTACGAGCAGTTGAAACAAAATTAAAATTCTTGGAAATTTGTGAACAACTCATGGCGAGCTACCTATTTATAGAGGACAACCTCAACGATATTTTAAATTCGATCACTTTCGCGAGACTCAAAGTAATTCATACGTCTATCATTAATCCCCAGGATTTGGTAAACTCATTGCAGGAAATTTCACAAAACCTACAAAAGGACAATTTGCCACTCCCTATTAAACTTTCAAATATTGCACAGTATTTAGATATTATTGAATTAAAAGCTTTCCAAATGAACTCAGAATTAGTATTTGTATTAGATATACCCCTAGTAAACCCTCAAACGTACTCTGTTTTCCAATTATACCCCATTCCTATCTTAGATAGTAGAACTGGTCTGTATCATATTTTGTCAACTTCTCAAAAATATATCGCGAGAGATGATGATTCTTTGATGTACATACCCGTTGCTGACCTCAGAGAATGCAAGCCACTCCATACCAATACTAAATTATGTCCAAATTTGTTTGCATATCCAATTGACAACAACGCCATATGCGAAGCCCGCCTTTTCAAGGATCTACAAACCCTACCAGAAAACTGTCAAACGTTAACTATCATCGGCCAAGGATACAACATCCAAAAACTAGATGAAAACGTGTGGATGATCATCAATACAGAGCCACTACAAATGAATATCAATTGCCCGAAGGAGACTTCAAAAACCGACACCATCTTCAAAAACTCTATAATTAAATTACAACCAAATTGCTACGCCTTCATAGGCATCACGAAGATCCAAGCTAGCACAGACGAAACGACAGACGTGAAGAACGACGCTCACCCCATACAAATCCCTTTCGAGTGTTGCAACCAGGTTCCGGACAAAGTTCGAGTGCCCAATCTGAAACCACTAAAACTAAGTGATCTGAACACCGAAGACCTCGATATCGCCAGACACCAATTAGACCAGTATTCAAAAGACTTAGACGACCTAATCAAGGAACCCTTCATCACGAGACACATTTCTTGGTTTACCTACCTTACCATAGTGCTAATTTTCGGACTCTTATTCTTGTATCTATTCTGTAAGTGTAAAGCAAGAAGACGAAGACTAGCCATCAACGTTTCCACGACTCCTTCATCTCCACCAAGGCCTAGTGAACCCCTCAGGACATTTACTAGCCTATTTCATCAACGAAGACGACCCCCACTAAGAAGAGAGGACGAAGAAGGTGAAGACATCGAACTTAATTAAACCAGACTGTTTGTGCCTTTTACTGACTTTTTGTACCAAGACTCTTCAGTAAATTTTTACTTCATTTCATTGTTTATTTAGTGTATTTTATTATTCCTATTTTTTTTGTTAGTTTCAAATGACTAACATTTTAACATGCTTTTCGTAACACAAACAAGCTAATACGCTTGCGTCTTACGCCTAGCATTTTTTACATTTTATGCTTTTACATTTTACGCTTTTTGTATTTTTACATTTTATATTTTTATATTTTTCAATCTTACAATTTTACCATTTTACATTACTTTATATTTTTGAATTCTTGTTAAATCACAAATTTTGTTCAACTTAAAAGTTGCTGTATAAACAACAACTTTTTTATAAGGGGGAAGTTGTTATATGAAAATATACCCTGTATCTCTGAGACATTGGCCTCACCACTCTCAGCGGTATTATATTACATAGATATCAAATAACGACTCCTCTCAGCATCCGCTCTCCCGAGAATTAGATAAGATTGTATTCTTGCAAAACTGCATAATTGCAGTTCCTTTGTTCCCAAAGGTTATAAATGGGAGTAGTGTACTTTCAGACGGCAGTCTTAAACTCATGTTGGAATAAACAAGTCAAAATTATTATTGTTCTAATTTATAAAGAGTCAACGTTGACTCCATTAATAAATAAATAAAGTTTTTAAAAAGTGATTTCAACAATCGATTATCTAACATATATACTGGAAAAAATCCCCAAAACCATTGACAATGTTTTGTGGCGTGTCATAATTGCATCGTTATATTTTAATAACCCTGTAATTCGAGATTTGTTTCTCTTACACTGGACAAAAGACCAGAAGAATTTAAATGGATCACCAGACTTTTTTTTCAATTTTTAAGACATATTGTTTGCATGCACTATCAATTTGACGTTTAATTGTACTTCTAAGTGTTTAAAATCTACGTAGATAATGATCATTATTATATTTCTTATACTTTTTAGTGCTATTTCTTTGATGCAATTATTGTTTTCATAGTTAGATCCTAATTCCAAATAAATTGTTAATGATGGGTGGTGTCTGTCCTCACTAAGTAAAGGTAAACTATATCTAAAGACATTACATTCAAAGTTTGCTAAAATCAAGCCAAACAGTCTATCATTAACAGTAGTTATCAAGTTAAATTGCCTTAAATCTAAATATTGTATAAAGTTATTAATTTAATTTTGCTCTAAAATCATTAGGATCAGAATTGAAGCTAGGTATATTGAAGTTGCTGCAAACTAAAATTTTTTTGGGGCGAGCGTAGGTGCGTCTTTACTATGTACATACTTCGGTATGCGATGTAAAGCAACGACAGGCGCAGTTAGCACCATTCCAACGGAAACCGCGTTCTCGCCTCACGCATCTTCCAGCGGCTTGTATATGAGTGTATGCGCGGAAGCTATACAACCATAGGCGGGGGTTGTATAGGAGATATACCATCCTTCGGAGGGGATGTAAAGCTGTCGGTCCCTTGTCTATTAAATGTTAGGCAAGTAAAAGATCCCTACTCTTCTGAAGGGAAGAGGTTCGGCAAAATTCCTGGTTGGGGGTAGCTCGTCTACAGGCGTCGGTGTTAGGCCTCAGTAGCGGAAATAGGCCGACGTTAAATAAATGTATAAAAAAAAAATTTTTGGTTGTTTTAGAAAAAACGTGGTCTCTCAAAAGTATTCAAAAATGATTCGTACTTAACCACATCTATGTTCGGCACAACACTTACACGTTTTAAATTGAATTTGATCGCTTTTAAATCACCTTTAATTGCAGGGCACTTCCTCCTCGTTGATGGCCAGTAATTTTAAACTTCCGATCACTTCTGAAGACTGAGTAAGGCACAGGAAAAATTCGTCGGTGCTAATGTTAGAAGACAGACCTGATTCTGTCAAACATGTGAAGTCATATTCGAGGGTTGAGTTTTCGTAAGAAGACTATTCATATTTTGGTAATAACAATGCACATTTATTACATTATCGTAATTGGGTGTTGATTACTCGACTTGGAATAGGAGCTGACTGATCTAGGTTAGCAAAATTCAAACGTGATTTATTCGAAACGCAATAGCAAGCAACTCGATGTACCTTTAAATTTTCTGCCATGCCTTATGCCATACTCTTATAGTATAAGCCTTAACTCTTAATTTTGTTTCGATATCTATTTATTTCTTATAAATAAATAAATAAAATTGTGTGCAGTTTGCTATTAATCGATTTTCATTTGCTTAGAGGCCCTAGAAGAAGGCAATAACACTTCTGAATATGTATATAAAATAGGAGTCTTCCAATGTCTCTTTATTTGAGTAGTTAAGTTCGTACTAACATACAAACATTTCAGAATATTCTCATTTGTAAAGCTCTGCATGTTTAAATATACTTAACAATTCAGTTTGAGACAAACAACAACTAACTAACCAAACTTTCGCTGTATAAACGCAAATAATTATATATTACCTCAGCATTTCAACGCAAAACAGTGTTAAAACCTAATAATTATTACATGATCAAGGCGGTAATCCTTCACAATATTCGTTAACCTAACATTTGTTTTCATCCCGCCCAAGCTTGAGGTTTAACACTCAAAGGAATATAATCCCAAAGGGAAAGTCTTGTATAACATATATTTAAATTTCTTTATAAATTCTAATACACATTAACGGAGAATTCAGTTTTATTATAAATTGAAGATATTGTAAATATGTACTTGAGTTTCTTTCATAAAGCCCAAATTCAATTAAACAAGAATGAAAATTTATGGGAAAAAATAACTTGGCTTAATTCTATCAAAATTAATTTCGTTAGCTGGAGTCCAAAAACTTGGTACAATCTAAAGAGACCAAGAGCTTTGTGATCTGTAATATATCAATTAAAATAAATTACATGTAGGCTATCCAGCAAATTTTTACATTGCGCAACACGACGTTTAATATTCTGAAATTTTATGAATCTTAATACTACTATGTAATAAATAATAAAAACTACCTGAATATTACATTTGTGTTTATGCGTTCCGCGTATATGTGATAATAAATATATATTTATTTACCCTTTAACAATTAATTATAACATACATCATTTTTATTTTACGTTACAAAAATACCGGGTGTTAGAAAAGTATGGGAACGGTGGAAAATCTCGAACAGTTTGCATCACATCGAAAAATAAAAAAATACGTGTCAAAAATTTATCAAAAAACTATCTACTGATACCAAAATGACCTCCCCACTCACCACCCTGTGGGTGGGGCGAGGGGCATTAAAATTTCAAATGGAAACCCCTATTTTTTATTGCGGAATCGGATTCTACGGCAAAAAATACGTAAATTTTATTCCGGACATTTTTTTCGATTCTTGCATGGTGTCGATGTAATTGCAAAAAATGAAAAGAAAACATTACTGTTTCAAGAGTAGCGTCTTGTGCCCATAAAAAAACGTCCAATTCAAAAACTGAAAAACACGTATTTGTTATTTTTACGAAATCTTGAAATTTGAAATGAAAATCCCTATTTTTTATAGCGGATTCGTATTCTACGGCCAAAAATACGTGAATTTTATATCGGGCATTTTTTTCGATTCTCGCAAGGTGTCGCTGCAATCGCACAAAATTGAAATAAACCTTAAGCGTCCATAAGTTTGTAAATATTTACAAACTCTAGCTACTCGTGTTGACAAAAAAACATTCAGTTTAAAGAACAATATCTGTGATATCTTGGTTTTTATGAATGTTCTCTTTAAAGTGTTCTTAATAACAGTATTTGTTTTGTGAAATTTCTACGAGAACGTTCAGTTCCTTCCAACTTTTGTAGAGGCAGGAACGCACTTTTTTACGGAAAAAGTTATTTCATTTTTCATAAGTTCTCACGTTTTTTTCTGTATAATGGCTACTTTAACAGAGGAAGAGAGAGTTTCTCTTTTAATGATGCGAGGGTGGAGCGATAAAGAAAGGTCCTATGATGAAGTTGTGATTTTATTCAGCGAAACTTTCCGTATAGATCAAGTGCGAATTTCGAAATCTACTGTGTCCCGTACCATCAAAAGATTCCTAGACACAAGGACAAATAAAAATCGCCCAAAATCTGGAAGACCAAAATCTGAAACATCGGAAACTCGACAAATGGAAGTGGCCCAGGCATTTGTTGAAAATCGAAGGTTATCAATCAGAAAAGCCAGTCAACAGCTTGACATGAGTGCATTTTTAGTTCATAAGAATTTGAAACTTTTGAAATTTTATCCTTACAAAATTCACCTTCACCAAGAGTTAAATGAAGATGATTTTGATCGGCGACTTGAATTTAGTGAATTAATGATGGAAAGGAGTAACCAAAACCCAAATTTTTTGTCATCTCTACTTATCTTCTCAGATGAAGCACCTTTCGAACTCAGTGGAAAAGT
Source organism: Leptura quadrifasciata (assembly GCA_963675555.1). Lineage (NCBI taxonomy): Eukaryota > Metazoa > Arthropoda > Insecta > Coleoptera > Cerambycidae > Leptura > Leptura quadrifasciata. The sequence continues at coordinate 7,649,235 of OY776677.1, forward strand.
TAATCGCCATAATTTCAGATATTGGAGTGACGAAAACCCTCACTGGATGCTTGAAACATACACGCAGTATCCACAAAAATTAAATGTTTGGGCAGGAGTTTTCAGGGGACCGTTTTTCATAGATGGAAATTTTAATGGAGAAAAATACCTGGATATGTTGACAAATCAAATAGTTCCCGCAATACAAGAGATTGCTGGTGATGAGTTCGATAATGTTTGGTTCCAGCAAGATAGGGCTCCTCCACACTATCGGGATATTGTTAGGGACTATTTGAATGGTACTTTCGAAAATCGATGGATAGATCGAAGAGGAACTATTGAATGGCCAGCAATATCTCCCGACCTCGCGCTACTTGATTATTTTGTTTGGGGCTACGTGAAGGGTAAGGTTTATTTCACTAAACCTCGTGATTTGGAAGAGCTGATGCAACGCAGAACATTTTTGCAGAAATACCACCTCAAATGATAAGAAGTGCTATTGAAAATTTTTACGTTCGTCTCGGACAATGCCGAGAAGTCAATGGGCACCATTTTGAACAACTGCTATAATCTTGAAATTAAAACCTGCTAGTGTAGCAGTTAAGCTGTAAACTAATTGCCTCAACTGGCCGAAATTCTCACCTTGCCTTAAATGGTTGAGTTACCTCCTTGCCTTCACTGGCTGGGATCAAGAACTTGTCTAATGGCCAGTTTCTGAAACGTTAAATAGAGTTAATTATTCGTTTACTGCCATAGTTACAATTGTGACAACAATTGTTACTATGACATTTATTAATAGATAACTTTATTTTACGTTTCAGAAACAGACCCTGAAGTGGCTGAATTAAGATGTAAAACCACTGTTAGTTTTTTTTTTAATCGAGTTTTTTATTGCCCTGTTAAAGTTGCATCCCCACCCACAGGGTGGTGGGTGGGGATGTAATTTTGGTATCAGTAGATACCATAGAAAAATTTTTGACACGTATTTTTTTATTTTTCGATTTGATGCAAACTGTTCGAGATTTTCCACCGTTTCCATACACCCGGTATAAATAATCTACAAAGTCGTAACTTATTGCAGATAAGGTAAGTTTTGTGCCCTATGTGATCTACAATAATATAAAACATTGCAAGCAAGAATGCGACATATCTTATACCTGTATAAAGAACCTCATGGGGAATAAACTGTCTTCTGCGAAAAGGTTCTTGTACACAGATCTACAATTATTCTTCCAGAGCTTATAAAAAAATACTGATTATACAGTAAATAGTACTAAAACATCAAGTATATTCAAATGAGAGAGAAATATTAGAAACATAATAATATAATAACTAAACAACATATACTATCAGTAATCCTAATGCTTACTAATGTCCATATTGAATTATATACACAGAATTAGCAACAAACATCCACATAGATAAACGCATATACTTGAAAAAGTCAGTAAGTAGTATTATTTATAACACAAATATACATATTTAGGATCAATAAATAAATAAATAAATAAACACCACAGAAATAAGACAACCCCCGATTCCAGAAGCCAGGGCTTGTGTGGAAAGGGGTTACACATTGAAAAAACGCGGACATAAAACCATTTCCTTCGACAGTGCCCGGTGGTGCGACGTCCGTGTGATTAATCGCGATTGCCACCTCGCGCCTTAACCCACTGGGCTCTCGACCAGACAAAATTAATTTATGAATATCCGTCCTAAATTTATTTTGTATCCATGTCTTAATTTTCTTTTTAAATAAACTCAGTAAGTCATTTTTCTTAATTTCAGATGGAATGTAAATGTAAATTTTGGGATCTAGATGAATAGATTTTTGAGCAATGCTTTTTTCTATTTTAGGTACTTGAGTTGCATTGCCTCCCCCTCTCCCCGAAAATGTCGAAAATTTATATTTTTCATCAGGCTCTCTGCTTAAATGACACCACCATTTGAAAGTCAAACCATCCACTGACTGGATTATTGTATAGTTTTTAAGTCCCACGATTATCTATGTTTGGGAGTGGGAGAAATGTGCATCTAAAGTATATACGATTGGAATTGAATCCGTATAAAAACTAAAAGCCGGCAAAAACAGTCGACATCTCTTTATTGTACATGGGCGGAGGTAAATAGAATACAGTAGTAAATATTTATAAATATGAACAGTAACTAACTAAACTCCTACGCTTGATATAATAATAGGTATTTATGCGCTGCACTGGCACATAGACAGCACGATATTAGAATTCCACGTTCCAAGATAAAGAAACGATTTACGAGTTTTTTGTGCTGGTAGGCCTGTCCGTTTTATTACCTTTAAACCAGTGCAGTCGTAGATGGTTCATTCAGGCTGATTACATTGCCAGTCTCGGACTCGCCTGCACAGTTTCAACTACCGTTCGAATTTCAATACCATTGCCAAATATATAGGACAAAATATCAAGTTCAGTACGCACGGTCCTGTGCTTTAAAACTGACCAGTTTCAATTCCAATCGTATATACTTTACCAGTGATCAATTATTTAGTTTAGCTTTAACTGTTAACCCCAACAATTTATGTAATGTTTTTTTTTTTTTTCAGAGACCAAATACGACTGTGTTAACAATGAGGGGGCGGCTGCAAAGTGGCTTGGGATTTCTTAAATAAATGTCCCAAGAGCAACGCCGCCATGCTAGGGGCAACATTAGAGGTCACGTTCAGCTAATATGTTCTTATTGGCGTCTGCGCTACTGCTACTCAGTACCGGTTTAGCAGGTAAGACAATTAACTTGAGCCATAAAATTATACGAAATGCTACTTTGTATGTTAGAGACTTATACTTTGTCCGGTTTATTTTTTTTATTTCACCGTAGCAAAATTTCTGATCAATAAATGTCCAGTATTGTAATGAAATTTCAGATCTAAACCAGAGCTGTTCCTAGGAACTGTGATTAGTGCTCGTCTAAGCGCTTTAAGCACTTTTATGCTCGGGAGCACTGTACTTAGGAGCACTTTTTAAAATCGTTACTTAGTGCTTCGAGAACTCCACGAAAAGGTTTAGTGCCTAGTAATCGCGCAAAGTTTTCGTGAGCACTCGGAAAGTGCTTGCAAGCACTTTAGTACTCGCGAGCACTTGAAAGGGCTTGCCAGAATGAATAAAAGGACCTTAGTTAGTTACTGACGTTTTAGTCAACCGTTTATTTCGACTTTCATCAAGGTTTTCACAGCAAACATTTGTTCAATTAAGCACACAATAAAATAAATAAAATGTGCCACACCTTATGACATAGTTTGACCAAATTATCCTGTAACTTCGAACAGTCTGAAATAGGGTTAATTTCAATGTAGATTTTAACACCATCCGCATATAGTAAATAGTTAAAGAACTGTGCTACATCATTGATAAATATAACGAGAAGTAATGGCCGCCGGCCCCAGACAGGCCCCACACATTAAATTTTGGGCCCCAATACCAAGTTCATCAGCGGGCACCTTTACCAACAATATTTAATTGAAAAAATCTTTAATTTTTATATAGTGTATTATTTTAAGATTTAAAAAGTATACATAGGTTAAACTAAACAAATAAATAAAATAAACTACTTAATAAACTTTTTACTGCTTCAAAAATTCAACTGATACTTCCTTTTCTCGCTTTTTTTAAAGCAAATATGTTTATGATGTCATTAAAGTCAATACTGGATGCAAGCTTGTACTCAACAGATAGACGGGCAAGAGAGTTTAGCCGTTCTTGACCAGTAGAGGCTCTTTGCCAGGTTTTCAGCTAGTTCCCCAACTTGCTGAAAGCTCTTTCAGCTTCAGCAGTTGTAACGGGTAGTGTACAAAAAATTCTTAGTAGAATACACACAGCTACAAACTGCGTTCGTTTCGAACGGCTGGCGCCGGGCCCCCCTAAAGGTTGATGTAAAATTTCGAAATTATTGTTAAAACTACGGTTTTCTTCAATTAAATGATTTGCGTATGTCGAATCTTTGGGTTTTTTTTATTGCAGCTCCGTGCGCATTCCCTCAATATTTTTTAAAAGTCCTCCCTGTCTGTCCAATATATATTTTAGAGCATGTGTCACATGCCAGCTTATAAAGTCCACTCTTATTCATCTGAAGAAGCCACAGCGTGCAAAACAATTGTTATGTTTTAAGTTATGTTTTTAAGTTAAAATAAATTTGTGAAAATCAAACAATTATACTTGTGTTGTGTGTACTTTAACATGGATTTTCACCAAGTAAAAGTTCAATTTATCAACTAAATACTCCTTTATTTATATTTTCAAGAAGTGCTTAATGCTCGCGAGCACTGATGCTTGGCACAGCGCTGGTTTAAACCTCAACTTTTACTTAAATAACCCAGTATTTATGCATCCAATTAACAACTTTTGCATTAGTTAATAAAATGACTCCAATATAATTAAGTGGGGTATCCTGTGCCGGAAATTGCCCTCTGTAAATGTAGATAACTAAATAACAGCATTGTTTTATGTTCACAATCGCTTCACTGAAGAAACAGCTGCTGCAGCTTTTCAATTAGGTAGATGTTAAATTAAATTTTACAGTCTATTATGGAAAAGTTTTACAATGCACAATGCTTACTATCAATGTAACAGAACTCCCTCTGAACTTCCGATTGAATAAATTTACATTGTGCTGCATTAATAATAGTATAAAAGTTTTTTATAATTCCTTTAAAAATATCCAATTTTATTATATTTAATGCGGTGGAACTGTGGGCGTACTTAGGTCTACAGGTTATCTTGCTTGTGTGGGATATTCTTTGAAAAAATCTCTTTGTAACACAACGTTATTAGACAAGTAGTATAGGGTTATTCAATTATAAATTATCCACCCCTTATTACCGTTATTATTGCCTAGGGAAAATAAGTTTTCACTTATAATATCACAAGAACTTAAATTATTTCCGGAAATTTTCTTGAGGGCACGAATATTTTGAAAATTATCCCGAGCCGCGAAGCGACGAGGAATAATTTCCCTAAAATATTCGTGCCCGAAAGAAAATTTCCAGGAATAATTTAAGCTTGCGTGGTATTCGTTAAGACAATTTCACACCACTTAACACCATAATTTGGAAAAAAATTATTAATCCAACCTGACATTTTAAATTAATTTCACTGCATGTCAAGTTGGCCAGGGTATTGTTGTTTTTGACATATGTTGATTTGTCATTTTTGTTTAACCGGTTCTGTCACAAAGCTTAATAATTACTAGTTTAAAAGATCTGTACGTTGAGTTTAATAAGTGTATAGCGAAATGTCGCGATTTGGTAAAGAAAATCAATAAGTAATTAGACAAGAAATTCAAAATATAACACCAAATAACACCCGAAAACCAAAATCAAGTGTATGGAAATAGTTTGTTGAATTTTGTGACGAAAAGTTGTATAATATTCATGAGTGTATGAGTGTATGAGTGTAGTACAAGTGGCTACTATATTGGAGTACTACGCATTTAATATGAAAAAGAAAAAATTTGAAGATTATAAGAAAACTGTGGTCAAAGTGATGTGGAACTCTACTGCTAAGCAGTTACAAGAAATTTATTACGAAAAATATAAAATAAAATTTAATCCGTTTTCTGATGTGGAATTTGCGACCGCCAGAGCTGCACGCGATGCTAAGCGCAAAAAATTACAGAGAGACCCATTAAAAAGAAAAGTGGGTACTTCAGCCTTAACCAGTGACGAATACAAAAAAATTATTGAAATGTGGGATGAAAATACTCCAGATGGATTGCAGCGTAAATTTTTTCACATAGTTTCACATGAGCTGGCATGGAGAGGAGGGGAAGGATATTCTGCGTGTATCCAATACTTCAAAGAAGAAACTGATAATTTCGGAAACCCAAAAAGTCGGATAGAATATAATCCAATATTCTCCAAAACCACACAAGGTGGTTCTAAAAAACTGTCGGATAGTAAATGGTTGATTACAAATTTCGACAATCCACAAATGTGTCCGGTTCGTTTGTTTAAGAAGTTGATAGAAAAAAGGGGAAATCTTATTCAGACCGACAGATTATTCTTAACACCAAACCCATACTGGAGTCAACCCAATTCGAAAGAATGGTACAAGAATAGCCCAGTTAGTAAGAACATTGTATCTTCATGGTTTAAATCAGCAGCCTCTGATATAGACTGACACTAAAAAAATAAAAATAACTAATCATTCTGCAAGAGCAACAGCTGTTTCGAAATTGGCCAAGGAAGGAATTGGTGAACAACAGCTCATTAAAATTACTGGACACAGTAATAGTCAGTCAATCAAATTTTACTTACAATTGGACGTTGAACATCATCATCAGATGATTGAATCCATGAGGAGAATTTCATCAAGTACTAGCAAGTTTAATCATGATCAGAGCACAAGGCAAAATAAAACAGAAAGTACCCAGATTCAACCCACCAATTCAAGCCAGCCCACAAACATTTATAATAATTGTGTTTTTAATATTAATAAAACCTATAATAATTAAATTTATTTCGTTATTATTTTGCTTATTAGTCGATATCATTAGAGATTTGCCAATGAAGATATTAGTTCAACATAAAATAAATTCTAAAAAAATCATATAGGTATATCCACCATATTTCGTTAAATAAAAAAAAATTACCAACTTTAGTTACACCAAATGCTAAAACTCAGATGGGTATTAGTTCAGTCTATCGCCCTTTCATAATTTTAGGTTACTAAGGATGGTAGAAATGTATTTTTTGTTAAAGTAATTCATAACACTTCTAATTTAAAAAATATAATATTAACATGGTTTGTTGCAGTAGGTGGCCGTGATATAGGCGGCCATGCATTTGACAGATGAGGTTTATATTGGTAAATTACATTAAGTTACTGTATAGTAGTAAACCAGCAAACAAAGATATTTTTATGTAAAACATTTCTTGTAAGTATTTGCGTTAAACAATTTGAGAAAAATGGAATGCTTTGAAAAGTACAATTTATGTAAATACTGCAAAGAGTTGAGTCAAGCGCAAATATGTCATCCAAGATTAATATATTTAACGAATTTAATGGAAGATTGCGACCAGGAAGCGTTAGAGTCGAATGGTTTGTTTACAAAAATCCAAGAAAGTCTGCTGCAGATGTCAAGTAAATATGGCCTTTTGCGTAAAAGAGATTTAAACAAAATTGTTTCAAAATATTACACACATGTCTTAAAACACAGACATTTCATTAATTCGTCACTTTCGTATTCACCATTAAGAAGAGAGGATGGGTTAGAATTCAAGCAACATTTAAATCTTACTATGTTTGTACGTCCTACGTTTTTTGAATTATAAATTGTTAATGCATAATAATTTAACAAATTTGTGTTTTCTGTTTAATGAAACTTTATAGCGAATAATAAATAATAATGACAGAATTTTGTTAAAATCCTATCAAAAGTACAGTAGCGTGCAAATTTCAGGAGAAAAAATAGTATATTTTTTAGGTGGGATACCCTGTATATTATAAAAATTTTTGGAATGATTCCTTTTTCCTGATTTCAAAAATATACTATATGTTAAATAAATAACACCACAGGTAATGACGACCCCCTTTATCCCGGAAGGTTCTAGAAGAGCCTTGTGTGGGAGGGGGCTACACATTTAGAGACAAGGGACACACACCCAGTATCCGTGTATAATGGAAAAATCCCTCTCACAGTATTTTCCACTGCCACGACCGGGGATAGAACCCGGAACTTTTGGGTGAGAGGCAAGTGCGCTCACCTCTCGACCACCAGTTACCACATCATATACCGTTTTTGAGTTATTAAATCTTAGTTCAATTAGTTACTGTACATATTAAATGTGGAAACGTTAACATTACTAAAGTGAGCTATGAAAATGATAACTATTATGTTTGATAAGTGACATTTCTTTAATGAAATAATCAAAATGGTTTGCAGTGAGGAAGAAAAAGTCCAACAGAGGTACTGTTTTCTTGTCCTTTTGGATACAACTGAATTATAACGCATTGGAAAAAGAATAATAACCTAATGTTCTTTATTTTTAAATTTATGGGATAGGTGAGTTCCTTGTTTAATATAATTTTTAGTAGTCTTTTTTGCAATGTATCTAAATATTTTAAGTGAGAGTCGAGTACTGCTCCCCAGTCTAGAATACCATGCATTAGGTGGAATTCGACAAATGAATGCTATATTATTTTAATTTGATGATAATGAAAAACTTCTTTTAAACATTTAAATCTCTGCATTAGTTTTTTTATTTTCTTTGATACATAATTAATACTAGATCTCATTTCATTTTACAATCTATAATTATGCCTAAATATTTCATGTCTTTTGCAGGTTCTATTCTTAATTTGTCATTAATGACAAGTTCATTAAATGTAGGGGTTGATTTTTCACTTAGATAAAAAGGTAAATAATTTGTTTTAGATATATTTAAGGTTAATAACTTAGTATCAAAATAATCTTTCACTTTTTTCAGGTCATTTTCAACTTTAGTTTTCAGATTGTCCCAGTTAGAATCTTTATAGCAGAAACAGTATCGTCAGCGTAGCTTATTACTGAGCCACAGCTTGGTAAATCAAACAAAGGGTTAATATATATAAGGAATAGTATAGGCCCCAGCACTGTTCCTTGCGGTGCACCATATTCTACAGTAGTAGACCTACTTCTTACTGACTTTATTTATGTGTATTGTACTCTATTTGTAAGGCATGATTTTAAGAGCTTTAGACTATTATTTCTAAAACCCAAGTTATTTAATGTCGCTGTAAGTTGAGTATGGCATACCGTATCAAAGAGATCAATGAAAACAGCTAGGCTTTTTTCTCTGTTGTCTAAGGCACAGTAGATCTCGCTTACAAGGTTTATAATTGCATTTTGTGTACTCATACTTTTGCTGAAATTATATTGTGACCTAGACAACAAGTTATACTTTTCAAGGTAATTTATAATTCTTGACTTAGTGACCTTTTCAAACATTTTGCTAAGTTTCTGATTAAAGATATCGGTCTATAGTTCGTTACCTCTTCTTTACAACCATTCTTAAAAATGAGCTTTATGATGGCAACTGTAAAAGCCGAAGGGCATTCACCCACCTTTATGGCTTTATTTATTATATATGATAACGGTATTGAAATAAATTCAAATATTTCTTTTAAAGTGTTAGACGTAATTCCATCTATTCCCGGTGATTTCTTGTTTTCCAACTCGTTAATGATTTTTATGATTTCGCTCGCAGTAGTTGGGTTTATAAATATAGAATTTATTTGCATTTCTGTTTCAATCCGCTTATCTGATTTTATTTCCCAATGTTGCTAAAGAAAGAGCTAAAAATATTGGCTTTTTGGTTGTCATTATTTATCTTTTCATCTTTATCATTTTTAATAATGGTTATATTAGAATCGGTTTTTTGTACTCCGCAAAATGCATTTCCCATAAATTTTTTGAGGAAGATTTTTTTTTTTCACCTTGCTTTTAAAGTACTTAGTTTTCACTTCTTTAATTAAGTTATTTAAGTTGTTAATCATTTTTCAGTTCAACATTATTAGGATATTTTTTTACTTCATTGTACGTTTTACCTCTTTCATTTAAACGTTTAATCAGTGTTTTTGTTATCCATTTTTTCCTTTTTACATTTTTATGTCTAATTTTTACTGTTTTTGTACACGCCTCTACCTCGTTTTTTATTATATTAATGAACATGTAAGTTGCACTCTCTAGATTTTCATTTTTTAATAATTCTTCCCATGATATGTTTCTAAATGCCGTTTTTATTTTTTGATAATTAATATACTTAATATATTTATTTTTATCCTGAGGTGAATTATTAAATTTGTCATATCTCGAAAAATTCGTTTCAGATCAAGATTTTAGCCCTTTACAGCGTTGCCAAATTTTATCCTTACAACTCCCACTTCAGGGACTTTTAAGACCTTGAGAGGGGTTAAAGTATATGCGATTGGAATTGAAACCATATAAAAACTAAAAGCCGGCAGAAACAGTCGGCATCTCTTTATTGTACATGGGCGGAGGTAAATAGAAATGCTTGTCATAAGAAAATTATAAGATTTTCGGGCGTTATTATATTATCCTTTGTTTCAAATGGTCTCCAGAAAGCCATGGTAAATTAGTAAATAACTAAAATATTTTACCTTTTATACAGTAGTAAATATTTATAAATATGAACAGTAACTAACTAAACTCCTACGCTTGATATTATAATAGGTATTTATGCGCTGCACTGGCACATAGACAGCACGATATTAGACTTCTACGTTCCAAGATAAAGAAACGATTTACGAGTTTTTTTTGTGCTAGTAGGCCTGTCCGTTTTATTACCTTTAAACCAGTGCAGTCGTAGATGGTTCATTCAGGCTGATTACATTGCCAGTCTCGGACTCGCCTGCACAGTTTCAACTACCGTTTGAATCTCAATACCATTGCCAAATATATAGGACAAAATATCAAGTTCAGTACGCACGGTCCTGTGCTTTAGAACTGACCAGTTTCAATTCCAATCGTATATACTATACTACAATTGGTTCAAAAATGAAAATTGAGATAACATCAAATCTTTACGTTTGAGGTCCTAGGACCCCAAAAATGTGGTTTTTGAAAAATGTATGTGTATGTGTATGTGTGTGTGTGTCTGTGTATGTATGTATGTGTGTTAGCATAATAGCGCCGAAGCTACTGAACGGATTTGAATAAAACTTTGCATGTGCGTTTTTTAGTGCCCCAATAGATCTGAAAAGGTTTTGGTTGAGATCGGATTACGTTTAGTGCCGTTTTGACGCAACAAGTTGTTTATTCTTTCAATTTGCAATGGAACCATTGAAGAGCAGTTAAAGTTCTGATTTCAACGATATATCACAATTCCACCCTTTCTATTTGGTTTCCGTGAAAAAAATTAAAAACAAAGCAAACGCATTTCGCGTGACATGTTCGATGCGCATAGCTGTTACGTCGTGAAACTCGTCACATCACGTGTCAATTCACGTGTAAGGGATTCTTCGTTGCTCTAGAAGTAGAGCGGATTACGTTTAGTGTCGTTTTCAAATATATATACAGACAAATCGAAGAATTAAACTACATATATCCCTCTAAAATCTAGTAAAATTACTGAAATGCTAATGTTTCATTTAGCAAAGTGTATTTAAACCTCATGATTAAAAAAGAAATGTAATATCCGAAACGTGAATAGAGCTCAAGAAGTTATTTATACTTTTCTAATGCACTCTCACGAATTTCTTTCTTATATGTGTAATATATTTTGTTCTAGTAACCGATTCGAAATAACAACAATTTTATTAATTATTAATATGCTGTCACCATATTGAAGCCTAGTTATTATAACAACGTAGCAGTTATTAACTTTTAATTAACAACGCCCCATGGGATATTCTGGGACATGCAATTTACATAAATAGTCATTTACACGTTAAAAGAGCATATTTACGTATACATTGTAAGTGGCAGGTGAAGGACATTGTGATATTTTGATTAAACAAATTAGCCGGTAACCTTTAGTATTTGTTTTATTTTTAGTACTTTTTAACTACTTTAATAGTTTTGTGTGTTTCATGGAAGACGGTTTTAAATCCTAGGGATTTATAAATATATATATATATACAGGGTGTCACAAATCTAAACGTACATAGTGAAATGGGAGATCAAGCGGAGCACACTTCACGAGTTCAAAGCACCTCTACACATACGATAGTGAATGTTTTCAGAGATACGGTGCGCTTTATGATTCTTGGCCATTTATTTATACCACCATACTTTCGGAACAGCCGCACATATTAGGATATATTTTTACAAATATTCGACTCTTTTAGTGCATTCAAAAATATAATTTATTTTTGAAAAATTCCAGGACCGCACTCGTTTTTTTAACTGTTGCTTACAATGCCCCGAACATCATATATAGCATCATTAGTAAATCCTAAGTAGGCGTCTGTCAAATCTGCCACTTTCTTAATACGTACTAATGTTAACTGTTTTTCGTAATTAGCATAAGTTTCAAAATGATAATTGACTAGCTTTTTGAAGTTCCAAACTGAAAATTTTTTAGATGCCATTTCAGTTTAATAATAAAGAGTATTAGTCCAATCCATAGAGACATAAAAATAGCCCCACTTTACAAAATGTAGGACTGGGCTAGAAGGACAGTATAAAAACTACGCAATCCTCGCCTAAGACTGCATAACTTCTACACATACATTGTTATACAAGCCGCTAAAAGATGAGGGCAAGGACACGTGTTCACTTGTGAATACGCATGAGCCCTTTGTGTCGTAAAAACTAAGAAGGTTTGGTGTGGAGAGCTTGAGTTGAGACCTCTGAGGCCGCGTATGCACTTAATTTTTATTTGGAAAGAATTGGGGTTTTAAATGGTTGGAACGGGCCAAATGCTTCGCCCTGTATATGTTTCAGAGCTGTAGTACACTTATATTTATTTATTAGAGTCTGACTAGGACTTTATTTACATTTATTTTTTATGGCAGGGTCAAAAGCTACACTCTATATATACTTTTCTTGAAATCAAACACTCTGTTTTAAACGAATATAAAAAATATTTTTTATTAAGCGTAAAGAACAGAGTTGGTTATTTTATTTTACTTAAATTAAAATTGTTTACACGAGTTAATTTAACGTATCGACACTTGAAGTTTTTCCTTGGAGATAATTTTTATTTAGTTTGGTTTAGGATTTAAAATCTGAGAAAATTCACTCAAATATTTTATGCGCGATGGCAGTTTAATTATATTAATCCTTTTTATTTGGTTTCGTCCAAGGAAATAGAACGGCCACTCGATTCGTTGAGATTTAAGGTTGACCGGGTAAGAATTAAACACTGTTTGGTTTAGAGACTTCACTCGCGGAACGTAGAAACTAACTTGAGGTACCGAAACTGATTTGCTTTGAGCTCGTCATGCTCCGTTGGGGACTTCGCTCGCCGAGATCTGGATAGAGCTGAAAATGTCCCCGGGCAGTTTATGGGGCTATGAAATGTTGTGCAATAGTATTGAAATATAAAAATTCAGGACTGAATAATGTATGTAATATGGTAATAAAAAATATGATTTTTTGATATACGCTATGTCTCACTTTTCATGACTCCCATGTTATAGCTAGCTCCCTTATTAACGATGAGATTTTCTTGAAATTTGGGTGGCAGGTACTTACCCACAAGGAGATTGTGCCATGGTAAAATATTTTAAAATACACTAGTGGCGTTCGTCGTTATGAAGAACAATCAACGAATTTCAAAAAGATGGTGTATGTACAGAATGAAGGGAAACCTGTTTAATTGGTTGCCGGTAAAACACCGTCATCTGTGGGCCAACTGACGAACCGAAATTTAGCACCTAGAAAACTATAGAGATTTCCAGCATATTCGACGGGTTCTGGAAGGAGATTCGAGTACGTTCGATTCGTATATATAAGGAATGAATTCGAGCAGAGATATATATTAGATGACAAGTGATCAGAGGAAATAAAGAACAGTAACAAGTAGTGATTTAAAGTAGTGACTTTATGTTAGATTAAAGTTAATATTAGTTGTGTTATTTTTAAGGATTAATTATTGTAATTTAATTGATCAATAAATCAGTAGTTTGTGGAGATTCTAGTCGCAATTTATTGAACCTACATACAGGCTGTTTACTGGAGATTGCAAACACGTAACAATATATAAAAAATAAAATTTTCGTATTTCTTCAAGAACCTTGTGGTTAATTTTTGAATAAAAATTTAACCTTTAATAAAAACAACTCGATTTAAAATGGATACTTTATTCTGCCGGACTCATTATATAAAAACACAGTTTGTATTGTATAAAGCGAAAATTCCCAGGCTTCATGGAAACATTGCCCGAGCAACTCGAGAGGCCAGGTAGAATAAATTATAAAACTTAACACATACTCGGCAGCTCTGTAATTTTGTTTCAAATCGGCGTCTGAAAAATGAATCTTAGGACCGCTACAGATTTAACTCTCCATACCCTGTTAAAATACGAGGACATTCTTTCCTGTCTCTATCTTACTCCGCAGTGATTTCCCTACACGCTGTCAGGATAGTGAAAATGTTGTGTTTAATTTACAGGTTCGATGCCCGGAGGACCCGGCGTGCCCGAGAATATTACAGTAACATTCCTCAACCCCACATCAGTTAGAGTGTCGTGGGCTACATCATTAGAAAATGCTGACAAATACGATGTCACGTATAAACCCACAGATGCCAGGTATGTTATATCGATTATTATTTTTGAATAATTCATATGGTTTGTCGTCGAGTGCGATAAGTGGAGTGTTCAATAAAATGAACTTTTTTTTTACACATAATGCACATAATTATTTAAAAACAGAACTATTTGGTGGAAAAATCAAACTTTCAAATAAAACAATCGGCAAAAAAGTAAGGTGACTATCGTCACTTTGGCACATGCAATCAAAGGTATGATTTAAGGACGTCATTTGGTAGAGCTTGACAAGTAATTTACGCATATAGGGTGTTTCAGTTAACATACCCACACCCAATATCTCGAAAACTAAAAAATATATTTTTGTTCTGTAAACGGTAATAGATTTGTATGGTTAATGCCTTCCTCAGGAAGTACAATTTACTATTATAACGTTATCACCAGAGATGGCGCTGCAGTTTAAAAATATTTCTCGATCAAGGAAGGTTTGAAACATATGCCATTCGATTAAGAATTAAATTTGAAGCAATATTGTTCTTATTCCAAAAAGTCAGATCAGTCACAGTAGTTTTTGAGATATTTTAATTTTATTGTCTAATTTTGAAGTGTTGTAATTTTTTTTAATTATTGCTATAATTTTTTTAATCTTGGTTTTCGGATGTAGGTTGTTGGTAAATTTTTTGCCTGCTGTAAGAGAATTATTAACTGATGGGAAATTTTTTTAATAGCACTTCCGATTTTACTGGACATAACATTAAATTGAGAAATTGAAATTAAAATAATTGAAAAATTCTTGCTCGGCACTTTCTATCACTTGGATGTATTATTTACATTTTTAATCTTACTTACCACATTACTTACAAAATAATAAATCGAAAAAAGTTGAGTTCCGTCCGAGATTCGATCTCTGAACTCTCGCACAGAAAACGGGATTGCTAGCCACTTATGTTAAGTTCTGACTTTTAACTCTCGTTACCCATGAAAAAATTGTAATTGTTTACTTATTAACTGTCAGAAATTTAATTTTCTTTTACGTGTGTCATTTTAAGAATACGTTTGTAAAAGTTGTCCAAAATATGGCCCATACCAACGTTGACAAAGTTAGTATGTTATTAATTTATGGAAAAAGCTATAAAAGTGCAAGAGCGGCCAAACGTATGTATCAACTACAATTTCCAGTCAGACCACAACCCGATCACAAGATTTTTTCCAGTTTGTTTAGCAATTTATTACAATATGGTAATTTTAAAAAGATAAAACGTGACAGAGTAAGAGTAGCCAGAACCCAGGAGAATACGGCTCTAGTCTATAAACCATTAACAATGATAGTAGAAGAATAACGCCGCCTGCTGCCAAGTGAAACCTTACCACCACGACTCTACGGCCTCCCTAAAATTCATAAACCAGGTAATCCTTTAAGACCAATCGTCAGCACATGTGGATCACCAACTTATGAGTTGGCCAGATACGTCCAGACACACTGCAACCCTATATAGGTAAGACTAGTAGCCACATAAAGAACTCCGGACAGTTCGTAGAAATTTTGGAAAACTTGGAAATAACAAGTAATGATATCATGGTTAGTTTTGACGTCGAATCTTTGTTCACCAATGTACCAATTGAGGAAATAGTTAACCTGATTCGTCAACAACTTGTACCTAAAGGATTAAGAGAAGATATACCTGATCTGGCCAGATTGTGCCTGTCTACAACATACTTTCTATGGAATGGAGACGTCTACGAGCAGAAGCAAGGAGCAGCCATGGAATCACCACTTTCACCTGTGATAGCCAAGCTATTCATGGAAACTTTTGAAGATGAAGCTATACGCTGCAGTGAGAATAAACCAAAGTGCTGGCTACGCTACGTAGACGATACGTTCATCATATGACCACATGGAGAATTATTTTTATCTGTTTTCTTCGACCGTTTGAATAAACAGCATCCAAGTATCAAATTTACAATGAAGACCGAGCAAGATGGAGCTTTACCTTTCTTAAATGCATTAGTGAAAAGGTCACAATGGCAAGCTGGCCCACGGTGTCTACAGATCGTTACCTATATGCGTCATCTCACCACTATCCACAACAGAAGAGAGCGTTAATTAGAACCTTGGTCCACAGAGCCAACACAATATGCGACGGCGATAACAAACCCGAGGAACTACAGAATGTCCAACAAGTTTTAGAGAAGAACGGATACAGTCAAAGCAATATACAACGAGTAGTAAATAACCAGAGGAGAACTACAGAAGAAGAACAGCAACAACCAACAACGTATGCATGCCTACCTTACGTCGCGGGAGTCACAGATAGGCTGAAGAAGATTTTATTCAAAAAGAAAGTAGGTGTACGGTTTCGAACAGTGAAAAAAATACAGCAGACGTTTCCCTCAGTCAAAGACCCTGTCCCCAAACTGTTATCAAAAGGTGTTTACCAGTTGAAGTGCACATGTGGTAATAGCTACATCGGACAAACAGGACGGAGTATCCAGTGCAGAATCAAATAACACCAGAGAAATACCAGATTTGGATACACGGATAGGTCGGCGATAGCAGAACATGTCCATAATAATGAGAACCATAAAATCGACTACGAGGACGTCAATATATTAGACAGCAATACGCGCTATTATCCGCGAATCATTAGGGAATCACTGGAAATTATGAAAAACGTGAACAACTTTAACAGAGAGGATGGGTATCGACTTAGTAACACGTGGAGACTGGTATTGCCAAGTACCAGCACCGTAGTAAGTCACGGTCAACCAAACACGACGAATGAGCAGCGAAGCGAACCAAGCGTGACCGATGACCAGCGAAGCGAAACGGCGCCTAGGTATATAACGAGGAGTGTAACACAACAGATTCAGTCTTTAGAATCCTTCTGAAGAAGCTGACAGGATGATCAGCGAAACGTCAAGTCAAGTTCGACGACCACGGCAAGACCCGGAAGAAACTACTTCATTAACAATGATCCTTACTCATAATTACGACCTATATGAGCTTCCAACAATATCGTCGTGCCAAAGAATCTTAAAAGAAAATAAGTACTTTCCATATAAACCACATTTATTACATCATTTACTGCCTACGGACAATGATCGTCGCTTAACCTTTCTTGTTGGGTTTCTGTTTTTTACGAAGGAAATTTAAAAATGTACTTTGGAGTGATGAAAGTAAATTTCACAGCAACGGCACAATTACAAAACATAACTGTAGATATTGGTCGGAAAACAACCCAAGATGAATGATTCAACAAGGCACCAACTGTGTTCAGCGTAAATGTATGGTGTAATTTTTTAAATGGTAATATTATAGGTCCGTTTCTATACCATGAAAATTTAACCGGTGTGTGTTATTTAAGATTTTCAGAAATTGAGTTACCAAGACTTTTACAAAATGTTCCCCACAACAGAGCTCGGTTTCAGCAAGATGGCGCACCACCCGACAACTCTAATATTGTTGTAGATTATTTGAATAACACGTTTCTAAGGCTCTGGATTGGCACCTCAGGACCGGTTAGATGGCCCGCGTGTTCTCCGGACTTAACTCTAGACTTTTTCTTGTGGGGATATTTGGAAAGTCAAGTATATCAAGAGCCAATATAAAATATGGCAGATTTATACAATACAATCTACGCTTGCTCTGGTGCATTTAATAGATACACATTATTAAGGAAATATAACGAGGAATTGTTACATCGCTTTGATGTGTGTATTCAAGCAAACGGAAGTAATTTCGAGCATCTATTGTAAATATTGTTATCAAGATGTATTGTTCAAAAATAAAATTACCTTCTTTGTTGTTTTTCTATTTAAGTTTATCAATATAAAGCAATTTCCGGTAAAATCGTAAGTGCTATTAAAGAGATTTCCCACCAGTAAATAATTCTCTTATAGCAGCAAAAAGTTACCAAGAACCCACATCTGAAATCCAAGATTGAAAAAGTTACAGCAATTAAAAAAAATTACAACACTGCAAAGGTAGACAATAAAATTGAAATATCTCAAAAACTACTGCAGACCTGACTTTTTGAAATAGGAACAATTTTGCTTAAAACTTAATTCTTTATCGAATGGCATACGTTTCAAACCTTCCTTCAAAATATTTTTAAATTGCAGCGCCATCTCTGGTGTTAATGTTATTATAGTAAATTGTACTTCCTGAAGAAGGCATTAGTCATAGAAATCTATTACCGTTTACAGAATAAAAACATATTTTTTAGTTTCCAAGATATCGGATGTGGGAATGTTAACTGAAACACCCTCTATATACGGTATATTGTAATTCTCTGTTGAAACAAAAAAGATACAGGGGCGCGAATAATAAAATGAATCATCAGATATAGTTTTGAAAATTAACATATATGCCCGTTGAGTTGTTCTGCTAAACATTTTAAAATCGTGGGGGGTGGGGGATGAGTTCACGCTTTTATTCAATTTTTCAGTTTCCTCGTAAATATATCCAAAACTAATTGGTTTTCGAAAAATGTCATTCCATACCAAATTAAAGGGAATAACATTTTCTATAAAAAAAGCTTCATTCATTTGTGTTCTAGCTCTAATAGTTGCCCAGACAATCGACTTCAAATTTTGCAAATTTTATAAAATCGTCCATATGGAGATATGGAGGCACAGTTATCATCAAGACGTCAAGAGGTGAATGAAAAAAAGTCCAACTCCCTCTCCTACTATACCTAATTGTGAGTGAGGATGTTGGCTTTTTTATATTGCACTAATCTTGGCTCCATAGCATAAAAATACTCTGTTCGAAGGGTAGCCAAGGTGGAGATCAAAATATTTTTCTCTCAAGAAACGCAAAGACACCTCTTTTCAAAGATAAACTACTCTTTTTACTCCTTTTAAGTGATTGCTGCAGATCCCCATAGTGTTCACAAAATCACTTGAATTCAAAAACAAATTTCTCTGGCCTTGTATGACGCTACTTAGAACACAAATCTTATCAGTTAGCACAGGTTCATCTGCTTTGAACGGCCAGATAAGAGTATAAAACCAGATGATACTGCAAAGTTGCATTGTTTTAGAGCGTATTACTAAGTATAACTATTTGCATGGAAGATGTCTAGATGAACTTTAGAGATTGCAAAAATAACTACATTCCTACAATCCTTGAAAACTTCAGTTCTCCTTGCCCCACTATATACTTAACTTGATCTTTTATTCATGGTCAACAGGATGTGTATCAAAGAGCGGTTACAAGAGAACTGAAGTGAATTGCACCATCGCATGTAGGAACTGCTATTAGATTTAATGAAGAGCAATCCGACGAAGAAGTTCTTCTCATTTTTTATATTCTTCTAAGGTTTCAGGAATATTATGTGTACTATTTCAGCCACGTCATACATTTGTGTTTTATCTCATTTCATCTTCAGTTCCATTCACTGAATATACTTGCCTATACATCTTTTTCTTGCATAACTATGTTTGACCATCTCGCAATCCGATTCAATATGTGCCAAATGGTAAGTTTTCAGTCTCTGCCTCGTCCATGAAGATCTCCTCCACTCTCAGTTATCTCAATCATTAGAAATATTATTAGAAATGGCTAGCAATTGATTAAATGTTCAATCTAAATCTCAATTCGAGTGGCTTGATGAATAAGCGAGAGTCAATCTCTCCCTAAAGACTATTTTATCTAATTTACTAAATTTGAAGTCGATTAATCAGTAATCATTAGAGGTAGTGCAAAAACGAATGAGACATTTTCTGTAGAGAATTTAATGCTCTTCAATGTAGTATAGAGTGACATTCTTTAAAATGTCTTAATTTTCTAGATATTTAGTAAGAATCAAGAAATTGAAACTTAAAGCCAAATTCCTCAAGTTCACTCACCAATCGTAACTTTTAATATGTTTGGCAGGACATCACAATGAACAAGTACGCCAATTCTCAAAACTATCTGTATTAATGTTTTGTTCAGTACTTTCGCTGTTTGGGCTACAGGATATCGATTTCTTTTTGTACATTTTTAACATAATTTAATGTTTTTATTACATTAAATATTGTTATAATAATAATGACTTGAGCGACTGCAAACCTCAATTAACCTATTTGATAATAGTTGTCATTGATATAAATTATACTTAGTTCTGGGAAATATATCCCGTATATCGATTTTAATGACAAACACTTCTACATACATTACCCCAAAAAAGAACGTTCTATTACCATTGAAGACTTTATTACAACGTTCGTAGCAAATTAATTGAATTAAACCTAACGGGCTTATATACATTATTGAAGTTGTAAAACTGAGTGTATATCGGCTTAATGAGGTAATTACTTTTCAAATAATCGTATAGTAATGCCAAGGAAAGTTCTCATTTTACTCTCATTGTTGAGTATAAACCGTTAAAGGTGAAGGCAATTCTAAACTTCCTAATACCGTCTATTGAAACAACCAATAACGAATGAAATGTTATTTAAATAGATTTTTATGATAGGTTCGATGAAACCAGATAGACTGAATAATGAACATGTTGTTTCTTAATGTTTTGCTGTCTATGTGATTTTCTTGAAAATTTTTTGGCATGAAATTTAAATTTAAAATTTTTTTTGGAAATGTTTAATGCATTTTTTTCTTATTAACGCTGCGGGACCAAATCATTTTTTTTTTTACTAAAAATGATTCATTCCAAGGCATGCATTTCTGTCATTTTAGATTTTTACAAAGTGTGGAGGGAGTGGAACAATTAAAAACTTCCACAAATCAGACACATATCTGTGCTAAGAAGAATAATTTAAAAGTGTATTTCCAAACCGGTTAAACATCTTCAATTCTTGAATTTTGAATCATTTTATATATTATTTGTTATTTATTTATTTATTTTATTTTACACCATCCAACAGTACTTAAACTAATTAAAGGATGGGAACATAGAACAATAAAATTATATAAGTATACAAATAGACAATAAATAAAGCAGATTGCATTGGCAGCATATGACAAAGGAAGAAGAAAAGTAAACACACTACATAGAGTCGAGTAAACTCTAACTTGGCGGGTCCAAAGGTCGCTTCGTCGTATGAAATAAGAAACTATTTACTCGATAGCTCAGGTATGACAGTGGTTCTCAAACAGTTTACAACAATTTACAAATGATTATATGTCTGTAAATGTAATGCAATCGCTAAATAATTATACAAAAATATTAAAGGTGTTATCATAAAATATTAGAAAATATGAATTTACTAATTTCGTTGTTTTAGTGTAATTCTGATTATACCGATATAGGCTCGGGCACAACTGAAACCGATGACAAAAAATGATTTGTCCAGTTCAGTCAATAACAATGTTAGTTATTAGAAGAAAAAAATAATAGAAAACTAATATTGTTCGAAAACTAATATTGTTACAGTTCAGCAAGAACCACGGGAAGGTATTGACATTTCTTGCCAGGAAAGGAGAGGATGGTAATATTAATA
Source organism: Leptura quadrifasciata (assembly GCA_963675555.1). Lineage (NCBI taxonomy): Eukaryota > Metazoa > Arthropoda > Insecta > Coleoptera > Cerambycidae > Leptura > Leptura quadrifasciata. The sequence continues at coordinate 7,670,842 of OY776677.1, forward strand.
GCGGAAATGATGTTAGTAAAATAAAATATTTCATGTAATAACAAAAATAAATCTGAAATGTCCATTAGAAGTAATAAAAATAAATTGTGTAAATTCTGCTTGAGAAAATATTAAAAAATATATCAATTTCTATGGTAAAACAAAATAAAGGAAAATTCTTAGATACTAAATAATAAATTAACAATAATTTTAATATAAAAATATAAAACTAACAACAGAGGGTCAATAATAATTATCAAATTAACAATAAATATGTAGTAAAATAGTAAAATAAATTACTACAGCATAAAAACCACTAATTCCTATAAAAGGAATTAAAAATTCATTGCCACCGGTTAAGGTACACAATGGCGTTTCCAAACGACTGGAAATAATGTTACAAACATTGCGACGTACTATATCTTCAATCGGAAAACGCAATCAGATTTTATCTGCGTTTTTCGCAAAGTTTTCCCATTGAAGATGTAGTACGTCGCAATGTTTTTAACATTATTTTCAGTCGTTTGGAAACGCCATTGTGTACCTTAACCGGTGGCAATGAATTTTTAATTTCTTTCATAAGAATTAGTGGGTCTTATGCTGTAGTAATTTATTTTATTATTTTACTACACATTTATTGTTAATTTGACATTAATTTTAATATATATAAAGTAGAACAATTCTCACAGAAGAACACAGCAATGAAGCAATTTTCATAAACACTAAAATACAAAATACTTGAACACTACACTTAAACAATTTACCTACTCGATGAGCTTTTCCCCATTCGTGTATTAAAATATAAATATTCTAATTGAAACAAATTTCACAAAACAACACTAGCAATAAAGCATTTTCACAAACAACGAACACTATGCACTCGAACACTTTATTCGACGCGCGTTTTGACATTGGTGTATTAAAAAATAAAAATATGTATAACTTTAATCACTGTCACTATGACTGACATCATCACCATCAGAAGAATCAGAATCGTCAAAAGTAATAATTAGTGGTTCGACTTGAATATCCAAAAGTTTTTCTCTTTGCCACCATCGCTTAATTAATTCCTCTGTATGATTGATACACTTCTTCCAGTCTTCTTTTGTACACTGTTCTAATGCTTTTTCCCAAGTTTCTAAAACGTCCTTAGCAGTTCCATCCATTTTTAAATGTTTATCATAATATTGTTTTGTATTAGCCCAAATTAATTCTATAGCGTTAAATTGACAATGGTAAGGTGGTAAACGAAGAACTTCATGCCCATTCTCACGCAGCAGTTCTTCAACAAAGTACATTTTTTCCTTCTTATTACTCCTAGCAAGATTTAACAAGTCCGCTTTCAATGCTGTAGAAGGAAAAGGAATATTATTTTTAGTTAACTATTCTGCAATATCATGCTTTTTCCATTGACAAGTAGGTTGTTTATTTAATTGTCGGGTGTGATACGAAGCATTATTCATTACAATTAAACTTGGTTCTTCAAGATTTTGCTGTTGTATCCATTCTTCAAAATTGTCACAATTCATGTTATCGTGATAATCCATACTTTTATTGGTAGTAGAAAAAATTAAGCTTGCTCCCGGAATAAAGCCATCTGATGTTCCTGCATGCAATATAATGAATCGCTTTCCTACAATTGATTTTTTGTGTTTGACACTTTTTTTTTTATGAATCTTGCCACGATTTTCGAACACTTCCATTGGCAAATACCCATGTTTTATCTATAAATACAACCCTTCGAAGGTTACTGTCATAGTTTTTCATATATTTTCTTAAAAATACAACCCTTTGCTGAACTATTTGCATTTCTTCACATAAATAGCGACGGTTACAATCTTTTTTATACCTAAATCCACAATGTTTTAATAGTTTTAAGAGACTTACCTTAGAGACGTCAATGATTCCCTTATTTTTTAGCATTTCCTTCAAAGTATTTAATGTAAAATGTGTTTTCGATTCATAAAAATTATAAATTACTTCTCTTATTTGCATTTTAACGCCTTCACGTACATCTAATGTTTTTGGTTTCTTTTTAATTCGTTTTTTTTTATTTTCAAGGATACATTATTAATATGTTGGTGCTTAACTCTGCTAACTGTTCTGTGAGACTTATGTTTAAGGCTTCAGAAACTCTTTCATGAACTCGTTCAAGAGGTACCAAGGGTCCCTTGTTTTCCTTTTCTTTTGTAAAATAATCTATTAAATTTAATACCAACTCCTTTGATTATTCATTTAAGACGCCTAATTTAGTTGCCATATTTACCAAATATTGTATTTTTATAATTTAATGTTATTCGAAATAAATATTTACACACGTATCTAATTTAGAAACCCGGACACATTTAAAGTTAAATAGAATAACCGGCTTAGCGACCCTCCAAACCGCAAACTGTAGATGGTACGTCTGTTTATTGGATAAAAACTATAGATACGCCACGCCCATATCATTAGGTGCTATAGGAATGGGCTGTAAAAAATACCTTAAAAATACTACAGCTTTGGCACACCGCGGTAAACTGTTCGGTCTAACTATTTATTTAGCAAGAAATAAAACACGAAGGATTGAGGGCCTATGACCTATGTAATGTATAATAAATAAATAAAAATGGCTGTGGATATTCGTCTGACAAGCGAATAAATAACCAGACCATTAAATACCAAGAGATAAAGTCGCGCGGAATAATACAAGAAAAATGTAAAACGAAAAGAAATTTTTAACAAAACTTGCGGCGCGGATTAATAAAATAAAATGTTTAGAAGAAAAATGTTTAGCTTTTAATATAATAAATTTTTTTTTAAAAAATCGGTAGGCAACAGGATTTGAATCCGGATGTTTTATTCCCTTTACTTACACACTTCCCTTTACTTACAACTGAGCTATTCCACGACGTACAATTCATATAATATGTAGATACTAGAAAATTGCAAGTCCTAGGTATAGTGGTTGGGCAATGTCCGTTTGTCGGATGAATATACACTACCATTAAAAATAGCTTATATACTTCATATAAAGATGAATTTAATTCTAATATGAGACGATTGTTAAATAACCAATGACAAATCTTCAGAGTTTGAGAATTGTTGAATTTATTGAAAACGTAGATTAAAATTTATCTCTCTCTTCAGTGTGTATGGCAATATTTCTGTCTCAAAATAGGTGAGAGAGAAGCTTGGCAGACATGCGCGACAGTGTTTTTGGGCTATTACTTTAACTTTGTGTGCGAGAGAAATAAAATCGTACGCGCTTATAACTTATTTTTATATTGTCAAAAATAATTAATTTTTGTGACTTCCCCACTTACCATGTAAATTCCCCAAGATTCATCAAAATTCCCTCAACACATTATTTACAGCTATATAGAAATGGCGCGTTTCAAATATAAATGGGGTCCTGTAGACCAAATAAAAATAAGTTTACTTGAAATACTTGGTATTAAATATTTTTTTGTTATTATAGCTTCATTTTTTCTTTCATTTTCATGATGTTTATTAAATTTTGAGATTTGTAGATCTTCTCTGCTGTGGCTTGTTCACTTAAAATTTTACCTTACATTTTTAACCTTAGAAAATGTTTGCAAAAGTTCTTAAAACGTTATTCATGTAGCCCGAGACTGTAAAATTAAATGTTTATTGTGAGTTAAGCACAATGAAAGACCTGTTTAACGATAGAATTATTAAACATGGCTATATATTATCGAGATAGGTGTAAACTGTACATAAATGTTACAAACTCGCAGAGTTTTCATGCGTGAACTAATTTTTTTCATGTAAAATTTTTTTTATTATTTGCTTAATGTTTTTAGTTTGATATCGTGATTCGTGTGCTTAGTGTATTAAATTCAGGTAGTCTGCCATAAACTCATAAATATTCTATAACACGTACCTTTTTAATTTATGTATCTTGATTATTAAAATAAAAAATATTTCCGCAAATATGCAAATAAATTACGAAACAATATTACACTTAATAAATGGTTACTCTTTGGGAAATTGTCATCGAAGATTGAGTTATACAGAGCTGCCTACAGTATAATTGTTACTGATAATTTTATTTTTAATCCAATTTATATTATTCTGTTCAAGAAAATCAAAGACGAATGATATAAAGCACTTGCCAAAATACAAGTTAATTCGAATGTTATAAACATTCACGGATACGTGTTTCGGCATTTTTTCCCATCAATGTGGCTTATTTATAAATTGTAATTACAAATTACTTAATGAGTTGACCCAATCAGAAACATGGTAAAACCTAAAAAAATTTAATACAATCGTTGCTAAACCCCTATGTCATATATTTAACTTATGTTTTAAAAAAGGTTTCTTTCCAAACATGCTAAAATTATCAACTGTGACACCTATACACCACAAAACAGGTATCAGGACAGCAGTAAGTAACTACGGACCCATCTTGGTAATCAACAATACTGCAAGTCTTAGAAAAATGTATAAAAATATAGTAGAGCATTTAAATTATAATAAAATCCTTTATCCCAATCAATACGGCTTTAAGGAAGGTATAGTGCAATCAATGAACCGATTCATCTCCGAAATCTGATGAACTCAACCGATTTGTTTGAAATTTTGACAGCAACTCAAAAATGATGTAAATAACAAACCTGACTTAGTGCCGATATGTGCTTCCACCCCGGGGGTGAATGCCACCCTTTCTCGGGGGTGGAAATTTAAAAATTCAAAATGATACCTTGAATCGATAGAGGATCAAATTTTAAGAAGAAAATATAGTATAAAGTTTTTCTACAACCTAATAATTTTTGAGTTATTCGCGATTGAAAATTCCAATATAAAACACGTTTTTCAACAGTTTTTCGTGAATAACTCGAAAATTAAACGTTTTCTAAAAAAACTATTCCTATCAAAATTGAAGCTTGTAAAAAACAAAGCGATTCGTCGGCTTTTCTTTAATGTTTTAGGTCATATTAAACGACTTATGAGTCATTGAAACCGAATTTTTGTTTGTCGTAAATTTATCTAAAGATTTAAACTGAAATAACGGAAAAATTAGTAATTTTTCAGAGAAAATGTTCATAACCTTTTTAAAGTGCTTTATTAGACCTTTAAAATAAGCTTTTATAAAAGCATCTAGCATGAAAATTAAGGAAGTTATGACGAAAATAAGATGTCTCTGGAATTTTTGAAAAAAAATTGACAATAACATTGGCGCTATGAGCGGCAAAATTAAAATTAATCATAGCCCATGAAAAATTAACTTTATTTATGTTCCAGTAACACGTTCCAAAAGTTTGAATGGTTTGGAGAATGTACATTTTGAAAAAAGTTGTTTTAAGTAATTTTTTTTTTAATTTTTCAAAAAATACGTTGTTTTTTCAAAATAACTAAAAAAATAATGGTTTTACGAAAAAAGTGTTCCCAACAAAAATTTAGCTTTCTCTCTACTGAAAATTTTTCTTTTTTTAAAATTCATGTAGCTTAAAAATTAAGCGAGATATGGGCATTTAAAGCTTTGATTTCTATGCGAAGGAAACCTCTTTTTAGTCCTTCAACCTTAAAAGTCTCTGAACGAAAGGGTGTAGAAATATTGCAATCATCATGACTTTATAGCTTATGAAATTTCCTACAAAATGATGTGTGGGTGAATGCAAGAAGCTTAAAAGGAAGCCGAGTTATCGTTAAAAAACTAAATACATTTTTCTAGAGATAACGTAGGAAAATTACGGAGCGCCTAAATTTTGAATGTTTTTGAGCATTTATTCTTTTGTACATGCTGTGTCTTCTTGATACATACATATCTGGTGACTGTTGCCAAAATTGTCGTCCAGTCGACCAAGAAGAAAAGGAAGTTGATAGTGAAGAAATGGATGAATTTGAAAATTAAAATTAAATATTAATATTAACTTTAAAAATCACCTTAATATTGTAAAATAAATATTTTTATTATAATTACAATGTGAAGTTTTAAGAGTTTAATGTCCCTGAAAGGGAAGTTTTTAAGGGATGAAAATTTTTGAAAAATTTCATTATATCATAAGCAGCAATTTTTTTTCATTTTTTTACGCATTTCACTACTTAGAGTTTTCAAAAGGATTTTTTCCCTAATTTTTATTGTAAGGGGTGGCTTTTAGGGGTTGAATCATACTGAAAAATTATGTATCAGGTCGTTTACACTTAAAGAATATATTTTTTCTATTCAAGATCCAAAATAAAAAGATTTTATGCTTTTTAAACCGTTTTTTTAATAATTGTGTGAGGGGTAGTTTTTAAGGGTAGTTATATAGTAAAATATCGAAATATTAGTTACATTATAAAAAACAACAAATATTTAACATATTTGAACATTATGATAACCTATCACTGCTTCCATCTATTAGTTTTCAATTTTTCCTAAGTTTTATGGTTAGGGGTGGCTTTTGGGGGTTGCATCATTAAAAAAATTAAGTATCAGATTTCTTATACTTAAAGGGAAAAATTCTCCTATTACGATCCAAAATAAAAAGGTTTCATGCCTTTTAAACATATTTTTTTATTAGTTTTCGTGTGAGGGGTTGTTTTTAAGGGTAGTTAAACAGTAAAATATTGAAATATTAGATCCATGATTAAAAACAATTGATATTTAACATATTTGAACATAATTATAGCCCATCACTGCGTTAATTTATAAGTTTTCAATTTATTGGAGTAAGGGGTAGTTTTCACCCCTTAAAAACAAAAAGCACACTTTGCGACCAAGTCAGGTTTGAAGAGGAGGGTAAGATGAACTTAATTCTAAATTTTCAAGAAGATCGGAGCAGTACTTCAGATTTCGGAGATTTGGCCCCTTTTTGACGTTGAATGACTGTACTAGTATTAGTACTGATGATGGTACATATGAGGTTGTAAAAACCAAGGCCTTCGATATGGTGTCGTATGACATTTTACTTAACCAACTCAATGAATATGGTTGAATATGGTATATGGAGTACAGTTAATGACATTTTCAGAAGTTATTTTCAAAATAGGGAGCAATTTGTAAAAATTGGTGAAACTGAAAGTAATTTAAAAATAATATAATATGGTATTCCTCAAGGAACGGTTCTAGATCCAATTCTCTTTAATATTTATGTCGATGAACTAATGAAAAAGTAGTAGCATATGCAGATGACACTGTTCTTCTGGTTGAGGATGACTCAACTGGGAAAATGTTACCAATAAAGCAGTGGTAGAGTTTTTAAAACTACAACAGTGAGTATCGGAAAATTACCTAACAGTTAACTTAGGTAATACTAAATTTATGTGCTTTAATATATAAAATAAAAACGTACTTAAGATATGATATACTTTAGTTACATAGTTGGTTTGGAAATTCTTCTACCTAAAAAATATTCTGCCTATTAATACTTTAAAGTCATTGTATCATGCTTTGGTCGAATCAATTCTTAGATATGGAATAATAACATGGGGAAGTGCATGTTCGACAACTTTGAAGTCTTTAAATATATCGCAAAAACATATATTAAAAATTATCTCAGTTAATAATAAATACTACTCCACTGAACTACTATTCAAACAATTTAATGTATTTAATCTGCAACTCCTATATACCAAGTATATTCTAATATTAACGTATAAACATAAAAATTTACTGAATATAATACAACACGTACAAAACACATATAATTTAAATGTCACAATACCTCAAGTTAGATACACAATAGCGAAGATTTATAACCAAAATTTTATATTTTACCTGTCCATTTTAAGCAACATAATAACATAGGACTATTCTGTGATAAAATAATTGAATACTTAATAAATAACAAACAGAAATTCATGAAATTATTGGTAGGTGGTTAAAATATTGAATATAAAAATAATATAATGACGTCATCTACTGATCGTATATTTTGCTTGCCATCATTGTATAGGGAAATTTTAAATAATAATTAAGGTTCTACACCCATAATTAAGTTGTTGCTGATTGCTCAACTGGCTGAAGTCGTATTTATTAGGTAGAACGCAGGAAGTGGTTTTAAGAAACAGTGGTGTTGTGTATAAGTCGTATACTAGTATGGTTACCATGGGCGTCCCTCAGGGGAGCGTACTGGGGCCATTGCTTTTTATAGTATTTATTAATGACATTGTTGATCATTTTGACAATTCATGTGTGTCTTTATTTGCTGATGACACATCAGCTGCCGTCTCTGCACAGGATATTAGTGAGCTCAGTTTGTATGCAAACTCAGCTGTAAATAATATGATAAATTTTTGTTCCAACAATGGCTTAACTTTAAACAATACTAAAACTGAATTTTTGATTTTTTTTTCTACTAGAGAAATGAATCAAAGTGTTTTAGTAAAAATTGAGAACAAGAGTATACAGCAAAATAACTCCATTAAGTTTTTAGGGCTTCATCTTGATGCTCATTTAACTTGGGGCAATCAAGTTAACTTTTTATTGAAGAAATTAGCGACTCATTGTTTCGTACTATGGCAACTAAGAAACAAAGTGAACCTAGATATATTAAAGTCTTATTATTTTGCATACATACACTCGAGCATTAACTATGGCATCCTGTGTTGGGGAAATTGTAGTAGAGTCAATGATATTTTAATAATACAAAAGAAAATTATTCCAACAATGCTTTTTAAACCTATGAATACTTCTTGTAGAGAACTATTTAAAAAATTGAATATTTTAACTGTCCCCTCATTGTATATTTTTAATTCAGTGGTTTTTATGAAATCAAACCCAGAAAACTTTATCCAGGCTCGAGATGGGGGTGCTCGCTATGGTCTCAGGGTGAATAATAATATAAGTTTACCTCATCACCGGTTGTCACTGGTTGCAAACGGTCCCGTTGTAATGGGTATTAAACTTTTTAATAAGCTACCGGCTAATATAAAAAATCTGGAAAACTTGAATGAATTCAAAGCAGCTGTAAGAAACTTATTGATAAGATTTAGTTTCTATTCTGTAACAGAATATTTTAATGCAAATTTTAATAATTAATACCTTTATCTTTTATTATTTGTTTATTATGTAGTATGTTGTTTGCATGCTATGTCACACCGTATATTGACCGATATTTATAAATGTTTTTATCATTATATTTAACAGTGCACATATTTTTATCTATTGTAAATCTATATACATTACACATTTCTATAACTGACATTATTCTATACTTGTGTAAGCGAGTCTAATGAAAATAAAGTTTATTCTATTTTTCTATTCTATTTATGTAATCTAGGTGCACTGCATAACATTAACGGTTAGTTAGTATGTATTAAAATATATACTAAATATATATTGTTATTATTTCTTAAATTCTTTTTAGTTATTGAATTATAATTGGAAAAAAGCAACAAATTTGATTAGATTTAAATACCTATTAATGATCTACCTGAACAGAATTTTGTTAACTATTAAGTACTGTGCACATTTTTGTAAAATTAATATTTTAAATGAATATTTATAAAAAGCTCACAAAGACACCCTTCTACCACTTTCTAAATCTGACAGGTGAATAAATCAGTGAAATAAGTTTTTTCTTACCTATACGAATGCATAGTTTTAACCAGTCAAATAATAAATAAATAAACACCACAGAAATTAGACAACCCCCAATTCCAGAAGCCAGGGGCTTGTGCGGAAGGGGTTACACATTGAAAAAACGCGGACATACAACCATTTCCTCTGACAGTGCCAGTGCCGGAGCCAGAATTCGAACCCGGTGGTGCGATGTCTGTGTGATTAATCGAGATTGCCACCTCGCGCCTTAACTCACTCGGCTATCGACCAGACAATCAAATGATTCCATTAAATTTTTGACTTTTCTGTAATAATGAACCTACCAAATTCCACTGGTTTATTTGAAAAAGGAGGAGAATCTCAAACATACCATTCAGCTTTAAGCATTATTTCTTTATCTATCAACCAATCCAGCTAAAAAAAGTGTGTATAGAATAGGAAGGGTTAGAGGTACAATAAAAGTGTCCACAATAACTCCTGCGCTTCAATTACCCTTTTGTACTTTATGGCACATAAACGGCCAGTCCCCGATTGACATCCGAACCTATAACTATGTAATCACTTATCGATTTCCTTTACGGTTTTCATTGGGAAAGTAAGCACTCTGGCCAAAACTCCATCAGTTTGCATAGGAGATGCGGTAGAAGCAACAATATTTTATTTGCGTCTACGAGTTATTTTCATGAAGTTTAGTTGGGTGTTGATTTCAATTTACATAAATTTTGTGCCCGGCTATTAAAACGTGTCCTGTGAGTGTTTCCAATAGTACGAGGTAATTGTATTTTGTATCATATACAGTGGTCTTAGAATAGATGTACCATAAGGCGTAAATCGCAAAAAAATTGGGATTTTAGTATTACACTTGGAGAGTCCGTTCTGCTTTATGTAAAACTAAGATATAAAACATGACTTGATTAAATCGGTGTTATACAGGATTTTTTATAAACTAATGCTGTAGTGGGGTGCCCATATGAAATCTAATCCAATTTTAATGTGGATGTTGCTCTTTGTACGTGTGTTTTGAAGCTCAAATATTAGCGCCTATAACCATTTCTTTTAGTTTTCAAAAATGTATTTTTTTAAGAAACCTTACTGTCTTGGATCAGTTTTAAATCATAACATAATAGTAATAGTTGAAATGTTGCATGCCAGGTATTATTTTCAATAGGCCGCGCTTTGTCGCAAAAATAATTTTTTGCAATTTTGAAAATACACAATTTGATTTCTAGTTGAGGGACAACTACAAGTATTTTATAAAATAATCCCCATACTTTAATGATATGCATCGACGTGATAGAATATACTTGAAAAAATTAAGTACAATAAAGTCAACATTCTTAATTTCTATACCTATCCAGATAATATACTATATCATTTATTATTGTGTTATGTGTGTGTTTATTACGAACATATTATCACCCCTACCTTCTTCTGCTTTCTGTAAAACGCAATTTTCCATTTTATAATTTTCTATAGACAATTTTCTCATATTTACAGTGTAGTCAACATGACAGTTGAAATAAACAAATTTATTCATATATATTGTATTGTATTTTGTATTTCAACATGTTTCTTGTAACAAGAGCAATTTAAATCATTAAATACCAGGAAATATATTGCAAAATTGTACAGTCGTGAAAAAGATACGCTCACACATTATGCTCATGACAGATCTACCTTTTACAAATGACACTGGAAATATTATGCCAACTGAACTTTATAATTCGAAATGTGAGGATTTAAAATGCCGCATTGCTTGCATTTGCTTGCGCTTTCGTAATAGTTTAATAATTAGTGTACTATACAGGGTGTCCATTTTATCAGGGCCCTCGAGAATATCTCACTTAATATCGGTCGTACAAAAAAAGTTATTTTTATGAAAATTGTGCCGATTTATATAACCTACAAAATGGTTTAAAGACATTTGAAATCCATGGCATATTTTAAGAGTTATTGCGAAAAATATCGAAAATGCGGAAAGCGTCTAGGCCAAATATCTCCGTTATTTGAAGAGATACGAGAAAAATTCTAAGGCGAAATTTTTTTGCAAAACAGAGTGTTTCAACGAGGTTTTATCTAATTTTTTTCAAAACCGCTGTATTTTGAGATTTACTCTTCAGGCCGTTGAAAAAATTATTTTGAAACGGGCGGGAAATGGCGCCATTAAATACCTTTTCAACGATATATCACATGCCATATTTATCCATTGGTACTACTTTAGTAATTATAAAAACATTTTCTTAAAACCAATATTTTATTTTAACAAGCATTATACTTGCCATGGAGAAGTATGATTAAATAAAACGATAAAATAATTCAATAAGTTGTTCAAATCTTTGCTATAATAAAACATTAACACAATTAAGGAGAATAAAGTAAATTCAGGTAACAAAAACAAATTAATAATAAGAAGAATATAGCACACAGAACATTAATATTTATCTAACCCTCAAAATAATTTTTAAGATATCATATCAAGTGTTCAAAGTGTCCACCGCGATTTCTTATGCACAATCGAGCGCGGCGAGGCACTGCGTTTAAAACATTACTCAGCATTTCGGGGGTAACTGTAATACATGCCTGTTGAATGCGAGTTTTTAGGTCCTCTACATTTTGCGGTGTCGTCGAAAACACCTTATCTTTAATATACCCCCATAGAAAAAATCCATTGGGGTTATATCTGGAGAACGAGGGGGCCACCTAATAAATCCATTGGTACCTATCCAAAGTTGAGGCAAAATTTCGTCTAAATAATCTAGGCAAATCTGGGAATTGTGTGGAAAAGCTCCATCTTGTTGAAAAATATTGAAAGTTGTGTCGATTCTCTAAAGGTAGGTCATCTAAGAATTCATTAAATTCATTTCTCAAAAAGTTTAGGTACCTTTGACCACTGAGGTTATCACCATAAAAATAAGGACCTACTAAATTGGTGCCTAAAATACCTATCCACACATTTATTGAAAAACGATTTTGAAATCCAGTCGGTCTATGCTAGTGTGTATTTTCAGAAGTCCATTTGTAATGAATATTGCGATTAAAAAAACCATTATTGGAAAAATTTGCCTCATCGGACCAAAGTATTTTACTACATATTAATGGATCGGCACGCTTCTTTTCCAACAGCCACCTTCAAAAAGTCGTCCTCCTTGGTTTGTCCCCAGGCTTGTAAATTGTGAACTTTTTTGGCTTTATAATACCGGTAATCATTTTTCTTTAAAAATTTTCTAGCACTTATTTTATTTATATGACAAGCAATTTGAGTTTCTCTTAATGTTTCCAAATTTTCTGTATTTTTATTTCTTACCTAATTAATAACTCGGTTTACCTTATTTACATTATCAGTAACACTGTTCAACCTTGTCTGCTTCTTTAAAAATGAACACTATTTTTCAGTTTCATAGCTAATTTTCTGAACAGAGTTTTATTCGACTGTAGTGCTTGTGGAAATCTGTTTCTATATTCTACTTGAGCTAGTCCAGAGTTAAATTTGCATTGGCAATATGTAACGAACATATTATAACAATCAATGTGAGTGAAAATCATTTTTGAAAATTCTAAATTCTTAAACGAGTGTGATTGAGTGAGAGTTTAAGTATTAACTGAGATGATCTGTCAAAAAATTAAATTGTCAAGTTTGTTCATAGCCAACTATTTTAAAATAATTGAAATAATAGTGAAATCATGAAATACAAACAAATGGATATTATACTTAAATTAATTGGACATTTTAACTTTCTGAGCAAGGAGTGACGCTTTTATGAAGGACCTCTATACATTGGCATAATTGCGAATAGTTTTTCCATAACTGCTCCATGTTGCTTTCTTGATTATTAATTTGTTTTTGGTACCTGAATTTACTTTATTCTTCTTAATTGTGTTAATGTTTTATTATAGCAAAGATTTGAACAACTTATTGAATTATTTTATCGTTTTATTTAATCATACTTCTCCACGGCAAGTATAATGCTTGTTAAAAAAAGTTTTATTGGTTTTAAAAAAATGTTTTTATAATTACTAATGTAGTACCAATGAATAAATATGGCATGTTAATTCTCTACGATTTTTGTGAATAATATTCTATACCTAAAATCGATACTCCTAGAGATATTTTTACTTTTTCATTAAAAACCCTTAAATTATAATACTTTTCATATCGAACCGATCTATTAACCAAGATTTTGACATAAAGTGAGAATAATTGAAAGTAATGTTGATGCGTCTTGGTTGCCTCAGTAGTATTTTTTCACATATTCATTAAATCACGTTTTAGTCTATCTTAAATATTTATAAACAATTGTTTAATATTACAAAAAAATTGACATAAATAATAGGAACAGAAAATACGGTATTGGCACAATATTAAAAATTCAAGGTTTTTTGAACCTAATTTAATGAAATAAATAATACCTAATGTTTATAGGACCTGTTCAAAGTGGCCTTCCAGTACGTCCATGCATTTCTGCAGACGACGTTTCTTAAAATATCTACAGCAATTTCCTGATAAACTTCCTTTATTCTTTCTTTCATGTTTTCTTTTGTGGTTGAAGGAGCTTTGTACACTTGCTCCTTAACATAGCCCCACAAATGAAGTCTATTTTCGTCAAATAAGGATTCTGACAGGTCAACTATGGGGTTCACCTCTTTCTTTTGAAAAAGCTTCGTTTAAATGTTCATGAATAGCTGCAGTTTGGTACAGAGGTGCTCCATCATGGAGGTAACGCATTCTCTCCCTAATAATATCCCTGGGGACGTCCTCCAGTATTCTTCCAAGCTGTCTTACAAAAATTCCAAATAAATTTGACCATTCACACGCCCATCAAAAAAATGTAGACCTATCATATAATCCCCAACAATTCCTCCCCAAACATTCAACGACCATCTTGTTTGGCTATTTGTTCGTGAGATGTAAGGATTGGTTGTGTCGTAATAATGAAAATTATGATGATTAACATGTCCATTTTTAAGGAACGTTGCTTCATCGGCAAACAAAACAAAGTCAAAAAAATTTCTTTGTTGTTCTAATTTTTGTTTTGCCCACTGACAAAATTGTATTCGATTTTCATAATATCTATCAATCGCTTCCTGCATTAATTGAACGTGGCAGTGATGGAATTTGTTTTTTTGTCGGATTCGATGGACTAAAGATCGTTTTCTCTTACCAATTCTCTTATACTGCGATGTAGATCTTCAATTACGCTCAAAAGTATGACTGTTTCGTTTTCTTCATATACTACATTTTTTGTTCGTTCTTTTTTCTCATATTCTACTTTGCCCCGTATTGTCAAATCATTTCATAAGCCCTCAAATGATTTTTTAGAGATCTGTCTTTCCGGATATCGCTCTTTATAAATTCAAGTTGAGAGCAAACAATTTTTATCACTCACACCCAGAACATAAACCATATCGACCATTTCTTATCTCGAAAAATTCATTACTGGAAAGTGCGAATTTTAAACTGATTTATAACTTAAAATAAGGGTAAATACTTTATCAGAATAGTTCATAATTAAACGGTAATAAGGTAACTTTCAATAATTATTCTCATTTTATATCAAAATCGTGGCTACTAGATCAGTTATCTACATAATTGCAAAATAAATCTTCTTAATTAATAGTAATACACACAGAGCGAATTAATTTGTTAAGCCTTGTTCTGACCAAAATTTTCGTATTTTTTTCGAATAACTCGGCAACACCACGTCAAAATCCAAAAATCTGGCGGTCGTTGGAGAGGTAATTTTACGCTGAATTCACAAATGTAAAAACATATAGGGTGTTGTATTTGAAAAAAACGACCTCGAGGATACCCGCTGTAGCGAGTCACCCTGTATATTTCAAAATATTTCTAAAATGTGCGCCTTTTGACAGTATATCACTTCCATAAAAAAATAATTTCCCAAAGTGTTCAAATAAGGCTGATATTGGAGTTTAAGCAGGAAGCTGAGAAAATACAGGGTTATCTCAGCTTCATGCTGGTTTTTAAGGCCATTCTTGTAAAGAGTCGGCTGAAGTTAGCTGCGGATGGTAGGGTGACGTCACAGCATTTCCCCCTACCTCTTTAAGGATACATAAGCGAATAAATAGGGATACATAATGATGTCCACTATTACAAGTCATAAACAGCTATAAACAGATCTTAAACAGCTATGGTGTGATGTCACCCTACCATCCGCAGCTAACTTCAGCCGGCTTTTTTCAGGAATGACCTTGAAAACAAAAATGAACCTCCATGAGAAAATACATGGGATTTTGGTTCCCAACGCCCACAGTTTATCTACTTACTTACCTTCTCTTTTGAGAAATTTTGGTGATGTTTTACATCAAAAACTCTTATCTTTCATTTATTTTTATTCTGTCAAAGTTACGGTACAAGAAATAATTTTTGGATGGCTTGAGAAGCTTGATTAATGGACGAGGTTGATATATTTTTTTTTTATAAATTATTTAAATAGCGAGAGAGTTATTTAATGATGTTACTTACAATAGATTCACGTAATTCCAATCGATGAAAAACTCTGGTTTATTATCAGTATATTTTTATAGACCTTATTACACTGTCGAATCATCTGCAGTTACAGAGGCATTACCTTAACGTTATCCTGGTTCATTACTCACCCCTACCTATCCTAAATCAACAACACGATTTAAGGACTACCTTAAAGCGTTTTGAAGAGATAATTAGTATCTTTATTCGAAAACATGTCTTGATGGAATTTATGTGAATAATTACCGAATGTATTTAACCATTTATAGAAGTGAAGTGCGCATTGGAAACAGCAATTCTGCTACTGTATGATATTTTCGTATTCCTCATAACAACCCCAACATGTTACAAAGGTTCTCATCTCTCATAAATAATTTAAGAGGATTTTACGTACTCTTGGTGGATACGAAATTCAAAATGAAATTTTGATAAGTAGCTTGTCACTATAAAGTAAAAGTGAGTTTAAAAGCGTTTGTTGATGATAAAGCGATAGAACCTGAGTGTATTATTAATGCTTTCTCAAATAAATATGAAGCACATAAACACAATTAACATAATTCCAAATGAAATTACATCGAAATGAATGTGTTTTAAATGACAAGTGGAGTATCCATCGTGTGCGAACAATACCAGCAATATTTTCACAGGAATTAAAACACAATATACCCAATATAGAAACACATTATATAATTTAATAAGGAAAACAAAAAATGATTTTTATAGGAACTAAAAGATGCAAATGCAAATTACAAAAATATTTGAAAAACAATAAATAAAATAAGAAACAATAACACTACAACCTCAAATAATAATATAAATGATGGACACCAAATAATTAATAAATTCGCTAAAGCTAATTACATAAAACAGTATTTCGATGATAAAATACCTACAATTTAAAAAATTCTAATTTATGGCGGATGCGCCGCTATCAGAAATAGACGTGCTCTACCTGCTCCCTTGTATTTAGTAATGCCAAAAAATGTTTAGAAGCTCTCGGCTCTTGGTTCTCTTATACACACTAAATTACAATTAAATTTTTTACTAACTTTAATAATAGGGTGGGGATGGCAATGGGGATGGTAGAGATGGTAGCTAAAGCCAAAAATTTTTTTTGAGACGTTTTGTTCTTGTATACACACTAAATCACATTTTATTTTTTTTTACTCCTTTTCATAATAGTGTGGGGTTGATATTGATGGTGATAGGGTGGTGTGGCTGATACCAAAACAAAATTTGAATCCTTGACTTCTCCTACATGCCCTAAATTGCCATTTTATGGACTCTTACCTGCTTGCGTTGCCTATTTACGCTTATTTACCCCTGAACCCTTCAACGGAATTAAATTTCAAATCAATATCATAAACGGCATCCGAGTAAACGTGCGCACAAAAAAGTTAAAGATAGAAATTTTTTTTCGCTCAAATTTAAAATCTCGATGTTTCATGACATTTTAAGCATATTTCAACAACAAATAAATATATATATATATATATATATATATATATATATATATATATATATATATATGTACAGGGTGTCTCACCGGGAACTGAATCGATCGATATAGAGAAAAGTACGCATCAGACAATTTTGAAAATTCAGATAATTACTAATGTCGGTGTGGCCAATCCAACTAAAATAATTACAAGTAGCTGGCACTTCCGCTTGAAAATGCATGAAAATATCCCAGAATGACTATTTCAATGTTTTCGTCATCAACAATAGGCTTTCTTCTTTGCATTTTTGCCTTGACAGAGCCATAATTTTTAAAATTTTCCAGTATGCGTTTTACAGTGTTTGGTGACGGTTTCCGTTTTTCTGGATATCGAGTAGCAAATATGCTGCAAGTTCTTGATATTACTTTATCACATTCTCCATAAATAATAAACAAATTTAAAAAGTTTTCGTGGTTGTAATTTAAACGCGCTGGCATTTTTGACATAAGATAATGAATTGTTTCTAATCATGGCTATTTGGATGAAATGATTACAACAATTCATGAATTTCGAATAAAATCGCAAATATTTCAAAAAGTTTTAACTTTAACACCCCCAATACTAATATTAGAAAAAACGGAATTCAATTTTACATAACTTGACGTAAAAAAATACAGGATGTTCCATTTGACCTAAACAAGTTCTCGCGGTTTGAAGTTGACAAAATGTAACGCGAAAAACGGAACATTTGGTATGATATTATTGAATATATTTCAGTTGTAGAACGTAGTTCTCCTTATGTTCCTTTTATGTGACGAGAAGCAAATGAGGATCTTTTACACGAAGATAGTTAAAACGGTTCTTGCAAACCGTTGCACCTGTCAAATTTTCTATAAAATGTCAAATATCTCTGAAACGGCTAGGTTTAGGTATAGGATATATTTTCGACTCAGAATTTTATGCTATTTTCGAAAACCCTAAAATATATAGAGTGTTCCATTTGAAATAAGCAAGTTGGTATCGACTTCCGGTATAAGCGGATTGGCCACACCGACATTAGTAATTATCTATCAAAATTTTCTTTATATCGATCGATTCACTTCCCGGTGAGAAACCCTGTATATCGATAAATTTTAGGCTCTAAAGAATCTACAAACTATTTAATTTGTATAGTTCTTTTCAGTTATTTTGGCACGTACAAATAAACAAACAAATTTATATACAATTTAAACTGAGACACCCTGTATATATATTTGCGTTGCTATACTTTCACTTGACATAGAAGTAATTCTTTAAAAAACTCGCGCACAAAAACACTATTAAATTTTGTATTTGGACGTAGGCACCACGACTCAAACGAGATGCGTTCCGCGAGATACTCCAACGCGGCGCGGCGCTGGACTAAACTTTGATTTCGAAAATGTTTTGATTTCTTAAAAAGGTTAATGATGTGAAATGGATTTAGAGACAAAAATGTACAAAAAAAAACTAAGAAAAACAAACGCGACAAAAATACACAAACAGAAAGAAAGAGGGGAACAGGAAAGAATTAAAGTTGAGCGAAAGGTACGAAATATGTGGATAGGGTTAGTGAAAGGTATAGTTGTTGAAATTTTACTAAAATGGTTACCGGAAAATCGGTATATCTGGTACGGTAAGGGGTGTTTAATCCGAAATTGGGCATTATGCTGTCTAATTTGCGTTGTGTCTTGTTAGCGGACTATCGCCCAGCTTGAATGGGTAAAATTTTTGAGGGATGTGCCGGACGTAGTCCGCTATCGGGGTTATGTCGTTGCAGCGTGCGTATAGATCTCTGATCGAGGTGTACATTCCTGAATTTGATATCAGGCGCATAAATTTGTGTTCGAATACTTGAAGTTTTTTCATTGTCGTGGTCAATATGCTGCACCAACCGGCGCCGCGTATGTGATGGACGACCTGACCACCATCGTGTGCAGCAGTTTTTTATTCAGTCTTAAGTCTGCTACCCTCCTGACCATGAGCAGATAAACACTCCTGGACAGGGAGTAGACCGTCCGTATTGTCTCATTAACATGCGTATTAAACGTCATTTGGTCGATTCTCACCTCAAGTACTTCACGCATCTTTTGATTGGAATTTTGTTTCCCGTGATCGAAATGGAGTATAATTCTGTTTTCAGTAACGTGAAGACTATCACCTCGGACTTCTCAGCATTTATCCGAATCTCCCACTGGTCGTAATAAACCGTCAAAACGGACAACAATATCATTTATAAAAACCGCTGCCGAAGGAATCACTACTTCCACATCCAGATTTTGTATCCAAGTCTTATAAGCAGTAAATCCGAATATAATATTTTACGAGCCATGGGCGCCTTCAGCAGCATATTCGTTGCTTGTACGTTATGAGAATGCGCAAACATGGCCGTGTCATCGGCGTACTTGGCCAGCTTCGTATTCGGGAACTCTGGGAAGTCCGAGCCGTATGTAATTTCGAAATGGTGACAGTTAAGTGAAACTTTTTAGACTCTACTATATGCTGGACATAATAGATGATTGTGTGACGTATAGCGACTTGCCTATCAAGCAAGCGCCATGAGCTAACCAGACAAACCTTTTTCGAACATTTTATGTTCTTATCAATATGCCATAGGTCGAAATCAGTATTAAATAACTTGACTGAAAGAAATTACATAATTAAATTCGCGTCTAGGTGAAGGCTCATATTGAAAAAGTTTATCAATTAGCTAAACAAAGTTTGGCATCAGAAATACCACTATATAATATACTATGTCTAGAGGATGCTATTGGTAAATGTAAATGTCTCTTAAAAACAATGGTCTCATCAATGAAAGGAATATTGTTTCACTAACCCAACGCGCTATACACTTATCCAACAAGAAATTCCAAAAAAACATTCATACAATAATGTCAATTACTCACGAAGAAACATAGCGCAGGCTTTAATTTGGATATGGGTGTTATCCATATCATGTACATAAAATATTTTTTTCAATTGCCAAAAATACGCTCATGAAACAAGGGAGTTATATAAGAACTTAATAAAACACAAAATAGAAGCTCCATTTAACCTTCTCCACCTTTTAACATTAAATAATAAAACTGTAGTGGATTCCTTAATTCTATTCATGAATAAAACAAAAGTTAATATTTAGAGTAAGTTTAAAATTGTTGCCTATGTTACCCTATTGTTTAGCTACCTAACTTACCCGTGGTCTCTCTATGTAAGCATGTGTAATTTAAGAATAAATGCCATGATCGATCCCTCGGCGGGAAGGACATTCAGTCTTCTTCCTTTTCTATCACAAAATAATGTATGTTTTATCGAATAGGTTAGAAGCAGGTTATTTAATTATTTAACAATTTAGTGCCTGGCTGTGGGTCAACCGCCCGAATGCCATAGAAAAAAAAAAGTAAGGTAAGGTAAGTGAAACCTCTTAGATGGTCAATGCTACTATATGCGACTTGCATCTCTGCAAGCACCATCAGCGGCGACCTATAACCCTAGTGGAAATTTGCTAAGCAGGATTTGCAGGAAACAATGTAGGTCGGGGTATTTGCTCGCTGAGTAGTTGTTTCCTCAAAATCCTGCTTAGCAAATTGTGGTTAGTAATCATGATTTTGTATTAAAAAAAACAAAATAAATATAAAATATACAGTTAAATTAATTTTAGGATGATACCTACTCATTCACTACATCTTGCACGACATGAAGTTTTCATCTGTCAAGCTTTATAAAATTGAAAAGTAAAACTCCAACCTTACAGAAGGCTTACTATGTACACAAATTTCATAATAACAACTGTGACAATGTATATAAGGGACTAACAGCATTTATAAAAACAACGTAATATTATTATCTTAAATTAAACAAGACAGTATTCATTAAACATACACAAGCCTAGAAACTTAAACCCCATTCTGGCGTGAGAGAAATTCTAGAAACCCAATCCCTAAAGATGTAAGGTAACGGCATGTTTTAGCTTTCTATTTTTTTGGCGGATGACAAATAAACTTATACTGTTTTCATACCCTTTGTATATAGTTATAACTAACGTTACAATACACTCACTTTATTAATAACTCTTGCCAGTACAGTATTTTCATTTTAACACTTGTTAAGGCAGTTTCAAAAAGATTGCATTGTAGCTTGAAGATTTCTAGAGGTGAAAATTTCATTATTAATATTTTCCTCTTTGGAAGCTCGTAACGAACCTACAGTCCATTGATACATGATATTAATATACAGGGTGTATTCTGTTCAGGGCGATGAAGCGTTTATGTTTCGATTTTATTTTGTTTTGCGCTAAATGACATACATCTTGAATTTAGCAACATTTTGTCTCTCGGGGTTTTTCATACGATTAACTGTAAATTATATAACGCCACAGGCTAAACTTTTTATTGAAATACTAAGACATGTGTCAATTTGTTTAATGTAGGTGAGAAATCAATTTAAAGACCTGATTTTGTTATTTTTAATTAAATATTCTTTATTAATTTTATCCCATCGACATGTTCTTTAAATTAGTTTTATTTTAAATTATTAAGCGGTGAACACTTAAAACTATTCCACTTTAATTGATCTTAATGAGGAAAAATATGTAGAAATTATTACTGATGTGAAATAGTTCAAACAATTTTTAAATCATTCACTTGTATTGTATTGTATTGTATTGGATTGCATTGGATTGCATTGCATTGCATTGAATTGTTTTGTTTTGTTTTGTTTTGAATTGCATTGATAGATATCTTTGGCCATCTTATAGTGTGTATAATACATATTGAAAACAACAATGTTTATAGTTATCAAGCAAAAATTTTTAAATTTCTAATTTTACAATAACATTTAATTTTCATCAATATAATCTTAATTTAATCTCACTACGTTCGTTATTTTACTAGGAATCTAAGTAACAATATTAAGTTCTCTAATCAGTGGTAATCTAATCAAATTATTTCTCTTGTAGCCACAGATTGTCAGTAGTTACTGAAACAGCTTTACCATTAGATAGTTTAGTAGACTAACTCGCGTTGGAATATTTATAACCATGGAATATATAGTTTGTTTATAAATCTAATAGCCTTGAGTAAATTTCTTCCTCGGTTGCCGTTAAATTAGTTACAAAGAAACTTTATATTCAAACCAGTTTCTGAGATATTCTGCAAAGGAAAATGCTCTAACAAACTTTAATTCATTGCAAATCTTAAATATGCACCGCAAGGTCGAAATGAAATAAGCCGTCGTTTATGCAGTAGTTTTGAAATGAAATTATCTTTATAAATGGTGAAGTTCTGTGCATAATTGTTGTTCTGCGTTTAGTTTGTTAAGTTTAGTCGTTACAGTTGAAATTTGAGGATGTAATGTTATTGCCTTTATAGTAATATTCACTTCAAATAAGTTAAATATTTACAGCTGTGCCCACGCTGCGGCCCCAGTTTAATTATAATTAGCCTGCAGTAAGCAAATGATCTAAAAGCATATAACGAAGTTGTATGTGCATTATTTTCTTGATATGTTACGGAATATAAAATATTTAGCAAATAATAAACTGGGGCAATTTCATATTCTATTTTCTGCCGGAGGCGCCGCTGTCACATATCTTTGTGTACATTTTACAGCTTAAATATTTTAAATAAATTTAGAACTACGTTGATGTTTAATTATCTAAAATTCGTCTTAGTATATTAGTCCCAATTTTAGCACATACAGCGGTGAAGTGGGTACAGTTTGTTTTACAGAGCTGAAAATATATGGGATGACATGTTAATATTCTGTAACTTTTCTATTTAAGAAGTGAAAATTTTCAATTTTGGAAGAGTTGTATACTACATAATTGTCCTTATTTTCACCTTATCAAACATTTTCTTTAACTTCCGGTTTAAGCGGAAGTGACCGAAACTTTGTTATTTTGAACGGTACCCTGCATATTTTTTAACCTACCTGATTCGTCTTTAAATCATTTTTTCAACCATATATTGCAACATGACATATGTTTTTAAAATGACAGTTAATAGCCATTTTATTGTATTAATTCTAGGTGGTCATGATATGAACCTTGTAGATATTGATTCTTAACAGTGTGCCGTGATATCGAAAGACCTCTGGTACACAACTTTGTGTCTATTTCTTTTGGGCATAACAGTAGCTGAACAGACTAACTAAATTTTTCTTATTAAAAAAACTCTCTAAACAACTCACGATGTCATAAAAATCAAGCTTCTATAAACTTTTACCTTAAAGTGGCCCCATATAAGAAAATCAAGCGGAATAAGACCCGTAGATCTTGCAGGCCATCTAACGGATCCATTTGTTCCTGTTCAATTTTCTTCAAACCTTTAGTATAACTCTGCAGTTATGTGCTGGAGCCCCATCCTCTTGAAAAATTATTGAGTCAGCATTAGATACCAGTTCTTCCAATAAATCTTGAATCCTGTTTTGTAAAAATTACAAATATATTTTTCCATTTAATGGCTTTTCAAAAATTATTGTCCTAATAATTCTTCTGCCGATTACCCCCAACTATACATTAAAAGTAAATTGCTCCTAATAATTTCTCGTATATGTCTGGGATTTTCTTGTGCCCAATAACGGGTGTTGTTGCGATTAATTAATCCCAAATTAATGAGCCTGGATTCGTCGCAAAATAAAATTTATGCGTTACAAAAATTAAAAGCGGACTATATGAAGGAACCTGCACATTTCTTATGGGAAACGGCCCCAATTCAATTCAATTCAAAAAGTATTTATTAATAATAATGATAAAATAGTTGCCTCACCAGGACCTGCTCCGGAACCGATCGTGCAACCACCGCATTAACGCGGTGACGGATTGCAGGATCGGGCGGAACAGACCTGGTTCAGCGAAAACAACAATTCAACAAAACTAAACCTAGACTCTTTTTTAAATATAAAATAAAAATAGGTCATAAAATTAACAAAAATGCTTGAAAACAAGCTCAACAAAACTTATATACTACACTATTTTTTTTAAATACACTGGCGCACAAAAAACACTATTAAATTTGGTATCTGGACGCAGGCACCACAACTCGAACAAGGTGCCTTCCGCGAGATATTTCAATGCAGAGATGCGCAGGGGGTGGTCTAAACTTTGATTTTTAAAAATTTTCATTTCGAAAAGGTTTAAATTTTTTAAAAGGTGTGAAGCAAATTTAGAAACAAAAATGTACAAAAAGAAATGAAGAAAAACTAACAAACGCGACAAAAATACACAAACAGAAAGGAAGAGTGGGACAGGAAAAATTTAAGGATAATTAAAAGGTATGAAATACTAGCGAAAGGTGGATAGGATTAGAGAAAGGTATAGTTGTTGAAACTTGGCTATAGTGGTTGCCGGAAAATCGGTAACGTTTTGTACGGTAAGGGGTGTTTGATCCGAAATGGGGCATTGTGCTGTCTAATTTGCGTTATGTGTCTTGTTAGCGGACTATCGCCCAGCTTGAACGAGTAGAAGTTTTGAGGGATATGCTGGACGTAGTCCGCTATCGGGATTATGTCGTTGCAGCGTGCGTATAGGTCTCTGAGGGAGGTGTATCTTCCTGAATTTGATATGAGGTGCATGAATTTGTGCTCAAGCACTTTTAGCTTTTTCATTGCCGTGGCCGGTATGCTGCACCACACCGGCGCCGCGTATGTGATGGACGGCCTGACCACCATCGTGTACAACAATTTTTTATTCTGTCTGTTAAGACCATGAGCGGATACAGACTCCTGGACAGGGAGTAGACCGTACCTATTGTCTCATTGATATGTATGTTGAACGTCAGTTGTTGGTCCAGTCTGACCCCCCAAATACTTCACGCATCCTTTGGTTGGAATTTTGTTTCCCCGGATCGAGATAGGAGTGATAATTTTATTTTCAGTAAAGCGACGCGTGAAGACTATTGCCTCCGACTTCTCAGCGTTCAGCCGAATCTTCCACCGTAATAAGCCGTGGCACGAGCCATGTGCGCCTTCAGCAGCATGTTCGCTGCTTGTGCGTTGTGCGAATGCGCGTACATGGCTGTGTCATCGGCGTACTTAGCCAGCTTCGTGTTCGGAAACTCTGGAAAATCGGAGACGTATAAGTTGGCCCCGGTGAAACTCGTTGGAAACGATATATGTTGTTCCTTTTGAGCTCTTGATCAAAAGTCTTCCTGGTCACAGTTTTCCAGATATGGGGGGAGGAAATCGATTTTTAGAGATTTTTTCACTAATAGTATGGAGCCATGGTCCTTTCAATGCGGCTTTGCTAGCGTTCTACAGGGGTTTTTCGGGTCGCTGGTTTCAAATCCGATCTCAAAAGTAGCATTTGATAGTTGACAGCTGTTTTCTGGAAAAGATTTATCAGAATATTTACAGGTTTTTTTTGGTCGCTGATTTCAAATCCGAAGTCGAAGGTGGCATTTGACAGTTGACAGCTGTCAGTACCAGTGTTAGCTGTATTATCCGGAAAAGATTTATTACAATGTTCCCAGGCCACGCTAAAAGTAGACGCAAACAATCCAATTAATGTAACTGCTAATTGTCCTATTTTTTTGCTCACGACAGTACACTATTAGAGTATTTCTAAAATCAGTATTGTACATTGCCAAAATCCATATACAGGGTGATGTTTTTACGTAACAGCCAAAATTAACAAAATTGACTCCGGCTCTGATTTTTTTTGTTTTCGGTACTGAATTATGTAGACCTCTATTAGTGGAACATATCTACTAAATTTGGTTCAATTCGCTACAGTAATTTAAAAAATACGGTCGATCTATATTTTGGCAAGAAGTAGAAAACACGCTGTATATCAGAAACGAAGGGTATTAGGGATATAATAATGATCATTCTGAAATCGTCTTAGGATTCTGTACCCCTCACTAGCGTATGGTCAGTCGCTCACGAAACACCCAGTATATTAAACGTAAAAGAATATGGAGAAGGGAAAATATACCTTTTCTAAAAATTTAATATATTAAGAATATATCGATTCAAAAAAATTCTGAAAAAATGAAAAAATATGTCATTGATGGATATTAACCATTACAGAACATTTAATAACATTTAATTTTAGGTTTTTAAATGTACTTCTAATCGGTATTAACTAATGTTTAATAACAATTAACTTAATTTTTGTTTATTTTAATATTAATTTCTTCATCGGAAACATTTCGAACACAACAAAGTATAAATTTTATTTAAAGCCATCTGTTTATTTGTAACCATAACGTTACTTATAGTTACAATTTGACAATATAGGCGATACTTTCAAAAATCATAACTCAGCTCGCTATGGTCGTATCGCAATCTTCTCCACTTGCAAAATAAAACACTACCTTTAATGATTACATCATAAACTATTCTATAATAGTAGAATAAAACTAACTTCATTTTACTGGTATTAAAACAGGAACTTTATGGCAAGAAGACTGTGTGGCCTTGCTCTGTATTACTTCGATAATAAACCAATTTTAACAATCGAACATAAGCCATTGTATGCAACACTCCATAATAAGGCTCGTTATTGCGTAACGCTCTGTACTAACCTAGACATAAACTCGCACTCAAATAAAGCGTTAAATTATAGACTTGTTACATAAAGAGTTATTATGTCCTCACGAAAACCGAAACTGAATAAGTGCTGAACAAATTTTACTGTTTTATGAGGCTAATATGCCCACAAATATAAGCAAGATGGGTACTCTTTCTTCCATACTTTACTTTCTAACATTGAACACATTTAAATAAAATTTCATTAAATTCCGCAGAGACTTCAGTTATAATGTAAAACAAACATATTTTTTAGACAACTTACAGCATTCCTAAAGTGTCATCTTCTTGTACTCATTTGTCAATCTTATATTTTTGGCCGTTTTTTATTTTTTTGCCGCTTTTACTTCACGGTCGCACTTCACGGCCTCATGTATTACTTGATCATCGTTAATATTTGAAATATGCCACTGCTTGTCAATAAACCATCTAGTGAGGTTTTCGTTGTAACTCGAAAACGAATTAAAATTGTCAGTTTTGTGGCTTTCTTGCAATATTTTGTCCATGTCTCCAGTAATTTATACGGAACAATTTTAAAAATATTTTATTTTACTTTTAAAAATGTGTGCACCTCGGTCAAATGATTTTTCTCGGTCTTATCCGGCATTTGTTTGCTGTGCCTCGGCCGCAAACTTCTAATTCGGCCAAGTAAAATCACTAATAACTATATATGCTTGATGCTGTATTTCAATACGGTTGGAAAAAGGCAATACTTAAGCCTCTTGCAAAAATAGTTAGGCCTGTAGAAGGTCTCAGACCTATTCTTGATATATTACAGAATATCTAATATAAAATATTTAGCAAATAATGATTGATCTACCTATAGCAATTTTCACATTATATTTTCTGCCGGATGCGCCGCTGTCACTGGGTACATTTTACAGCTTAAATATTTTAAATGAAATTTATAAACTACGTTAACGTTTAATTATCAGATTAAAAATTCGTTTTTGTGTATTAGTCCCAATTTTAGCGCATGCAGCACTGAAGCGCGTACAATTTGTTTTACAGGCCCTGAAAATATACCGGGTAACACAGGAAATTGTAACGCTCTGTAACTTTGCTATTTAAGAAGTTAAAATTTTCAATTCTAGAAGAGTTGTGTATTATATGATTGTCCTTGTTTTCACAATATCAAAAATTTTCTTCAACTTGTAGTTTAAACTTTGTTATTTTATATGATACACTGCATATTTTTTACCTGATTCGTTTTAAATTCTCTTTTGAACTTTTTTTTCTTTATACATTTATTTAACGTCGGCCTATTTCTGCTACTGAGGCCTAACACCGACGCCTGTAGACGAGCAACCCCCAACCAGGAATTTTACCGAACCTCTTCCCTTAAGAAGAGTAGGGATCTTTTACTTACCTAACATTTAAAAGACAAGGGACCAACGGCTTTACATCCCCTCCGAAAGATGGTATATCCCCTATACAACCCTCGCCTAAGGTTGTATACCTTCCGCGCATACACTGATATACAAGCCTCCGTCTCTTATTTCCATGTCTTTTCTATTTGTTGATGGAGCCCTATAAGGTTTTTCATTGAGGTGGCCCCGTATAAGAAAATCAAACGGCGTAAGGTCCGGCGACCTTGTAGGCCATCTAATGGATTTATTTCTTCCCGTCCAGTTTCTTCAAACACTTCGTTTAAACAATTGACTACAACGCTGCAGTTATGTGGTGGAGCCCCATCCTGTTAAAAATAATTTATCGCAGGATATTGTCTACCAGGATATCGTTGACCATAAATGTCGATAGCCGCAATTTGCATTTTGTCTACATTCCCAATAAATATGTCCCCTTTTTCATCTCTTGTATAAATTTGTAGTATTTTGAACAAAATTGTAAAAATTGTAAACAATTTTGAAAAAAATTTTTGATAAGCTAAATATTTCATTGATTTCAAATCCGCCTTATTTACTTCTTACCATTTCGTTACAACAATTTACATTTTGTTATAGGGAGTCAGAAATAATGATTTGAGGTTGACTTTCGAGAAGTTTTTTCTCCATCAGATTTTATTGGATAGAATGATAGATTTAGGTGTAAGTAATAAGAAAATCATGGTATGTACGCACAGTTTTGGCTGGAAAACCAATTTAAATGCACTTTTATTCAAAAAATGCATTTTTGCTGTTTTTTCGTATTTTTCGATAGTTTTTCAAATATACCCCTTTAAAAATAATTAATATTGGTTAGCAGCTTTTTGTTATATTATCACATAAACATTATTGTACATATAGAGTCATTTTTGACCAGATGCAATTTTTAGGCCTTGATTGCATCCAAAAGTGCATTTTAGGCATGCAATGCAAAACAATAATTTTACTAATACTTTAATATTAAATATATCTCGGAAAAATTGCATCTGAGAATTTCCTATTATAAATTTTCATTTTTTTTGACACCCCACTTCACCCGTCTTTTCGCTCTCGAAAATGAAGAAGAAGTTGAACCAGAGTACATTGACAACAATGATAAACGTGAAGACAGCAGTGACTCTTCAGATGGTGAACCTCCATCAAAAATTTTAATAATTATTATGTACATGCATTGTAAATTTAATAAATTTTATCCTTAACAAAAAATCAAACATTTCTTATACATTTTTTTATCTATAAAATACTTTGTATCTTATTTGATATCCTCTAAATATTTACTTTTTTCTATATTACTATATTTTAGTTTTTCTTATTTACTATATTTTTAAAATTATTTTTACTTTATTTTTTCATAAAATGCAAGAGAAGGTAAGCATAAATATAATGCATTTATTTGTTTCTTCAGGGCTAAGACAGACATGGTAAAAGGGAGACGAGGGGGAGCAAAAAGATAAAAATTTATAATAGGAAATTCTCAGATGCAATTTTTATGGTCTTTTTTACGTTTTAAGTGAAAGAGACGCGAAAGAAGCCCTTTCTTATTTAAATTTCGCGCTATTTTTGGTCAGCAATTTTCAATTTTTCAATTTCTATGTCAGATTCGTAATCAACAACCATGGAAACTCCCGAGTGTAAATGTCTCCGAGATATATTGAATATTAAAGCATTAGTAAAATTTTGGATGCAATCAAGGGCTAAAAATTGCATCTGGAGGATCAAAAATGACTCTATATGTACTATAAAGTTTATGTGATAATAAAATAAAAAGTTTCTAGTCAATATTAATTATTTTTAAACGATTATATTTGAATCGAAAATCCAAAAACATAGCAAAAAACGCACTTTTTGCATAAATGTGCATTTAAATATGTCTTCCAGTCAAAACT
The DNA here is from genome assembly GCA_963675555.1 of Leptura quadrifasciata. Taxonomy (NCBI): domain Eukaryota; kingdom Metazoa; phylum Arthropoda; class Insecta; order Coleoptera; family Cerambycidae; genus Leptura; species Leptura quadrifasciata. The sequence goes on from OY776677.1 coordinate 7,701,051, forward strand.
GTGCGTACCCAGTATGATTTTCTTGTTACTTACACCTAAATCTACCACTCTATCCAATAAAATCTGGTGGAGAAAAAACTCGACCTCAAATCATTACCTCTGACGGCCTATTACCTTCTACTAGCTGTAATTTTGATTGCATTTATCGCATATTTCAATGAGCAATGAAGTTCCTGTTAATAGTACCAATGACCATAGTACCATTAGTGCATTCTGTGAGTTGGATATAACCTCGAAAATATGAATTTTTTCTAGCCTAACGAGACTATGCCGCCGCCCCCCCCCCCCCCCCGTTTTCGAGGATTCTGAACACGATGCCGGTGGTAAAATTTCTCTCCGAGATCACTCCACCCCCCAAACGGCCAAAGACCACTCCCGAAAGTAGTATCCGCCGTGTCCTGTCAGCCAGACCCTTGTAACCCCCGTTTTCAAGGATGCTGAGCACGGTGGTGTTGTCGAGACCCCTCTTCGACCCACGCCAACCCTCCAAACGGCCAAAAGCTATCTCCAAAATTGGTAAACCGCGGATAGGCTGTCTTAATAATAATAATAATAATAATAATAATCATTTATTTTCCTTTTCGACAATACAGAATATTGTATAGGAATAGTCATATAGCCCTTACAAACTAAGAGACAAAAAATTCTGATACAGAATAGTAACATTTATCCAATAAAAATAATTTTAACCTTTTCTTAAATAAATGCACAGTCTTACTGCATTTTATTTCGTCTGGCAATCGGTTAAAAATTTTAGGTCCTATAAATCTTGGGGATTTACTAGTCATATTAAGCCTGGCACAAGGCTCATGCAGCTTATTCTTTTGCCTTGTATTAATATTATGACAATCTTTATTTAAAATAAAATTATTCCTATTTATAAAAACATATATACATATTTCGAAAATATGCAGACTCGGCAAGCTTAAAATTTTAAAATCTTTAAAAATATTTTTACAGGAGTAAGCACTCGGTACGTCGGCAATACATCGTAAAATGCGTTTTTGCGCAATAAATACCTTAGATGATAATGTGGAATTCCCCCAGAAACAGACACCATACCTTAAGCGTGTATCAATTTGAGCATAATACAAATTAATTAACTGTTCTCTACTTAAATAAGCTCTAATATTTCGGAATAAATATACTATCGATGAAATTTTGGATATCAAAGTTTCACAATGATAATTCCAGTTCAGGGATTCATCCAAGTATACTCCCAAAAACTTAATACTTTCCTCACCGCTAGAAATAGGTGTATTATTTATGTTAATATTTAAATTGTCGCATTTCTTTTGCCTGTTGTGAAATCTAGTGAGATGAGTTTTCTCGGCATTGAAATGTAAAGTATTGTGGGAAAACCAACTGCTTAAAATGTTTAAAATATTATTACAGTTATGTTCTAAAAGATTATCCAGTGGGTTGGAAATTATTACAGATATGTCGTCCGCGTACATCGTAAAGTGTGCAGTTGCTGGCAAAGAATCAATATCGTTTACGTATAAAAGAAAAAGCACAGGACCTAATATAGAGCCCTGTGGAACACCCATGGTTAAGTTTAGACACTCTGAATCAACTCTGGACACGATGTTTTGTGTCTTATGTTTTAGTGTTACGTATTGTTTCCGACCTTCCAAAAATGTCGTAACCCAATTAAGTGCAGGACCCCTTATTCCATAATCCTGCAGTTTAATTAATAATAAATTATGATTGACACAGTCGAATGCCCTGCTGAGATCACAAAATATCCCAACAGGACACTCTCCCGCGTCTACACATTCTAATATTTTGTTCAAAAAAGAATGAATAGCTGTACTGGTCGACTTACCGCTAGAAAAGCCATGTTGATTTTTTGTCATGATTTGAAAAGTCTCTAAGTAATTTAATAATCTATACAAATAGCAATATTCAATCACCTTGGACATACCAAAGGGCACAGTTACTGGTCTATAATTTTCTAACAGTTGCTTATCATTCCTTTTAAAAATCGGTACAACTTTTCCAATTTTTAAGCTATTAGGAAATGTTCCTGTCTCGAATGATAAATTAACAAGATATGTAAGTGGTTCGACGATGAAATTCAACACTTTTTTAATAAGAAAACAAGGAATGTCATCCGGGCCAGATGATTTTTTGGATTTAAATTTTGTTGTTAATAATTTTAACATTTCCTCGGTTGTAAACGGTTTTAAAAATAATGAATTTGTTTGTTTAACTACAGTAGGTATGCATGTATTACAGGGTGGTATTTGCTCAATTATGTTTTTAGGAGCTTCTATAAAAAAATCGTTAAAAAGTGAAGCGACTATTTGAGGATGTTCATGTATAACGCCATCGTTATTATTTATAATAATGTTGTTGAATGATTTATTTTTATTTGACAATTCAGCCACGACCTTCCAGGCAGATCGTGCAGGATTATCAGAGTGTACAATTTTATTTTGATAGTAACATTTTTTTGTATCTTTTATTAAACGACTATGATTCTTTTTTGCCATATTGTAAGCCTTAGTTATGTTAGGACATATTTTCTTTAGAATAAAAATATTCTTTAATTTTGTACTAGATGCTCTGACCTCATCGTTTACCCATTTTTTATCTGAAGACTTATTAACACAAATTTTTCGGTGTGGAAAATACAAATTAAAGTAATATACAAGGATGCCACTAAAATAGTTAAATGCATCATGAATATCGCTAATATTATACATATCTTCCCAAGTTTCATTTAGAACTGCCGTTTCAAAATTGGCAATTGCATTTTCATTGTAACTTCTTTTATACAATGTGGTATGTTTTGAGTTTACACAACAATTTTCAGATTTTATATTAAAGAGAACAGTTCTGTGATCCGAAATTTCATTATCAAAAACGCAACATGACCCTTCATTTTTGAAATTAATAAAAATATGATCAATAGTACTAAGAGTGGTGTCTGTTACTCGAGTAGGCCACTTCACAACGCTGCTCAGATTAAAACATGACAAAACACTACATAAAGTTTTAAAATCTTTTGAAACAGTATATGAATCAACATTAAAATCTCCACAGACAATTAAATTAAAATTGGGCTTCATCAAATAATTTAACAAATCAGTAATTCTATCTAAAAACAAATTTAGATCACCGGAGGGAGATCTATAACAGTTAACAATAATTGTAATACTCTTATTATCTTTCCAAGATATAGCACAGGCCTCAAAATGTTTTTCAATACAAAACTGTTGTATATCAATACTTTTTACCTCCAAGTGATTTTTTGCCCATATTGCGACACCACCACCCTTGAAAGAAGATCTGCAGTAATGACTAGCCAGTAAATATTCACTTATATGTAGATTATCTATTGAATCTGAAGTTTCCCATGTTTCGTTAAAACACAAAAAGTTCAGGTTTCCGTAATCACAAATGTCCAAATACAGACTGTCAATTTTTTTACTATTCAAACTTTGTGAATTGAGTAAAAGGATATTAGCATCGAATATTACTTTGGTGAATCGTCCGTCTTCCCTCGCATTACTAAAAAACGTTGAACACACGCACCATAAGGCCATACTTTAGGGTTCATAGCCTTATTAAAATTATCTTCAAGAATTTTAACTTTAAAGGATGAATACAATTCAGGGTGCTTTGGTTTAATTGATTCACAAGTTACTTCCGGGAAGTTTGGCTGTAACAGAGCTGTTAAATCGTCCGATGTTGTTTCTGTATCAACCCTGTATACATGTAAAACAACAGTTCTTGGTACACCTTTTACAGATTTGGATTCTGTATTACTTCCAGTTATAACTGATCGTCTACTACGTCTTTTGTTGACCACTTCTTGCCAATCATTTTTTATTTTGTGTGATGACGATGGTGGATGCATAGGAGTATCTTTCTTGTCATCAGATGTCAAATTAATATATTCGTTAAGCTTCAGTTGGGTTTGTACTTGCATAATTTCGGTTGTCACATCATTATTAGCTATTATTTTAGGGTCATTCGATTTGTTTATATTTAAGGGAGCTCCCGTATTATTGCTATTAGTCACTGTCGAGTTTTTAGGTAAATTTTTAGTAGAAAGTTTTTCGGAATGAGAATTCGCACTTATCTTATCAGGTTTTTGTTCACCTTTCTTTTTTGTAGAATTATCATTTAACTGATATTTGTCCATAATATCTATTTGTTTGTTTAATAACTTAATTTGATCTCTTAAGTCGCCTATAATAATATCTTTTTGTTTGATAATATAATTTAAAATATGTATGTCTATCTTATTGTCCTTATTTGCCATATCTTCTACAGCATCAAAAAAAGCGGCATCACTATCACCAGTGTCACCTTGGGTTACACTTTCACAACAAGTTATTAATTTGTCATTAACAAATTTAACATTGTTACATTTTTTAGCACAACTTAAATGATATAAATTGTCACAATTTTCACATTTTAGAGCACTTACAACATTTCTATTACATTTTTTACACACATTAACAGCAGAGGTGCTTGCGCTATGCGCCATGTTCGCGCAGTTCAAACCCGTATTACCCCCCGTTTTCGAGAGGGTAAGGTCTAGACCCCTCCTCAACCTTCGCCAACCCTCCAGGTGGCCAGGACCCACCCCCGAAAGGGGTTAATTGCGGAAAGGCTGCTTTCTATCGGCTAAACCCGAGTTACCCCCCTCCCGTTTTCGAGGATACTGAGTACGATGGTGATGTCGAGACCCCTCCACGACCCCCCAAATTTCATTAAATGCCGTAGAGGATTAAGTTTTAATCTGCAATAAACATATTTATTAGGCTGCTATAACGCGATAGTGATAACTGTGTGAAAACATAGAAATAGCTTTATTTTCTCAAATTGTTCGCTAGTATAAATATAGCTAGTTAGCTAGTATAAGATCTCAGACCTATTAGTATCTATTCTATATTCTAAAATTTTGGAAAGACCAAATGAAATTTTTCATCGTTTCAATGAAAATTATTTATTTTCCTCGACACATTCGGGTTTTCGTAAAAATCACAGCACTTCCACTGCACCTATATAAGTAATTGATGACATTTGTCAAAGTTAAGCTAGTTCTACTTGATTTTAGTATACCCTTTGATACTTTGAATCCACAAGTTTTGCTTTCTAAATTGCATTATTTCGGCTTTTCCAATAATTGCATTACTTTGTTTAAATCTTATTTAACTATGCGTAGCTTTGGCTATAGATAATAAGACTATCAAATCTAAATTTGCCTCATTACATCAAGGTGTGTCTCAAAAGTCCATCTTAGGACCCTTGTTATTTTTAATATATGTTGCAGATATGAATGGTGAAATTCAATATTTTAGTGTAATGCAATATGCAGATGATTCTCAATTAATTCTCGATGTTTGTCCAAAGAATAAAATATTTTCACAAGGAAATATTTCATCAGATTTACAGGAAATAAAGAAAAATTCTTTGGAACGTAGCTTAAAAATTAATGCTTCTAATGCTCTCTTATTGATAGCAGGTTTAGAATATTCTAGAGATAAACTGTCTGATTTTGTTGTTAAAATTGATAATGATGAAGTACCTAAATTAAGTGAATCAAAAGATCTTGATGTAGTCTTGGATGACGCACTTACATTTCAATCATATGTTTCCACTGAAATAGGATTGGATTTCAGTCGTCTAAAAAGTGTATACCCATATAAAACTTTCGTGTCACCTGCTGCTAAATATTGTTTGTACAATATCCTCTCTCTCTCTCTCTCTCTCTCTCTATTCGTGATTATGGTGATATAGATATCATAATTTTATCAGTGCTGCTTCCTGTCGTCTATTACAAAAAGTTCAAAATGCTTACATGCGTTTTGCGTACAATATTTCCTCTAGAAATCACTTCAATCGCTATTTAAATTAAAATTCTATCTTAAATAGGAAAAATAGGCGTATACTTCACACACACATACGGTCATATTAAAGTGATGACTACTGGTAAGCCTAGTTACCTACAAAGTAAGTTCTCATCTTATAATCACGATCAAAACACAGAGCACATGCGAGATTTTAGAATACCTAAACACAAATCGTCAGGTCTTCAAAAGTCATTCACATTTATTGCAATCCACCTATGGGGCAAGGTTGACTCGAGCACTAAATAGTTGTCTCCAAAAACACTTAATTTTCAAAGAAAAAGTATGTTGCTTGCCAACCAATACGCTGCCACTTAAAACCTTACGCATGTATGCACCACTCACCTCTATTTATTATATTTTGGTTTATTTTCACTAATCCTCCACCCAGCCTCTTTAACGTTACATCGTTCCTTGCTGTCTATTAAATTTAGGATTAAGTAAATTAACTTTTTTTGTCTTGGGGCCGTTGGTAGAGCACTATTACCCTAACCAGGCAATTTATATTAAAATCCTAATTTGACTACTACAATAATTATATTTACTTACATTAGTCATAATCACCCTGTATATACAACTGTATCTTGGATATACTTTAACTTTACGTGATTTACTTTATATTTCCCCGGCTATGCCTATGGCCAGTATTTTCACAGCTTTACTAAACAGTCGACAAACGGAATCTTACCCAACCAAACATTTACCCATTTTCAAACATTACTGACATATAGTGCCATCAGAGAGTTTTCCCTTTTAAGTTGTTACACGTACAAACATTTACATTGGCATAGAAAAGAGTAGAAAATCCTTTTCATGTAAAATTGTTCCTGAGAGCAATATAAAAGTAATTCGCTACTAAATCACTACAGGAAACAGGCTGGTTACTCTCCAATTCTCTTTAAGCTGTATCTTCGTAAAATATTTGCTGAGAGCCTTCCATACAATTATCTCTTTTAATACGTTTTCAGACACACAAATGTATTCTTCATTCTGCTTATTCAGATACTGACATCTGAGTTACATTTTTGTTATACATATACTTCGTAATTTGCTCACAATACATACTATGAAAAGCCTCTTTTATACAAAATTTTTATGAGGAATAACTGTATATTATATTTATTTATTTCAATTTTGCAGCTCAGTTTGAAAGATCTAATTAGAAGCTAAGATAATATTCTGGTCAATTTTCTCGGTAGTGTTTGAGATAAATTTATGTTTCAAAAGCTAGTCTGATGTAGTTTTTCCCAAGAATCCAATACTGGTAAGAAACAATTAATTGAGTATGAAAGAAAAATGTTATGGGCGAACAATCAGTTTTATTAAAAGAATTTAAATGACCGAATTCAGAATCTCAATATTTTATTGTGACATACGAGTATGTGCACTATAGGAATCTATAGGGTGGGGTAGTAATGCGTCGGGCCTCGATATCTCGAGTTCTACGATAGCTAGAAATTTTTTAAAAAATTGCAAGTAAACTAGATAAAAAAGTCTATAACTGGAGATTATTTTCTAACATACAGGGCGAGCCAAAAATGAAATTACAGGACCAAGTGCCTTTTTTTTAAATGGAATGCTATGTATATCAGTACATTTTTTTGAAGCCTCTTTCTAGGCTCTATTTATTTAGCATTGAATATCTCCCAACCAGTTGGATGTAATGAATTTTTTTGTTGAAATAATGCAATCTGCAGATGGATATAAAAAAAATCCCCACAGTCACAATTATGGGTTTTAAGAGAAACTTATGTGAATACCAGTTACGAGATATCTAATTAATGTTTTTCAATCATTTTCATTTCCTAAAAATGTACCGGGTGGCCAAAAATTATTTTTCAATTAAGAACATTTTAAATTGAATTTTCTCAATTTTTCAAGTGGAACACCCTGTATATTTTTCGACGATGTGATGTAAAAATGAAAAACGAACATTTTTTGTAAGTACTTCCCTATGGCTAATTGCAACCATTTTCGTTTTATAAATAAATGTCAAATTCAAGAATAAACTTGAAAAAACAGGTTCCCTCAAATAATTCACTAGAAAATTTCACACCTCTACTTTTTAACCAATAAGATACCTTAATTTTGACTAGTTACCGTGGCAATTAAAAAAATTTCCGGAAATTTTTTCGAGGCGCCACGATATTTAAGTGAAAATTTTTTGACAGTTGAAAAGGTAAACATATGATCTACAACCATTAAATAATGTAGATGTACCTGTGAATAATGCAAAATTTCTGAATTAACATTATTATTTATTATTCGCTATAAAGTTTCATTAAACAGATAACACAAATTTGTTAAATTATTATGCATTAACAATTTATAATTCAAAAAACGTAGGATGTACAAACATAGTAAGATTTAAATGTTGCTTGAATTCTAACCCATCCTCTCTTCTTAATGGTGAATAGGAAGGTGACGAATTAATTAGATGTCTGTGTTTTAAGACATATATGTAATATTTTGAAACAATTTTGTTCAAATCTCTTTTACGCAAAAGGCCATATTTACTTGACATCTGCAGCAGATTTTCTTAGATTTTCGTAAACAAACCATTCGACTCTAACGCTTCCTGGTCGCAATCTTCCATTAAATTCGTTAAATACATTAATCTTGGATGACATATTTGCGCTTGACTCAACTCTTTGCAGTATTTACATAAATTGTACTTTTCAAAGCATTCCATTTTTCTCAAATTGTTTAACGCAAATGTTTTACATAAAAATATCTTTGTTTGCTGGTTTACTATACAGTAACTTAATGTAATTTACCAATATAAACCTCATCTGTCAACAGCATGGCCGCCTATATCACGGCCACCTACTGCAACAAACCATGTTAATATTATATTTTTTAAATTAGAAGTGTTATGGATTACTTTAACAAAAAATACATTTCTACCACCTTTAGTAACCTAAAATTATGAAAGGGCGATAGACTGAACTAATACCCATCTGAGTTTTAGCATTTGGTATAACTAAAGTTGGTAATTTTTTTTTATTTAACGAAATATGGTGGATATACCTATATGATTTTTTTAGAATTTATTTCATGTTGAACTAATATCTTCATTGGCAAATCTCTAATGATATCGACTAATAAGCAAAATAATAACGAAATAAATTTAATTATTATAGGTTTTATTAATATTAAAAACACAATCATTATAAATGTTTGTGGGCTGGCTTGAATTGGTGGGTTGAATCTGGGTACTTTCTGTTCTATTTTGCATTGTGCTCTGATCATAACAACAATACCCTGACCAACTTAACAAGCAGTGAAATTAATTTAAAATGTCAGGTTGGATTAATAATTTTTTTCCAAATTATGGTGTTAAGTGGTGTGAAATTTTCTTACCGAATACCACGCAAGCTTAAATTATTCCTGGAAATTTTCTTTCGGGCACGAATATTTTGAAAATTATCCTGAATCGCGAAGCGACGAGTGATAATTTCCTTTAAGTTCTTGTGATATTATAAGTGAAAAATTTATAATAGGTGTTCGACGTGTTGCCCATTTTGATTGACACATGTTTTTATGCAATTTTGAAATGAGGCCATTTAGTGAGACTATTTCTTCCAATCCATTGAAATGAGTAAATAGTATTTAACCGGCCCTTTACTGTAATGTTTTTTGTACAATTTTTTACTATATTCGTTATTTTTTTAAATTTCTAGCTATCGCAAAACTCGAGATATCGAGGTCCGACACACTATAGTGCAATAGCCCCACCCTGTATAACTCTTACTTCGAGTTAATCTATTTACTCTTGCTCAGGATGGGTTCAAGTTGCTCTATTTTTTATTTAGAAATTATTAAGCCGACAAAAGAAAACTACTTATCATCAGGAATTAATGAACAACTAAAAACTTTAAGAACTAAAATTTTTCAAATGTAGAGAATTAAAGCTTCATACATTTTCTACAGTGTTAAGACTTTACACGTAGAATAAATACTTGTTTCCTTATTCTTTTTTCAATTATTATCTGTTAAGGTATGATTTATTTATTTTTATTACTGTTATAGATCAGCCCTATGTTTAGGTCATCCAATAATACTATTTGATTTACTTATTAGAGGTTCATTTACAAATTTCTTATTTGCCAATACCTATCACGTAGTTTCTTTCAAGACCCATAGATTTTAAACCTCTTAATTTGACTCTTGAATTTAAATACCGAGTATTGCACTTTAATGTGCGATATTGAGAAAAGCTTTGTTTAAAATTTTCAGTAGGTAATTCTATTTCAGAATGTGAATACCTTAGTTTGTCTCAATTAGTTTATTTAATTAGTTCTAGATACTTGCACCATATAAGTGTATGTAGTTTTTTAGATTTCCGCGGAGTCATAAGTCAACAAATAAATTATTTCTGAATTAAAATGAACTTTTTGAGGCAGGTCTAAAAAGGGGCAATGAAAAATTTAGTTTTCGTTTCTAGATGGAACAACAAAAACCCAAATTTTGTTATACTTCCTAAGAAAGGAATTAAACTTGGCTTTTGTTATAGTTCCTAAAGGAACAACAAAGATTCAAAATGGTAATGAATATACGGTTTTCGTTTTAGTTTCTAAAGAGAATAGTAAAAAACATGATTTTCGTTGCATTTTCCAAAAAGAGCTAGCCGATATTTATTGGACCTTCAAAAATTTTCTAGGTGGTCTTTTTAAATCTCCGAAATCGCAAAGCATCTGTTAGATTTCGTTACAGTTCTTAAAAATAGCTGAGGCCTTTCAGATAAAGATAAACTAACGACATTGCCGCTGAAAGTTTTAGGATTTTTTAGTAGGAAATACTGTATACTAATTTGCAGAGGTTATGTAGCATTTATAGGAAAGTATCTAAAAAAATCGTACATGGGGAGTTAATCCCTAAAAATCTATGAAGAAATGCAAAATATTTTTTTCTCCAGAAAGGCTTCAATGATCAAATTTAACATATGAATACACCCTTAATACTAATGTGAGATGATATGACACGTTAGCTCTAAAAAATGCAGGGACGGAGGCCGTGGGCATAGGGTTAGGAAAATTAATAATAGTAATAGTATTTATTGAAAAAATATATAAATAAATATACAATTTCAAAAGGAGAAGGCATTGCAAGAATGCATTTTTCAGACCCACCCCTATAAATCTAAACCTGACATAGTCATAAATAAACATGTGAATAAAAAACAAAACACAAGTTGCTTATTTTATATAACTCAAGAGCTTTTGATTAATTTTTTGTTTAAATTGATACGTTGAAGGACAAGAAACAAAAATATCATGAAATTCGTTGAGTATTTTGGATGCCATATAGGAGTAACAAGACAACAACTTTTTAGTGCGATGCACAGGAATGCAAAGGTTATACAAATATAATGGTGAACGTTGATGAACAATATTATAAAGCTTAGGAGAACAACATAGTGAAACGATTTTCTATTTTTAATAAATTTAGGCTACAGTAATAGTGAGTGATGTGATGCATTTCACTGATATTGTATGCGTACCTTAAGTAACTATTTTGTAAGATCTGTATTTTGTTTTGAGAAGACTTAGTCAAATGCTACTAATATGTAACACTGCAGTAATCAAAATTGCTTAGAATTATCGAGTTTACAAGTTTCCACTTAACATCTGATGTTAGAATATATTTAAATTTGTAAGGAGTTTTATATTTTGCATAGGATTGCCGACATTTTGCAGTTAGATGATTTTCGAAGCACAGATGATTGTCAAAGATTACACCAATGTTTTTGCCACTGAATTTAAAAGTTAGCACATTTTGATTCAGCATTAAATCACAATTTAAATGATGTGAACCTTTATCACACATGAAACTGGTCCCTACATACATTGCGGTAGACTTCGCTGGATTAATAATGAGACCATTGTCATTAGACCACTTAACGATTACTGTCAAATTTTCATTTAAAACTCATACTGCTTCGCTGGATTATACTGGATTGCATGATATATAGATTTGAGTATCATCCACGTAAAGATGGGATAATATTGTGGGAAGATTTTTTTTTTTTATACATTTATTTAACGTCGGCCTATTTCCGCTACTGAAGCCTAACACCGACGCCTGTAGACGAGCTACCCCCAACCAGGAATTTTGCCGAACCTCTTCCCTTAAGAAGAGTAGGGATCTTTTACTTGCCTAACATTTAATAGACAAGGGACCGACGGCTTTACATCCCCTCCGAAGGATGGTATATCTCCTATACAATCCTCGCCTAAGGTTGTATAGCTTCCGCGCATACACTGATATACAAGCCGCTGGAAGATGTGTGAGGCGAGGACGCGGTTTCCGTTGGAATGGTCACCCATCCAAGTACTAACTGCGCCTGTCGTTGCTTTACATCGCATACCGAAGTATGTACATAGTAAAGACGTGGGAAGATCTGCAGTGAAAATTGTAAACATTAATGGTCCCAAAATTATTCCCTGAGGAACACCACACGCTACTTTTTGTACAGATGAAGACGCCTTGTCCTGTCTAACGACTTGAGATCCGGTGGAAAGATAGCATATCAACCATATAACATTTCACTTATCTATAACGTTTGTCAAGTCATCGGATATTTTTAACAGAGCAGTTGCAGTGTTATGTCTAAGTTCCCCTGCTACGTTAACTTTAGCTAGTGGAATTATAATTGATTGTTTCCATGTCGTAGAAAAAGTTGCTTCTTCTAGTAAATAATTAGACCAGGGCCAAATCGTTTAAAATATCGTAATAGACGATAAATTCTTAGCAGTATACGAATGGTGTGGTGTAGTTAATGGTGTAAATAATTAAGGAAAAATCGTCCAGACTGAGTAAAAGTTCGGGAAGGGGTGGTAATACATACATTTTTAGGGGTTGGTACTCGTTTTTTGTGATTTGCGGCTAAACTATGCATCCTCTCGAAAAATGTTGAATATAAAAGTTGTAGATAATGAAAAAATCTAAAACTTTCTAATTAATAATTATTGACCATAACCTCAAAATTATCGAGAAAAATGCAAAAAACCGTTTTTTCGGTTTTTAATTTATAACTATCCCAAAAATGTTTATATTTTCATGAAAATTAGTGAAAATGTTCTCCCTTGTGTTTTAAATAAGCCCAAATTTTTTCAAAGCGAAATATTTAATTTTCGAAGTTTTATGAAGAAAATAAAGAAAAAACACCTAATTTTCAATCGAAAAATTTGGTTACCAAATTTTCGATTAATGAACTTTACTAGTACTCACTTTTTTCATTGAAATCTCAACTTTAATATAGAATTAAAATATATTATTGTTTATATTCAAAAATATCGTTAAAAAAGCGAAATACTGAAAAACTACTTTTTAAATATCGAGTTTTCGGTGAAAGTCTTAAATTTCTTTTTCTTTATTGTAAATAAACGTTTACACTCATAAAAAGCGTTAATTCTCATACAATACTATGTTATACAAGTAATGTACATGTAACTGAGGCGAGACTGTTACAATTGATCCATTACTATTATTTCAGAGAATTTCGCGAAATATCAGCAGCACAGATGATATGAAAAATTATTTACAGTACGAGCTTGCTCCATTTCCTGTGTCGTTGTTTACAGAGAATGGCTTCAGAAAAAATCACATTTATATACAGAATTTGCGAGCTTCGATTCGTTACCAACTTCGAGCAGTATTGTACACGTTGTTGATGGCGGGTTTCTCTTATACAAAGTAATCTGGCAAAAAACGATACAATTAATGAAATAACACAAAAATATTTACATTATGTACAAAACAACTAGGCAAAAAGTAGTTATATGAAGAAGATGCAGATTCCCTAATTATCAATACATCCCTTGAAGTAGCAAAAAACCCCGATAAAATAGTGGTAGTTGTTGGTCAAGACATAGAACTTTTAGTTCTTTTAAATCAATTCAGTTCACATGAAATGAATATCTACTTCCACAAACCTGATGCAGGAAATATTAATGATACTTATTACACCTCTAATAGTTTTAAACATAAATCACATAAACGTATTGTAGCATTTTTGCATTGTTTTTCTGGCTGTGATACAACTTCCAGTTTTGCTGGGAAAGGAAGAAAAACAATTATAAAATCATTATTGGCCGATAAACATTTACCTAATCTTGCAGAAATTTTTTACAATACAAATGCAGACAAACAAACGATTACCGAAAATGGATTAAAAATAATAGCTTCTATTTACAAAAGATTTGAACTCTACCGAACGGCTACTGTTAAATCCTCATTTCATTTGAAAAAATTACCTCCAACTGAAGGGGCAGCTAAGCAACATTGTTACAGGGTGTATTTTCAAATACAAAGTTGGTTTGGTAACCAATTAACAGCTACAGATTGGGGATGGAAACATCACGTTAATGGTATCGTACCTATATTTACAGAACAAGAATTAATTCCTGAAAATTTATTGAAAATTATCTGCTGCAGCTGCGAAACAGGATGCGGTAATAGCAAATATGGGTGTCGCAAGCATGGCTTAAAGTGCACAAATTTGTGCTCAAATTGTCAGGGTTCTGATAAATGTTCTAATGCCGAAAAATCTTTGTACGAATAAAATTGTAGTCTCGAGGACATCGAAGACGAAGACAGTACTCACTGTCTAATGAATAATAATAAAAGTAATGATACTGAATTCTGGCGATGAAGAATTGCCCACGAAGAAAAAAAGATTTCAATAAAATTATTTTACTTTTAATTATTGTATTTTATAGTCAAATATAAGACTTTGACGTGATAATTTGTAAATACTTACGAATCACAAGAAATAATTAACAAATTTTCTTAGTTCACAGGCTTTGTGTTTTTTGAATTTTTACCCATTTAATTGCAGTTTAAATAATGTTTTCGGGACTTTGAAAGCCGAGAATAGTTAGGTACATTACTTGTATAACATAGTATAGTATGATAATTAACGCTTTTTATGAATGTAAACGTTTATTTACAATAAAGAAAAATAAATTCATGATTTTCACCGAAAACTCGATTTTTAAAAAGTAGTTTTTCAGTTTTTCGCTTTTTTAACGATCTTTTTGTATATAAACAATATTATATTTTAATTCTATATTGAAGTTGAGATTTCAAGGAAAAAAATGAGCACTAGTAAAGTTCATTAATCGAAAATTTGCTAACCAAATTTTTCGGTTGAAAATTAGGTCTTTTTTCTTTATTTTCTTCATAAAAAATCGAAAATTAAATATTTCGCTTTGAAAAAATTTGGGCTTGTTTGAAACACAAAAGAGAATATTTTCACGAATTTTCATGAAAATATAAACATTTTTGCGATAGTCATAAATTAAAAACCGAGAAAACGGTTTTTTGCATTTTTCTCGATAATTTTGAGGTTATGGTCAATAATGATCAATTAGAAAGTTTTAGATTTTCTACAACTTTTACATTCAACATTTTTCGATAGGATGCATAGTTTAGCCGCAAATCGCAAAAAACGAGTACCAACCCCTAAAAATGTATATATTACCACCCCAACCCCCCTTCACGAACTTTTACTCAGTCTGGACGATTTTTCCTTAATTATTTACACCATTAACTACATTTTCTGACCATTCGTATACTGCTAAGAATTTTTATTGCCTTAAACAGGATTTTCCCTGGTCTAAATAGGGAAAGACTAATCTTAAAATTTTAAGAATTAATCCCATCTGCACCCAAAGAGTTTTACTGTAGAATTAAATAATTTTTTTCTCTACAACAGTTGTAACGATTATGATTAAACTTCTCACACAGATTTGAAATTGAATTCATAACACGAAAACATATTTATCATTATTTTTGAATGTCAGTACTAGGACATATTAGTCCGATCCTTTCCACTGGGAAATTTGTCGGCCGATTTTTTCAAATAAGTTTTTTATTTTCACCGAGTCAAATGATTTGTTCCTGCCCTGCCACACAGATTTATATCTCAATATTGAAATAAATAACTATGCTTAGGTGTGACTAGTGTAGCTCCAATGAACCAGGTTGTTAGTTACAGAGTGGTGGCGGTGGTTGCCGGCAACTCGGACGCTGTGACGCTGAGCGGCCTGAAAGCCGACACGCAGTACCAGGTGACTGTCGCCGCCGTCTGGGCCGGAAAAAAATACAGAAGCAGGCCTATTGTCTTCCGCACCCTGGGTAAGAAATTTTCCATTTTTACTATTCCTTAATTAGCGAATGTTCGGTACTTTAAATGTTTTTGTCAATGAAATCGGGCATAGTTTTGAGTCCGGATCTTTTCACATCTGATGGAGATAATAGACGTTTTAAAAAGTTGCGTAATCCCATTTGGTGCTATGAATACTCAATTGGATTTAGATCTGGGCTTCTCGCTGGCTACGTCAATGTGGGTGTACCATATTTGTGTGCACATTGACTCCGATTGGCCTAGATTGATAGTACAGAAAGTCTAAATATGTTTTGATGAGTATGCTTTGACATATTTAGAAAAATCGGACGCAGATGTTTTTTCCAAATAAAGTCAATGTTGAAGATACACTGCATGGACTTTTATAAAGGTTAATATTGGCATATATGGAGTTTTTAAATTGGATAATCTCAATATATCTTCTAAAATTGTCAGATGAAATGTTGAAGCATTTTTTTTCTTTCATAAGCCAACATTGGGCACAAAAATTTTAATGACATCCGTAAATCTACGAATAAAACTGTACAATTGGTAGTTCCTGTTAAATAAGTGTCAGTTCGAATAAATTTTTCATGCCTAATCTACTTTAAATTCACAGTTTCAATTTATTTTAACAACTTTCAAATATGACTCACTCGAGACTGCAAATAAGTTCAATTTGAAGAATACGCAAGAGAAATATTTAACGTTGCTAATTTTAAGGACGAAAGAGCCCAACTTCAGCGGTTAATAAAAATACCCACCCGTGGTCTTGAATATTATAAAAATTGAGTTGAATAATTCAGTTGATGTGGAATTTTGTTAGAGATTTTAACACGTCTACCACGAATAAAAAACTTTTCGTCTTAATAAAAATGCTATTTGTTTTTTGGAATTAGGCAAATTTGAGATAATTGTAAATTATGCAAAGACATCTTAATTCAAAATGGTATGAAATTTATAGAAAAATATCCTTACAAAAATCTGTATGTTATTTTATCTATGTAATAATTAAACACGTAATTTTGAGGATGTATTGAATTTTAGATATATAAATTTAGAAAAACATTCTTTCTGTGCTCTCATGCCTGAATTTCCTTATTATAAATATAAGGAGCCTCAAATAACTAACGCTAGGTTTGAGACCAAGTAGTCCCGAGTTCGAGTCCTGGTAAGGTAATGGATTTTTAGCGGCATTTTTAATGTATTCCGAGACGGTAAAGTTGGATTAAACTCTAGACATTCTGAATTTTTAAAAAAAATATTAAAATATGGGTCAATTAAACTTTCCCCAGTGTTTAGTGCAATAAATCATAGTATGGTGAGAAAAGAAAGAAGCAGGGGATGCCAAAAACAACATATCAGACATTAGCCCTTTACTTGCATTACTAAAAACATATTTTGTTATAAAATATAAAATATAGGAATTATAATATACCAACCTATCTGCAAGTGCCTTATATAAATAAGGACTCAACTGATTTTCGATTTGGATTGTTTCGAAACTACTGAGAGATGGCGCTAGTTACGCTCTACTGCGGTGGAACTTAACAGTGTCTATGAGATGCGAACTCCGGGTATCGAAAGTATGCTTGCTCACTTGCACTGCACTGATGAGACCCAAAAATAGGTTGAAACCGGTCTGCAGTTAGTGACATCCTGAGATAAAGGAGGCCTCGTACCTTCTTCGTAGCATTCGAGCACTTCAAGTCATTGTATTTTAGTGTTAACTGTGTTTAGTGAAAAAAATTTTACCGTATAATTCAGTGCTCGTAATAGCTGTTTTGGTTTAATTTGTTGAGTCCTGATTTATATAAGGCACTTGCAGATAGGTTGGAATATTATAATTCCTATATTTTATATTTTATAAAATTTCCTTCTGCTTTAAACTTGCTTATTCAGTGATGATTATCAATTTTATTGTTGCATGCAATAGTGTTGGCATCATATACCGGAATATATTTGTTTCTTTCTTAAAGAAAAAATCGTATTACATGGCTTTCTTTGCAAGTTATTTATGTAAAAACAAGAAGACAAAGTAATAAGGTTTATTTCAGCTGGCTAAACTGATCTGTCATACTGACGACGGCTAATAAACTAGAAACGATTGGTAGAATGCCCACAGGGAACAAATATTATTCAACTAGGACCTGTGTAATTAATTTGTTTTGTATTAGGTATGCATCGTTGAAATCTTAATCATTCAAATTTATTTTGAAACAATGTATTATTATTTAAATGTGATCTCATAACTGAACTATAGTTATTTGAAGCTGCTTGTTTTTATGATAATAAAATTCAGGCCTGAGGATATAATACCTATGTATGCTATATAGGGTGGTTGCTTTTTACACTGTCCAGTAATGCTATTTCGCAAATTATTGGAAAAAGTTCATAATTTGAAAGCTAATAAATTGGGTTATAAAAATTGATATATTCCGATTAGTTCTGGATATATACGATAAAATCTGAAAACTCTGGTTTCCTTTTTGCGCTCTTATTATAAAAAATATTAAAATACTTTATTGGAATATTTTGGTGTAGTAGTAGTAGTAGTAATTATTGGGGGAGGCCTAGTGCCTGGCAAGTAGGCCACAAATGGGCCCTTTTTATCTACCCCCTGACGTCCCCTCAACCATTCACTTCCACTCGGCCTCCTACTCCCTCTTGAAACCTTCCTGATCTTCCAATGAAGGTCAGGACATGTTTCCATTCGAGAGAGTCCATTTCCTCTTTTGGGAGCGTTGTGGCGCCGAAGAGTTCATACCTCAGACGCCCGAACGCTTCACATTGTCCCAAGAAGTGAAAAGATGTTTCTTCATCACTTCCGCATCTTGGGCAAGTGGAATCTGCCTCGACCCCTATCAGCGATAGGTGTCTTCTGAGCCTGCAGTGACCAGTTAGGACTCCGACCAGTTGGTTCAGGGTCCTCCGGCTTCTACCTAGCAACCAGGCCGCCCTTGACTTGTTCGGCCCCGTTACGAAGTCTCGAGCCTGTCTGCAGCCGCTGCTCAGCCTCCAATGTTCCCTCAATGTTGCTTGTGCCCACTCGTTAAGGGCCGTAGCGACATGTTTCCTTGTAATTCCCAACATGGGCTCCGGGCCTAGACAGGGCTCCCTGGCCCCGAGCCTAGCCAATTCATCGGCTCTCTCGTTTCCTGGGACCCCAGTATGTCCCGGAACCCATATCAGGCTCACTTCCTTGTGCCTGGCAAGTTCCTCTAGAGCATCTCCACACTCCTGGACGAGGGGGGACCTCGTCCTAGGAGAGCAGACCGCCCGAAGTGCTGCCTGGCTGTCTGAACAGATACAGATATTTTGTTCCGTACCGTTCCTCGTTTCTTCATTATGTGCCACTTTTAGGGTGGCATATACCTCTGCCTGAAAGACAGTAGTGTACGATCCTAGAGCAAAGCTCTCCTGTACTTCCCTGCCTTCCAGGAATATTCCTGCCCCCGATGACTGCCTCTGTCCATCTACTAGAAGGGAACCATCTGTGTAGCACACCAGGGAGTTCGGGGGGAAGTTAATCTTTCCTTCTGCCCACTCTTCCCTACTAGGTAGGGTTAGAGTGTACTTTCTCTCTAATCTCAAGCGGTCGGTTGCTTCCCTCACCTTAAGGGCGGAGATCGGAATCTCCGCCTCCGCCAATCTGGCGATGGCTGCATGACCTTCTGTCCTTCCACTGCACCGCCAGCTGCCTGAGTCTCGCATTCTTAGATGGGCCGCCATGGCTTCCTTCTTAATCCAGGCTGGAAGCGTTGGCAGCCCTAGCATTACTTCCAGGGCAGCTGTAGGTGTCGTCCTCATTGCGCCTGTAATCCCAAGACAGGCAAGTCTTTGAACTTTTGCCAGTCTTCGAGACGTGGTGATGCGGTTCACACTCGGCCACCAGACCACCGACCCATATTGGAGTCTAGGTCTGATTACCGCCGTGTAGACCCAGTGCAGGATCCGTGGACTAAATCCCCAGTTCCTGCCCACCACCTGGCGCAACTGCCAGAAGGTTGCCGTCGACTTCTCTACGATTCTGTCGACCTGTGCTCCCCATGACAGTTTTTTATCCAGGATCACCCCTAAGTACTTGACCTCTTGCGATAGTGCTAGGGGTCTTTCGTACATTATTGGTGCCCTGAAATTCTCTATTTTCCTCCTTTTGGTGAAGAGGATCAGTTCAGTCTTGGATGGATTGACTGAAAGATTCGTCTCACCACACCATCTTTCAATAATTCTGCAGGCTACCTGCATTCTGTCGCAGACGACGCTTAGGAACCGGCCAGTTACAAGAACTAGCCCGTCGTCTGCATATGCCTGCGCATAGAAGCCCTCTGACGTCAGCCTCTCCAGGAGACCATCCATTATTAGACACCATAGATGAGACGAAAGGCAGCTGCCTTGAGGGCAGCCTCCCTTCACCCCGATGTCCACCAGGCAGTCCCCTAGGGCTGCGCTGACTCTTCTTTCTTCCAGCGCAGACTGCACCCATCTGACCAGTATAGGGGTTGTACCCCTGGCCTGTAGGGCCTTACAGGTAGTCCTCGTACTTGCCTTATCAAAGGCTCCTTCTATATCAAAAAATACTACTAGGGCTACTTCCTTGTAGTGGAGGGCCCTTTCTACCTTATGCACAATGGCATGCAGGGCTGTCTCTGTGGACCTCCCTTGCCTATATGCGTGCTGATTCTGATGAATTGGGTATCTGGTTAGCACCCCTTCCATCAGGTGTCTGTCCACTATCCTTTCCAATGTTTTCAAGAGGAAGGATGTGAGACTGATTGCCCTAAAAGATTTTGCGGCCGTGTAGTCCTTCTTTCCCACCTTGGGGATGAAGGTCACTTTGGCGTGTCTCCAGGCCAGTGGAACGCATCCCAATGCCAGGCTGGCCCTAAATACTCTCCTCATATGAGGTAGGAGTATTCCCAGGCCTTTCTGGAGCAAAGCTGGGAAGATTCCGTCTGGTCCTGCTGCCTTATAGGGATCGAACTCGTTCACCGCCCAGGAAACCGCGCCGTCCGTTATCATTCCCTCTGCGAGTTGCCAATCCGCTTGTGGGACCTGCTCCTCTAGGGCTATGACCGCGGCGGCGCTATCTCCGGGGAAATGAACGTCCAAGAGTAGTCTTAGTGACTCCTCACTGGAGGTGGTCCATGTCCCGTCCTGCTTTTTTAAGGACCCTATGGTCTCCTTTTTTCCACAGCTGAGTATTTTCATCAATCTGGCGGACTCCGGTAGAGAGTCTACCTCCCCACAGTATGTCCGCCAGCTTGCCCTCTTGCTGAGTCTTAATTCCTTTTTGAATTTCCTTCTAGCCTCTTTAAAATCGTCCCATGTAGTCCCCTCCCCCTCTTTGACAGCTCGATTGTGAGTGCGTCGGGCCGCCCGTCTCAGGTCTTCAAGTGACCTACTCCACCAACGAGCCCTCCGCACCCCCGCCGCCTTGAGGGGGCAGGATTCCTTATATGCATTAATTATACGATTTTCGAGACTATATACCTCATTGTCTAATTGCTCTGGGGAAGTTATGTGGCCCTCATAGTCGAGTTCCGAACTCTCTAAAGCAGAGATGTATTTTCCCCAATCTGTCGCCCTCGGGTTTCGTCGAGGGGTGGCCTCTTTCCTATCGTATTCCATCTCAAATCTGATCATTCTATGATCAGACATTGAGATGTCATTGGTAACCCTCCAGTTCTTAACGTCCTCAATCAGAGATTGGGAGGCCAGCGTTATGTCAATAACCTCCCGGCGGATGCGATTGACAAACGTCGGTTCGCTCCCCCTGTTAACCACCTGTAGGTCTGTGGACGCCAAGTACTCTAACAGAGTCTCGCCCCGAACGTTAACGTTTGAGCTGCCCCACACTATGTGGTGGGCATTTGCGTCGCAACCGATTATTAACGGAAGACCTAAATTTCTTGCGTAGAAAATTACATTTTCTAATTCCTCAGTAGGTGGCAACCGCGCATTATCGTATGGAAGATATATGCTGCTTATGACTACCTTACGACTAATATTACTTACCTTGTATTCGAGGAGAGCTGCTGTGGCATCCCTGGTTCCCAGTTGAGGCAGTGGCACAACTTGAAGGTCCTTGGATGCCAGGATGCATGTCCTTGGTGGCTCCTCGTCTCCCTCTTTTCCAACTACCATTTGGTAGCCAGAACTTCCTAGGCCCCTTACTCGATTCCTGAAAACATATGGTTCCTGAATTAGTATTATACCCCCGGTCTTACCTGTCAGAATGCTGACCAGCTCTCCAGTAGCATCCCGACTGTGCTGGAGGTTGATTTGGCTTACCCGTAGTAATAGCTCCGTGGGGCGTCTGGATACGGGTGATTAGGCCTGTTATTCTTTCTCCTCCTCGGCCGGCCTCGGCCCCTCGACTGCGGCAGGAGTCCGGCGAGTCACTCCGCTCCAAACCGGTACCCTACGTACTGTAAGGGTAACCAGCTCGAAGTAGAGCACCCACTCGGCCTCCTCCAGCCGTCGTATGGTTTCGTGGCTGACCAGGAAGATGAGATGCCATCCTCCAGGTTTTCCCGTCGTTTTCAGGTGTTTCCACCTGTCCACGTTTAGGGAGCGGTTTTGACGCGCCAGCATGTCTCTTATTCTGGAGAGGTCTACTTCTTGGCTTCTCAGCCAAAAGCCGACCTGCTCTGGCCAGGGGGCATCAACCGCCCGCATTACGCGGAAGGTGACACCATCTCCGGCCAGTGGTCTCCAGTTTTCAAGCAGCCAGCGCTTCGAGGTTTCATCCTGCGTCGTTATCAGGAACCAGCCTGGATCCACCAGGCCCGAGTTCCTGAAGCGAAGCTCCGGGCCGTAGGGTTCCCCTTCGGGGCCCGTCATAGCCTGGAGCATCTCCGACACAAGGTGATTCCTCGTCCGCTCCCCTTCCTCCTGTGTCATAGTCCCGTCCTCTCGGCTGGAAACTATGACCACCTGGCTTTCCCTTTTCGCGGCAGAGCTGTAGCTAGACAGTTGGGGTCCAGCCCCCGAATCCGACACTTTGGCAGCGCCCGTGCTTCCCCTTAGTAATGGGGACACGTTCGCTGCTTTGCCTGTCCGTCTCGGAGAGCTGGCACTCCCTCTGACCCGCTTCCTCTGTCGCTCGGGTGGGGTTGGCTCCTCTTTTCTTCGCCTTTTTGGGCCCTTTTTCGGGGGTGGGGCGCCTGAGGGTCTTTGTGGACCCTTTGGCACCTCAACGCCCCTGACCGAAGCAGGTGCAGAGGGGAGTATGAAGGATTGCCTTTTGGCCTCCCTTCTCTCCGCCCTCTTTGCCTGCCTCGCTCTAGGGCCCCTCATTTTGAGGGGTTGGTCACCTCCGGAAGCCTGTTCGTCCGCCTGCCCCGGCTCCTGTCGCTCCTTATTGGAGCTCCCAGAGCTTGGACCAGGCTGACTCCCAGACTCACCTGGGGTTTCTGTCAGCTTTAAGGCAACAGGTTCGGCCCGATGACTCTGGACCTTTCGATCCGAGTCGCCCTGCATCACCTGTCCCCCCCGAGCCGACACTTCCGCCCTCTTCTTCCTTCTGGCGATCCTCCTCTTTTCTCGCCTTTTTTCTCTTTTGAGAGCCTCTCTAGCCTCTTTGTCTAATGTGGACCTTTCCAAGTCCTCATCCGACGCGCTGCTAGGGGATCTCAAGAGTTCCTCCTCTACTGCGATGGGTACTATTTCCATCTCTTCCTCCTTTGAGCTAGGGAGCTCTGGTTGTGTTGTGGTTGCTGGTACGTTTACCTTATTATCTTTTTCTTCTTGCTTTTCCATTTTAGATAGTTGAGTGGACGTGTGTTTAAATGTGGGTGTGTGTGTATGTGCGTATGTGTGTGTGTGTGTATGTGTAATTGGGTATGTGCCTGGACTGTCGGAGCCCTCAATCCTCTTTCTCCTCCCGGCAGTGCTCCGTGGCTTGACTTTTCCCGGCAGAAAAGGTTGGCAGCCGCTAGTGAAGCCCCCCGAACCAAACAGCAGGGCCCTATCCAGGCGCCACCTGGCACTACTGTATGGCCCGAGATTATACACCGTTTGAAAGAGCAGCCCCCTACACTGGCTAGGTAAGGGTGGGCTCCTATACTATCCGGCGGCACTGGGTGTACCACCCCCAGCTTCTTTCACTGCTACCTCTCCAAACACGATCCCAATCCGGGGTCCTGCCTCAAAGTTCGGCCTAGATAAGTACAGAGGGTGTCGGACTCTCGTCCAGGCGCATGATTTGTATTTTATGTTGGTGAATGTACGTGTATGTGTGTAAGTGTGTGTGCTTGGATCTTTCTTAGTCTCGCTTCTCTCTTTGACCTGTCCGGCAAGGGTGACCCTACTGGTAGCTGAGCTACCGCCGGCATAGCTCTCGGATCATCGAAGCACTCAAGCCCCCTCACCGCGACAAGGTGAAGATCCAGCGAGGGGGATATTTTGGTGTAAATTAACTTTATTTTTTAAATACGGACCTATCTATTTATTTCAAACTTTTGAAGCATTTGAAATTAATGAAACTGAAAATTAAAAGATATGTCGCATTGGACAATTTTTTACGTTACGCCAGAGAAATAATCATCATTCAATTGACTGCCATTCACAAAAAGATTTTTAAGCAATAAAAGCTGCATTATTAAAATTAGTTGAAGAGAAAACATGTACTATAAAGTATAAAGGCTTGAAGAACTTGTTGCTTCAACATTATTTATGACTTGTTCTCTGAACTCTCAACTGGGCTTATTTTCATTTTGCTAGAAGTATACTCAAAGGAAAAGCTTTGGTTGTTTGTCGGTATAATTAGAGCCTTGTTGTGGCTTTCTTCTTACAAAGAACATAATACCCTTTCTTCTTAAAGACTTAATTAGCTTTAATTAATAAGGCGTATATTAGACTTACTGTTATCTCATATGAAATTCATTATGTGTCCTACTCTAAATATATTTATCTCTTATCATATAATTTTTTTAAATGTATGTTTACTGTATATATTTATATTACCTATTAGTAGATTAATTCTTATTTTCTATTAGTGTTTTATTCAGTTGCAAGAAGTAAATCAGAGCAAAAAGTTGAATTATTGCGTATTTTGTCTAAACACAGTTAGCACTAGAATACAATGACTTGGAATGCTCGAATGCTATGAGGAAGACGCGAGGCCTCCTTCGTCTTAGGATGTCACTAACTGCAGACCGGTTTCGACCTATTTTTGACTCTCGCTATAAAATTGCTTATTCGGTGATGATTATCAATTTTATTTTCGATTTGGATTGTTTCAAGACTACTGAGAGATGGCGCTAGTTACGCTCTACTGCGGTGGAACTTAACAGTGTCTATGAGATGCGAACTTCGACTATTGAAGTTATTACTTGCACTGCACTGACGAGACGCAAAAATAGGTCGAAACTGGTCTGCAGTTAGTGACATCCCGAGATGAAGGAGGCCTCGCATCTCCCTCGTAGCATTCGAGCATTCCAAGGCACTGTATTTTAGTGCTAACTGTGTTTAGACAAAATACGCAAATTTTACCATATAATTCAGCGCTCGTAGGGGGAATAGCGGTTTTGGTTTAATTTGTTGAGTCCTTATTTATATAAGGTACTTGCAGATAGGTTGGAACATTCTAATTTCTATATTTTATATTTTTATAGAATTTCCTTTTGCTATAAAATTGCTTATCCACTGATAGAGTTGTAAATAAAGACTTTACGTCCAAAGAGATTAGGATATAATTATCTGACAAAATTACGTTATTTATATCTTTTACAAATTCAAAAGGATTTTTAACATAACGTATTTTAATAAGTCAGTTACAAAATTGCGTAACATATAAATGGATCGGCCTATGAAGCTAACAATAGGTCTTAGCGGAGTATTTTCTTTATGAATCTTTGGTAGAAAATACATTTTAGGGAAGACACCATTGTTACTTTTGAATTTTTTACCAATATTGTCATCAATGTAATGATTTTTCACCATATCATGCACAAAGGAATCTTTCGGAAAAAATATGTATAACATTAAATAATGATATTATTCAAATTACACAAAAAAGAGAAAATACAAACAACATTTTTTTGCTAAAGTGAAAGCTAAGACATTACAAGAATTAGAATCGGGCGTTGTCTTTAAAACACCATGTAGCAATTGTGAACAAGTATGTATAGGTCAAACGGTTAGATATTTAAAAACAAGGAAAAAAGAACATAAAAATGATGAATAGAATATACATAACCCTTTTAGGAAAAAAACTAATGCTACGGCATTGGCAGAACATAGCCTGAACAATCTTCACCAGTTTGATTTTGATGAAACAGAAAGTATAGGTAGACAACACATTTTAAAAAAAGATTGTTAAATGAAATGATATCTATAAAAAAAATACAATTCTGTGAATAAAGATCTCATTAGGAGAATCTAAACTCAAGTTATTTTAACTTAATTGACAAAATAAAAATAACCTAATGTTATTATTTTTCATGACCCATAATTTTTTTAATTATTTTTCTAACATTCTCGTTACAAGAAAAGTTATACCGACATCAACTAAATACCCTTGTCATTCTGAATTTGACCATTTGTTACTCTACTGTTATCCGTCTGTTTGTTTTGTTGTACCTAATTTATTACCCGTATTACCCCTATTACTCCTAATTTATACCCAAATTTATTTATTTATTTAATCTTAACACGGAAAACCTTCCTGAATGTGAATAGCTTATATTATGTTTTTTTTTGTAGTGTGCTATATTTTTTATTAAAAAAATTGCACATATATAAGTTGTTTTTTTACAGTCATTGTAATTATTTATTAATTGTTTTAACCATTTTTAGTTTCAATACTATATACAACTTTGTTTACTATAATTTTAATAAAATTTTAGTCGATTTTAAAGTTTTTATATAGATTTTTAATGTATAGCACATAAATTACATTAATTATGTACTATTTATTGTATTTACAGAGTCATAAGGATGATTTAATAATAAATCGAAACGTCGACAATTATCAGAAATTGGTTTTCATAATTTACTGGCGTATTCCCATTAACACAACTCCTACATATTTTTTTAAGTTCGGACGGTGCCTACGTTGAATTGGATTCATGCACATATTTGGCCCCCTTTGACCCTTCAAAGAACAAAAACGTCGCAAATGTTCGTTTTGCAACATACGCCATTATGTCATACTAACATTGCTGTTAAAATAGTATGTGAAAAAATGCAGCCTTCTAATTTTTTTGCCTAAGTAAAATGTCATAATGACTAGACTATGTAAGCAAAAGAATTTAAAAAAGACACAAACACTATGGTGACAGACACCCAAACGTCGACGTCTTAATTTTGGAAAGCTTTTTGCGGATATCAAAACACCGTCAGCGCATATTCGCACTTTTTTGTCGCGCCTTGTAATATATATATATATAAGAAAGCTCGGGGCGAAACTCCATCAAGTCTGAAATTAGCGATCACAGTCACACGCTGTCGATGTAGTCTCGATGTTGTGCTTAGTTGTTTTAAGGACTTATGTGTGAACTGTGCGTAGAGCTTATGTGTGTTCCAGAGCCGCCTCGGTCGTCCCCGCAGCAGGACCCCATGGCCGCCTTTTCCACGGAGCCTCCGACTACCAAAGAACAATCCTCCGACATGATCGAGTATCCCCAGGCCAGTTCGACGGTACGTACATAATTCCCTAATCCAAAATTAATTAATACTACTTGGTAATATCAGTGTTGAAAATTTACGTTGCTAATAGAGAGAATGGATTGAAAGTGTATTTTTAATTGTGTTTAAATTTGTCTGTGTAATTCGTATATTTAGTGTACCATAAATATTACCTGATGCAAATACCCGCTTGTTTATAAACAGTTATTTCATTCACCAGTTTAAGTTATTTACTTCATTTTATTACTTTGCATAATTCTATTTTTTAGAACTGACTAAATTTTCTTAAAATATTTTTTTAAATAATAGTAGTAAATAATAATAATTTTTATTTATTTATTTTTCATTACGACTGCCCAGTCAGAAATCCAATTATCATGCAGGAATTTTACAAACGTAAAAAACTAAATAATAATTAAAACTAAATAACTTAACTAAAATAGACAATTAAATGATAATAAAAATTAACAAAATGAATATATGATTGTATAATCCTAAAAATTATAATGTAATTTTTTAGAAGCTACAGTTATTGTGTAGAATTGGGAACAACATTTCGTATTTTTGATATAGTAGTGTTAAAAATATCTATACCGGGTGGCCACGAGTCAATCGAGTCAATGTACGACCCCAATATTTTGGTTGTTTTTGTATTTAAAATTTTGGTTTTTGGCTACTTTTAGACTAACAGGTATGAAAATATCGCTTCCGGTTGAACCGGAAGTGACATCAACTTTTTTTTATTAAATGGAATGACTATATTTTTTAATGGTTTCTCATTAAGCATGAATTTTTAAGTGCAACAGTTTTTTCAAATGTAAAAAATTCCAAAAAATAAGTGAGATACGAACAATTTTTCAATTTCTTCAAAATGGCCGCGTCAGATGAATGCGATGTAAGAAAATTAGTAGGCTATGGAAATTATTAGCCAGGTTGTCAAACTTGTCTGAAATTAAGAAAATAGTTGTTTGAATTACTGATAGATACCAGTAACTTTAGGTTTTTTTCAAAAAACGGAATTTCACTTTCATTTCCGTAGGGGTCCTATGGAATTTTTTTTAATGGAACTGTGCTATTTTTATTAATCAGAAATAATGATTCATACACTATAATTTTTTCGCCATTAATCATTTCTTAACGATATCCTTCGTAATAATAGAAGTATTCTTAAAAAGTAAGCACTAACAAATCATTTTAATAAGGTACCCATCTGCATATACATCAAAAATTACAGATAGCCACGAAAATAACAGACATTCGCAACAATTGAATTATTCTTGACATACTCGCTAATTTTCTGAAGCAAGTGTATTAAAGTTGTTATAAATAAGAAAATTAATATAAAATAGCTGAAAAATATTCAAGAGATATATAAGTTGACATGTTCATTATTTATGGAGAGACTCGACGTAATGCAACTAGAGCACAAACTCCTCTGTATGGACAGAGATATCCAGAAAAAAGACAACCTCCGAGAAACTATTTCGCCCGGTTAGAGCATCAATTTAGAACTCAACCTAATATAGAAATTGAAGAAAGATTTATTGAGGATAAAGAAACGGAAATTAATGTATTATCTTTAGTGCATGTTGACCGAATCATTTCGGTAAGACAAATTGAACATGAATTACCAGTTTCCAAAGAACCAGCCAGGAAAATTTTAAAGAAACATGGCTATCGTTCTTATAAATATCCATTGCATCAATTTTTTGTATGAGAATGATTATCAACGAAGAATAACCTTTTGTAATTGGTTACAGTTACGCCAATTAACAAATGAGAGTATTATTAAAAACATTTTGTTCACTGATGAATCGAGATTTACAAACCTTGGGTTATTTAATCGAAACAACACTCGATATTGGGCAATTGAATATCCTCACATTATGAGACAGGGGTGGTTTCAGGAGCGGTTTGGCTTGTTTGGTTAGGCGTACTGGGCGAACATATCGTAGGTCCAATAATTTTTGACGGAACTCTAACTGGACCAAGATATCTAGAATTTCTCCAAAATATAATAGTTTCACAGATTAATCAAATTCCCAATACTAACATTGACGGAATTTACTTCCAACAAGACGGGGCTGGACCACACAATGCTATTATCGTTAGGTATTAGTTAAATCAATTATTACCAGATCGTTCGATTGGGACCCATGGTCCAGTCAGATGGCCTGCAAGGTCTCCTGACTTAACCCCACTCGATTTTTTTATTTGGGCGCATTTGAAAAATAGAGTCTATATGACTGCTTCAATCACAAGGCAAGATTTGCAATAAAGACTTCGACACGAAATTGTACAAATAACATTTAAACAATTACAGAATGTTAGACATGCAACGATAAGTCGCGCTACTCTGTGTATTAATCATAACGGTGATGAACAATATGGACAATTTTTGTAATGTTTGTTATAATTTAGGTTTTAAATAGTTTTGTTATTCTATTTATTCATGGTTGTAACATTTTATTAAAATTATTTCTTGTTTAATTTGTGTTTACTTTTTAAAAATACTTCTATTATTACGAAGGACATCGTAAAGAAATGATTAATGGCGAAAAAATTATAGCTTATCAATCATTATTTTTGATTAATAAAAAAATAGCGCAGTTCCATTTTAAAAAATTCCATAGGACCCCTACGGAAATGAAATTGAAAATTAAATTCCGTTTTTTAAAAAAACCTAAAAATACTGGTACCTATCAGTAATTCAAACAACTATTTACTTCTTTACAGACAAGTCTTCAACCTTACTAATAATTTCCATAGCCTACTTAGTAATGTTCTTACATCTTATTCATCTGACGCGGCCATTTTGAAAAAACTAAAAAATTGTTTGTATCTCACTTATTTTTTGGAAGTTTTTACTTCTGAAAAAACTGTTGCACTTAGAAATTTATGCTTTATGAGAAACCATTAAAAAAATATAGTCATTCCATTTAAGAAAAAAAAAGTTGATATCACTTTCGGTTCAACCGGAAATGATATTTTCATTCCTGTTAGTCTAAAAGTAGCCCATTATTGTCTAATTTATGTGTACCAAAAACCAAATTTTTAAATACAAAAACAACCAAAATATTGGGGGCGTACATTAACTCGTAGCCAGCCAGTATTATTATATAATGAATCATAGTTGGAACACATACGGCACAGAGGAAAAAATTGCAGCAAATTTGTTCTTGGTTCGAGCAAATATAATAGAGACAAATACGAGCAAATCTGCAAATTAGGAACATGAAATCTAATGCAACTAAGAATTTCAAGGCAGCCAACAGTGCTATTAAAATTCTTTAAAAGGAATACAAAAGAGTGACACACCCGACGTAGTTGAAGATAATTTTTGTATTGAATCTATGTAATATATCACAATGTGGAAAACGTCTCTCTGTATAATTTCCAGAACTTTTGAACCAAAGATATTTAGAAAACGCCTCTGAAGTTTTTCAATGCTATATTTATTATTTTCATAGCCAGGATTCCATGCTGTTGAAGCATATTCAAGTCTTGACCTTGTAAATTAATTAAAGATAAGTTTTACTATATTTTCGTTAATTTTTTTAAAATTATGGGTAATGCAGCCTAGATTTTTTAAGGAATTAGCGGTGATTTGATTGATATGGCTTAGTCTTAGGTCGAATATAACTCCTAGATCTTTGAGATGATTACAGCTCTTTAGTTCTTCATTATTAATTGTATAGATACATTTTATGTTGGATCTTGTATATGACAGTGTGTCATAGAGTTACACTTTGAGATATATAACTGTAAATTTTTTATGCTACACTAGACCATAGCTGTACAAGATCGTTTTGCAAATCAGTGCAGTCTTCTGCATTAGTGATAAATGTAAAAATGTTTAAGTCATCGGCACAGAGTAATATTTTGCAGTGTAAGCTAATGATGATAGTATTTATAAAAGTGTTAAAGAGCAAAGACCCAAGCACAAACCTTACGTCGCGAGATAACAGGCAGACTGCCTTATTTTAAATCCACTCTAATCTTAAGCATATTCATTTTACAATAAACCAATAATAGTCGGTAAAATTACCTTGAAATTGTATTTATAACATATTGAAGAGTCATACTATAATGCTATATTATCACTTTTGTCATTTTCGTTATTGTCTACTAGCCCATTATTAACTTAATTTTACAAAATCGTTTTTATGGTTTTAATTTGTTCGTAACAAATTGATAATCAAGTTTTATTAGAAATTTACAACTTGGGATCCTCTTTAGATTATTTTTCCGGACCCCAAATTCGTCACGGCACGCATCTGGGTTTTTACCCCCGCTCTAAATATTATGCGGGTGGTACTTCTAAGGGTACACTTTATCTTACGTAAATGAGAGTTAGAAGAGACGTTTCTTAATGATTTTTAGTCTAGCCCAAGTAAATCAGTGACTAAGTATTAATTTCTCTATTTGTAGACAATTAAAACGTCAACGGTTCCATTTCCTGTTGTCGAATTAACATTTAGCAAGTTTTTTTAAAAATTGTGGGTCCCTCAAAGTATCATCAAGTTTTGTCCTTAGTTTTCATTTTAGTTAAAAGGCAAAGGAGTAACAAGAAAGTATCTATATCTATGTATCTATCTGTATCTATATAAAAGTATCTATATTGTCAAACTCATTTCCAGAATTATAATTTGTGCATAAGGCTTTTAGGCACGGGGGGACTGGCAACAGTTTAGCGGCGCTTGATCGTAGGACTCACAGGCGACTTAGTTATTATTTTTATTAATATTATCATTATTAATAATAATTTTTATTGACCATTTTTAATACATAACTGTATATATGGCAAGTCACTGAAGAACAGAATCAAATGTATAAATAAAAACATCAAAAGACCACTTTTTGAACAAAAAACATACAAAACATCAGAATAAATAATAATGACATATTAACAGACCAGAAAACATAAAGATAAAATTATCCGGATGCAAATTCATCAACACTATAGAAAGTTTATGACAAAAGGTTTTTAATCGTCTTCTTAGTAAATAATAAATTTTTATTTCGTCCACTCTCCGTTGTCTTTCAACAAATTAATAAATTATTAAACACACAATTTTAAAAAACACCAACAAGGGTGCCTTAAAACAGGGGGTGTCGATTTCAATATATATTTTTTTGTGAAACTAGAACATAAATAC
Source organism: Leptura quadrifasciata (assembly GCA_963675555.1). NCBI lineage: Eukaryota > Metazoa > Arthropoda > Insecta > Coleoptera > Cerambycidae > Leptura > Leptura quadrifasciata. The sequence continues at coordinate 7,733,846 of OY776677.1, forward strand.
TCTTTCTTTGATCTTTAATTGATATATTTTTTTAATTATCAAAGAAGGCTGTTGTGTCAACAAGAAATATTAGTTTTGCGAGTATAAAACCTAAATTAATGTTATTTTTAGAATCGTTTTAAAAATGAAAACGATAAAAATAAAAATTCCTTTTAACTATAATCCTTCTTAGCCATTCTCTTGTAAACCTACAAAACAGTAGTAATTCTAAACTTGTCAATTATCTACCAAGTAGCAGTTGTTTTACTGAACGCCGCAGTTCAAATAAAAGTAAATTAAATTACGATATGTGATGTATCTTAAGAAATGTGCATATATACAGGAAAACCACAAAATAGTATAGACAAATTAATATTTCAAATCTAATAAAATTTTTAATTACCCAAGCCTCGGAAATATTCAGATTTTAGTTAGTTATAATTTTTCCCCTTTTTTATTTCTCTAATTCAAATTTCTAGTAATATTTTTAACCAGGTATTTATGCAAAGTGAACGCGAGTAAGTAAATGATATCAGGTAATGCAAAATAAAATCAAATGACAACAAAGCGAGGCCAGTGGTTTGATATGTGCAACAGAAATAAAATTCGGACTAAATTTATTATTTGTTTATTTTAAATTCTGATTGAAATATTGAAATTTCTAACAAGAATAAAGTGGCCTTTCCTATATGATGAAACAGCTAATTTTGCGAACTTGACGTGGTGAACCCGGTAATGGAATGTTTAACTACTAAATAAAACGGTACGTCTCAGCTGGAGTGTCCCACTTAAAGGCACCGTCCCCGACTGAGAATTTCGCGGAAAATTCCCCGTAAATCTACTTTAAAAATATCAAATAACGGTACGTCTCTGGTGCAGTGTCCCACTTAATGGCAGCGTCCCCGACTGAGAACTTCGCCTAAAATAACCCGGTATAACTACTATTGTACAGCAAATTTTCTAGCAAAACGTCAAGTGTTATTTTACCAGATATTAATTTGTCTTTGTTTATTTTTACGATCGTGTTTGGTATTAATTTAATACAGTTCGGATTAGGTGGAGTGTCCCATTTAAAGGAAGCGTTCCCGACTACAATAAATTGTATAAAAATTTCGGCGTATACCTCTGGAGTGTCCCACATAAAGGCAGCATCCCCTGGGGGTATAATGGTTAAATAGCTTCCCGGATTTATTAGACACGATCGGTTTATTGAAAATTACTATAAGTTGCTGAAGGCACAAGTTAACAAAATACAAAAGACAAATTAAAAATTATTTATAGAAAATACCGGAATATTACCAAGAAAATAAATATAAATTCAGAGCAGTAAAATATTACCAAAAGTCGACTGGTCAGGTCGGCAGTAGGAAACCAAAGATATCTTTAGCAGAGGACCCAGGCAAGATATCCCTGTGCTAAGCTAGAATTCATCCTAGCGGACACACATTTGCGCGAGCATATGTAAGTCAGGCAGTCATCAATTGACGGTGTAGCAAAATATTTATAACCGATAGCGTCAATTGATATAAATAATAATTTCTGGACAATTTAAATGACTGGGATCGATTGCAAATAAAATATATGTATGGTTTCAGAAAAAGAACAAATTTAATGGCCCCGGTATTAGTAGTTATAATTCTAAATCAAATTATTATTTTTGAATTCGGTTTATATTGATTATTTCGAGCGTTAACTAATTTAAACAATTGACGCTCACGGTTTAAACTACTTGCAATCAGTTAGTAACTAAAACTTTACCTGGTACTTGAAAAGAACTGAATCTTATCGGCTCTAGATGAATATATAACTAAAATTAGTGAGTTCCAAATGGTTTCTCTCGTGACTTTTAAAAATAATCTTTCCCTGAAATTAAATTGCTTGAAAGCGGTTCCTTCCCAATTTACTCTACATTATTAAAATATACCCGGTGGATAAAAAACTATTACTTTAAATTCGATTTAAAATGAATATTTTCAAAACAAGAAAAACGACTTCATTACAAAAGTGTACTATTTCAAGTCTGTCAGATGTTTAACCGAACTTTTGCTTATTTGGGGTTCTTTGTAAATAAATATCGAATGAAGTAAAAATCATAGTTACCGAATATTTATCATATACTTGTCTAATCTATACTTATAAACTATATTTTAGATATTCACTACTGTTACTATCTTAGAGATATTTAATGAGTATTTTATATTCAATTTTCAAATTTATTTAGATCAATATCCATCCTATACTCTTCCTACGTATCATCGAATCCCGATATAAATATAATTCCTGATTATTACAATGCAAAAGGCCGTAAACATGTTTATATGGCAGAAAATGATCTATTCACCTTGATTTTAATAAACTTTGGCCTTGTCAGTACATAACATGAAAATGTAATATCGATGCTTTATTAGTTAAGCATTCTCTCATAACATCAATTTCTTTTTCATGCCTTAATATTTTTTAATGAAGAACCTTAAAAATATTCGCATCTGTGACAATACAGTCTAATATTAAATGCATTTATTAATGGAGCGTCTGGAGCGTTAAAAACATAAAACCTCGGTTTACAGCTACAGTGAATGAAATTAATAACAAATATGTGGAATGATTATCTAATAATATAAATAAAAAAGTTTACCTATTAAAAAATTGTGATCTTGTTTTTGAAAAAAAAATTGATAATTGCAATAATTCAAGTAGTATAATACATACTAGGCTGTAAAATATTTTTATATATCAAAATTAAGTTAACGTATATATATATATGAAGTGTTGTTGTACTTCCGGGTGCTCTCCCGCGTCGATGATCGACTCCTCCAGGAGCCATGGTTGTCTAAACGACGTTTCGGCAGAATCTCATCTGCCATCTTCAGGTTCTCGCTGAAAGCTGCCTACTGCCGCTCCTCGTTGCTCGAACTGAACTTCAATTCAGTTCGAGCAACTGAACTTCAATTCAGTTCGAGCAACGAGGAGCAGCAGTAGGCAGCTTTCAGCGAGAACCTGAAGATGGCAGATGAGATTCTGCCGAAACGTCGTTTAGACAACCATGGCTCCTGGAGGAGTCGACCATCGACGCGGGAGAGCACCCGAAAGTACAACAACACTTCATTTAACACCCGCGAGAACCTAAAAAACAACATATACATATATATATATATATATATATTTATATTAAATTTTCCTTAATTTACTTCTTTTTCTCGATTAATATATATATATATTAAATTTTCCTTAATTTACTTCTTTTTCTCGATTAATATATATATATATATATATATATATATATATATATATATATATATATATATATATATTATTAATTAAATATTTGTTTATTTAAACATTATATGGGACATCCTATATATTGAGTCTTCCCTTGTTTTTATTTTTTATGGACTTTATTACACGCTATACAAAGGAAAGGAAGGTTAATGGGCCTCGAAAAAGCTTTCAGTACAGCTACTGTCTTGACACTTTACAATTTCGAAAATATGCAGCAGCCTAAAAGTGCTGGATAAAGTTTTGATGATAATTCCTTCTATATTGTAATTATATGCGTGTGTGCTATTGCAATGAATAAAACTATTTTATATGCGATTTTGGCGTAAATAAAAGCAGCCTGAAAGGTAAATATTTTAGGGTGTGTATGGTGATAAATATCCTAATCAGTTACACCCAGAAATCTTATGTTCCCAAATTACATTTGTGAGTATTTTTAATGGAAACGTACTTAATTAGCCTTATATTTAGAAATGCGAATTAAAAGGTTATACAAAAACTTTTAACAAATACATTTATTTTAATTTAGAAAAGAGAAATCTACATTAAGCAGAACAAACAAAAGTAACAAAATGTATTACTGTCCTTGAGTTTATTTACTCTTCAAACAAATTCACTTTAGTAAGAAGCAAAACAAATGTAATGTACAGTGTGTCCTTGCAATGAATTTTATTGTTTTTTATTGGTAACACCTACTTGTATTAATTTTCGCATGCAATATCGACATTAGAATGCACCATGTATAGTTCCTTAGTATGAGTATAAGATGGCATGACCAGTTGCTTCGGGAAAATTTAGGGAGGGATGTTGCCAGTAGGGTGGTTTAAATAATTAACTTTTTTTCTCTCTAAAGCAGCTCTCGATCAAATTTAATACTCAGATAATGTGACGCCTCTTCGTCGGTTTTGCAACTTGCACTTTGAAACTAGTGCAAGCGGTTTTTGCCTCGAGCGCCAGTTTCTGATTTTAAGTGTAGAAACACCCCTTTCTCTATTAGCGGTATAATAGAGGCCCCAAATAGAATCAGTGAAGACGGTTTATTACCAGGGGTCGAAACGTAGGCCGTCATTCTCAAGGAATGGACAGCTGTAAAGATTTTTATATTTGTGACACTTTTACTTTTCAGGACAGTCTAACCTAGAGGAGTGACTCAAAATAAGACACACAAAACGTTTTAATGATATATTGAAACTATGTACATGTCAAGAAGGAAAATCTTAAGATATATCATATAGAAATATATTTAAAACTTCTGGTACATTTATCTACATAAAAATAATTTAATACAGGTAGTTGACATTCGTGAAAATGAAAAGAAATTTTCAATTACCCAAGTTTTGTAACCCTAATTTTATGCAAAATTTCTATTTTTACTCTCTGCCTAGATTTACTACAAAATGATATTAAGTAAGTAGACGCGGCATATACAGGGCAAATAGAAAAGTGAAAGCAAAATAACGGGTATGACTAGCAAAGCAAAACGGTGGCTCGATGTGAGTAATTTAGGACTGACTCCACGACAGACAGACAAGTTACTAAATCTCTATGGATTTTAACAAAATGAATTAATCTAGAATATTGCGGAGAAACTAGAATTTACTACTTGACGTTGCGAACCTGGTTATCGGATTTTTACTGAATGAAACAAGTCGATACGGCTCAGTTGGAGTGTCCCACTTAAAGACAGCGTCCCCTAAAGAGCCTCAAAGAAAATAAGCTACTGAGCAAACAGGTTCGGACATCAAGTTTATCAGGAATTAATTGGTATTTGTTATTTGCGATCGTGAATGCAAAATGACTTATTTCGTTAACGGTGTATCTTTTCTGGCAAAGTGGCAGTGCGACTCAGGTGGAGTGTCCCACTTAAAGGCAGCGTCCCCGACTGAGGATTTCGCAGTCACTTAGTTAATTTGCAAAAATGAAATTTTGAAAAAAAATTATTACAAGTCGCTGAAGGCGCAAATGATCGAAATGTAACAAAGACAAATTAACGGTATTCAAATGATTACGGCAAATATTCTAAGTCCAAAATTACCACAAATTGGATATGACTTTAAAATAGCAAATCCCTACCAAAAGTCGACTGGTCAGGTCGAGCGCGGAAAACCAAAGAGACACTTAGCCGGAGGCCGATTCAGGATCTCCCCGTGTTGAGCTAGAAATCAGAACGTTTAGCGCGGAATACGCGGGCACACCTCATCCAAGCAGAATGGCAGAATTACCTTTCCAACGACCTTCAGATTTTTTGTTTCTGATGTGATGTTGCCGAGTTATCCGAAGAAATATGAAAATTTTGGTCGGAAAAAGGTTTAACAAATTGATTCGCTGTGTGTGTATTTCTATTAATTAAGAAGATTTATTTTGCAATTAAATAGTCAAGAGATGTACTAAAACGACACAGCTACCAAACATACAGGGTATGTTTTATATTAGCGCTAATTCAGGACATTTCAAAGTGAATTTGCTCAATTTTTTCAAATGGAACACTCTGTATATTATTGTATTTTTGAATTGGCACGTGAATTCTCTACGATTTTTGTCAATAATGTCCTATACCTAAAATCGATATTTCCAGAGATACTTTTACTTTTTCATTAAAAACCGTTAAATTATAATACTTCTCATTTCGAACTGATCTAGGAGCTATGATTTTGACATAAAGTGAGAATAATTGAAAGTTATCTTATTGACGTTTAATTATTAACTATTACGACAAAGTATTTACATTTATTTTAAGTTATAAATTAGTTTAAAATTCTCACAGTCCAATAATGAATTTTTCGAGAGAAGAAATAGTCGATATGATTTAAGTTCTGGGTGCGAGTGATAAAAATTGTTTGCTATCAACTCGAATTTATAAGGAACGATATCCGGAAAGAAGATAGCTCTCTAAAAAATCATTTGAGGGGTTATGAAATGATTTGACAATACGGGGAAATGTTACCTCCTTTCTCTTATTATTTATTTTTGAGAAAGAATTGAGGCAACATATGCGGACGACTAGCTGGTTTAAGTCGGAGCAGAGAGCCGTGGATCCAGAACATTCGTAAGAGTGGAGAAACTTACCCTTTCTGACATGTACAGCATAAGCGACAGATTTCTGTTTATTTCGAGAAAAGGAGACAAAGAAAAATTGATGTTAATTAAATTGGGTACCATCTATAGTAAAATAAGTAAAATTATCTCTTTCTCTCGAACAACCAGTCTACTATAGATCAGACTGAAGTTGTTGGTAAGAGAAATAAAAAGATAGTTTAAAATGAATGAAAAAAAAATATATTACATGAAAAAAATCGGTTTGAAAGATAAATTGAAATTTAAGACAGATATATATATATATATATATATATATATATATATAACAAATTTATACCAGTATCCTAGATTCATTAATGTTGAAGTGACTGGTTCTGGGACAGCAATCCAGGCCCACAATTGTCTCTTGTTGCAAGAGTGAATTCTAAAGTTTCTTGGCAATTTACGTCTCTCAATGAATGGGGTGAAAGTTGTAGGAAAATTAACCAACTATGTGGTTTAATGTAAAGATAACGAAATTTTATCTATGAAAAACAAACTGTGCAAAAACTATGCAGGAATGTAGAAGAAGTATCTCAGAATTTAAGTATCTAAGAATATAAGCACGTACAAAATGTATGCAAGTTATAGCTATGCAAAATTTAAGCAATGTTAGCTATGCAAATATAAGCAAGTTGGCTGTACAAAATATATTTAAATTAGCTGCACGAAATTAATTAAGCCGACTGTACAAAAGCTGATTTCATAAAAACTATAAATTGCCAAAAAAATGAAAAGGAAAGAGAAAAATATTTTTAAAACCATGTGGTACATATAGTATTTTAACTACTTATTAAATTAAAAAGAATTGACTTTGAATTCAAATTTATTTTAAAAATAATTGAAATTATATCAAAGGCAAAATTTGAAGATTAATTAAAAAAATTTTTAATGAGTATAATGAAATTAAATTACCTGTATATTAAACACTTTGTAACTGGGATATAAAAATTGTAATATCAATTACTGAAATCCACAGTCAAAAATTATATTCGTTTGAATCAGTACAAAGGCTGCAAGCAAATCAATTCCTGGTGAGTTTTACTGATAAGGTAAACTTTTTGTCCTGTTTACTGGAAAACAACGTTACCAAAAAAATGTGAGAAATCTAATTCCCTATTTAAATTGAAAGCCATAAAAATATAAAAATAGTACAGGTATGGCCATCTGTCAATGGCCGAGTTAAGCGCAACAACTTGCAGGTCGCAACTTTACAATTTCCTTCACTCACAACGAAAATAATGGCATATGATCGATAAAAGGAATCTATAATAAAAGTTTTTGTTCCATACCAATGTCTTTGCTTCAGTTTGTAATTTCTATTTTATGCATAACCACAAATATGAACAGATGTAAATAAATAGTAAAACGTATTGACTATGGTGTGAACTTATTAAATATATTACATCTTATTGGATATACTAATATAGAATGAGAAAAGGTAAGGAAAATAACCATATGTACTTCATAGTAAACAAAAATATAAAAATTGAAAAATAGATATCTGATGTAAATAAATGTATAGTAGACAATTGTCTCCTGGGATAATAATGCTGTATTACAATGGAAATGAGATACATAATAGTTTAGAGTATGACAGTTCCTAAGATATAAAATTAAGTACATAAAACAGTGTGAAATGGTTTAGCAGTTATACGTGTAAAATTCTGTTAGTTGAAAAGAGTTTCACTTACAAGAACTGAATCCTGCTAAATATCCACAAAACACTAGTTTTTAAATAAAACTGTTAAATGGACATAGGCCATGTAACAGAATGTAGAATATGAGAAAAAAGAACGAACAAAAAATGTAGTATAGAAAACGAAACAGTCATACTTTTGAGCGTGATTGAAGATCCACATCGCAGTATATGAGAATTGGCAAGAGAAAATGATATAAGCCGATCTTCATTCAATAGAATCCTACAAAAAAAAACAAATTCCATCCCTACCATGTTCAACTAATACAACAACTGATTGATAGGGATTGGGAAATGGACATGTTAATCGTCATAATTTTCATTATTACGACACAGCCAATCCTTACATCTCACGAACAAATAGCCAAACAAGATGGTCGCTGAATGTTTTGGGAGGAATCGTTGGAGATTATGTGATAGGACCACATTTTTTTGATGGACGTGTGAATGGTCAAATTTATTTGGAATTTTTGCAAGACAGCTTGGAAGAATTACTGAAAGATGTCCCCAGGGATACTAGGGAGAGAATGTGGTACCTCCACGATGAAGAACCTGTGCACAGCAGTTATTCACGAACACTTAAATGACGCTTTTCCAAATGGTTGGGTAGGTAGAGGACGACCCCATAGTGGGGCTGCCAGAAGCCATATTTGACCAAAATAGACTTCTTTTTGTGGGGCTATGTTAAGGAGTAAGCGTACAAAGCTCCTATAACTACAAAAGAAAATATGAACGAAAGAGTAAGGAAAGTTTTTCAGGAAATTGCTGTAGATGTTTTAAGCAATGTCGGTAGATCATTTGAGAATAGTCTACAGAAATGCATAGACATACTGGGAGGCCACTTTGAGCAGTTTCTATAAACACTAGGTATTACTTATTTCATTAAATTAGGTTCAAAATAACTTTGAATTTTTAAAATAGTGCCAATTTTTCTTTTACTTAATACCGTATTTTCTGTTCCTATTATTTATGTCAACTTTCTTGTGATATTAAACGATTATTTATAAATTATTAAGATAGACTCAAATGAGATTTAATCAAACTGTTAAAAATTACTACTAAGGCAACCAAGACGCACCCAGGAAAAAAAATTAATACTACTTTCAATTATGCTCACTTTATGTCAAAATCGTGGCTACTAGATCAGTTCGAAATGAAAAGTATTACGATTTAACGATTTTTAATGAAGAAGTAAAAACAACGAAATATCGATTTCAGGTATAGGATATTATTCACAAAAATCGCAGAGAATTCACGATACAATTCAAAAATACAATAATATACAGAGTATTCCATTTTAAAACATTGAGAAAATTCACTTTGAAATGTCCTAAATTTGCGCTAGTATAAAATACACCTTGTATAATTATAATCAATATTTGGTGGTTGTCTCGTTGTAGTACATCCCGTGTCTATATGATTGCAAAATAAATCTTTTTAATTAAAAGTAATACACACACAGCGAATTAATTTGTTAAACCTTGTTCCGGCCAAAATTTTCATATTTCTGCGAATAACTCGGCAACGTCACGTCAAAAACCAGAAATCTGGAAGTCCTTGGAAAGGTAACTTTACGCTGAATTCATAAATGTAAAAATATGTAAGGTGTTCCATTTAAAAATAATGACCTCGAAGGTGCTCCGCTGTAGCGAGTCACCCTGTATATTTCAAGATATTTTTAAAATATGCGCCTTTTGACACTACCGCTTCCATAAAAATAATGTTCCAAAGTCTTCTAATAAGCCCGGTATTGGACTTTGTGCACACCCTGTATAAATCTCTAATATTAACCTGTTAAATATTAAATCCCATTCCTATTCAAATAGTAAAAATTAACCGAATCGGTTCTATAAAATTCACGCTTTCATCGAGACCAGAATTTCTCATAATTTCGCCACTTTGTTAGTGAAAAACTTACACCTGAACAAAATACGTGTTTTTGCTTCTTGGCAAAATACGAGCGGTAATTCCGGTAAATAATGATAGTAATGACAAGGGCGCCCGCTTAATGTCTCAGCTCTCAACCCATCTTTTGAGTGTTTTATATTTCTTGTGGTTTTTGCTGTTATATTAGCTTAGTTTAGTATCATGCAAAGATATACTGTCCATTTTATCAGGGCACTCGAGAATATATAACTTATTATCGGTCGTACAAAAAAAAATATTTTTACGAAAATTGTGCCGACTTATATAACCTACAAAATGGTTTAAAGACATCTGAAATCCATGGCCTACTTTAAGAGTTATGGCGGAAAATATCTGAAATGCGGAAAACGTCTAGGCCAAATACTCTGTTATTTGAAGAGATACGAGAAAAATTTTAAGACGAAAATTATTTGCAAAACAGAGTGTTTCAGAGGTTTTATCTAATTTTTTTCAAAACCGCTGCATTTTGAGATTTACTCTTCAGGCTGTTAAAGAAATTATTTTGAAACGGGCGGGAAATAGCACCATTAAATAGAGTGTTTTCCTCCCTTTTCAACGATTATTAGCCGTTACTCGAGTCCGAGTATAAAAATGTTACAGTCGATAAATTGTGCAATAAAAAACAAGTAAAAGGTGTAGTCTATTATAATTTCCATTCATCTACGGTGCACGCGACTATGGCTATAGAGGCCAATTCGGGAGAGCACATGTCGACCGCAGTCAGGACAAACATAGACCTGGTTAGGTCTTGGATTTGGCCTTCTTGCAGCAACATTTCCTTGATAGCTGGCCACAACCCCTCGCCATTCGGTTCTGTCCGCTGCAAGTTGTTCCCATTGCTCGTCTGCAACACCGCAGGATTTTAGATTTTCATGGAGAGCGTCTTTGAACCTCTTTCGTTGACCGCCACGCCTTCTTCTACCGCTTAGCAATTCACCATAAAGTGTACATTTAGGAAGGCGGTTATCATGCATACGATGAACGTGACCTGCCCATCTTAGGCGTGCTCTTGAGATAAGCACCTCAATTGGAAGGCTGTTTGCTCTCCTGAGTACTTCCACGTTTGATACGTGATGGAACCAACGGATTTTCATCATACTTCTGAGGTGTCTTTGCTGAAAACGTTCTAATTCTTTCACATGACGACGGTAAGTGACCCAGCTTTCACATCCATATAGCAGTGTTGGAATGACAACTGCTCTGTAGACAGCCATTTTCGTTGACAAAGCAAGGTCGTGGTTGTCAAATACTCTCTCTCTAAGTCCCCAAAGTGCTCTAGATGCAGCGTTACTTCTATTGCGAATCTCGCTGTCCATGTTTGCTTTGTCATTAACAACGTTGCCTAAGTAATTGAACTGATCCACCACTTCAAGAGAATTTCCGTTAAGTGTAATGTCTATTTGGTTCACTTGATGAGGAGTTGACATAATTTTAGTCTTTCCAATGTTGATTTTAAGTCCCAAGGAATCATAGCTCTGGGCATACACATCTAAAAGTTCTTGAAGCTCTTCCGGCGTAGAGGCTAAAAGTGCACAGTCATCCGCATACTGGAGATCACAAATGAATCGTGTGCGTGTCTTCGTGAAAGCTCTAAAGCGCCCTATGTTAAAGAGACCGCCATCAAAACGGTATCTGAGACCTATTCCTCTGACTGTCAGTTTGTTGTCAACAATAATTGTTAGAGCAGTGGTAAACAAATTAAAAAGTAGGGGTGCCAGGACACATCCCTGCCTAACTCCAGTGAGGGTTTGGAAAGGTTCGGTTGCCTCATTATTATACATAACCTGGGCGTTGTTGTTTGTATGTAGACTGCGACATACTTCCACAAATTTTCTAGGGATACCTAAGCGGAACATAATTTTCCAGAGCACTTCCCTGTCCACCGAGTCAAACGCCTTGGTTAAATCAATGAAGGCCATGTGAATTTCTCCTTGATGTTCGAGTGCTTTTTCTTGAAGCTGTTTAAGTGTGAAGATTAAATCCGATGTGCCTCGGTTTGGTCTAAAGCCACTCTGTGTTTCAGGAAGTAGCTTTTCCATAACAGGTGTTAGCCTATTTGCCATCGCTTTAGTGAGTATCTTCCCTCCAACAGCCAGGAGAGCTATACCCCTGTAATTTCCACAGTCCGCAGCGCTCCCTTTGTTTTTGAAGAGGTTGATTAAAAGTGTATCACGAAACTCCTGCGGAGCTTGGCCACTTTCCCACACGACATCAAACAGTTTTTTGAGGTAGGGTATGAGCTCTGACGACACAGCTTTAAAGATCTCAGCTGGGAGTGAGTCGGCGCCGGGAGATTTGTTATTTTTTAGCTGCCTAATGGCGGTTAAGATCTCTTCCGTTGTTAGTGGTTTATCTAAGTCTTCGAAGGTGTCATATTGAGGGATAAGATTTATAATATTGTGATCGGCTTGACTTTGCTGGTTAAGAATATTAGAGTAGTGTTCTTTCCATCGGGCTCTTATTTCCTGGTCTTCTTTGAGGAGATTTCCATTTAAATCTTTAATAGGGCACATATTTTTCCGACTGGGGCCGTACACTGCTTTTACTCCTTGAAAGAAATTCCTGTAGTCATGTGAATCGGCGTACCTTTGAATTTCTCTGGCCTTGCTTGCCCACCACTCGTTCTTTATTCTTCTGATTTCGCGTTGCGTTTCATACTTGGATTGGGTAAAAGCTTCTGCTTTTGATGAGTCGTTGGGGTGGTTGATAGCGTTTTGGAAGGCAATATGTTTGCGGTCAAGAAGTTCTTGTATAAAAGCTTCATTATCATTGAACCAGTCCTCCTGTTTTTTACTTGCTGCAGTGCCAAGAATTTCCTCACTCGCACTTTTTAAACTGTCTTTAATTTGTGTCCAGGTAGCAGCGACCTCTACAAAATTGGTTTCTTCTAGTGCACTCAAATTCTCTTGAACTTTTTGCTTTAACTGTTCGACGGTTTGTTGGTCACGCAATTTACTAATACAGAGACGGAGTCTACGTTTTACTTGAGTTCTTCGGTGTTTGGGTCTCATAACAATTTTCATTTTAGAGACAACAGGACGATGATCGGTCCAACATTCGCTATCAATGCGCGCCTTTGTAATTTGGACGTCCTTGAGATGCTTCCTACGTACGATAACATAGTCCAGTAGATGCCAGTGACCTGATCTGGGGTGACGCCAGGTGCCTTTAAATTTATCCTTTTGTCGGAAAATGGTGTTTGTTATAACTAGATCATGTTCGGCGCATTTAGTTAGGAGTAGTTGACCGTTAGCGTTCATGTTGCCCAAACCGTTCTTGCCTATGATGCCTGACCAGGTGTCTGCATCTCTCCCTACTCTAGCGTTAAAATCGCCAAGAATAAGGAGTCGTTCCGTTTTAGGTATTCTACAGAGGGTTTCTTCCAGCTGTTGATAGAAGCTTTCCTTGGTTTCGTGACTTGCATCCAGAGTGGGAGCGTAGGCGCTTATTAGATTTACCGCGTTGCCATCTGATAGCTCATAGCGTAGCAGCATTAGACGCTCGGATATGCCTTGTGGTACTTGTGTTAAGTTGGATACAAGTTGATTCCGAACGGCAAATCCTACTCCATGTTGTCTTCTTGAATTGGTGGGAAGACCTTTCCAATAGAAGGTGTAGTACTTTTCTATGAGAGAACCTTCCTCCAAAAATCGAGTTTCGCTGAGAGCTGCAACGTCAACATTGAGTCGGTGAAGTTCTCTATCTATTAGAGCAGTTCTCCTTTCAGGCCGATCGGTGCGAGTGCTGTCGTTCAAAGTACGAACATTCCAAGCGCCGTAGATGAAAGAATTAGTTTTGTTGGATTTAACTTGTAGGTGTTTTTTCGACATTCGATGAGGTGTCCCTGTGGGCACCCTCCCCCGGAGATCCGATCGGGAGGGTATTTTACCTCCGGATGATTTTGTCCCACTTGAACGCTCCATCATTTTTTAAAGCCTTAATCGACTGAAAACGAAGCTGCATTTGAAGTTTTAGCTGGAGCAGGTATGCAACTGACCAGCTCGGTTGCGGAAGGCGAGTGGTGTGGTCCCATGGCACAGAAGGAGACTGCGACGATGGGGTAACCAAACGATTCCAAAAGCAACCTTTATGTGCTGTTGGTTATTTTTACCGCACTCTTCGTGAGAAGGTGGATGTGCTCACGGCAAAAGGTAAGGGTTATTCCGCCCTTACTCGGTCGTTAGAGCCTCGTTAGTGAAAACAGGGCGCACCAAGTTCAAATTGAACTCATCGCGAAGGTGAGGTTAACAATTGAGTAGGAGAGGCTATAACTTGCGCTTCACTACCCCATTACACCCCAACGATATATCACATGCCATATTTATTCATTGGTACTACGTTAGTAATTATAAAAACATTTTTTTAAAACCAATAACGCCACCACCTATTTACTCGTCGCGACCTCAAAGGGCCACGGGAAGGTTCATGGCCCCCGTACTAACAGTATTAAAGAAATCTTTATACATTTCCCTGAGAAAAGAATTACCCGTAACATTTCTTGTTCCAGCCTTTTATAATTAAATTCCGATTTTATTAAAAAAGACGCCGAGTGTCGGAATATCTTGATTGAAATTTCTTGTTCGTGACATTATATAAAACGACTTAAAATCAATCACCAGGCAACCGTCTGAACTGGGTAGGGAAGAAACAGAATAGTAATTCTACCCAATGCTGGCACAATCCAAGAACGTTAGACGGAGGGTACAACGAAACAGTTGTTATGCGAGGACCAGGTTGTTAATACAATCACAACGGCGGCGTCGGAAGAACCCCTAATTCGAATTCCAACTTCCAAATGTAAATGTTGCGGACAAATCCCGAGAAGGGTTTTCGTTTCGTAAACGGAAAAAGATATTTTGAAAATTATAGTTTATTATGTAATCAAGCATGTAGAGCTTTTCATGCCCTTTTTACCTAGAAAGTTGGTCAACAAAACCTTTTCATTTATATGCTTGTTGGTCTTTTCATCAAGCCCGTTTTAAATTTTTGGCAACCAAATCGTAATTTGATTTCGATTTATCGAAAATCGCACTTGATAATGCCACTTGCGCGGTTTGATTTTTATTTATGTGTGTTTTTAATAACGTTTTTAAAACTTATACCGAAAAACAAGTAGTAAAAAGTAGATAAAATGTGGTACGAAACTTGGGAAAAACATTTAATGTAATTTGTGCTACTTTTAGAGAACACTCGTTATGCAAAATCAGACTCGTTACATATCTTTCATCTTTCCCACCTAGCTATACCACAAATAGTTGTTTTCTATTGATAGATTGTTGAACATGATCCTTTTAACTTAAATATGATAGTTCATTCATTACCTAAAGCTTCCTGCATGAATTTATCGATTTCCTGTTTCGTTAAAATCTTCTAAAAGAAAATAAAAATAAAACCTTGAAGAACAAACGTCATAATACAGCCCGGCATCTCACGATATGCTTACTGGCAAACTAAATGATTATGGTGTATTTTTTTTTTTTTAATACATTTATTTAACGTCGGCCTATTTCCGCTACTGAGGCCTAACACCGACGCCTGTAGACGAGCTACCCCCAACCAGGAATTTTGCCGAACCTCTTCCCTTAAGAAGAGTAGGGATCTTTTACTTGCCTAACATTTAATAGACAAGGGACCGACGGCTTTACATCCCCTCCGAAGGATGGTATATCTCCTATACAACCCTCGCCTAAGGTTGTATAGCTTCCGCGCATACACTGATATACAAGCCGCTGGAAGATGGGTGAGGCGAGGACGTGGTCTTCGTTGGAACGGTCACCAATCCAACTACTAACCACGCCTAACGTTGCTTTACATCGCATATCGAAGTATGTACATAGTAAAGACGCACCCACGCTCGCCCCATGATTATGGTGTATACGAGGAATAGCTAATAACTTATTTCATAATTGCTTACAAGAGAGGAGACAGTGTTAAAATCGGTGATCAACTCAATACGCTTAAACAGCAATTAGAATATGGCGTACCTCAAGGAACCGTTCTGGGACCAAGACTGTTTTTAATTTACTTTAACGAATTATTACTTTTTAATACGAAATATAAAACTGTATGTTATGCCGATGGTACTGTTCTATTAGTAACATTGAAAGTACTTATAATTTGCGTAAAGCTAATTTCTTTCTTCTTTACGAACAGTTAAGTTTAATTGATTGGTCATTTTTAGATCACCTTACTGACTGTAATGAGGCTTGTGAGCAATTTTATAAAATAATTAATAATATTTTTGATATGTGCATTCCTAAAAAAATTTCTAGGCCTAGCAAATATCCACCTTGGTTTTCTAAAAGCATTATTCACGATATAAAAATTAAGGAAAAGTTATCGAGAGCATACAAACATAGCATGGATATGAATTTGTACAATGATTTTAAAACATTACGGGCTAAAATTAAAAAAAGCTATTTCTACCGCATATAAGCTTTTCCTAAGCAACGTCCAAAATAATATTCGTTCTGATCCAAAAAAATTTTCGTCGTATGTTAAAGGGAAGAAAGGTGGGAATTCCTTACCTGACTCACTGACATTTGAAAATTCGGAGTTTCACCAGCCAGCTGATATTGCAAATACTATTGCTTTGTTTTTTAAGTCAGGTTTTTCTATCAGTTCCGTAAATGGCTTGTCAGATAATAGCAGTACAATAAATACTTTTTCTATTAAGTATATTTCTGAACACGATGTTTACGAGGCTTTGAGAAAAATGAAACCTAAATTTACTGCTGGCCCCGATGGTATACCTGCTTTTCTGCTACGTGACTGTGCTGTAGTATTTGTCCTCCCGCTCATGAAAATATTTAACATCTGTTTAAATTCTAGTTAATTTCCAGATATGTGGAAAATATCTCGAATATGCCCAGTTTTCAAGAAGGGCGACAAAAACTGTGTGATTAATTATAGGCCAATAACAATTATTTGTAATTGTTCCAAGGTTTTCGAAATAGTATTACACAAAATAATTTATGCTAACACTTGCGGGCTAATTAATGACTCTCAACATGGTTTTATGCAAGGACGATCAACCACTACCAATCTGTTTTGTATTACTCAATGCATCTCAGAATCTCTGGATTCTGGAGGTCAAGTTGACGTCATCTATACTGATTTTAGTAAGGCATTTGACAGACTAGATCATGGTATTCTACTGTGTAAACTTCGTCAATTTGGATTATCAGATAAACTGTCAGATTTGTTTGCATCGTACCTACAATGCAGAGATCAATACGTAGAGTATCGTGGTTTTAAATCTGATGAATTTATAGCCTCTTCTGGGGTGCCCCAGGGCTCAATTCTTGCCCCCTTCTTTTCATTATTTTTATTAACGATATTGTCAGTATGATTGACGTTGGTTTCTTCTTTATGCTTTTATGCTTATTTGAAGTTGTATTGCGATATTAACTCTTTTGGGGATTGTCTTAAATTGCAAATGAATCTTGATCGTATCAATAATTGGTGTATTGCAAATAACTTGCCATTAAATGTGCAAAAGTGCCATGTACTTTCTTTTACCAGAAGAAATACGCAGTTACATTATGATTATACACTCAATAATACGTCCCTGAATAGAGTAACTGAATTTAAAGATCTAGGAGTTATTTTTGACTCTAAACCTAGTTTTAACCAGCACATTCTTTCTGTTGTACTTGCTAGTTACAAAAGTCTTGGTTTTGTCATAAGAATTCTCACGGATGTAATGATATTAGTCTATTGTTCCTGTTATTTAAAAATTCGTTTTGTCTAAACTTGAATACTCAAGCATAATATGGAATCCAGGGTATCAAACTTACAGACACAATTTGGAAAATATCCAACGTAAATTTTTAAAATATGTTTCCTTCAGGGCTGATGGTGTTTACCCCGCTGTCGGTGCTGATCATTATCAATTATTGGCTAGGTATGATGTAATAAGTTTATCTGATAGAAGGGATATGCATTCTCTTATTTTTTTATTTAAAATTATCCATAACAAATTAAACTGCCCATCGATTTTAAGTCAATTAAATTTCAATGTTCCGGTTGTCGCTACTAGACATACCAATACATTTTATTTGTTAACCCCGAGGACCACCTAACTCAAGTTTCCACCTCTCCTCTGTTTGTGCAATATTTATCATCGTGTACAGCACAATTTGGATATATTTTATTATACCATTAACTCTATCAAAAAGCTGTTTTTAAATGCTCAGTAGTGTTTTTGTTGTTTTGTATTATTGTTTTTATTTTTCTTTTGTATTTTTCTGTAAATTTATCTACTACTTATTTTTGTTTTTTTTTGTAAATGTGTAGTTTTCCCATCCTTTAATTGGTATATAAATACTGTTAGATGGTGTATTGCAATAAATAAATAAAAATAAATAAGTAACACAGTAAAATATTTAACTACTGAATAATTTTCAAAAGTACAACATTGGCTTTCGGAAAACCTTTTAACAATCAATATGAAAAAAGCTAATTATTATATCTTTCAGTATCTATGATAAATATCGTCCAAACAACTGTATTCTTAACAGCCTTCAGGATAATGGCACATGTACACAAGAAATAACAGCTGTAACAGACATAAAATACCTTGGATTAATAATTATTGATCAGAGCCTCAAATGGATAGAGCATATCAACAAATTAAATAAGAAACTAAGATTGATAATTTTAAAATTTTACCAGCTAAGAGCTAATATCATGCCAGATAACACTCAGTAACTTACAGCTACCCTTTACCAATTTAGCATTTCGATCAGTTTAAGTACGATTGAGGCATCAGAAACCAGCAGATACTTATCATCTGCAAAAGCCACGCATTTCATATGCAACAAAAATTAAATAAGTCCTTAATGTATAAAATAAACGGGAGCAAGCTCAAGACGGAGCCTTGAGGCACCCCATGTGAAACATACATTTTGAGCAATTATTTTTAAATTTCACACATTGAGTTCTACTTTGTAATTAGGAGTGGGCTAATTTAAGAGGACAGCTTCTGATGCTATAGTTTCTTCATTAAAATAGGTTGAACGACAAATGAGCAGTAAGTCGAGATTTTCAGATGATTTTGATGCCATTGGCTAAGATGGCAACTATAGACACTGGATGATAGTTTTTCAGGTTCAGAGTATCAAGGGTTTTGAATGTTGACAGTACAACTGTATTGTTAGAAGATTCGAGGAAGATACTCTCTTTAAAACAAGTACTTTTAATAAATACTTTAATGACGTCATTATTAAATGAAGAGAATTTGAGGATTTGTTCTTTAATAAATCAGTCTGAAACCAATGCATTTATTGTGTCGTTTCTCAATTTATGATAAAATTAAAGTCTTGGAATCCTAGTTGAATTCTTAACCATTTTAGAAATCTAACTGCATCTGCTTACATTTTTTAAACTACATTACATTCAATGAATGCATGAAAATATCGCATAGGTCCTTCCAATGTTTCAAAAAAAATTCCTCAGTATCTTCAGAGTTGCATAACAAGTATAAATCTGCATGGCTTAATAAAAAAAATTGAATTCGTTTTGCGGAATGAGTTATAAGAAAAGAGCGTTTTTAATCATTGATTTGCGAATTTAATTCTTACATCTTAAATTGATGTACTACAAAGATAAAGCTGAAACTTGGCATGCCAAGCAAGATCCTTAAAAATCTAATAAGTACGTTTAAAGTTTAGTACTTTAGGAATACCGTTAAATTTGATTTCTACTTTAACGCATTAAAATACCGTCCCTACTGCAATTTTATTGTTTGCCTTGCTTCTAAAGTTAATAAAGAAGTGGAAACCTTTTGTGCTTATTAAAATTTAAATTATCAAAAAGTTGCGGTGGTTTGTGTGGGGGGCAGGGCCGTTATTATTTACGTCTTGTAGCAGCTTTTCGGGCCACATGAATGGATGAATGAGGAGCGAATAGCTGTAATATTTATTGATAAGTCACGTGCTGCAGGAAATGTGATTATTCCAGTGGCGCCCTGGCTGTTTCATCATTATTCAATTTTCGGTGTTTTCTATCATTTATGCAACGTTATGTACTGAAAATTTGTATCTTTTTGCAATCACCAGACTTAGATCTTTTTCTAGTACGCCACCTCTGGTTGTAAACTAGTTTGCGTTGGTATAACTACAGAAGAGACACTCGAGTACTAATTTTTTGTTTATAATTTTTCGAAATATCATAAAATCTTGACTTACAAATTGATTGCAAGGGTTCCTACATACTATAATTCCTACATAATACCTGACAAACTAACGTTCAGCTTCAAAGGATTAGACATCATTATCTGATGCCACACGTTGGGCGCCAATATATCGGCCTTACGTTATTCACCTAATTGATCGTGTAAAATGTATATATAGAATAATAGAATATCATAGCAATAAAATAAATTGATTTTATTGGGCAATGACTTTTTTGGGACAAAAATCCTCATACAACTCGATGCCTAATAATAATACTATGGAACGAAAGCTAACGGATATTCAAAAGTCTGCCAAGTGCTAAATACTATCTCTATGGAATAGTATTTGATGCACTTACTACTTTCTAACTTGTGTCACAGAATGAAATTTCCCAGGTATATGCAATCATTTTTTTTTTTCAGTTGTAGGTGTTTTTTTTAAACTATTTTGCCATTTCCCAAACTCTATTGAAATATCATATTTTCACACAAAGCACATTCAGTCAGTCAGTTTATGGACTTTCATAAATATTGTTCTATAAAACGCTATGCAGGAAACAATGGTCCATTTTTTACACTCAACTGAAATTAATGTGCAATATTATTGTACTTCCCCATAATTTAAAAATATTTCCGCTTTGTTTTCTAATGTACACTGCACACAAAAAGTTCAGCATATTTCACGAAAGGATTGAACAAAAAATAAAAATACATTATGAGGGCTTGACAACTTCTTATTAACCTTTTTGCATAATTTTCTCGCGTTATTCTCACATTTTGTATTTGAAAACATGACTCATTTTCTGTAAATAAAATATTATAATATAATTTTAATATTATGGACCGTGATACTGTGAACGATCCATGCTAATGTGTCTGAGGGACGTTTTACTACTCTTTCTAAAATGGATAGTAATGTATTTACCTACAAAATCTATACTTACTTGTATCTTTTACTTAACTGCTGGAACTGGATGGTATCTATTGGATGTTGTGGCACTGTCTTAAATCTAACACTCTTAAATAACTAACACTTTCTTAATTAACTTGAAAGGGAAATTTCAAACACAGTAAAAGATTATAATTACAGCTCAAAAATATATTAGTATTTTCTAAAAATGTACAGATACAAGTTTCAAAGATATGGGTATAAAGTTTAACAATGATAGCGGTCCATACCACACATGATGAGGAATAGGACGATTCAGAAAGTATCTCTAACTACCATTCAATGTTTTAGTTTTTAGCAAACGGCTGATACAAAAAGATTCAATGAAAAAGTTCAATATTTACGACTACGACTTATTCACGTATTTGTATTTCAATATCAATTTTGGTCGCTCCTCAGAGCTTAAAAATGTTTGAAGCGCTACTACTTCGAATTGTATTCTGCAATTACAATTTTATACGTTCAGGCAAGGCGATTCCCATGCACATATGAGTACACGGTAAAGATACTTTTCTGACACCGAATCACTGAGGAACCGGTTTAGGGCAAACCCCGTTAAAACTCATAATTTCCCCGTCAAAATCGACTGCTAGGAAACGATGGGGGTCCCATGCCGCTAAGGGCTATTTTCGCTAAAACTCACGATATACTTTGTATAGACGCTGGATTAACTTGTCCTCATATTCAAGACCTCGTATGAGTTGCAGTGCTTGACAACGTGGATTCCTAAAAGGGTTTTTAATTCTGAAATTTCCGAAATTGAAGTCAAATTTTGTTATAGTTTCTAACTTTTAGTGGTCGGGGCGACATTACGTCCCTGTGCAGCGACATTTACTACACTTTCTAAAATGACGCTCCTTGAGGAGTTATGGAAATGTTTGCATAAAAATCGCTCCGTAGAGCGAAAATATGATTAAAATATTAAAACCTCTTCCACGATAAGATCCTAAGTCGGTGTTCTATAAAACGCTATGCAGGAAACAATGGTCCATTTTTTACACTCAACTGAAATTAATGTGCAATATTATTGTACTTCCCCATAATTTAAAAATATTTCCGCTTTGTTTTCTAATGTACACTGCACACAAAAAGTTCAGCATATTTCACGAAAGGATTGAACAAAAAATAAAAATACATTATGAGGGCTTGACAACTTCTTATTAACCTTTTTGCATAATTTTCTCGCGTTATTCTCACATTTTGTATTTGAAAACATGACTCATTTTCTGTAAATATAATATTATAATATAATTTTAATATTATGGACCGTGATACTGTGAACGGTCCATGCTAATGTGTCTGAGGGACGTTTTACTACTCTTTCTAAAATGGATAGTAATGTATTCGCCTACAAAATCTATACTTACATATATCTTTTACTTAACTGCTGGAACTGGATGGTATCTATTGGATGTTGTGGCACTGTCTTAAATCTAACACTCTTAAATAACTAACACTTTCTTAATTAACTTGAAAGAGAAATTTCAAACACAGTAAAAGATTATAATTACAGCTCAAAAATATATTAATATTTTCTAAAAATGTACAGATACAAGTTTCAAAGATATGGGTATAAAGTTTAACAATGATAGCGGTCCATACCACACATGATGAGGAAT
Organism: Leptura quadrifasciata; assembly: GCA_963675555.1. NCBI lineage: Eukaryota > Metazoa > Arthropoda > Insecta > Coleoptera > Cerambycidae > Leptura > Leptura quadrifasciata. The sequence continues at coordinate 7,756,546 of OY776677.1, forward strand.
AGGACGATTCAGAAAGTATCTCTAACTACCATTCAATGTTTTAGTTTTTAGCAAACGGCTGACACAAAAAAATTCAATGAAAAAGTTCAATATTTACGACTACGACTTATTCACGTATTTGTATTTCAATATCAATTTTGGTCGCTCCTCAGAGCTTAAAAATGCTTGAAGCGCTACTACTTCGAATTGTATTCTGCAATTACAATTTTATACGTTCAGGCAAGGCGGTTCCCATGCACATATGAGTACATGGTAAAGATACTTTTCTGACACCGAATCACTGAGGAACCGGTTTAGGGCAAACCCCGTTAAAACTCATCATTTCCCCGTCAAAATCGACTGCTACGAAACGATGGGGGTCCCATGTCGCTAAGGGCTATTTTCGCTAAAACTCACGATATACTTTGGATAGACGCTGGATTAACTTGTCCTCATATTCAAGACCTCGTATGAGTTGCAGTGCTTGACAACGTGGATTCCTAAAAGGGTTTTTAATTCTGAAATTTCCGAAATTGAAGTCAAATTTTGTTATAGTTTCTAACTTTTAGTGGTCGGGGCGACATTACGTCCCTGTGCAGTGACATTTACTACACTTTATTCTCCTTGAGGAGTTATTGGAATTTTTGCATAAAAATCGCTCCGTAGAGCGAAAATATGTTTAAAAATATTAAAAACCTCTTCCACGATATTTTTACGTGAAGCACGCTTTTCATACGAAATATTTCCTAAGTCGGATTTTGTTACAACGTCGAAAAGTATACCGAGGATTTTACCGTGTTCTTTAACACGTACAGCGACGTTCATTATAGTTGCTAAAATTACGCTCCGTGGAGCGACATTCGTTATTGTTACGCAAATAACGCTCCGTGGAGCGAATTTTTGTAATAGTTTTCAAAATCGAATTTTTGCTATAGTTTCGAAAATTTAACAATTTGGTTGCAAATACGAAGATCAAATATGCACGAAACGTCTTTTATTATTGATTTATTATTGATTTACATTTTATTATTGATATTGAATTGATTTTCGTAATAGTTTGCAAAATTGGATTTTCGATACAGTTACGCAAAAACAACTTCCGATGGTCGGATTTCATTACAGTTACATAAAATTGTTGTGATGAGAGTTTTTGCTGTTTTTAAGCGTGGTTTTAGATAGGGTTTGGTGTGTTCTTTGACAATACCACTGCAAAATGTCACTTGCTAGCTTTTTTGCTGGCTATTTGTCAATAGGTGCCCTTATTTAGGGATGGAGATTGGTAAGGCAGGTGAAGGATTAATAGTAAAATATTTTTTTTATGTTTTGTCTACATGATGAAAAATGAAACATGTCTAATCCTCCTCTAATCCAAAAGAACGTAAAAAACAAAAAAAAATCTCAAACAAATTTTTTGCTCTTATTAGGGTTGGGGGTGGCTAGGGGTTGAAGAATTATTAGTAACTAATAGCGACCGAAACAAGTTTTGGACTTACATTAATAACAAAAAAAAGGACTAACATCAGCAAACATATGTGGGAGCATTTGAATGATCCAAATGAGAAATGCTGACATCTTTGAACAATCATTTTCAATTTTAGAGCCAGAAGACATCCGGTCAGATGATTTCTGTGACAATAATATTAACAGTATTAATATAATTTCATATTTAGCAAATGAAGTGTTATTGGCACTAAAAAAATAAAGCCTAAGCTAAGGGTCCTGATGGGATCCCCGCATTTCTACTAACAGACTGCGCTGCTATATTTGCTCACCCACTCATGATATTATTTAATTTATCTATTAAATTCTGCTGTCTTCCTGATATTTGGAAATACTTCAAAGTCTGTCCAGTGTACAAAAAGGGAAATAAAAACGATATAATAAACTTCCGCCCAGTAACTATAATCTGTAACTTTGGCAAAGAGTTTGAAATCATATTACATAATTCTATTTACCCTCATGCTAAAAATATCATTTCCAGTCAGCAACACGGATTTATGAAAGGTCGCTCTACTACTACCCATATATGCGCTATACAATTCATATCTGAATCCATCGATATGCAGATGCAAACGGACGTAATATACTTCGATTCCACGAAAGTTTTTGATAAACTCTCCCTCCAACTTTGGCATTTCGGAATAGCTCGTAACCTTCTTTAGATCTTATCTAACTGATAGAATTCAATATGAGGCGTATAATGGTTTTAAGTTATGCCTCATCCTCAGGTGTTCCCCAAGGCTCTGTTCTTGGGTCATTGCTTTTCAATATAATTTTAAATGATATACGATATACTTTAGATGTGCACTTCTTAATTCTCTCTTAAATCTCTTTTAGTTTTAGGGTTGTTTTAGTTGTGTGTTTTCTTTTTGCTGCTCTCCTTGTTTTTATATATTTTATACATGTTATATATTTTGTGTTCTAATGTTTTATATTTTACTGTATTGTAATAACTTTTAATATTTAATTACCCTGACAATGCTAATGTCTTTTTTGTAAGATCTATAGCAATAAAGTTTATTCTATTCTATTCTATTCTAATATATGCTGATGACATAAAAGTCTTACACAGAATTTTTGCTTTAAACGACTGCATTATAATGCAAAATAATATCTCTAATGTTAACAACAATATATCGCTAAATTTGCAAGAGTGCAATGTAATGTCGTTTTCAACTAGAGATTTTGAGTATACCTGCGAGTACAAGCTGAACGATGAAAAACTAACGCGACCGTCCACGGTTAAATACTGTGTAACTTTACGTTAACAAAACTTTAGATTTTATCATACGTCATAGCCATGATCTATCTAATAGGTACTTCAACCTTAAAATTATTATAGTTTTTTCATTAACGAGTTCTAAGCTAGAGTATACGTTCCTTATTTGGCAGCCCTGTTGTAACGCTCGTGTTAGGAAACTAGGAAACGTGCAGCAACACTTCCTTAAATGTCTCTATTTTAAATCTCTAAATACGTATCCACCTATTGGTTTTCCTCAATCAAACCTACCTGACATGATTTCTACGTGCACCTTAAGTGATAGACGTAATAACTTCGCTATCATTTTTTTTAAGAGTCATTCACCATGAAATTGCTTGCAGCTAGATATACTTTATAAATTGAACTGTCATATCCCTAGAGTTAATTCACGCCATAATCAAACTTTTTACCTACCTAGAGCTCGGACTAATATCCTAAAATTCTCATCTATATATAATATTTTCTCCTGTCACAATAAGAATCAGAATATTGATATTTTTCAATAATGGGGTTCCCTGCCTATGTTCGCCTATCAATGTTCCTCATTATATTTTAAATTTTATATATCACTTATGTATAACAATCTTACTAATTTTCCCATGCATTATACAATTTTTGCTAGCTGTCTTTTATATCTTCTTTACTTCTCTAGTACTAGTCAGTTTAGATTTTAGAGTCATGTTAATTCTTTCCCTCGCACTTTATTATATATATATTTATATATATGAAGTGTTATTGTACTTCCGGGTGCTTTCCCGCGTCGATTGTCGACTCCTCCAGGAGTCACGGTTGTCTGAACGACGTTTCGACAGAATCTCATCGGCCATCTTCAGGTTCTCACTGAAAGCTGCCTACTGCTGCTCCTCGTTGCTTGAACTGAACTGTTCGAAGTTCAGTTTCGTTTTGTTGGTAATATGAGATTATTACACTTAACGCGCCAGGCTTGTAACTTGTAATTCAGCGCTCGGCGGGGCATATAGCCCGGAGAGTAGCTGTTGGTTGCAGTCTGGTTACATTCCTTATAGTAAAATAAGGAAATATATATATTAGCTAATCACTATGTGTATTGTATATTAAATATGTGTTGTTTCCCATCTTGTAAATGGTCTTTGTGCTGTTAGATGTATATTTTCTATCTAATGTTGAGGACGATCGATTTATAAAATATAATCTTTTAATAAAAATCAACACTTTAATTTTTATTGGTCCACGTAACATTTAATATTAATTCCAAATTAATTGTTTCATGAATTAACTATCAAAAAGAATTAATCATAAAAATAATAAATATAATTTTTTGCAGGTTCGGGGAGTAGAAATAGGAATAGTCCTTCTAGTATTATTCGTCTGGATAGCAGCCATAGCATTATTCTTCAACAGGTGGGGAAAGATCAGGATGCTGCTCCCTTACCAACCGGACTACAAACAAGAGCAATTGAAAGTTCCGGGGACGGCGGCATGTGCGGCGGCGGTCGCCTCTGGCACTGCATGCACGCACAATTCGGGCGACCACATCTGCCAACAGGTAATAGGCCATTAGCAATTCAATGGTCGTTGTTTAAATTAGATTGATTTTGATTAACTAGTTGTTTAGTTTGTTTCGTGGCAAGGTTGTTGAGAAATGATTTATTAGAGCATTAATCGTCGTTATTCTTGAAATAGTAATATTCTGTTCTCAACAGCTTTTCCTGTGTTTGTTCCATATAAAATATAAAAATAATGCAAGTGTTTGTAATTCGTTTGGGCTCACACTCTTTAACCTTTAATTCCGGAGTAACCGGATAAGAGTTTATCCAATATCACTTTAAAATGACATAAAAAATAAGAGCGCGTCATACCTTTGTAAATCGACATCGAACGCGTGCTATCCATAGGCGTGCGTAACTTTCTTTTCAAGGCAATACATGCCCTATAATATTTTAAAAACACTGTTTTGCGAACTTATTAACTAATAAATTCTGACCTGTGAAATGATAGGTAGGTACATATATATTGTATCGTTTGTATAAAGGATTATAATATAATAATACCTATATACGTTTATACCATCTGTCTATTTTACAAGTGCCATACCAAATATCTTGCATAATATCTATCGTAGAAGAATAAAGTTTTAGAAACAGTTATCCCATTTTTTGTGACTATATTTTTATAATTATACTTTTATCAATAGCTACCAAAAGCACCCCACGCTATTTACAATAAAATGAATTTTTTTGTCAGTCACTTCATTCTTATTTTTTACTTTTTAGTTCGGTTTGCTATTAACGCGTGTTTTTTTTTAGTTTTTTTTAAACTATAATTTAATTAGGTATGTTCTTTGATAGTTATCTTTAATGGGACCTTCACATAAACATACTTTAAAGACACTCAGATGTCTAATATATAAATTTAAACATTAAAAAATACTTAAATGTTTCGACTATGAGGATACTATATTTTTCATTAATTGAATCGAGACCATCATATGGAATATTAGGATGGGGTGGTGTTGTCAAAAGCTTACCTCAAGAAATTGGAAATTATACAATTTTTTTTTTTAATTATATGTTCAAAAGAAAGGACTTACTCAAGTGACGCCCTGTGCTCTAAAACAAAAATTTTTGACGCGAGACAATTATATTTTCAAAAAACTCTTAACTCACCTATTTAAGAATAAAATCTTACTATGTAGAATAGATCATCGATATTCAACTAGAACTACGAGTAGATCTAGAAACTTTGCTCAAACGCCTTATTCAGCAAAGACTATCGGACAAAGAAGCTACACCTTCCTTGTCCCTAGGCTTTATAACAATTTACCTTCTGAAATTCAGTCTATCAATTCAATAAAACAATTAAAGGACCCCGCACGAAATATATGTGTTTTGGCTCCCGGTCAAACTGTCCGCACTTGTGATATGTTATACTTCATGACATCCTGGTCAAAAGTTGCCATAGGCACAAAGCCTACAAATGAACAGTTTTCGAGATATCAAGCTCGTAAGGACTGAAAATAGATAGTTTTCCGAATAAGGATTTTATAAAGGAGCTTGCGACAGAAACGTACCAATACAGGAGTCACTCGAATTGATCAAACGAAAGTATCATCCAGAGGAGCATATTCTTAGCCTAACTAAACAGTGTTTAAGAAACACATACTTTATATACAATGACCAGCGCTACAAGCAAACGGAAGGAGCACCGATGGGTTCACCGTTATCTCCAGTCATCGCTAATCTCTTCATGGAGGACCTAGAGATTCGTGCAATACAAACGGCACCACTCAAACCAGAACTTTAGTTGAGATATGTGGACGACACATTCGTAATCTGGACAGCATTCACAATAAGATCAAATTCACCATGGAAGTAGAAACAGAAGGCAAGCTTTCATTTTTAGACCCATCAGTGAAAAAGAAACAAGACAGGACACTAGGTCACACAGTATACAGAAAATCCACTCACACGGACAGATATTTAAATGCGGCATCACATCACCATCCAGCACAACTAAATTCAGTAGTAACGACTCTAGTGACACGTTCTCAGAGGTTGGCAGACATCGACCATATCAATGTCATCACTTCAGAAAGCACTAATGAAAAATGTATTTTCGAGGTACCAGTGGCAAAAGCATATCTACCTTACGTGAAGGAGACGACAGATAAAATTGGCAAACTTCTAAGTAAACTTAACATAGAAACAATATTTAAAACAGACCGAAAAATCAGTGTAGTCCTCCGTAATCCAAAATCAAAAACTACCCTAGAAAACCGAAATCGCGTGCCAAGATTGCAATAAATCATACATGGGACAAACCAATAGCCGTATTAGTATAAGAAAGGAAGAACATATGAATGGAGCACGAAAAGAGGCGGAAACATCGTCCCTAGCACAGCATATAAAATCCACAGGACACAAAATAGACTTCGACAACACCAGAACAGTAGCTAATATCGAGCATTATAGGTCAAGGATTACCAGAGAGGCCATAGAGATCGAAAAAAAATCACAAAATCTTAATAAACGATACGCAGAGATTACCCAGTTATTGGAAGCCCGCTCTTATAGGAAGATACTTAACAGAAAGCACACGACGATCCACCGTGGACGAACCAATCACGAGGAGGCACGTTCAAGCATTGACAAATAGTGAAGAAACACACCAATCTGCCCGAAATGGACCTGTCACGAGGAGTCAGAGCCGAGAACTGACCAATCAGAGCTAACCTCGGCATTCTACGGCAACAATTGGACACGAGGATGCCCAACCACCAACGAGAAGTCACGTGGAGCGTGACGTTTCAGCGAGGCCACTTGTCGGGTTGGCTCAGACGCCCGCTACGCCTCCCACAAGTAGTAGGGGACCATTGACACGTAGCCAGTTGCGCCGGCGCGCTCTAGACCACAGCCTATATAAAGAGCCGCACAACGCGGAGGACGTCAGTTCAGTTCGAGCAATGAGGAGCAGCAGTAGGCAGCTTTCAGTGAGGACCTAAAGATGGTAGATAATATTCTGCCGAAACGTCGTTTAGACAACCGTGACTCCTGAAGGAGTCGACTATCGACGCGGGAGAGCACCTGAAAGTACAATAACACTTCATTTAACACCCGCGAAAACATAAAAAACAACATATATATATATATATATATATATATATATATATAATGCAGGTTTGTATATGTACATAATTATCTTCTTCAAAATTATTTCCTAAAAATTTCCGTTTCTATATAAGAGTTACTGTAAACTAAAGTTGTAATCCATCATTTTATGTTTTAAGTTATATAAACGTGAAAAAGCTGTGCTTTTGTAGAGGTCTCTTGTTTATTTACTCTATAAATTAGCAAAAATTGCTATTGCTATTATTATTTTTATTCAAACTACTCTTTTCTTTGTCTAAATTAAATACTCTGCAGTTTTTAATATTTTTTTTTAATGAAATTTTTTCAGGAATATTTATATTTTTAGATCTAATAACCTTTATTATATCGTCCTTTTTCGTATTATTTATTTGATACTTTCTTTAATAGTCGCGAATGATAAGAAGCGTTATCCATAACGATAACTGACTTGGGGGAATATTCGGTAACAGCTGTTCAGCGAACTATTTTTCAAACAAATCCGCGGTTATATCTTCGTGATAGTCAGCAGAATACTATTTTATACTTTTGGCTGACAAGAGCAGGGCGTTGGGTTCGAACCCATTTTTACTTCAGACATGCAGAATTGTAAACCTTTTCCCTTTGAACATGGCGCATTTAAAGTACAATTTTAAGTTGCATCTACCCAACCGGAATTAACAGTAGCATGCATATCAAACTATGTCTCGTCAAGATATATTACCGTCTTACTCTTTTATTTTACGCAAATATTCCTGACGAATTTCCACAATCCAAAGATTGATAACTATAATCAAGTTATTCGCACAATTAATTTGAAATCATTTCCAAAGTAGGGATTTCATTTTCTTGATAAAAATTATAAACTCTTCTTCGGATAACGTCTTTGAAGCAACATAAATTTTTCTAAATTTTCGATTTTTCCGTTTTCTTTAAACAGAGTGATCTACATCTTTTTTAATAACAAGATGAATAATAGAATTCTGAATCTTAATTAATTCAAACATTCTCATTATAATACTTGTATCCGTAATTTGATTATTTTTTTTCTTTAAGCAGTTATACATATTTAAAAGAAGACACTTGGGTTGCACGTGTAAATCTTGGTTGTTAAACTCCCAACTTTATTCGATCGGCTCCGTTACCTCGTCTTCAACATTTTCTTTATGCACATTTTCTTCTGTGTCAAATAGTCTCCAAAAAGCCATTTTAAAAATATTTTTTTAATGAAATATTACAGTTAATAATAATTATTTTTGGTAAATATAACACAAACAACTTACTTTTTTTTTTAAGAGAAAACCACCGCGCAACATTAAATAAACATACGGCACTGTCCGGTTCCACTAAAACAGTTTTGCGCAGCACTTTCTTGTTTTAGAAGTGGTCATTCCGAACATCAGCTTGAATTCTTTACCGGCCGCTCGCATCAGAGCAATTGTGCATATGCTCGACTACGTCTCATATACGAGGGGATGAATTATATCGATAATGCGGCGCCGCCTGCTGTATACTATTCTAGAGAGGCATTCTTGATAGAGACGCTGAATTTATAATATTTTAAACCCACATTGGATAAACTATAACTGGCTATGTCGTAGTCTCTCGTGCAAAATTTTTATTGATCATGTAGCGCGCCCTCTCCTCGTAGTTTTTTTATTAATTATAGTACATAGTAGTTGATGAATATTAATTAATTAAAATATAAATGCAAATTTTGGCGTTTAATTAGGAAGAGCTTGCATCATTTTTGTTTTGAGAACAAACATTATGATATTTTGGTGTGTTAATTTGATCAATGCTAATACTCCATTATATAACATGTTGAATTTCATTGCATATTAGTTTATAATACATAGTACTGCACATTTCACCTATTTATCTATTAATTATTTAATAACTACACCCATTTTAGATTTGTGGCACTGTTAATTTTGTGTTATATTTATTTATGGTGTTTTACTCATTAATGATAATTAATCTATTTAACGTATATTTTAAATTGTTTCGTTCCTCATATTCATACATATATTAAATTTAAACTGGAATTTATCAACATGCATTAATTATCTGTATTTCTAAATAAGTACATATTTTTTAAAGTAAATCGTAAAATATTGAGTTAAGAGCTGAAAATGTTAAGCTTTCATAGTATTAAAAATTGTAATACTTGATAATTTTCACAAAAGTCAACTGGTTTCGAGGAAAACGAAAAATATATATAATTTTTTGAGGGAGGGGTGAATTTGAGGGTGGTCCCTAAAGAAATTTTCAACTCCAAAAAAGCTTATTTCACTGGAGTAATAATAAGTAAGGAAGGTAATAAGTGTAGATAGACAGATAGATAAATAGAGGAGCTGGTTTATTTATCCTTTACCACCGCGATCTTTTCAGGTCTTTTGTGGTGCTCCTAGAATACATTCCTTATAGTACCCCATCCAGATTTGCCCTTTGTACCAGATCTCAGTCCCGCTAGGCTTTCACAGTGGCACAATACGTGAACTGGGGTTTCCGCTTCCTCTTGACAGAACCTGTATGTTGCGTCCTCTGCCGGGCACACTAGACTCATGTGTCTATTGAGTCGGCAGTTAGACGTCCTACTATTATACTGATGGCTTTTCTATTCTAGCTTAGTAGGTCTTGGGAGGTTCCTCCACCATTCCAGAAATATATTTTGCACCCATTCCTTAATGGCTGCTTGTAAGTATGGCTTTGCCACTCACAGAATGGCTCAGGTCCTATTGGGGATTTTAGTGCGCCTCCTTTGGCCAATTCATCTGCCTCTTCATTTCCTCTGTTTCTGGCCGTCAAGCAGTCCCACAATAATCTTGAATTGATTTGCATGGAGCTGATTGCTGTTATTGCTGCTTGGCTGTCAGAGAAAATTGCAATCGACTGGTTGACAGTGCCTTCTCCTATTTCCTATTATCTCCCTTACACAACAGTGTATGACCATCACTTCAGCCTGAAATACCGTTGCATATTTCTCTAGACTTATCGGGATACTGTCTTTTGACCTTGTTCTGTGTACCAGACTGTTTGTGAAGTTATGGGGGGGACCGTTTTTCCACTCCTCCCTGTCTGGTATTACAGCCTGAAAGTTTTTATTGCAGTTATACCTTGGGACTATTACGTCTGTGGGTATACCTAGAAATAGATCTGCCTACATCTCTGAGTATAACTTCTGGTACTCCGTCTCGTGTTGCTGGCTAATTGGCGTTTGGCTTTCCATTAACCTGTGCACCACTGACTGAGCTTCGTCTTGTATAAGTCGAAGAGAACCTCAAGTGCCGCCGTAGGAGCAGTTTTCATGGCCCCCAGCGCACAGGCAAGCAAGGCTTTGCACGCCACTTAACAGCCTTATTGCTCCCGACTTCATGGTCTTAGTCCACCATACCACTGATCCTTAGGCCATCTTGGGTCTCACTACCTTGGTGTATAAGCACAGGTTCGTTTTGGGATTTAGCCCCCAGTTTTTCCACACATTCGCCTACACCTTCCCAGAGTGACTTTTTGGATGTGGGAATTCCATTTTAATTTTTGGCCAAAGATGACTTCTAAATAGTTTGCTTCACAGGCAAATGGAATTTCCACTCCGTGGAGCCTTAGGGGCTTTAGGCCTTCGCTCTTCACCGTGTAAAAGTGACGGCTGTGATTTTGTGGTAATTTATTAAGAGTACTTTCTTATAACACCATTTGTCGACGACATTTAGACCTCTTTGCGAACGTTCCGTTATAGTATTCGCAAACTGCCCCTTGACTATTATTGCTAGATCATCATCATACCCTAGGCAATAGAAGCGTTCTGGACAGTTCAGGAGTTCATCAACCAGGGTTGCCCATAGTAGTGGAGATAGTACTCCTCCTTAGGGGCAGCCTGTACTCACCATCGCCTCAAGGAGGCCTCGCCTAGATTGAATATTATAATCCTGTTGTCTAGGCTGGCTTTAATCCACCGGCAAATCATTCTGTTGAGACTCCTCTGTTTGATAGAGCCCTCGTTAGTGAGTGCGTTGTCGCGTTATTCTGTGTCTAGAAATATCACTACTGACATTTCCTTGTCATCCAGAGACATTGCTAGCAGTCTATTATATATATAAGTGTAAGTAAATACTATTCGAAAATAGTTAAAGAAAAGCTGAACATTACTTATTTAAAGCCCTCATTTAAAACATAAAGATTATTCACGTACTAATTTTAATATTCAAGGCAGTACATGCTAATTTAATATTCAATTTTTAAAATTATTTGCCCTCTTGAAGTTACGTATTTTTAAAACAAATGGCTTCGTCGGATATAAAATATTTCATGAATTTTTTATTAAACATTCTACATAAATTCCATATTTCGTGTTACATTATTTCCGCCGAATGGAATGCCCTACTCGAAAAATATAAATATTTAGATCGCTAAAAGTGATTTCGTGCAAAGAATAGCTTTATACAGGATGTATTTAAAACCTCACACGTCTGGCTAGCAGTTACCCCGATTAAATCGGATCGAATATGTATTTTAAATTTGTGACTAAAAAATCAATTTTATAATGACACATTGGTATTTGTATCTGCCAATTTCATGACTAATTAATTTAAGTACCTCGCCTGCAGTAATACTCTGGAGTGTGTTGGAAATAAGTAAATTGTTGGGCATAATTTCTATTTCGTATTTGCAATCATCTCCTGATGCTGTCAGCTTGGTTGATGGAATATTTATATGCGATGTAACTAGTTTCATATCCTTGAAAACATCTTGTGTAAGTTTAAATTCATTGTTTTGGAGAAAAAAATTAAAAATTTTAATAAACTTGGTTGAGAATCTCTGGCCAGATAATAGACCTATGATATTAGCTAGTGCAGTTGAAGTTATCGAACTAAACCAATAATTGGTGACCTCTCATGAATCTTTTTAAATTTCGATGATAATTTTTTTTGTTAACAAGCTTGCAAAGTTTGACTGATATATCAAAACTTTTACACACAACAGGCTTTCAGAAGGATGAAATAAAATAACCACTTAATTGTAAATCTAAAAAACTAAAAAAACACGCTTTTAACAAACCGAACTGAAAAGTAAAAAATAATGTTTAAATATTATTGACAAAAAAATTAATTTTACTGTAAAAAGCGTGAGGTGAGGTGCTTGATATCAATTGTTATAAATATTTTATTGATAGCTATTGATAAAAGTAGAAAAATATAGTAAAAAGCACTCCACGCTTTTTACAATAATTTTTTTTTGTCAATCATATTTGAACATTATTTTTTACTTTTTAGTTCGGTTTGATATTTTTTTTAACTATAATTTATAAAATATGTAATATTAACAGCGGCGCCTCCGGCAAAATGTCGACAATAGATTAGTCATTTTTTAAAATGATTTTATTCTGATAATCCTGGTGAGGACATTAGGACAAAGTTGTCAAATTATTGTATTGTCATCGGTCTTTGATAAGTGTGCAAAACTTCAGTTTAAATATTCCGTTATATACAAACAAACATACAGGTGAAGCTAATATAAAGCATGTAAAATAAGAAGTCGTATGTTTACTATTTTAAGTAAAACCTTTTTTTTACATTTTAATCTCAGTATGAATTAATGAGGATTTAATAATTGTTTGGAAATAAAGTAGATTTAATTAAGAAAAGTGAAGATGCAACTTCAAAAATTATTTTGTTCTTAAAAAGTTTCACAGATATCTGACACAAAAGAAACATTTCAATTGGTTAAAATTTGTTATAAAAGTGAATATACAAGTGTTCAAAACGTCTGCAACCAGCTGCTATACATAGTCTACATCTTCTAAAAAATTCTGTTTGGGTATTCGAAATGCCCCTTCATTTGCCCTACATTACGCGTATTTTATTCTTCAGCCATTTTTCAGTGGCCCATGGGGTTGCGCCATTTTAGAATTGCATTATTTGGCGCAATTTTAAATTAAAATTTTCCAAAAGAGATCATTTATAAAGAAATTAAAGAAATATGTATGTTGTTGTATACATTCTGTCCATTTTATCAGGGCACTGAAAGTTGTAGTTTTTTTATTTTTTGCAATAGCTCAACTACCTTTGGACTTATCTTCTCCAAAATTGGAATAAAAACATTTGTGAATCTGAAAAATAATAACGTACATATCGCATCACTTTAGCCCGCGGGGAGCTAATCAATAAATATTGTTAAAGTTTTTTAAAAAAAGTTAAAGATAATGAAAATTATTTAAAATATTGTGCAGTTTCAATTTTTAACGTCTACCGTTGGATCAGCCATATATCATATTAAATAATTGAATAAAAATTTACTTGGACAACATATAGCCGTTTGCAATTTTACTGAGTAGATAAAAGAGGCAACAAAAACCTTACGACCTCATTGAAATGCCGTTTCTCTCTGTACTATCTCGCCCGCAAATTAAATCACTTGCCTTTATAGGTATAGGTTATAGGTATAGATACGTCGGCTTGTTTGATGATACCATACCGAATGGTTCGCCGGCGTTAATAATGAGATCGTAATATTTTTATTGTCTTTTTTATTTGCACCGTAAAACCGCAGGCTACTATACACCTTAATGTTATTTTTCCAGTTTTGCCACTACATGCCTATATAAATGTACTTAGAAAGTTTTATATGGCTGTGAATATTTAAGTAAATATTTTGAATAATGATTTAAAGTTTTATAATAGATAATATTTTAATAATTAGAAGTTTAATGTGAAATATATGAAAGTTAATGCATGTTGTAAAACTTCGAATAAACAAAATTAAGGCATAAGTGCAGAAATTCGATATTCCTAAATCACAAAATAACTTCATATTGAGCATGTCCATGAAAAGGTCGGGAGTTTTTGAACACCGAAGTTGGTACATTTTGCAAAAAAATTGCATTTATTTACTCTCTATAAAAAAATATTCTTAATATTTTTTTGATAAAATAAATCGTAAGAGAATTATTTAAAGAAAAACATTAATTTCTAAATAACAGACATTTTCTTCTACTTTGCTCTAATGGGGCTTTTTGGTAGTTTTGGTATGTTATAGAGGAGGCTTTCCCTTATCTAACAAGACAGAATTTAGCTTGTAGGGAATTATTTCTGGCTTTTGGTGTGTTTCTGTCTAGAATTCATGAGCTAAAAATTTCAAATTTGACACACAAATAATACTAGAATGCAGGTTTTCACGGCCGTTGTCTAATGAAGTAGTTTCTTCCGAGTCTTGCCGTGGTCGTCGAACTTGACTTGTCGTCTCGCTGATCATCCTGTCAGCTTCTTCAGAAAGATTCTAAAGACTGAATTTGTTGTGTTACACTCCTCGTTATATACCTAGGCGCCGCTTCGCTTCGCTGATCATTGGTCGCGCTTGGTTCGCTTCGCTACTCATTCATCGTGTTTGGTTGACCGTGACTTACTACGGTGCTGATACTTGGCAATACCAGTCTCCACATGTTACTAAGTCGATACCCATCCTCTCTGTTAAAGTTGTTCACATTTTTCATACGTGAATTCCTGTCTAATATATTGATGTCCTCGTAGTCTATTTTATGTTTCTCGTTATTATGGACTTATTCTGCTATCGCCGACCTATTCCTGAGGAACTATAGAATGTCCAACAAGCTTTAGAGAAGAACGGAACCAGTCAAAGTAATATACAACGAGTAGTAAATAACCAGAGGAGAACTACAGAAGAAGAACAGCAACAACCAACAACGTATGCATGCCTACCCTACGTCGCGGGAGTCACAGATAGGCCGAAGAAGATTTTATTAAAAAAAAAAGTATGTGTACGGTTTCGAACAGTGAAGAAAATACAGCAGATGCTTCCCTCAGTCAAAGACACTGTCCCCAAACTGTTATCAAAAGGTGTTTACCAGTTGAAATGCACATGTGGTAAGAGCTACATCGGACAAACAGGACGGAGTATCCAGTGCAGAATCAAAGAACACCAGACAAATACCAGATTTGGATACACGGATAGGTCGGCGATAGCAGAACATGTCCATAATAACGAGAACCATAAAATCGACTACGAGGACGTCAATATATTAGACAGGAATACGCGCTATTATTAGCGAATCATTAAGGAATCACTGGAAATGATGAAAAACGTGAACAACTTTAACAGAGAGGATGGGTATCTACTTAGTAACACGTGGAGACTGGTATTGCCAAGTACCAGCACCGTAGTAAGTCACGGTCAACCAAACACGACGAATGAGCAGCGAAGCGAACCAAGCGCGACCAATGACCAGCGAAGCGGCGCCTAGGTATATAACGAGGAGTATAACACAACAAATTCAGTCTTTAGAATCCTTCTGAAGAAGCTGACAGGATGATCAGCGAAACGTCAAGTCAAGTTCGACGACCACGGCAAGACCCGGAAGAAACTACTTCGTTACACAAATAATACGTTGAAAATAAAAGAATAAATTATACCCCTTTAACATGCTAACCTGTAGGTCAAATACAGGGGTTGAAGAACATGTCTTTCACAAGCAATTAATTAATAAGATCAATATTTTAGATGGATTTTTTTTCTTGCTCCACCTTTTCCAAACCTATAATCATAGAAAATTTTCTTCATATTTTTAAGTGTAGAGTCAGCACCCGAAATTTCTCGTATCGTATGTGTATATTGAATTTCTACAACTATGCATTAATGTACCTAACTGCATCTCATTATAATCACTAATCCTACTAATTAAATATATTAAATATTAAAAAAACAGTGTAAAAAGAAGAAACGAGAAAGGCTTCGCCTATTATCCCGCCCACGACCATACTCCGGTCCTGTATGTACATGTGGATTATCATACTCGTACAAGAACATGGAAATGGGTTACGTAACCGACATTGATTCAGACTAACAAAACGCATCAGTAACATTTTCGAAATATACAGGGTATTATACTCGTACTTAACGCTGTAATTTTGCTATATCTGTGATGTACATCACTTTTACCAGCACTTCTACGTGTACCACACTGTAAAAAGAAAGAATACGCTTCTCATGTGACTGTGTAATGTGCTACTGTGTGACCTGTACATACTTCGAAAGAATTTGGGACGAAAGAGTAGAGATATTGTTGTTTATTAAAATTTATTCAAATATTCTTCTATTTTTTACTGTTCTATTTGATAATTTCTACTTTGCATTACGGCAACAAAACGCATTAGTCAAATATATACAGGGTGGGGTAAACTACATAAAAAAGTTTATAACTAGAAATTATTGTAAATTGTACAGGGCGAAAAAAGACAATTATACAGGACCCAGTGCCATTTTTCTTAAATGGGATGATATAAATGTCAGTAAGTTTTTAGAAACCTCTTTCTAGACTCTTTTCACTCCTTTATTATAATTGACTATCTCCCAACCATTTGGATGTTAGTGATTTTTTTCTGTAGAAATAATGGTATCTGCAGATGCATTTTGAAAAAATCACTACAATCACCATTATGGATTTTAAGAAAAACGATAATTGTAAATACCCTTTACGAGATATCTGTGTGATGTTCTTGAATCATTTTTACTTCCTGAAAATGTACAGGGTAGCCAAAAATGATTTTTCAATTTGAATTGATTTTTCTCAATTTTTTCAAATGGAACGCCCTATACAGGGTGTCTCACCGGGAACTGAATCGATCGATATAGAGAAAAGTACGCATCAGAAAATTTTTAAAATGTAGATAGTTACTAATGTTGGTGTGGTCAATCCAACTAAAATAATTACATCACCTGGCACTTCCGATTATACCGGACGTCGATACCAACTTGCTTATTTCAAATGGAACAGCCTATATATTTTAGGGTTTTTTGAAAAGAGCATAAAATTCTGAGTCGAAAATATGTAGCATATCCTATACCTAAACCTAGCCGTTTCAGAGATATTTGACATTTTATAGAAAATTTGACATGAGCAACGGTTTGCAAGAACCGTTATAACTTTCTTCGTGTAAAAGATCCTCATTTGCTTCTTGTCGTGTAAAAAGAACACAAGGGGAACTACGTTCTACAACTGAAATAAATTAATAACATCATACCAAGTGTTCCGTTTTTCGCGTTACATTTTGTCAACTTCAAACCGCGAAAACTTGTTTAGGTCAAATGGAACACCCTGTATTTTTTACGTCAAGTTGTGTAAAATTGAATTCCCTTTTTTCTGATATTAGCATTGTGGGGGGTTAAAGTTACAACTTTTTGAAATATTTGCGATTCTATTAGAAATTCATGAATTGTTGTAATCATTTCATCAAAATTGCCATGATTAGAAACAATCAGTCATTATCTTATGTCAAAAAATGGCAGCATGTTTAAATTACACCCACGAAGACTTTTTAAATTTGTTTATTATTTATGAAGAATGTGATAAAGTATTATCAAGAACTTGCAGCACATTTGCTACTCGATATCCAGAAAACCGGAAACCGTGACCAAACACTATAAAGTTGTAAAAAAATTTAAAAATTATGGCTCTGTCAAGGCAAAAATGCAAAGAAGAAAGCCTATTGTTGATGACGAAAACATTGAAATAGTCATTCTGGGATATTTTCATGCATTTCCAAGGATGTCATTAAGACGAGCTGCTCTGGAATCGGGACTATGCAAGGATTCAATTCACAGAATTTTATTAAAACATAAGTTTCACTCGTTTTCATTCCATATGGTTCAAGGATTAAAAGAAACAGATTTCCTAAGAAGAGAGAATTTTTGTGAGTTTATTCTAATAAAGTCTGAGGGTCACGATTCTTATTTGGGAAATATTATATGGACAGATGAAACAAAATTTACTAAAAATGGACTTTTTAATAGACACAATTCGCATTATTGGAGTGACTCAAATTCTCAGATGTTCAGAGAGCGAAACTCTCAGAAAAGTTGGCAGTTCAATGTACTATGCCATAAGAAACGATAGAGTGGTGGCATTACAATTTTATCAGGAAAATTTAAACGGTAAATTAAATTTTCTGTTCTGCTGTAAATTTTTGTTTTTTTTTAGGTGAAAGATATCTGAATATCTTACAAAATTTGAATAACAACTATTTAGAAAATTTACCTCTCGCCGAACATAGAAACATTTTTTATCAGCACGACGGTGCTCCCCGACATAACGCATATTTAATTAATAATTATTTACAAGAAACTTTTTATGATCAATGAATTGCCAATAATGGAGGACCTTTCTTATGGCCTCCTCGCTCGCGCGATTTATCAGTTAGTTGGATTATTTCATTTGGGGAACTATTAAAAATAAAGTTTATGAGAGCCCATTAACAACCATTGAAGATTGTATGCAAAGATTAAGAGATGCATTTCAAAACATATCGCAGAATTCAATTAGAAGAGCTACCCATAAGAACTAATCCGAAGGTACGAAAAATGTGTCGAGGTTCGAGGGGGGAATTTTGAGCAATTATTAAATTAAAATGAAGTCATATTTTAAATTGATCTTATCTCTGCTATTTTAGTTCATGCCATATCTTCAATTCGACTAATAAGCATGTTACAGTGTTAGTGTTATTTTGCGTTTTTGTGGATATCGAGTAGCAAATGTGCTGCAAGTTCTTGATATTACTTTATCACATTCTCCATAAATAATAAACAAATTTAAAAAGTTTTCGTTGGTATAATTTAAACGTGCTGGCATTTTTTGACATAAGATAATGACTGATTGTTTCTAATCATGGCTATTTTGATGAAATGATTACAACAATTCATGAATTTCTAATAAAATCGCAAATATTTAAAAAAATTGTAACTTTAACCCGCCCCCCCCCCACAATGCTAATAGAAAAAAAGGGAATTCAATTTTACATAACTTGACGTAAAAAAATACAGGGAGTTCCATTTGACCTAAACAAATTTTCGCAGTTTGAAGTTGACAAAATGTAACGCGAAAAACGGAACACTTGATATGATATATTGAATTTATTTTAGTTGTAGAACGTAGTTCTCCTTGTGTTCTTTTTACGTGACAAGAAGCAAATGAGGATCTTTTACACGAAGAAAGTTATAACAGTTCTTGCAAACCGTTGCACCTGTCAAATTTTCTATAAAATGTCAAATATCCCTGAAGCGGCTAGGTTTAGGTATAGGATATGCTACATATTTTCGACTCAGAATTTTATGCTCTTTTCGAAAACTCTAAAATATATAGGATGTTCCATTTGAAATAAGCAAGTTGGTATCGACTTCCGGTAGAAGCGGAAGTGCCAGCTGCTTGTAATTATTTTAGTTGGATTGGCCACATCGACATTAATAATTATCTAAATTTTAAAAATTTTCTGATGCGTACTTTTCTCTATACCGATCGATTCAGTTCCCGGTGAGACACCCTGTATATTATTGCACTGTATGTACAGAATTATTCACTATATATTGACTCCCTTTTATTTCTGTTATTATTGAAAATAGAAAAAAACTTTCGTATATAAATTGTAGGATCTTACCTATATTTTATTGAAATGTGATAAAAAACAATATCATATATAAGTCACGTGATGAGTAATAAATATATGTTTATTTTTAAATGGAACACCGTATATATTATTGCATTTTCGAGAAGCCTTTTTTCCCCTGATTTCAAATATATAATATTGTACAGGTCTATCAAATATTTCTTGACATATTTGACATCCAAAATGCAAATGAGCTGCTTTATTGCAAGAAGAGTGAGCCATGCGTGTCAAAATACAAGTGAAACAAAAATAGCAACGTAGGCCACGAAAATGATTATTTTATTGTTCATTCAATTTTGACATTTGACCGTCATTATTAACTCCATAGCAACAACCGTAAATAGTTGTTTATTCACTAGTGAAATAAAAAGTTCTTTCTACGACTGCTTTGAAAAGTGCTGCCAACTACGCACTACTAATTACGCTTAAAAATTATTGATTTCATATAGCGCTTTCACGTATGAAAAGTGCTATTTTCAACATGCAAAGCTCATAGAGTTTAGGAAAATATTGCAAATAGCGTTATTATGGTTTATGCTTAAGTTGTTAATTTCTTCTGGAATTTTTGCTTTAATGGCCTGAAGATTGTGGTTATGATTAAAATTAACTTTGTCTTTTAAAAACCCTCATAAAAAGCTATCTAATGGCGTCTAATCAGGGTTATTTGGTGGCCATCGAATGGTCCCAGGATTACCTATTCAAATGGAAAATTCATTATTTAAATGTTCCCAAACTTTTAAAACGCTATGTGGAGTCGCTCCGTCATGATATCAAATCATTCTAGATAATACGTCCATAGGGAATTCTTGAATTAGACGATCTTACCTCTGGTAAAATTATTTCAAAATAAAATCATAAAATATAGGCCAAACTACTTTGTTTTGAAAAATTCCGCACCAAACGTGAATTGATTTTCTAACAGATTTTGTTATTTGCTTGACCTTTGGTTTTTATTCTCCCAGGAATGTCTGTTTTTTTTTCTATTAAAAACTCCCGCCGTTGGAAAACTTGACTCATCTGTCCACATAATGTCTTTTGAAAAAAGTATTTCATGGAGCATGATCTGACAAAATTCCGCTTCTACGTTTTTGGTCTTCATTCAGTTCCTGGACGGGTAATATTTGTAAGATCTATATAGATGCTCTTTGAAAGTTGTTTGAATGTTGGAATAACTTTTTTCCATTTCGCGACAAGTATTTAAAAAACTATTAACCGAATTTTCTAAAACAGTGGTGCAACGCTTAAGTGTTAGACTTGCAACCAAGGAGTCCCGGGTTCGAACCCTGGCTAGAGTATGGATGTTCAGCGGTGTTGTGTGAGAGACAACTCAGCTAGTTGCTGTACCACTCCTGAGTTCGAGTCTCAGTTGCAGCAGATCGCAATGTCATAGGTAATGGCCATTGTATAATTGTCTATGTGTCTGTGTCCTGGTTGAGTGGTGGAATAACTAAACTAAACTAATAACCACGGTACCGATATGATTCCATTTGAAAAAAATTAGTTTTTCCCCAAAAACAATTTTGGTGAATTTTATTTGCTCATAAATCACGTAATTAAGTGTTTTTAACGGTATTTCGATTTTTGTAATATTACAAGGGTCATTTAGAATAAATCGCAACCGTCGTGGCACACGTAAATGGAAAACTAAAAATTATATTATAAAAAAATTGATGTTTGAAATGTCACTTATTTGGCATCGATGGATTCAGAAAATTATGCAGAATTAAAAAATGCAATAATATACAGGGTGTTCCATTTAAAAATCGAAAGTCACTTCCTGCGAAACCGGAAGTGAAAAAAATCAATTTATGTCGAAAAGTGCCGCTCATTATGTATGTAGTACGTTCTAAATTTCAATATCTTCAAAATTAAAGGAGAAAAAGGGGGTATTCCATTATCCTGTTACACCCGATATTTCGATCTTTTCAGCCTCACTATAACCAATTTTTATTAAATAAATATTAATAATGACAGTTTAAAATGTCAAAATAGGATAAACAATAAAATAATTATTTTCGTGGCCTACCTTGTTTTTTTTTTTATACATTTATTTAACGTCGGTCTATTTCCGCTACTGAGGCCTTACACCGACGCCTGTAGACGAGCTACCCCCAACCAGGAATTTTGCCGAACCTCTTCCCTTAAGAAGAGTAGGGATCTTTTACTTGCCTAACATTTAATAGACAAGGGACCGACGGCTTTACATCCCCTCCGAAAGATGGTATATCTCCTATACAACCCTCGCCTAAAGTTGTATAGCTTCCGCGCATACACTGATATACAAGCCGGTGGAAGATGTGTGAGGCGAGGACGCGGTTTCCGTTGGAATGGTCACCCATCCAACTACTAACTGCGCCTGACGTTGCTTTACATCGCACACCGAAGTATGTACATAGTAAAGACGCACCTACGCTCGCCCCCCCTACCTTGTTATTTTTACAAAAATAAAGTGTAGTAAAATATACCATCTACGACGGTCCAGTATTCCACTATTTTCTATGAAAGGAAACCGATTTATTGCTACCAATCAAGGTGCACAATGTGCGTTTTCTAATCAATTGAAAATAATGTCCTATAAATTCCGACATACTACGTCTTCAATCGGAAAATGCAAAATAAAATCTTATTGCAATAAGCACCCAGCAGACAGCTTTCCGGTGCAGTGCTGTTGTGCATCGCCAGCCGCAGACTAGTTTCGAGCTTGTTAGCTCTCATCAGTGCGACATAGGCAAATGCACAACCTCACTTCACTGGCCTTCTATAGTCATCAAATTACAGACACGAGGTATCAGCAACTTGCGAATAGCTCCATCTGGTGACGACTTATTACAATCAAGTTGGCGACAAACTCGGACTAAGTATATATTTAACAAAATATATAAGCCAACAAAAGTGGATAATGTTATGTTATTTTTCTTTCACTTGTATTTTGACACGCATGGCTCACTATTCTTGCAATAAAGCAGCTCATTTGCATTTTGAATGTTAAATATGTCAAGAAGTATTTAAGATAGAACAATACAATGTTATAAATTTGAAATTGGGAGAAAAAGGGATTCTCGAAAATGCAATAATATATTGGGTGTTCCATTAAAAAAAACATATATTTATTTCGTATTACGTGACCTATACATGATATTGTTTTTTTTATCACGTTTCAACAAAATATAGGTAAGATCTTACAACTTTTATAAGATTTTTTTTCTATTTTCAACAATAGCAGAAATAAAGGGGGGTTAATATAGAGTGAATAACTCTGTACATCTCTATGACTATTTATGGTCATTTTTGATATATTGTGCCAATTTAAGAACAAACTTAAAAAGTTAGAGGTTTTTCAAATAACTGAACATTTTTAGCATGTTGTCCATTTTGTTTGATACACATCTCTATGCGTCTGTCAAATGAAGTTTCTAACTGTTCTGCAATCTAAAATGTAAAAGAAAAATAACTACTTTTAGATCGTTCGCACCGGCAGTTTTAAAAACAGAAGAAACTTTATTTGAAAGATACCATAGAGAAGTGTGTCATTCAAAATGAGTAACATGTGGAGCACTTATTATACTTTTTCTGTTCGATTACTTGAAAAAAAACTCAAATTTTTTAAGTTTACTTTTGAACTTATTGCTCGATAAATTGAAAATGATTACAAATAACTATAGAGATGTAGATACAAAAAATGTTGCCTTTTTATTCCTACATCATACGGTCGAAAAATTTAAGGGTGTTCCAGCTGAAAAAATTCAATTGAGAACTTCTACATTGAAAATTCAATTTTGGCCAATCCGTATATTTTTAAGAAGTGAAAATGATTCAGAAACATCACACAGATCTCTCGGAACTGATATTTCCAATTTTTTTTTAATATCCATAATAATAATCCATTACCAACAAAGTTTTGAAGTTCCTCAGAAGTGTCCGCTGACACGGTAACAGTTGTGTCATCAGCAAACATTGTCATGTGACAATTTTTCATATATATCGTATAACATGATGAGTAAAGGACCTAATACGAAACCCTGAGGAACACCAAGCTCAACATCAAACACGTCAGATTTTTCCCCATTCAGGTGTACAACCAAGGATCGATTTTCCATGTACGACATTAACCACAAAATAACGTTACCTCTAATGCCAATGCTATGTATTTTATCGCTCAATATTTCTTTGTTGACGGTTGGAAAGATCAAAGATCAGTGAGACCACATACCTGCCCTCGTCCAAGTACATGCTCCACCAGATAACAGCATACCGCCTCAACCGACTTTCCCGATCTAAAACCATGCTGGGATAACGTCAATATGTATTTTTTTTTTTCAACAAAATTTGATAGCTTGTTATACCCCACTCTTTCCGGTATTTTAGATAAGATACTCAAAACTCATATATGACGATTATTTTCGAGATCAGTGGGGTCGCTTTTTTTTAACAGAGGAATAACAGTGGCAACTTTTAATTATGTTCCATTCCCAACTGACTTATTTATCAAATAGATAAAAGGTTTCAAAATATTATTTTCAATGCATTTGATAATTTTAACTATTAGACCATCATAGCCACAATTTTTGTTTTTAATTGTAAAATAATATTATGAACCTCTTCTATCGTGAGAGTGTCAAAGTATATTGAATTTGCAACGAATTTGCTTAAAGTACACGGCAAAAAGAGGTTAAAACCAAAATGTCCATTAATAGATTTAGGTGCAACACTAGAAAAATGAGCAAATGTTCTGACTACTTCTCTTTTCTCACATATGACTGTATCATTAACTTTGAGAACAATTTGGCCTTTGGCATTCTTACGTTTCGTATCTAATATTTTGTTAAAAATATTCCATTCCAGAATTTTATTGTGATTGTACTGATTTTTCCAAAATGCATCTGCAGATGGCATTATTTCAACTAAAAGAATCACTACATCCAAATGGTTGGGAAGTAGTCAATAATAATATAGAAGTGAATCTTCGAAAATAATTTTCAGTTTTATACTTTCTTTATGTAAATTTAAAGAGCTATCTATCAAATACTATAATTCAAATAGTATGTTTTTACCAATGTTTCAGTCAGTTTCCCATTTAAATATAATGTTTTGGTGTCAAGGGACAGGTAATGCAATTGTCTTATTTCTTTTTCTTTCTTATGTGAAAAATATCAGCACTCCTTAGAATCTCCAACAATTTAAGTATTCTAGTATCCACTGGTTCCAGTCGATTCGGTAGGAAATTAAGTGGGGAAAGTAAAAGTAATGGCGTGCAATAAACCTACAAGTTTTCTCATCTTCTTAGTTCGGCCTCATTTCGAAGTGATATAACATCCCTTGATGTCTACAAGATGTTTATCTGTCTATATTATCTGCCATAAGGCTTTAATGAAATGTTTTAATTGGAACTTTATTCCATCAGGTCCGGGCAAATTCATAATAAAATATCCAGCTCATTTAGTCGCAATCAG
The DNA here is from genome assembly GCA_963675555.1 of Leptura quadrifasciata. Taxonomy (NCBI): domain Eukaryota; kingdom Metazoa; phylum Arthropoda; class Insecta; order Coleoptera; family Cerambycidae; genus Leptura; species Leptura quadrifasciata. The sequence goes on from OY776677.1 coordinate 7,781,789, forward strand.
TTCTACGTAATTAAATTCGGTAAATATCTCGACATTATAATTACAAGGTGGCCCAAAATTATTTCCCGATATTTCTGCTTACACGTAAAGAATGCTTTAAAATATTACTTTGGCTGACAATTCTGGCACTTGTTAGCGAAGTTAGCCGATATGTTCATTATTTTGATAGACTTGACAGTAGAAAATTGACGGTTTATTTTATTAAATCTAAAGGAGATTGCGAGAAAGATGGCTACATCCAAAGAGTTGCAACAATTAATTTTTAAAGATGCTATCTCGTCGTTAATGCATCCAATGTTCGGCTACTGACTTTTGTTTGTTTTATCACCTTATTTAGATTACCGTCCTGACGGAGTTTAGCATTAGCTATTCCACCACTCAACCAAGACACATGCACACAGACAATTACTCAACGACCATTCCCTACGACATTGCCATCTGCCCCAGCTGAGACTCGAACTCAGGAGTGGTACAGCGACTAGCCGTGTTGTTTCTCACACAACCCCGTCTAATTCACTGCTACTAATTCGGTAATACTGGTATGACTGGTGGTCGAGAGGTGAGCGCTCTTGCCTCTCACCCAAAACTTCTGGGTTCGATTCCCGGTCGTGGCAGTGGAAAATACTGTGAGAGGGATTTTTCTACTATACCCGGATATTGAGTGTGTGTCCCTTGTCTCTAAATGTGTAGCCCCCTTCCACACAAGGCTCTTCTAGAGCCTTCCGGGATAAAGGGGGTCGTAATTACCTGTGGTGTTATTTATTATTTATTTATATACATGAGAAACGCCATTAAATATCCATACTCTAGCCAGAATTTGAACCCGTTACTGCTTGGTCTTAAGTCTAACGTGTATCGTTGAGCCACTAGGCCGGGTTTAACTGCTGCAACCTACTGTTATCGATTGTTCTTCAAGTACAGAAATAATACTCAAATTACCAATTTTACGGCTCTAACATTATAAAATAATCCTAAGGAATACCGCCCCCAAATGAACTTCAAGAACATCAAAACTACTTTCCGCACACCAATCAAAAAATGTTAATTCGCTTCCGTTAATTTTCTATCATTCAATCTTTCCCTTCAAATTTGACTTTTATTTCATTTCGCGTCTTTAATATTAAAATACAATAAATCTCCATACATATCGTTCAATAGAGTACCGGTACTACCACCCCCATCATTATCAATACTTATTTCTATTCAGCCCCCTATTGTTATCACAACTTACTTCCGTTTTTTTACCATGGGCCTATCGGCACAATTTCATATCATTTCAACTCTATGTGTGAGACCTTCGGGACGACTTTACGGGGTTATTTCAAATTTAATCAATTTCTTCAACCAATTTTCGTTAATAACTTCCAAAATTAAATTGATTCAAGTTTCATTCATATATCAGTAAATTTCCCATTTTAATGCCGAGACAGTCGTATAATCTTTTCCATTTTCTGATGCAATATTGTGAAATATTGCGCAATCGAGCCCGCACGGAATGGACGGGGACATTTCCAGACCTCCGCACGCATAATCCCCGACGAAGCTTATAAAAGGCCGAGCACGATGAGCTCAAGCTAAGTTTAGTTCCCGCGTCTTACCAAGTATATATCTGCAAGTTTTAGTAATGAATTAAAAATAATATACTAGTAACTTTTTCGGTTTGCTAAAATTATTGCCGTTTGTCTAGTCAAGCTTACCTGCTTCAACTTTAACGATAATTTTCCTGTAACCGAGCCTCTGTGACTGCTTCCTTGGCTGCACCAAGCAAAAAAGTTCAACCAATTTCTGCCACTGCCATAAACAAATCAACAAACTTTCTCAAACTTATTTACTGCCATCGCGCATCATAAAATAAATCTACATTAAACAAATCTTCTGCCATCGCGCATTATAAACCAAAAGTAATTTTTTTTCAGACACTGGAAATAAGTTGCAATTTAAATTTTTTTCCCAAGTCGGATTTTCCGTTGTCGAAAAGTTACCATTTTACAACTGTTTTAGAATTAATATTTACGATTAAAAAAATTTACGAACTCTGGTTTAATTTAATTAAATACATATTTTTATTTCGTTTTAAAATAAAATGTTGTTATTTCAAGAAGTGGTATGCATGGTGAACCTTTGGACCCTAACACAGATATATATAAATAAAAAATAAAGTGCTAAACCACACTCACATAATTTAATACTCAACTCAATCAAACTCAGGGAATTATAGAGGTGTAGTCTTGACCCTGTCCGACAGTTTAGGAGCAAGCCCCCGAACCTCTTCAAAAACAAATTAAGTGCACGAAAAGCCCCCAAAATTCTCTATCAAGCTCTAAGGTTCCAAACTAAGCTCAACCCGTTTTATTTTTCTAATCTGGGGAGCTTTTGCGTGTTCACAAGGAAGACCGCATCCTTGCCTCATATCTTCCAGCGGCTTGTATATCAGTGTATGCGCGGAAGCTATGCAATCTTAGGCAAGAGTTGTGTAGCGGATATACCATCCTTCGGAGGGGATGTCAAGCCGTCGGTCCTTTGTCTATTAAATGCTAGACAAGTAAAAGGTTCTTGCTCTTTGAAAGAGAAGAGGTTCGGTAAAATTCCTGGTTGGGGGTAGCTCGTCTGCAGGCGTAGGTGTTAGGCGTCAGTAGCGGAAATAGGCCGACGTTAAATAAATGATAAAAAAGAAAGTTAAAAATAAAGAAACTATGTAATAGTCTGTTTAACTCAACTTATTTGTGAATATGCCATGTTATCAGCAACTTCTCGGTACATTATTTTGATATTTTTCGATGGATTTCAATGCTAGAGGTGATGGTAGTTTCAATCCCGGGGGTGGATAATATTTTTAATGATTAAATTTCATACGGCCTACCCGAATCCTGCACAAAGAACTGATACGCATGCTTATGACGGAATACCTCGAAATGGGGGTGGTGTTTCGAGTTTAGGGGTAGTTGCTGAGGGGTGGAAACTCTAAAAATATCACTATCGTATTCAACGCCCTAGAAAGCATGGGGGGTACCTATGTTTCATCCCAATCAATCAATCAATCATCCCTGTAACAGAACTTTTGTTTTAAGCCATTTTTGCAACTTTTTCATGGAGTAAATCTGTTTATGGTTATCTGCATATCACCCTTCTTAAAAATGGTAAAACTAGAGCTGTTATAAGTACGTCTGGAATACATCCTTGATGTAATGACTGGTTTATGCTGGCATTTTGTGTTTTTAACGAAGCAATTGCAAGATTTTGTTATCTCTTTCCCCTTCGGTTTTTTTACCATTTCGGTTACAGTAACGCGCAATTTTTTGAAGAGGACATTAGTCAAATGCAAAGTTCACATCGTTTTATCATACCGCGATGCCGGTTTTATCTGCTCAATACAGTGAAACATGAGGCAAGCATATTTTATTAAATTTATACCTATCAGCCAAGGCACATGTGTTGACATACCCATTGTGTTTTAATTAATAGGTAGAATTTATCTTATGGGTAAGAGAAATGTTGATTCATTTATCGCACCTTTTATTTGTGACTCTGTAATCTGGACGTTTAAACGTGAAAACAACTTCAAAGAATAACAAGAATAAATGTATTTTCTTATATTACCTCATTTAAAGTTAATACAAAGGCCAGAGGAGTTTAATTAACTTTTTTCCTTTCATAATTGATAGAGTTACCCTCTTGATCGCAAATAAAGTTAATTTTGCAAATGAAATTATTCGGGGGAAATTTAACGTACATAAACTTTTGGAATAGCTCAGGAAGAAATTGAAATTAAGATTTGTGTCGATAATTATTTGTAAATTTTCCAAAAATGTTTTGTTAAAATTAAATAATTCTTTCGTTGGGGAGGGAATGAAGCAGAGAAATGCTCATTCAATACTTTATAAACTGATTTATTTTAAGAGATATGTAATTACTTATTATATTATCTATTTATTAACAATTTGCTGCTTCATGAAATTAATTTGTCCCAGAATCTTATGAAATGCCGCCCTAAACGTTTTAAATTTCGAAATTAATCAAGTGTGCAATGTAACTGACGACATAAACAAGCGGCTCTCCCCTACAACTTTTTTTCCATATCGAAACAAAAGTAGTAGGTCCAGAATCATTCAACATTTTTTGATATGGGAGGTAATTTTATACTACTTCCGGTTTCGAAAGAAATGACCCTAACTTTTGATTTCCAAATGGAACGCCCAGTATATCATAGACTGAAGGATAACCTCAGAAGAAATAAGTGAATTTGAACGTTACTTACTTAATTACTTACGTGGAGCCCAATATCTATAGATTCCTCGTAATAATCGGATAGTTCGTGTCAAAAATGTGCAGGAGTTTTAGAGAGGCTGATATTTTCAGATTGAATTGCACTTTGGCTATAGAAAGCCACTGTAAAGTCAGCACGTCAGCTACGGGGATATCTGGCGCTGGCGCTCTAGGAAAGGTGTAAAGTTTATTAGTATCCCCAAAATCAACTCAAACTAATACAATAGTCGAGCTCGTGGTATCAGTATCACTGTACACGGAGTATAAAAACAAATTCAATGCAAATGGTTTGGATAATTTAAAATATAGCCATATGTTATATTATATAATTAGTATATTCATGAAATCAACAGTCAAACTTAATTTTCATAGAACCCACTCAGTCAGCAATCAATCAAAATTCGATAATAGGCGCTCGCGGCTTATGATAATTACATATGAATATGCGATTGATTCATTATTTTCTAATTTATTTTACAGCTGAATGAAACCCATTGGGTTTGAAACGTCCATATTTCATGAAAAATAAATAAAAATTCGATTATTAAATGATGTAACACGCTAGATTGATATTACATTATACGGAACGTCGGTTTGTTTGATAAGACCATGCCGAATGGTTCACCGGCGTTAATAATTAGCGTAAAGATTTTGTTGCGTTTTTTGACTGCCCGCAAATATACACCCGACTATACATCATAACCTGAAAAGTTTTCTATAATTTCTTTCCAAAAACCAGCCGCGCTCGCTTGTTATCCTAACTTCTATTGACTGCTGACTGAGTGGGCTCTATGAAAATTAATTCTGACTGGTGATTTCATAAATTTAATTATATAAAGTAACATTGATTAAATTTCAATTTTTCCTAATCATTTGTATTGAATTTATTTTTGCAACACTTATACAGTGGTACTGACGCCACGCATTCGATTACTATGCTATCTGACTATTTGTTTTGAGTGTATCCCTTTCCAAAACTCTTGCACTTTTTGACGCAAGCTCTTGGACTATAAGTTTGTTTCTATGTTGTATTCGACGTTGAATGTACTGTAATAGCAGATATCAATTAAATGCCTGGCATTTTTCCTGTTAATTGTGTTTACAAACCTGTAAACAACCTGTAAAAGCAGACCTAGAAACAGGCCCATAGAAATGTAACAATTTACAATATTTCTCGGTCTGTCGTAAACTGCTTCTGATCTATATGACTCGGTCTATATAAACACTGAAAACACCGTCTTCATTTTATTACAGCCAATAAATAGTAAACCAGAAAATTGACCATTATTTCATCTGTCCGGTAAATGTAAAATCCAAAATATCCTAGCCTAAACCGTTAAATCAACACTATTTAAAAGGGTTATATTCTTGCAATATTAACTACTTGTAATGATAGTTCACTTTCGAAACATATTGCAATTTTACGTAATAAAAAAATTGAATTGAATTAATATCAAAGTGTAAATTTTGTAAGAGAAAGCAGGTAGAGGCATTATTTCTGTCGGGCCTCTGGCTCTTGTCTTAAATCAATATCCTAGATGTGAATATTTTATACCTTATAAAGTAAACGTTTCTTTATCCAGGCGTCTCATATATTGTATTCACTTGACTTAACCCAATTATGGTTACAGCGTAGTGGGAAATATATGGCTATAGCTCTGTCCTTGACAGGAAAAACGGCTTAATATTTAAAACAAATTGAACGAGTATGGTTGAAGATGATTTGGTACAAACCCTTATATGTTTATTTAGTACGCACATACACTAAAACTATACGCAATACCACATGGAAATAAAGAATGCAATATTTAGGGACTCTTCTGAATTATATCTAATGTTTTAAATTATTTTCCCTTCATTTCCATAGCATTTAAAGTTCTAACGGCAAACGTTTAAGCAAATATCTTTTGAGTTTCACCCTACAATTCACCCCCAAAGAAAAACAATTTTTCAATTTTTTCTTGAAACTAGTCGGTCTCTCTAAAAATTATTAAATATAATAATTTTTAGTAGGTATTTCAGAAAGGGTGTTATGAAAAAGCTGATATCTACTTGAAATTTAATTGTTTCTAATTTGGTTTTTATCTTTGATTGTGCGACCAAATATGGCCAAGTTACGACTAAAAAACTGAAAAAATGTGCCAAGGTTTGCTATGTTGGCATGACATATTTATAAATATTATAATTTCGGTATCAGGGTCAATGTTTCACCCTGTATGAGCAGTCGGAGTACTTATCTTTTGTTAAAATTTCGAGAGAATCACTTTAACTAAGTTGGGCAAGGTATTTTTGCACCACCGTGTATATTATAGTTCAGAAAAATACACTGGTTTAAAATGACAATGAAAAAATTTATTTATATTCACTTTACAAAGTTTAAAACACTTTTGTCTTAAATGGAAAAAATTAGCACGATTTGTTTTTGTTGGTTTAAAATTCACTTTTTGGCGAAGGTGCCGGTTAATAGTTAAATAAATGTTCACTTAAATTTAAATTGCGCTAGGGCAGAGACTTTAGTTGTTTTTACTTGAACCACCAAGGAAGAACTCGAGAACGGTTGTAGAACGTGGAACTGAATTGACTTGCTCGAGCCTCGTTGTGCCCGGGCCATTATACTGTTGCGTTTGTCGTGCCCCATCAAGTCAGACACGATCGTTGTTTTGCTGTCTGGAAAGGTCCCCGCATTCCGTGCGGGATTTTTTTACGGGGAAACCCTCATGGGCTCCCAACCTGAGCTGGGTCAGTGTCAGACTCTTACTGACTAAAACCCCTCCCCACAGTTTCGTCTGTAACACTCCGAGGGCACTGCAGCCTCTTGGGCTTATTCTGCACTCCCTGTTCCGATTTACACTGCCCATTTTCATACTCCTGTGTCACTGATGAGGTGATACAGGTCTGAGAATGAGCGAGTTTTAACGCTTTGCGGGTCTGTTTGTGTTTGCCCGTAAATATTATATCTTCTGCGGGCCAATGCCTCACATTCATATATGATATGGTCTACTGTCTCTGGTACCTTGCCACATAATCTGCAGTCAAGGTCGCCATCGAACTTGCCAAAACTGTGCAGGTGCTTCTTAACAGGAAAATGTCCCGTCAAGAGGCCTGTTACAATTCTCAACTGTAACCTGTTCTTTGGGAGCATTTCTGCAGTTTGTTTTGGGCATGGTCCTTCAATAAGTGTTTTCCCATATCGATTACCTGGTATGTTCCTCCAGTAATGATTGTGTTTATTCCTGACCCAGTCTTTAACTACCCCTCTAGCTCTGCTTGGTAATGCCCAGCACGGGTTCTGGGCCATAGAGTATGTTAGCTGCTCCTTGCCTAGCAAGTTCATCAGCTTTTTCGTTGCCATCTATTCTTCTGGTGTGTCCTGGCACCTAGAGTAGTTTAACTCTGTTCTGCTCACCCAGAACTTCGAGCTCTTTATGGCAGTCCCATACCAGTCTGGAGGACACTTTATTAGAGGATAATGCCTTTAGTGCCGCCTGACTGTCAGATGCGATGCAGATCTTCTGGTTCACATATCGTCGTTTGACATTCTCACGTATACACTCAAGTATAGCCAGAATTTCAGTTTGAAATACAGTGGCGTGAAGTCCAAGAGAAAGGCTTATACTTGCCCTCGGTCTCACTCCATGTATTTCTGCTCCAGCTCCTGATTCCATCCTGGACCCGGCAGTATGGAATCAGGTGCTGGTCTAAATCCAGTTATTTGCCTCGGCTAGTCAGTGCATGCATTAACTGAGTAATATCGGAAATTAATTGAAATCTGTATTGAAAATTGTATCGTCATATAGAGTTTGAAATTAGAAATATTTTGTTTTTTGGATGAACCCTGAATCTATTTTATTTTGAGAGTTATTTGAAGAATTGTCTGAAATTATGGCTTTAATTTTCGCCTAACCCCCGTACTACTGATCCCCAGACCAGCACTTATCCACGGCTGCGGTCATACTAAGTGCAGCGGTTAGCGCGGTTCTGAACGGAAGTAGATTTTGATATAATATAAATTATAGGTGCTGCGAAATGTAGATTTTATATAAAATATTTGTGCCGGTGAATGTTTAAGAAGCAAGTAGGACATGTGGAAAGATAAATGATTGTTATTTATTTAAGACGTAATATCGGATAGACATTTAGATCACGCGACTAAATGCTTGTAGAATTTTTATTTACACGAACCAAAATTTGACACGAGGGGTATGTGAAGAGTGTTATCAGTGGTTTGAAAATATACAGGGGCTATAATTTTAAAGTTAATATTTTTAGAAGGTTTGGCTGTAAAATGGGGAAATTGAATTATTTGAAGGTTTCGACGATATTTTAGGCATCTCTGGGAATTATCGGTTTGTACTGAATTTTTTCGGAATTTAATTTTGAAAATTGTGGTTTTTGGTAAACTAAGATACAGGGACACTTTATTATACGGTTTGACGCTGCGGGCGGAAAGATCGATTAATTTGTCAAATTTTGTTATTTTTTCGATTTAATTTTTTGATTGAACGGAGTATATACTACAACAGTCGCAGCAAATATTCATTTTAAAAGGAATTGTTCGAATAAAAGTTAAATTATACTTCAAGATTCATCCTCTGGTAGTTTTTTACGTCAAAAAAAAGTTTTAATGATCTTAGCCTCAGTTTTCTTGTCATTTATAGGTCTCATTGATTGATGGCAGCATTTTTAATAGACAGCGTGAAGATATCATCAAGCCAATAGTATTTATTTATGCATCAAGTGCATAGAGCAGTACTTTTTGTCATTAATAAGAAGCTTGAGGATTGTTTTATGGATGTTTAGCGTATTGTTGTTATGGTCAAAGGCTAATTTAAGGCACGAAATGCCCTGTAAATCTTACTATAATAATTGTAAATGTATTGATTCAGTCAAATTTTCTTCGAAAATGCAGGTTCAGTTATCTTATTTCCAACAATCACCCAAATATTTGCCCTTTTCGATACCGGATGTAATAATTCTGATTCCAATGAAGATTTTCTTCTCATCCAGTGTCTGTGGTATTGACGATTAAGTAAACTCTTCAGAAAGTAAAATATATTTTGCCTAATGCATATCAGTAATTTCACTAATAGGTCATTAAATATTGTGATTTCATAACTAGCCATATTTTTAAAATTATCTCTGTTTGTTCAGGAATTCAAGTCAAGTAAATAGTAATTACAATAATATGTTGATTCAGTTGATCCCATCTATTGAATGAAAAGGCCTTACATCCCCCGAGTATCCTATAGGGGATCGATTAATGCCTTCTCAAACAGGACCCAAGCGAGCTATGTGAGGGTAGATTTTAGTGACCTATCAGAGAAAATTAACGACGATGTGTGCAAAGCACCGCATATGACAAATAAAGGGAAAATTATCGAATCGCTCTCTCAACGTTTATTGTTCAGTGCATGTTTATGCAAATAAGAATAAATCAACATGCAAAACAAAGTCGTCTCGGCCCTTAATGATACTAAGCAAGTCATTTTGATCAGTTTAATGTACTAATTGTATAACAGAGGGCCAGTGCATTCATTTCCTTGCATACAATTGTATCAATCAAAGCGTATGAATTTAACAAGATTGATATACTAACCTTTACCACCTTAAGGCAAAAAATTTAGTAAAAAAATGCGTGTTAAAATCGAATTATTTTTAATATAGTTATTTAACGTCGGACTATTTTCGTGACGCCGGAAGACGAATTACCCCAACCAGAAATTTTGCTGAACCTATTCTTTGTTGAGGAATAGGGATCTTTTACTTGTCTAACATTTAATAGACAAGGAACCGACAGTTATACATCGCCTACGAAGAATTACACGCGTTTTATTAAATATAATTTCAATTTTAAACTATACAAAGAGAAAATGTTACATCCAGTATATACAGGTGTATTAAATCTTCCTAGGGATTTGTAATTTAGTGTTCATAAGTTGTCAAATAAATTCTACCAGATTATTAATGTTAACTTCCTAACAGAATTTTTATTTAACGCATGTAAAATATCTCATATTTATGCAAGCAATGCTTTCATACGTTAGTTCTGTACCCTTTTATATTTGTTCTTTTTTTGTTGGTTTATTTATTACTTCTGACTACGCGTGTCCTTCTCTCGTTTAATGAAATATAAGTACACATCACCTTGACTTTACTGTTGGTATTCCCTAGATAACCTAACTAACTTATCTTCAGTCAATTTCGCAATTATTTATTGGTTGGTTGTTATTTTTATTGTGACACGTGACATGCAACATGAGAAAAATCAGCACGTGCTTTTCAGTTTATATTGACTTTAATTTGAAATTTTTAATACCAAAAAGTTGACTAAATTTAATTACTGAAATGTGGTTATGTTAATACAGAATTGGTGGTATTTTTATTGAAGTAAATTAAAGTATTATTATTGGTACTGATAGCTTGTAACTAAAGAATTGCAGCGGACGAATTGCATAGTCTGATAAGACCTTAAATATATGTTTACGTGTTTACAATCTCCAGTGAACACCCTGTACGTAGGTTCAAATAATTGCAACAAGACTTTTTACTAACCACCACTTTGTTCAATACTTAATTACAATAATTAAATCCTTATACACATTAGTACACACTAATTACAATAGTCTCACTACTATAATTCAGAACTTGTTACTGTTTTTTTATCTCACCTCATCTCTGAACTATACTGTTCCCTGCGCGCCCGACTTACTCCTTGTATACCGTGGCTAACGTACTCGAGTTCTCTAGAATCATCTAGGTTGTTGTTCGCGGCGTTTCTGGCCCTTTCTCGTATATTCTATGAGGCAGTACCGTAGGCATGCACATAACAATATTCTATCTATACGAAACAATGCAAATACAGTAGATTTATTGCCTATGATGATTTTAATGTAAACTTTCTAAGCAATTAAATATCCGCCAGAGAAATATACGATATTTTTGCTCATTTGGTCTAGAAAGATATATTTGAGCCCCCTATAGGGTACATAGACATTTTCAAACATGCATAAATAATATTTTTGTCAATTTTGAAATAATTAAAGCTACTGTTAGAGACTCGCCTATTTGATTATAAGTCCCAAATAATAAAATTTACCGACGACCCGCTCTATAAAACAATTTTAAATAAATACACGGAAAATAAAATAAAGTTTTCTAATTATATCTAGCATGAGAAGATTGGTCAGAACTATGTAATAAATCAAACTCAAGGCCATTGATATTTTTTACAGCGTGACAAACAATTACCATAATTTATCCATCTCCCAAATTTCAGTGAAAATAAAGACCAATAACAATATAAACGTGATTTTTACAAATCCAGAAGTGATTGCAAAAAAGGAAGTTCCTCTCTTAAATACATATATGCAAGATACACTCATAAACATGTAAAATACGATGTCTCGCAAGGTACAGTACTGGGACCATTGCTTTTTCTTAATCCGTATTAATGATTTACCCGATGTTCATTCAGCATTGGCAGACATTTCTTCAGTTGACACTACTTAAAGAATACTAATACCAATGGTGTTGATTTGCAAAGTAACATTTTTACGAAGTCGTCTAACTGATGATTTAACGCTAATAAATTATAGATAATTATAATGCACTCTTAGTTTGTTGTTTGTTCAGTTTTATCTGACATATGTTTCGGTCTTGCGACTACTATCAAGAATCTTAAAAACCAACTTTTAAAACTGAATAAAACACATTCTTATTTAACAAAGTAAAACTGTATTAGTTAAGATACATTTGACCTAACTTATGACTCTTTTTAAATTCTCCTATCTTCAACATTTGATTTTCTGATTTTAAATAAGTAGGAAAAAATTAAATTAAGGATAAATTGTGGCTAAATATCGCCTATTATTTAAGTTTTAAGTTTCTTATTAGTAGATATTATTAGCCCTATATTCCTGTATAATTTTGTTAGTTTTAGTTTAACAGCTGTATTACAAGTCAGTCTCACGCAGGTAAGTTTCAGGAGGCTGGCTATACCTACGACCCTAAAAACTTCTTCGGAACCCCCCAAAAACTAATGAATTCTCAAGCTTATCCTAGGTATGTGTTGATAGGGGTGCTGCATATGGGATCAGTGCTTTCGCTACCCACGAAGGACACGAGATTCGCGAGACTGTGGGTGCCAGTTCGCCCTCTTGCACAGGGCAGAAGATACCTAGCAGTTCGAGACCTGTCAGCTTGACGCTGACCCTACCTCGCATATCTGTCAGCTAGAGGCTGACTACGAAACCTCTAATGTCTGTCTCGACGTTCCTTCGACTTCTGTAAGTGCCACTGAGTTAAAGCTGTTGAATTTTTTGAGCCATGCAAGCTGTAAATAATAGAAGTTGATTTGTTATCATTGAGCTAGTAGTTTTGGAATCGTTTATTTGCCACATTGTGTTGTAGAGATGACTCCTGAAGATTTTCATGACATATGTTGAATTGGTTACTATTATTTATTTTAAAATGTGATTTATGTTATTACCCTCTTTTTCTCTATTATCTGTTCCAAATCAATGGGGGATTTCCATTGGGCCATTTGGTCAAAGTTCATGGGATAGCAGAACTGTGTGTAGTCCGCCCATAAGGGCGTTGATATACTATCCATCAAAAGTTACGTTGTGCAAACATATTTTTTGTACAACAACTGTCATTGCATAAAAATAGTCAACCTAACTAGCAAAATAAGGTTCATAAAGGTTGTAAGAATTGCTAAACAATTGGACATGACTTCTTATTATAACCTTTATAGGCTGATGCCAAACGGATTTTGAAGGCTAAAAAAAAATTACTAACAGGCAAGAACCAGTCGGAAGATTTAGTTAAGATAAATTAAGAGAAAAAACAAAAATTAAAAACGAGATAAAGTAAAATTGTAAAAGTGGGGTACTGTTTAGGGGTTCAAAGTGGTTTTTTGCGGTTTTCGGCGAAACGTGACCTCCTAGTGGAAATATTCTATACAAAAGTTGTAGATAGTAAGAAAATCTAAAACTTTCAAATCAGGTGTTTTTCAACTGACCTCAAATTTTCTGAGAAAATGGCGGAAAAGCAATTTATCGGATTTTTATTTTTTCTTTTGTAAAATTAATTCAATTTAAGTACATGAAATTATGTATTATCTTTTCTTGCATTGAATAAGCATTATATTTTTTGGAATCTATTCCACGTTCAGTTCGAGCAACGAGGAGCAGCAGTAGGCAGCTCTCAGTGAAAACCTGAAGATGGCAGATGAGATTCTGCCGAAACGTCGTTCAGGCAACCGTGACTCCTGGAGGAGTCGACCATCGACGCGGGAGAGCACGCGGAAGCCAATGTCAGAACTAATAAGTTTGAAACCGGTCAGGGAATTGACAAATGACATTGGCTACCAATTTTTCATGATTTGTAAGGTATAATTCAATGCAGGTCGGGATATTTGCCCGCTGAGTAGTTGTTTCCTGCAAATCATGTATAATAACAGTATATGGGTTAAGTCCACCAAGGGCTGAAGGTCACCGCTCTCGGTACTTGCAAAATGGCAAGTCGCTATACACCATGGAGACAGACATCTATGATGTCTGGTGTATAGTAGTGTTAGACCGCATGAGAGGATTCACTTACTTCTCACCACTACACCATTTACATTAGTCTGTATAAGACTAGCAGGTTGGCCATTGTCATTTGTCTATTCCATGACCTATGGCATACTGATGAGAACTAATAAGTTCGAAACCGGTCTATGTCTGGTCAGGGAATTGACAAATGACATTGGCTACCAATTTTTCATGATTTGTAAGGTATAATTCAATGCAGGTCGGGGTATTTGCCCGTTGAGTAGTTGTTTCCTGCAAATAATGTATAATAACAATATATATATTCAGAAAGTATCGGCACCAGCCTATTATAATTATTTGCTATTTGGGCAGAACAATAATATCATGGACAAATATATTATTGCAAATGCTTGGCAGGTATATTGTACACAAAAATTAAAATTTTAGAAACTATTTTGTGTTTGATTAACTTCATAATTCGGTAAGATCGTAAGTGATACTGATGGAAATCAAGATAAATACATCTGTGCTGGGGCCAGCCGACCATTCTTATCCTGATGCAATCTATGAAAATTTTTGTCTATGATGTAATCCCCGCATTTGCTAAAATTAATATCTTTTTATTTTTAAATAATGTGATATAAGAAAGAGACATGTCATTTTTAAAAATGTGGCATATAAAAGAGATCATATGTTTTGTCGTTAATCACATTTGTTGTGAAAATCTTTACGTCAGCTAAAAATTCACCAAATCGTTTTTACAATTTGCATGGAGTTGAAGCTTCGACGAACAGCTTTACTAGATTACACAAATTGCTAAATATGAATATTATCACACGTATTTTGAACACCGATTGTATACAATAAGGACATACAGGGTACTCTAAACAATCCAAACTTTTCATGTTGTATATTGCTATTTTGCTTTTAATTGATAGATACGTTCAATCGCTAGTAAATAAATCAAATGATTTAAAATACCTTGCATATTTTTAATTAAATTGAAAAGAGTTCTGGACATAGTGAATCAGTGATTTTTTTGCTTACAGAAACGAGGAAAATGCACAATTTAATACATTTTCAAGGCTTTTTTGGAAAAATATACAAGGTTATGAATTACTATACCATTTGCTTAAGATTTTTCTAGAAAAGTAGGCATATTTCTGCATGTTTTTTAAATACTAATTAAAAATAATTTATTGAAGCTAGGCAAATGCTTTACTATTTTATACAGGATACTTTTGTAATACATCCTTATATTCAGATTTAAAAAGTATTGATATATTTCAGAAGCATCTTGTGTGACAGTAGTTAGATAAGGCCGATCCTAACCCACTTTTTCCATGTTAGTTTTTATAGCAAAAATTCGAAATCCATATTGGAAAATTGTTCAAAAAGTTGTTCGAGATGTCAATTGTTACCTCTTTGGCCTGTTCGTGCTGTTAGGCTATTGGTGTATCCTAGAAAGTTAAATCGTTGAGAAGTCTTAAGGAAAAAAGGAAACAAGGTTTTCGTTAAATGGTACGGTTCTCATAACAGCTCGAACAGGTCGAACAGATAGTCCGAATAGCTTTCTGAATACGTTTACAAGACGGATTTCGATTTAGTCTCATAAGAAATAGTATGGGGCCTTGGTTCCAAAAATATTTCGATTTTTGCCGCAAGAGCTAACCTGTGAAAAGTGGGTTAGAATCGGCCTTATTTAACTACTTATGGCTTGCTAGTAAATATGAAATGCCTACGTCTAGGAAATAATAACGCTTACTTATACATCTTTTTATTTCATGGCTTAGCCTACATTGGATTGCCTAATAAAATAATGACTTTTTGTTTTATTTACTATTTCTGTCAACAACCTAGTTCTCTGCATCAACAATTCGTGCAACTGCGACAATGCAATTCCGCATTTGCAACTGCCCCACGTTTGGCGCCAAATATAGCCAGCCTTTGTTATATCCAGGGAATGAGTATATATATTTATACAATAATTTTTCAATTCAAGCATTAACGTACATTGGATTGTAATTACTTTTTTAAGTTGTAACGTGATTTATTTACTTCTCTGTTAACAGCCTGGTTTTCTTCATCAACAATTCCTGTGACTGTGGCAACGAAATTTCAAATTTCATCTTTGGTACTGCGGGCGCCAAATGCAACAAATCCCTTTTACCTCCAAGGAATAAAGCACATGTTTTTATTTTATAGGTAGGCGTACACTGAATTCTATTATCTCTTTCTTTTTAAGTCAAAGTTAAAATGAGATTTTTGTTTACTTTTTCTATGAATAACTTAATTCTTTACCTCAGCAATAGCTGTAGCAATGCAGTGCCACCTGCCCCACGCTGGACGGCAAATTTTTTTTTACCTCTGAGTAATAGAAATTTTTACTGACATAATATGTTTTTTAATTTCATGCGTTTGCTTATATGGTATTGTATTTTCAATTTCTCTTTTTCAAAAATTAAAATGTGTTCTTTATTTACATTTCTGTTAACAACTTAATTTTCTACCTCAATAATTCCTGCAACTGCAGCAATCCAGTTCCATCTTTGTAACTGCCCCACGTCGAGCGCCAAGTACAGCTAGCCTCTTTACTTTCAGGAAATTCGTTCTTTTAAGTTATATTGGGCCAATCAAAATGAAAAAGATATAATACTGTTACTTGTTTACACCCTCAAGTAAACACCCCGAACATAGGTTCAATAATTGCAACACGAATTTTCATTAACCACTGTTTTATTTGTTATTAAATTACGATAATTAGTCTTTATAATTGCACACTAATTATAACTTTTATCTACTATAAACTTACTACTATAATTCACAACTTGTCACTGTTCTTTCTCTTGATCTGGACTCTTTACTTTCTCAGTTAGAACTGAACTGCTCCGATGCGCTGGTCCCGCTTCTTATATACTCTTCTTATATATTCTAGATTCATCTAGTAATTATCGACGAACTTAATAGTATGCTCTATGGTAAGGAGCGCCATCTCTGGTCCTACTGGCGAACCATCACCCTACGGCTAGCTTCTTAAACCTCTCTTCGCAAGAGGGCGTGGGCGTGCACATAACAGTATGGAAGTAGATTTTCCCAGATTTAAGGTTATGTAATCCAGAAACTTGTTTGAAGTTGTCATTCTTATTTTTTCAAATATGAAATTTTAAGCTTTAAAAAGCGCTTGTTTCACGTAGATTAATTGTCAAAACCTAAATAAGGGTATATTGGGAGTTTTGTTAGATTTTATTACTACTTAGTTTTTTTAAGCGTTTTGTGAAAAAAATACAATTTTACTCTACTACCAATATTTATTCTTACGAACCGATCTACATATAAACTTAATAGTTTTAGCGGAACATGATAAATTTTATATTAATAATAAATAATTTTCCTTAATGAAGAAAACGGAATTTATAAAAAAAAATAGTTATTCTATATTATAACAACCCTGTATGTCCATGGTAGAGCACTAATTCAGCGATATAGCAGCACCCTGTACGACACCAAAAGGACCAATTACCAGTCAGTCACGTCGAGGATAATGCAATTGGATATCTCTCCGGTTAACCCCAAAGTTATCCCAACTTTATCATTGAATTTCAATCAGTTAAAGCGTATTTTATTCTATTAGATTTATTACTGTTTGACCCTCGACGGGATTGGTCATTGGTCCTTTGTTCATCTGATTAATATATTGTGAGAGGCTTTTTAGGCACAGCTTGAACTTTTCAACACAATTGTCTTTTTTGTTTGTTTACCCACAGTTTTATACGTAATGGATCGCCTGAAACCCTCAGGATATCCTCCGGGATCTAGCAAAGTTGGAAATCATGGTATTGAGAATGACACGTTTGAGACATTGTCAATAGGCGTAGTTGCTGGACTGATATCGAAGGAAATATGTATCTTAAAGCACTCTTAACGGGGCTCGTTAACTACCGGTTTGGTCACTTGAAACAGTTTGAAAAATATTCTATGTAGTGAACAGTGTGACAGAGTTCAAAGCCTCTTTAATTTGGACAATATAAAATACTGTTTTATACTTTGCGTTCTCAAATGAAGTACCCTATTATAGTATATTCCATAAACAGGAAACAGAAAAATTGCAAAAGTCTCAAAATTTGTCAAAAAATCAACTCTTTCGCCTCACCTAAACTATAATAAAAAAGTTCTTAAGACACTCAATTTCATGAAAAACTACAAATTTTTACGAAAAAATCTGAAAAAATTCACAAACCAACGATAATTCTCAGACAACTCAATTTCATCAATAAAAACACTCAATATTTCAAACAAATCATTTTACAGCCAAATTGTTGCAAATAAACGTCCTAAAACATACCGCCCCATATGAACTTAAAATACATCAAAACTACTTTCCACACCAGCTGTCAAAATGTTTTATTTCAATCACAAACTTTTTATCAATTATTCTTCCTTTCGATCCTATCGTTCATTCAATTTCGCATCTTAAATATCAACATACAATCAATCTTCATTCATAATGCCCCAATATAGTACCAGTACTTCTGTTCCCCATCATTATCAAAACTTACTTCCATTCAGTTCCATTTACTATCAAAACTTACTTCTTTTCGTTCACCGCGGACCTATCGTCGCAATCTCATATCATTTCAACTCCAAGTGCAGGACCTTCGGGACAACTTTACGGGGCCATTTCAAATTTAATAAATATTTTCAACTAATTTTCGTTAATAACTTCTAAAATCAAATCGATTCGAGCTTCGTTCATATATAAAAAATTTCCCATTTTCATGCCGAGACGGTCGTATAATTTTCATATCCGAATTTTCCATTTTTTCATTTCTGATGCAATATTGTGCATTTGTGCCCGCACGGAATGAGCGGCGACATTTCCAGACCTCCGCTCACCACTCGGTAGCACATCGTGGTACTTTATTAAAATCGTGTTAATACAGTTTTACATTTAAACTTGAACATTTCTAAAGGAATTTCAGTGTTCGAAAAGTTATTATTTTAAAACTGTGTGAATTAAATATTTGAGTTAAAATCGTTTTACTAAACCTGTTCAGTTACACTAAATAAAATAATTTTTGTTTGTTTTAAACAAAGTGTTTTAATCTAAGAAAAGCGTATACAGGGTGAAGCTTTGGACCCTGCCATAGACAATAAATTTAATTAAAGTGATAAATAACCTATTTCAAATGAAGCAACCTACTCCAGGGCTTTTACAAGGTGTAGCATTTGACCCATCCGACCTTTTACGATTGACCCCATTCTCCTCAAAGTCAAAAATTAAATGCATAAAGCTCAGAGACTCTAACAAGTCGTAAGGCTCAAAGCTCCATTCAAACTTTTTCATTTTACCAAATGCCAGAGCTGCTTCGTGTTCAACCCCCAGTAAAAACATATTTTCAATTTTTCGAAGAACATCATTCTTTAAAACAAGCATTGCTCATTTTGAAACTTAATAGGTATCTGAAGCCAAATATGCGAAGAAATTTACTGGAGTAGTTGAAAAAAATTCTAAAAATAACTCAAGAGCAAACTACCAATATTTTAAAGTGAAAAATGTTGTTTAAAATCAAAAAACAATTCTAATTCACATATTTGTGAAAGATAAGAGACGTCCACTTCTTTTGCAATGTGCAGCCGTTTCAAAATATTTTTATTCTGTTGCACAACCAATATAACATTATGATCTAAAAAATCAGCTTATTTGCAGTTTTTTCGGATTTCAGGTTTATGATTTTTTTTATGGATAGTAGCTTGAATTGTATACGTGACTCGTGTAAGCGATGCACTTTCAGAAAGCACTAAAACACAAGAATACACTACTCGTTGCGCGTCTCGCTAACAATATTAGCATCATCGAAAGATTGTTAAAACTGAAAACCATGGTTAGTGAAAGACATATAGAATAGTGTATTCGGGTAGTATAGGTTCGAGTGTTTTGGTGTTTTGTGAAAATGGTTTGTAACAGTACATGTTTCATGTCCATCACAAGAACTACCGCTAGCGTATAGTAAATTTTCATCTCGCGAGCGATAATTAAGCTCGCTGGTGAAAACCATTTTCAGATCTATTGTGGCACTCCTAAGGAAATATTCATCGAGCTTTGTTCTTTGTATCAAGCTCCATAGCTTTGACCGAGGCTCCTTAATGTAGCTGTCTGCCATTGGTTTTACTAGAGCTTCAAAGTAGCAAAATAAGTGAGCTGATGTTTCCTCCTCCTTTTAGCATAATCTGCATGTTGCATTCTCTGCCAGGTCCGTTAGACTCATATGTGTATTAAGCCGGCAATGCCCAGCTAGACCCTTCCTAATGCCCTTTCTGTTCTGCCTTAATAGGTTTTCGGTAAATTTGGCCGATTGTTCATTAATGAACTATTTGGCTTGTCTTTGTTCTGGGAAGTTTCTCCACCAATCCAGACATTTATTTTGCACCAATTCATTAATGGCTGTTAATATGCATGGCTTTGGCGAATCGCAGAAGTTTCGGTCCGATTAGGACTTTAAACCAATTAATCTGCCTTTTCATTTCCCTCGTGACCTTCATGTCCTCATACCCATGCTAGAGTCACTTTATTCTGACTACCAGTTCTATGGCCATCACTCGTCTCGACCTGTATGGAACCAATTGCTATAATCGCCGCTTGGCTGTATTGCATATTTTACTAGACTTATTGAGATACTGGCTTTTAGCCTTGACCATCGGGAACCATATTTCCAGTCTTCCTTGTCTGGTGTTACAATTTGAAAGTTTTTATTGAAATTATGTCCGTGAGATTTGCCTTCATGTATTGTAGCTTCTGGTGCTGTTCCGTGTTGCTGACTAATCGACGATGAGCCTTGCATTACTGACCGAGATTCTTCTTGTATAAATATGTGTATGTAGTGATGGCAGGTCTTAAAGAACCTTCAGTGCAGCTGTAGGAGCGATTTTAATAGTTCCCGTAGCGCACAGGCAAGCAAGACTTTGTACGTCTTATTGCTCCCGATTTCAGTGTCTTAGTCCATCATAACACCGATTCATAGATTATCGTGGGTCTTACTACTCTAGTGTATAACCATAGGGTCTTTTTGCGGTTTAATCCCCAGTTTTTCTTACATATTTGCCTGCACTTCCCAGGGCAATTGTCGCTTTCTATGTAACTTATTGGATGTGAGCATTCTATGTTAATTTTTGGTCAAAATATTTCGCCTCACAGGCAAATGGAATTTCCGCTTCATTGAGCATTAGGGGCTTTGGGTCTTCCAGTGCTCTTTTGCGTGTGTAATTGACGACTGTGGTTTTGGGGGGATTTGTAGAAAGTTTTCCCAACGCTCTGATATCGTGTTCCCAAATAGCCCCTTAACTACTATTGCTAGATCATCGGCATATCCTAGGTAGTAAAAGCCTTCTGCTTAATTTCTGGAGGAATTCACCAACAAGGGTTGCCCACAACTCCCTGGGGGCAGCTTGCACTCACCTTTGCTCTAATGGTAGCCTCGCCTAGATTGAATATTATGATCCTCTTATCTAAGAGATTACTTTAATCTACTAACAGAACACTGTTGGGACTCTGATTGCCAATAAAATCGTTAGGGAATGCAGCGCTAAAAGCAATGATTATTTCCTTGTATAATATTAGTAAAGGTGTCACATAAATTCAACATTTTAGCTATAGTTTGTGAGGATTGGAAACATGATTTAAAAGTGTCTTTTTATTACTCGAATAGTGATAAGAAGTACCAGTTTTAATTCTTGTTGCATCAATAGATATTATATAGTTATTGGCAATTCATAAAGGGAATATTTAATTATCCATCAGCTATTGTGAACATTAAATAATCTGCGCATCAAATATAATTCCATTTTAATTAATATTCATTAATTGTATAAATTATATTACACATATATTTTGTAGAGGTAATTTAATAAATTTTTAAATATGTTAATTAATTCAATGTTTGAGTTGGTAAATTTATTACTCCGCAAAGTTAAACTGTACTAACATTTTAAAACTACTACTTTTTCTGCTTATTTTATGATTTAAGTTTGCGAAAGGATGAGATGAACGTTGGTTTGTCAGAATTTATAGTTCGCAAACATATTTCAAATGATAAACTTCTCTACATATTGGATAGCAGAAATAATTTCCTCATTTTAGACACAATTTCTTATCTTTCTGCTATACCTTTTAATTTAATGAACAAAATATATGTATGATTTTCTACACTTTTGAACGAGAGTTTACTTGAAGTTTTACAAAATACATGCTTTGAAGTTTTGAAAAGTTGTCTGAGGATAACCTCCTTCAGCTTGTATGGATTATAGTGCTTTTTAAGGAGACAACCCTACGCTAGGTTCAGGTCTGAAACATGGGGGCGATTTCATATAAGAACTATTTAACACAAATCAACATCTTCAGTCCTGAGATCTACTTTCGTAAACACCAAAATACTTGAACACTACACTAGAATACATTACTAGATACGAGTTTTGCGAACCATTATAGAATGACGTGGTTTTCAATTTTAATATCTTTCCAATGAAGCTTACATCTGGTGCATCTAAGGTCTTGATTTATACACTTTTCCTTTAATTATATCCCAAAGGAAAAAGTCGAGGGGAGTTAAATCTGGTGATTTAGGCGGCGATCCAATTGAGAGATGTTGGTTCTTATCCACTATTTAAAAAAATTTCATTTCAGCAATCTCTTATTACTAATGCATTGGACACAAAACAGCCACCAACTGAAAAATTCAATTATGTACGTCGCATATAGCTAAAATATCTAGTGCTTCCGTAAATTTACTTCTTAATAAATCCAAAAATTGACATTTCTAATTCATTTCAAAGAGATACGGGGGTCGATATTCTCGTTATTCTATACAATATTCCCACACCGTTTACCTTTGTGTGAATATTGCCTTCTACAGTCGATGACACATGCAAGGTTTTTTGGGCGACCAATAGCGAAAATTTTAAGATAAAACCACTCCTTCGTCAGTAAGTACAATTATTTGTTAGAATAATGGTATTGTTGAAGTACTCTCCTTAGGCTCATACATGGATTTTTTTCTTCTTTCTTTATCTCCTGCCTCTGGAGTGTTCAATGATGTAAGTTTAAACAGTTTCAGATCATTTTGTAGAATACATCATCTGTTCTGTCTTGGAATATTTATATCTAGGATACCATTCTTAAACTGAATTTTGAATTGTCTTCGAAAATCGTCTGTAGGTGGGGGACTTTTTCGATTAGTACGTGGTAGTCGATAGAGGGGTTGTTGAATCCATTTGTGTGATTTGTTGTGAATGTTTTTATAGAGGCCCGTTTGCGTTTTGGGCGGAGCTGATCGTAGCGCCACAGGCACTGGCTGGAGGACAGCGTCATTGATGTTGCTGGTGGGCGGGTTCAATCCCTCATTATCCTGGGAATAGTTGGTCTGGAGGTAGCTGCATCGGAAAGCCTTCTCGCTGTCTTGGTCATTGACTGAATGAAAACTATGCCAGCGTCGGCATCTCGTGGGGGAAGATTTTAATTGCATTAAAACTACATACCATATCCAGGTGTATTATATCATAAAAGAAAGGTCTCTTTGTGTTCTAACAAATGGTATATTCGTATGGGCATAAGTTCACGTGGTTTTCCTGTCATTTGAAGAATAACAGAAAAACTTTGAAAAAAATAAATTTCATCGGTGTTTTTACTCGATTTTTTTATTACCGATGACAGAATCATTAAAATATCCTAAAATTTGATAACGATATCTAATTTTTCTTTTTGATAACGTAAAAGTTAATAAGTCGATGACGACCTCCATAATATGGTTCAGTGTTAGTAAATTGTTTTTAGAAATAATTTCTATTATACGCAAATTGCGTTTTTTGTTCAGTGAACACAACATTATCTTTAAGTTTTTTTGGCATTTAATAATTTTGACATAAATTATTGGTGTACGAGGTGACCGTTATAAAACGCTGATAAAACCTAAATAAATCTAAAAGGTATTTACAATTTTACTTCGGTTATCAAGTTGATCATGCTTGAAATGTGACACATCATATGCAGGCATTGAAAAGTATACATTTCACAGCAAAGTAATTGTTTAAATATTTCAGTCCATCAAACTGTGAATATCATGATGTAAATAAATTCCAATTTATATCAATTGTCCACTCATGCGTTCGTATGTGTATACCACAACTAATAAAATGCCCCCACTGCATTCAGCAATCGTCGCCATTAATTGTATTTTCGCTGCAATAAAACACGACACAAAGCATTTTAATATGTGGGTAAAATTACTTGGCGTTGAAATTCCATGTATTTACAGTTTTATTAATTAAAATTATTTTCATCCATGACTTGTTTGGCACCTTTTTATAAATCAATAGGATTATTGCACTGGAGTTTTGCTGCGGTTTTTTTATTTATTTCACTCTTTACTCTTTGACACTCGATCTCCGGAAACGAGCTTTCGGTGTAAGTTGGGGCGCCAGTCCTAGTTTTAGTGATAGGACACACTACCCTCAAGCCGAGTACGCGAGGCTGAGTAGCTCAAGTGGAGAAAGTATACTCCAGAGAGTCAGTTTGGGAAATCAGACGTCCACACACAAACAGTAAAACTCAGAATTTTTCAATAATATCAATACATTCAATTAAACTTACTATATAAATATAGAAATCTACGCGTTTACTAATTGATTACCTCAACCAAGTTAGATTCTAAATACCGGGATGAAGACAAGCAACGCAACGAAGGGTAGTACCAGATGACTCAGATGACATGGATAACAAGCTGCAAAATAGTAACACAAACTGTACAGTAAAGCTTTGGAACAGGGCAAAGTTATATACAGTACTTGGCTAGTGCATCAGTTTACTTACTTCTCCATGAACTTACTTACTTACTTCCTGTGGTTACGGTCAGGCACATCTGCTGGGGTAGAGCTATCGGAATGGAATCGAACTTCATGCTCCTCAGATCCTTTTATGAAAATGAATCAACTTAGTGTCAGAGTGGGAGTAGACGCCAGATGGATAAGCTGCTGGTCGATGGCGTGGTACGGACTTGGCCAAAATCCTATTGCTCGAATATGATATATGACACCTGGGTTTGGACACGTCTGCTGCCGATGAGTCGCTCTGGCTGACTGCCAAAACGAGACGAATTCAATTATTTCCTTCAAGCACTTACAAGCGGGAGTAGGCGCCAGATGGATGCACGGCTGATTGATGATGTATTACGGACTTTGCCAAAATTACTTAGAAAATATTTCGGAATATTTCGCGACTTAACAAAATAATTTAATTACCTGAATGTCTTTCTAAACCGGAGCAAGCAGCAGGACATATGTTTGGCATATGAAGGCAGCCAGGGAACTGAACTACCGAATATTTCAATTATTTCCTGGTACCGAAAGAATGTCGTCGCACAGGTGACGTCAAATCGATTTAGGAATATTTTATTACCTTGCTTTGTCACTCGAAAATATTTCACGGTTGGTTTACGCGGGATGGCAGGCACTCACGTCTAGCTCCCAGGACTGCTGGCTGTCGACTCAAAATATTTACTGTGGTTCGTAAGGTTATACACGTTCCTTGCGTTGTTCCTTCATTATCCGAGTGCATCTGTAGAACTGCTACGTTTATTCTGTGCTTCTGCAAATTAATATAAATTTTAAAGCGTAAAACGGTGTAGTAATAAATATAAACGGATAATATATATAGAGGGTATAAATAAATACAGATCCTGGGTACATTTTGGTAACGAAAAAGCGCTTCGTTACAAGAGGAAGATGAATAAGTAGGTGTATTTTGGCATAGGTGCAATTTTTTGAAAAATAAATCGCTGATATGATTTACTGCTTCTTACCCATAAGAACTCATAGAATTTAATGTAAAAGAAAATAATGTCGTCCACAAACAGATTTTTTTCTCACTGAATTTCAAAAACATGTTGTTCAAATTGACGGAAAATGCATACTAAGTGGAACGAATATTACATCCAGTTTAACAATAACCACCGAGACAATTGGTATACCCAAATTGAAGACAATATAAATAAATACAAATATATGCATATCATGTAATGTTCCTTCTTACTTAGATCATATATTTTTTGAGTGTCTGTATTTGATTTGAAATAATTTTCTTCATTTGTATATATCAGAGCCATATTAAATTCAAAAAAGAACTTAAGTAAAATAGACCACAGTAAAGCACTATTAAATAGAAAAACAGAAGCTATGACAGGAAGAAGTATCAATTTTACATTGTTTTGGGTTTGCCATAATAACAAGGCCCATAACCACCTACTATTGGGAAAACTCTTTTAAATTTGTTCTAATTGAATTTTAAGTTGAAAATAATAAAATGAGATATTTTAAAATTAATTTTCTTTATAGCCTCTTCAGGTTATTGCATTTTTTTTCATATTTTACGCTAGTAACTAATTTTTTTCGAAATTATGTCAACTACATCAAATTTAAAGGTGCCGTCGACTTTTTCAAAAGAAATTTCAAAAATATCCCCATTTCTTCATCTTTAATAATAACCGAAATACCGATGCATGCAAACTTAATTTGAGGCACAGTGTATACGTCTTACTTTATATTTTATACCGAGTGTGCCAGGATCATGGTATACCTCACTTTTCTCCTTTAGTTTTGAAGATGATTGAAATTTAGAATTCACAATAAGCGGCACTTCCGGTGTAGCCGGAATGGAACCATATCGGTACCGTGATACCATTTATTAGTACTATTAATAAGGAATTTATTCATATTTTTAGAAAATTATATATATCGGACATTAAATAAACTTTTTATAGGAGTGGTTCCAAGCAAAATAGGACACGCTGTATAAGAAATTAATTATTATTTTTAGAGCAAATCCTCATTGTACTATAATCTAACAAATCCAAAACTGAAACGTAAAAACAAAGTGACCTAAAAAACTAACATTAATATTTGATTCACTAAACCTATGCTGCTGATCGGTAAACCAATAATCAAATAATCGATAAACGCTCATTTTCAATGCGGAAACGAAACAATAATTATGCCTACTGAAATAAATTATTTATCTCACTTATACAACGGCACGGTAATTGATTAATTGCTTTGAACGTTAAATTTTATCAATTAAAAGTTTAATGGGTATGTGTAATCTTTCTCGAAAATGGCGGGTGCGTCGGGAAATCGACTAACCCATTTCGCTGACTAGTACTCCTTTAAACATTAACTATTACTCTGCATACTCCAATCCCTTTAAGTTATTGCTAAATATAGAATCATAATAGACTTAATTTTACATAATTTGTAAAGATATTGGGCAGAAATTAGGCATGTAAAGATGACAATGTTAAACTTATTTATGAATAGTTAATTATTGGTTTTCCGACTGTAAATAAACGCGAATATAAAATCTAATTGACCGTAACACCAATTGGAAACCGAGATTACAATTTTCAGGTTCATCACAAGTAGATGTATCTTCCCAAATGTTTTGAATTTCTTTTAAACAAACCGCTATACGGTCAGATAAAAAATGGCTTGTTACCACATCAACGTGGTTTTATGAAAGGTCGTTCCAGTATCACAAACCTCATGTGCATTACGCAGTACATTCGACGTTCGACAAACTCAATCGCGATGTATTTTTGAACAACTATATATATAGTATTTCTGATAACTAAATTTTTTAAGTTGTATCCCGCGAACATGTATCAATTTGTTTTCTATCGTGATTATAAATTTCTCAGATACAGTGGATCATCCGCTGTCTCCCAGTGGTGTATACTGGGCCCCCTATTCTTCAATATATTTGTCAATGATATTATTAATAAGTTGTATATTTCCTGTTTAATGTATGTTGGTGATCTTAAAATCTACTCTAGAATAGCGCACATAGAAGACTACCAAAAACTACAGGCAAGCTTTACAAAAATATACAGTTGGTGAATATAATATTGATATACACTGTGTAAAAAAGGAGAAAACATTTAAAGACTTATTTGTGGTTTTCGACAGAACTTCATCTTTCACCGACCACATACAGACTAACGTTGCCGATATATATAAAGCCTTAGGATTCATAATACGAAACAGTCAAGAGTCTTCTGATAACAATTCCCTCAAACTATTATTATTTCATTTATTCGCTACAAGCTGGAGTATGCCCGCCTTATTTGGAATCCCGTGTATAACGTACATTAACATTGAATCTATACAACGCAGATTTTTAAAATTCTTAATATTCAAATCTGACAATACATACTTAGCCTCGATTGGATTTCCGCAGGAAGATTTGCTCCTTAGATTATCTTTAAATTCGCTCGAACGTCGGAGATAATATGTCTTCCTCTCCTTTATTCATAAATTATTTCAGGGTGAAATTGACATCTACGAGTTACTTAACTACTAGATATATTCCATAAAATAAGATATAAGTAAAATATAGACTGCTTGAAAAATTGATACATTTCTGTTTCTTCTACTTTTCTGTTGATTTAATATAATAAACTCTGTCACCACACACTGTATGACATAGTATAATTTAGGTGCTTATTTATTAGTTCTTCTAGTGCTGTTTTTAATGTAATTTATTTCTTTCCTGTGAATATTCTCATCCTGTAAAGGAATTTCCCGTTTTCTGTTGGATGATGTAAAATAAAATAAAATTTATTACCTTAATTGTAGACTTGCAACTGTTTTCTATTTAAAAAATATTTTTGGAATATATTCGAGACTTTATAGATTAATAACAAATCTTATAACATAAATATAATGTAAAGTAATATCGAGTCCGAGTTTTTGTTTCATAGAAAATGCGCACTTTTACTTTTAAGTAGAGATAATTGAAAAGAAGGATGGAAGAGTTCCTTAACTATGTTAGCTTTTGTAAAAAGTTCTCAGCATCGGGAATGTTAACCACAATGCTCTGAAGGAGAACGGAAAAGTTTTTCCCAAGCTACAATAGCTAATCAAGATTTAAGGCTTCTTGTACTCGCATATAATTTAATAATAGATTCCTTCCATAAGAAATAACCTGAAAAGTAAATATGTTAAGAAGTGTTGTAGAATATACAGGGTGTCTCACCGGGAACTGAATCGATCGATATAGAGAAAAGTACGCATCAGAAAATTTAGATATTTACTAATGTCGGTGTGGCCAATCCAACTAAAATAATTACAATCAGCTGGCACTTCTGCTTATACCGGAAGTCGATACCAACTTGCTTATTTGAAATGGAACACCCTATATATTTTAGGGTTCTCGAAAAGTGTATAAAATTCTGAGTCGAAACCTAAACCTAACCGTTTCAGAGATACTTGACATTTTATAGAAAATTTGACGGGTGCAACGGTTTGCAAGAACCGTTATAACTTTCTTCGTGTAAAAGATCCTCAGTTGCTTCTTGTCACATGAAAAGAACACAAGGAGAGCTACGTCCTACAACTGAAATAAATTCAATAATATCATACCAACTGTTCCGTTTTTCGTGTTACATTTTGTCAAATTTAAACCGCGAAAACTTTTTAAATTTGTTTATTATTTATGGAGAATGTGATAAAGTAATATCAAGAATTTGCAGCACATTTGGTACTCGATATCCACAAAAACGCAAAATAACACTAATACTGTAACATGCGTATTAATCGAATTGAAGATAAGGCATGAACTAAAATAGCAGAGATAAGATCAATTTAAAATATGATTTCATTTTAATTTAATAATTGCTCAAAATTCCGCCCTCGAACCTCGACACATTTTTCGCGCCTTCGGATTAGTTCCTCATGGGTAGCTCTTCTAATTGAATCCTGTGATATGTTTTGAAATGCATTTCTTACTCTTTGCATACAATCTTCAGTAATTGTTAATGGGCTCTCATAAACTTTATTTTTAATAGTTCCCCAAATGAAATAATCCAGAAGTGATAAATCGGACGAGCGAGGAGGCCATAAGAAAGGTCCATTGTTGGCAATCCATTGATCATAAAAAGTTTCTTGTAAATAATTATTAATTAAATATGCGTTATGTGGGGGAGCACCGTCGTCGTGCTGATAAAAAATGTTTCTATGTTCAGCGATAGGTAAATTTTCTAAATAGTTATTATTCAAATTTTGTAAGATATTCAGATACCTTTCACCTAAGAAAATAAAAACAAAAATTTACCTATACGTATTAGCAGAAGAGAAAATTTAATTTACCGTTTAAATTTTCCTGATAAAATTGTAATACCACCACTCTATCGTTTCTTATGGCACGGTAAACATTAAACTGCCAACTTTCCTGAAAGTTTCTCTCTCTGAACATATGAGGATTTGTGAGTCACTCCAATAATGCGAATTGTGTCTATTAAAAAGTCCATTTTTAGTAAATTTTGCTTCATCTGTCCATATAATATTTCCCAAATAAGAATCGTGACCCTCAGACCTTATTAGAATAAACTCACAAAAATTATGTCTTCTTAGGAAATCTGTTTCTTTTAATCCTTGAACCAAATGGAATGAAAACGGGTGAAACTTATGTTTTAATAAGATTCTGTGAATTGAATCCTTGCATAGTCCCGACTCCAGAGCAGCTTGTCTTAATGACATCCTTGGAAATGCATGAAAATATCCCAGAATGACTATTTCAATGTTTTTGTCATCAACAATAGGCTTTCTTCTTTGCATTTTTGCCTTGACAGAGCCATAATTTTTAAAATTTTCCGGTATGCGTTTTACAGTGTTTGGTGACGGTTTCCGTTTTTCTGGATATCGAGTAGCAAATGTGCTGCAAGTTCTTGATATTACTTTATCACATTCTCCATAAATAATAAACAAATTTAAAAAGTCTTTGTGGGTGTAATTTAAACGTGCTGGCATTTTTTGACATAAGATAATGACTGATTGTTTCTAATCATGGCTATTTTGATGACATGATTACAATAATTCATGAATTTCTAATAAAATCGCAAATATTTCAAAAAGTTGTAACTTTAATCCCCACAATGCTAATATCAGAAAAAAGGGAATTCAATTTTACATAACTTGACGTAAAAAATACAGGATGTTCCATTTGACCTAAACAAGTTTTCGCGGTTTGAAGTTGACAAAATGTAACGCGAAAAACGGAACACTTGGTTTGATATTATTGAATTTATTTCATTTGTAGAACGTAGCTCTCCTTGTCTTTTTTTACGTGACAAGAAACAACTGCGGATCTTTTACACGAAGAAAGTTATAACGGTTCTTGCAAACCGTTACACCTGTCAAATTTTCTATAAAATGTCAAATATCTCTGAAACGGCTAGGTTTAGGTATAGGATATGCTACATATTTTCGACTCAGAATTTTATGCTCTTTTCCAAAACCCTAAAATATATAGCATGTTCCATTTGAAATAAGCAAGTTGGTATCGACTTCCGGTATAAGCGGAAGTGCCAGCTGCTTATAATTTTATAATTATATATATATATATATATATATATATATATATATATATATATATATATATTATATTTATAATTTTAGTTGGATTGGCCACGCCGACGTTAGTAATTATGTAAATTTTCAAAATTTTCTGATGCGTGCTGTTCTCTATATCGATCGATTTAGTTCCCGGTGAGACACCCTGTATTATGACGAAGAACACCAAACATTGCCTTGTAAACATATACCGGATGACACAAGAGATATATAACACTGCTTTGCTATTTAAGAAGTTGAATTTTTGAAATTTGGGAGAGTTGTATATTACATAGTTGTCCTTGTTTTGAGCTTATCAAACATTTTCTTCAACTTCCGGGTTAAGCGGAAGTAACTCCAACTCTGTTATTTTAAAGGGTACCCTCTATGTATTTTTAACCTATCTGATTCGTCTTCAAATTTTCTCTTCAACAATGTATTGTAACATAGTATTTGTTTTAAAAATAACAGTTAATAGCCATTTCATTATATTTAGTCTAGATAGCCATGATATAAACCTTGGCAAATATTGTAGCTTAATGTGTCATGATACCGAAAGATCTCTGGTACGCAACTTTGTGTCTGATATTTTTTTGGGTATAATCAGTAGCTAACTAGATTTTTCT
Organism: Leptura quadrifasciata; assembly: GCA_963675555.1. Lineage (NCBI taxonomy): Eukaryota > Metazoa > Arthropoda > Insecta > Coleoptera > Cerambycidae > Leptura > Leptura quadrifasciata. The sequence continues at coordinate 7,813,641 of OY776677.1, forward strand.
TATTTTAAAAAAATCTCTAAACAACGTTCAATATCATAAAACCAAGATAGGAACGCCATTTTTTTCATTTGACCTACTTAAGAAATACTCATTTATATTTTATTTTTGTTCAGTACAATTGCTGTTCTTATCCTATTTTGCATTCTTCTTTAAAATTGGTATCGAAAATTACTGCATACTAATAATTTTCGATTTATTTTCTGACAGTAATGAATTCACTGAACAAAATTTTGTAGTGAATGTAAAAGCGTGTTGTCTTCGATATTTTGCGGTATATTTTTGTAGACTACATTTTTTATGTAACCCCACAGAAATTGTCATGCGGGGTCATATCGGGAGACCTACCTGGCCATTCATTTGGCCTTTTGCGTCCAATCCATTTATCAGGAAAAGTTTCAACTCGATATGCTCGTACTACACGTCCAAAATATAAAGGGGCCCCATCTTGTTGAACCCATATTTGTTCTGCCAGGAAATTGGGGTTGTTATTGTTCGAGAATAATCGTCTAAGGTCTGGAATAATATGCCCTTGCAAAAGTAATAAATATCGTTCAGAGGTCAAATTTCTGTTTAAAAAATAGAGCCCTATGACGTATCCACTAATAATACCACACCAAATATTTACTTTTTGTGGTCGTTAGGTAGGAACTTCCTCCATCCAATGTGGATTTTGATCTGACCAATACCGTCTGTTTAAACAAACTGTAGATTCGTCAAACATCAATATGTGGTTGACAAAGTTGACATTCTCGTTTAATTTATACATAATAACTTCGCAAAACTTATTCTACTATCAAAATCGTCTTCACTCAATGAATTTTATATGAATGGAATTTTTCCCGTTTGCAAATTTTTTGATTGGAATATCGACTCGTATTATGATTTAAAGCGTCGAATTTATTGGATTTTCCACCACGTCCAACATGACATTCATAGGATTTTCTTCATTTGCAACATTTTTTGGTCGATCTTTGACATCTCTAGTTTCATGAAAACGCTGCAATGTTTTTGAAATGGTTGATTTAGAAAGAGGTTACCAATCGGGATGCAATTGATTAGAAATATTCACTACTTGTTCACAACTACCTAGTCTCTCACCATTAGCCCAGGCGGTATTTGTTTTGGGTTGAGTGACTTGGGTAGTATGGCAGAATGATAATTTCACTATGTGCTAATTTGAAAACGTGGGCATAATTTTTTATTTAAAAATTTGAAAAAATTCCGTCTTTTTCTTCCTATTTTCTCATATATCTCAGTAACTATTGCTTTTAGAGAAAAGTTATACAAATGAGAAGTTTTGTAATTAAATTTTAAATAAGATGCAGTTGGTTGAGAATCCAAAAATTCATTTTTACTATTGCAAAAATAGTAAAAATCGCAAAAAAAAATTTGAAATAGCAAGTTATTTGTGGATTTTTTTTCAAAGACTTATATTATACGTAGGAACTTCATACTTCGCTAAAGAAAACTTTATAATATAATAAATCTTCCCACCAATTTTCATCAAGATCCGGAGTTTCAGTTTTGTATAATAATTTTGCAATCTAAAAACCTGCAAAATTTCAAAATGTTGCTGAGGCCAAACTAAAGCATTTAAAAAGTTGAAAAGTTTTTGACATATAGGGTGTCCCACGACGAACTGCGGAGATCGATATCTCGAAAAGTAGACATCGGAAAATTTTGAAAATTTGGTAGTAAACTAATGTCTATGGGGGCAATTTCAATTTAATTTTTGACTCCCTTAAAAGAGCACTCAAATTTTCAAATCCATTTTGAGATGTTAAAATTTGTTAATTAGGAGAGCCTAGGGAATTGTCTTTCAAAATATATTTAAAAATGAAAATCCGTTGAAGATTTTCAAAGTTATTGAATTTGTTTATAAGCAAAAAAATTTACCAAATTCTTAAACAATTCCCTAGGCTCTCTTAATTTTTTTTATAAATAAACACCACAGAAATTAGACAACCCTCAATTACAGAATCCAGGGCTTGTGCGGAAGGGGGTTACACATTGAAAAAATGCAGACATACAACCATTTCCCCCAGTAGTGCCGGAGCCAGGATTCGAACCCGGTGGTGCAATGTCCGTGTGATTAATCGCGATTGCCATCTCACGTCTTAATCCACTCGGTTATCGACTAAAACTAACGGATTTTAATATCTCAAAATGCATATGAAAATCTGAGTGCTCTTTTAAGGGAGTCAAAAATTAAATTGAAATTTAATGTGTACGAGAACCAAGGACCTTTAAAATTTATTTTGGCATTAGCCACCCCTATACCATCCCCCATTGCCACCCCCATCCTATTATTAAAGAGAGTAAAATATTACATTGAGATTTAGTGTGTATAAGACTTGGATACAAAATCTGGATGTGGAAGTAGTGATTCCTTGGGCAGCGGTTTTTTTGTATACTTTATAAGAAAAGTGTTTTCAAAGTTCGATACCTCGAAAACGGTTAAATTTAGATATATGATGTAGGGTGTTCCATTAAGGAAAAAGCGACTTTGTTTCGTCATGACTTTTTCACTGATGCTGTATAATTAATTTTTCTTTATAGTAATGACTTTAAAAAAAACTAAAACTTTTGTGTCTTAACATTTTTCGCTAGATCTCTTACTTCAGTAACCCTATATTTCACAGTATACAATTTTATCTAAGGAATTTCTATATTTTTCTGGAAATTAAATTACTGCCGTATCTTGTTGAACAGTGTAACTATTGGTTTTAAATGGTTTTTAAAGGTATCTGTCAATCGGAGGCGACACCTGTTGTTGAACAGCGTAACTTCAACGAACTAATCTTTAATAAAGTTCTTAAACAGTGTCGTACTGTCAATGAGTTTTTATGATGTTACAGATATAATATACAGTAACTAGTTAAAAATATCAGTTTTATATAGATCCTACGTAAATTTGCATGATATATACCTGTAATTGACTGGTGGTCGAGAGGTGAGCGCACTTGCCTCTCACCCAAAAGTTCCGGGTTCGATCCCCGGTCGTGGCAGTGGAAAATACTGTGAGAGGGATTTTTCCACTATACACAGATATTGGGTGTGTGTCCCTGGTCTCTAAATATGTAGCCCCCTCCCACACAAGGCTCTTCTAGAGCCTTCCGGGATAAAGGGGGTCGTAATTATCTGTAGTGTTATTTATTATTTGTTATTTATTAATTGGTATGTAAATTCTGTTAGATTTGTAAAATAAAATATTATAAATGCAGCAATTGTTTTCACCACACCCGCTTCTGACTCTAAAGTGTTCATATGATACTAAATTGAAGGCTTGCACAACGCCTGTCTTATGTCAAATCAACTAGTTGACTAGCACTAGAACCGTAATAGAAATTCACCTGCGTTAACAAATTTGCACAGCTCTAGCTAACACACTGTAGAATATAATAAACTTAGTGCTTAATTTAAATGGAAGTTATCATTTACATATCTTACCAGATTTGAATACAAATTTTGAGTTTCATAACGTATGTCGCGCTTTCAAGTCGCATTTCATAATTTCAAATAGGTATAAATATGTAAACGAAAAAGATATTTATTAACAGTGTATCAATAGTATTCTGGACGACTTTCTTCTTATTCCCTTTTTACTCTTCTTATCAAATGTTTAGGTTCGTCAGGACTACTTCGTTAAGCATCATTCTTTAGATAGTCCTCCAAGAAACGTTCACAAGGATTTCAGTGCGGTGAGTACAGGGAACATGCTTAGCAATAGTAACACGCTTCCAGGTAGCCATCCACATAACCTTTTCCTATAAGTAATAGATTAGCACGGAGTTCTTCATTTTCGCAAAAATAGGCACTGAAAAGATAATTCAAACTCTAATACCAGACATATTAAGTAATTACTTGAATGTTTTTTGTGATCCAATTTGAATACTATAATAATGTATTTTTAGGTGTGTTTTGGGATCATAAAAATGAATAAAATTTCCTTTTTGAACGTGTTGATGTTTCGTTAAATTTATTAAATTCTCTAGGACACCAAAAGAATACATATAAATGTAGGTATAAGTAAAAGTTAACAAATGTTCTTTATACTTAAAGAAAATAAAAAATAAAAAATTATTACATTATACATACATACATATTACATTGCTAAAACATTAAAACATTAAAAATACAAATAGATACTTTTTTTAAATATTATTAAAAATTGGGTGTAAATCGCAAAGATTGGATAATAAATTATAAAAAAGAAAAATAAAAATATATAAGCACTTACGGTTAAATTAAAATTTTTCTTGTCATTATATTAGGTATGTAGCTTTTGTAATAGGTAATATTTCTTGTACAGTACAACATAAATGTATAAATATACGCTGGTACTGTCGTGAGGAGAAAGAAATAGGACAACTTTTTTTTTCTAATGTAAATCTGTCTCTATTTAAATATGTAATGAGTAGCCGAAATAAAACAGATATCACTTTTAATTTATTTTTTATTTTGATGCTGTAGTTTAGTTATTGCTATAGTAAATGATGGATGGTTAATGAGACAAATTGCACTGCGTGATAACATTAACAAAAAAGTAGAGAATAAACGGTACGATTAGCAGAAATCCTTTTATATTTTACACCCAATTTTTAATAATCTTTAAAAAAATTTGAAAGTGCCTATTTGTATTTTTAATGTTTTAATGTATTGTTACGTGTTTACAATTTTCAGTAAACACTCGGTAGGTTCAAATAACTTGCAACAAGAATCTTCACAAACTACTATTTTATTAATCACTTAAATTACAATAGTAAATACTTAAAAATCACACAACTAATAATAATTTTAATCTAATATAAATTCACTATTTTTAAATTACAACTGTACTTTACTTTTCTTCAAAAACTTATCAACTCTTATCTAACCTAAAAACTGTCTCTGTATACCAGAACTGTACTGTATACTTAACTGAACTGTTCCCCATCAGCTGGATTCACCTCTTTATATACACACTTGGAATGTTTAGAATCTCATTGTAGAACTTTCCAGAATATACTGGAATCCTCTACAGTTTTCTTAGGCACTACCAAATGGCGGTTCGCCAGTTGGCCCACAGATGGCCCCTCCTACTGGCCAGGGAGTAATTACACTCTCCTCTCTGTTAGAGAGCAGCACATAACAGTATTAACAATGTAGTATAGTCATAATTTTTTGTTTCTAATTGTCTAAAAGTATAAACAAGGTTTGTTAAATTTGAGTTATACCTAAATTTATACGTTTTCTTTTAGTGTCCTGAAGACTAGTTAAAAAAGAAAATTTTGTTCATTGTTATTGTCCCAAAACCCATCTAAAATTCTTATTATAATATTAAATAATATATTATTGCACAATTTCAATTAAGGTTGCGATATATTGATTAATTAATTACAATTTATCACTACCAAAAGTAAAATACTTTCAGTGGAAAGTATGGCGATGGTCCTAACAGACATTGTCGACATTAATCAATCTTATCTTGAACTATAACATTTTAAAGGCATATACTACCACTTTACAGGTCTGAAATAAATCTGTTGTTGCCACAACTTAATCACTACCGGTAGTTTATATAACACCCATTCAAAACCGGGCCAAATCTCTCGCGCTCTCCATAACCATTTGTTGTAATTCTGTTCAATATTTTCCCGAATTGATTTCTTTTTTTTTTTAGTTTTTCTATACATGTATCTTCTTCTGAAACTTGTCACAGAATGTACAAGAAATAACACCGTTATTCAGTATATTGCAAAAATAATCTCTACGCCTGTAACATTTATGCTAAAGAAAAAATATTTTTCCCGACCTGTAAAAAGCTGGAGTAAAGACCTGTAAACCTATTGCTAGGTGTTAATTGATCTGTAAAAAGCTATAGTACTTAGTCCTAAATTGCGTATTAGGGATAACCAATTTAATTGTATTCTTAGTTATTTCATTTGGTGAAAGCTTTTTGTTTATTTTTATTTTCTGGAAAGTTTTAATCATTGTAACCAGAAATGTCTTGATAAAACTGTTTCGATATCCTGTGTTAAAAGAAACAGGAAATTGTTACCAATAACAAACAAAAGAAAAATGTAGTGCTACTTAACAAAGTAATTATGTGATAGGGTTCGTTATTTATTATAATGGAATACCACATGATGTTTTTGGATTTGGCACAATACGGACACAGCTAACCCTGATGCAGGATTCGCCAAGCTCTTCTCATAAGAGCAAGTAATTGTCCAGCAATTTTATAAATACGAAAATGAAATTGAATAGCAATGAAGTAAGGACAAACAGCTTTAATTGGCTTCAGTCATTAAATTGGCTTGATTGAATGCTCCATCGAGACGAGGGACAGAAATAGAGACTATTTCTGTCAGTTGGATGACCGCAAATATTTTTATGAAGCGGCAAAATGTAAACTCATGGAATAAACAACTGAATAAAAAAAAATAAAAAAGTCAGTAATAGCTCGCTCTACTATCGATATTTGCCTAGAAAGTTGAAAATGGAAAATTTGGGGTGGTAAAAGAGACTACCCCTCCTTCCAAAACCTTTAATACTGTAGACAATTTCTGGATACCCTACTCAAGTAAAAGTTTTAAGTTTTTCAATAACTTACAGGACTTCCATAAGAACTAATAATAAATCTATATTTCTGTGGCAGTAGTCATAGAAGTCTCAAAAATAGCCCAAAGAACAACGAGCTTCTCATTCGGGCTCTCCCATGCTCTCCATAATAATCCATCTTCAAGCCTTAAGGAATCCCATTGCACCCACAAAGCCTTCAGTCCAACACTGCTGCTAGAAATGTCCTTCCAGTCCGGGCGGATTCCTTTTTCTTTTGCCTTCAGTAGTGATCCAATTTCGTCGTCATTCGGTTGTTCTTTCCTTACAACTTATTTTGTCCAGCCCTTCGAAACTTCTATCTTAACTGCCATCACTTCTGCTGCATCCTGCTGTTTCTTTACATCCTCGGCATTCACTTCTTTAGGGTGGCTCCGGCGGCAGTATCTTTTAACATGCCCTAATTTGCCACAATTATAACAGCGGATTCCTTTTGTCAGACTTTCACCACCTCGCTGCTACTTCGGCTCCTGTTTCGGTGGTTGCGGTTCCTGTGTTAGCTCCGGTCGCGATCTTAATTCGTTCAGTACTTGCGCGATCATTTTCTGTATGTCTTTTAGGATAACCATCATTTTCTTGCAGTGTTTCCTTCCCCATGGTTCCATTTTCGACAGTCTCGCAGCATATGCCCTGGTTTGCTGCGCTGGTAACATCGGATACCTCCGCTAGACTTTACACCTCCATGCCGGTTTTCCTGTTCTCCTAGAAAACTTCTCTTGGTCATTAATTGAATAAACATGTTATGTATGTCTTTTAGTTTAGTGTCCAAACTCGTTTCCTCTGATTGAGCTTCTCCCACAGATACGGCTCGTACTCTGTGCCATGAGGAATCCATATAAGCGGCCTCTACCTCAAGTGCTCTTGGTCATCTTCTTCTGCCTGACGTCGTCTTTCTTGTTATTCTTTTTCTTCTTGACGTTTTCTTTCTTTTTCTTCCTCACGTTTTTCTAGTTCTTCTTTCTGGACTAGCATAATTTTTCTGAATTCCGCGAACATGTCTTGCATTTGCTTTCCGACCGCCATGCTTCTTGTTTCCATTAAAAAGTTCTCGAAACAGCACTAATAGGTCTTCTTTAAAGTCTATATTAGGTATAATTCAAATACATCCACAAATTCCGGAATAGAATGTTCTAGAAGTTTTCTAAAAATGTCACAAATAGGTCTTATTTAATGTCTATATCATTTTCCAGTTGACAGAATTTAGCTAACTGCATACTGATTCTTATTTCATCTCATCACTTGCTTGTCTAATATAAAATTGTCCTCAGTATGTTTGGATCCACTCTATATATACCCGCGTCGAATGTTCTCGGTTATTATAGAATGTTCCAGTGTGTCATTCGCGAAGTATCTGGACCCTTCTCGAATTTTCCATGAAGTAGTGGCGTAGGCGTGCACATAACAATATCTCGAAGGAAAATGCCAGACTTTTGGCTCTTTCTTCGCGAATGATTTGAAACTTTACCATTTTTGAGATTTGGAAATCTGCGTCTAAGCTACCTACACTTCGTTTTTTCCTAATATTAGCCTCTGAAGTATCATTTTGTGATGATTATAATAATTTAAGGCTTCCAAATAATTCAGCAGGCCACAAAAATAGTTTTGTTTGACGCAAATTTTCACATAAATGTTTAATTCCAGCCCCGCTTATGTAAGCAAGTACCTTTGACTAAGGCAAAGGCACCCTCGGTATTAGATCTTCAATAAACAATATTGTAGAGCGCGTACACCATCTTACAACTGCCTAATGTAAAGCCAGCTTCCTCATAAAATGAAACTTCCCAACAAATTTATGTGTATTAGCGCACATGTGCCGAATATTAACATCAAATGGAATCGCATAAAGTAATTTATCTTGTAACTTTTGATTAAAATATAACGTGTCGTGTGTCACAACAAAGGTACTTATAAAATGCAAATAGGTGTTGAACACAGATCAAATGTATTTTCCCGGGGAACTTTGTTATTGACTGCAAAGAGAACTCAATTTAAATTTTTCTCTTTCAACCCTAAATAACATTTTTACATGAAATGTTTACGGACGCCGTCATAGTCCAGTAGAATACGTGAAATATGTAAAAGCTTGGCAGCTCTAACGGAAAAATGTGTACTCAAGAATACGAATGATGTTATTTATTATAATTCTATGTGCATAAATCAATATTGAAAGCGTTTTATGTCGAAGAAACTTAAAAATATTGTCTTATAATGTTTTCTTAACCGCCTCTCAAGTTACCGAAGTAACCCCCTGGAAGATCTCAAGGATCTTGTGCTAGGCAAAAAGAGACGAGGCCCTACAGTTTAATGTGGACTCCGAACCACTGGTCCTATACATATTTTTTTTGTGAACTATTTTCATTTTCATTTTCTCGTTTACTTCCTATTTTTCTATATAGAAAGTTATAAGATATGATAAAGAAATTCACCGTAAGTGAAAATAAAAAAATTATTCATATACGAAACTCCACTTACACTTAGAGAAAATTAGAGAAAATACGAGCAAAGATAAAATGGAAGTCTTATACAAGGTGGTCGAAAACTGTCTCCCGATATTTCTGCGGCCGATAGTACATCCAAAAATAGTGGTAGTTTTTTATATAAACGTATTTTCGACAATGAATAATAAGGGAAATATAGTCCTCAAAGAGGGGATAATAAATTTCAGTTTTTCAGGAATGTCTTCCGACTGCCTTAAAATATTACATTCATATTTTAAACTTAGTCAGAGACCATCTGGACACTAGCTTACATAGTATCAGTCAAACCCTATCTTATGATTAAGGGATAGTTTTAGGGGGCGACTCTCAGTGTTTCCTTATAACTTTTTATTTATTCATATATCTAAAAATTATTATAAAAAACTAACTATAAACCCATTATCCTTATATTGGAAACATGATCAAAGTAGGAAATATATGCACCATATTACAGTATTTCACTCAACATCAACAAAGTCGTTCTGTACTGAACCATCCAATGCGCTGTAATTTAAATAAGCATCGTGAAGCATAAGCACATAATATACTCGAGTTTGCTCGGGGACTTCATCTTTCGTGTTTCAAATTCTATTTTAATATCGACAGTAGATGATTGCACCCGGTTGACAAGAGCAATCAATAACAAATAATGGATTTTTTCTAAATTCTTCCAGATCCATCATAGGTTCACCTATATCTCTACCATAATAACTACGCTGGAAGTTTTCATAGGCATGTTAGGCTGGAGAGTTGAACTTCTTTGCGAAGTCTAAATTCCAACGTTCATATTGAAATACTTCAGCATTCAGATATAGTCGAATATTGCTAGTATCTGTATGAATAAACTGTATAACATCTTTAGTTCTATTATTGGAATTATCGTTGTCTTGAAATCCGATAATAATATATCCAAGTTTCTCAAAACTGCTAACGGCTTTAACAGTCCATATGTCAGTAGTAGTACACGTAAAGTAGGTAGCTCATATAAATCCCACATACGGTAAACCATCTGAATTCTAGTATTATTACCGCTCTTATTAATTCTGTTTAATATTTAAAGCCATTGTCTATCTTCAAGTACAACATGTTTAATCTTCCACTCGATTTTACTTATTTCTTGCTCTGCAACAACTTCACCAATGTAACAATCTTTGAAGGATCGAACTATGATTAGAATTAATTTTTGCTTTGCATTTAAAATACCTTTGGCGTAATCTTCTGCAAAACACGTACTTAAGGCACTTAAGAGGAAGTCTACCACTTAACACGTGATTGGTAGTATCTAAAATATCCTTGTTCTGTTGAGTGACTTCCCAACCTGTAGTGATCGGAGATGTGATTATCCATATGATATCATAGTTGTCATTGCTGTAGTGATTATAGGCTTTTTAACGACGGTCACTTGCTGTCTATTGCATTATTAGATAAATAACACATCTGGACTGGTCAAGATGCGTACCCTGAATAATTCGCCTTGCACGGTTACGCTTCTTTTTATCATCGATTGCATTATATCGGAGAGGGGATATTTGTTGATTATATTCAAATGTTATCAATAAACTGACGTCCTTCAAGTTTAACAGGTAAATATATGATGTAGGCGGGTTGACTAATTAGTTTGTAATCGGGCTCGACGTCTATGTCAAATTTGGATAGCGTATGAGATTTAAGAGTAATAGGCTCCAGAAATAATGTTACAGTCCACTCATATCATTCGCACTTTCATAATATCAACAGGGAGTGTTGATTCATGTCTTTTGTTTGGATATAAATATATCAATTCTAATCCTAAACAATGCCATATTTTCTGTAGGAATAACTTTTATTTTTCTACTTATTTTTTCTCATTCGGCATTGCTTTTAGTATTGCGCGATATATTTCATCAAATTCATATGCACCGCATATGGAGAACTGTGAAAGCCACTTTTGATCCAGTTTTATAATAACATCGATTATTCCTCTTGTCAACATTGAATATGGAGTTGTAAGAATAAAATCCCCTTAATCCTAATCCATATCGACTATCAGTATTTAATTAAATGGGTGGATAAAATTCTGCAGTAAGTACACTTGAATGACCCGATAGTGTAAAAGTGTATGGCATAATTGACGTTATTCATACATTGCTCCATAAATTTATTGTCATTTGTTATGGTGCAGACAATTCCGCATCCTATAATGTATATCAAACCATAAAATACCCTTGAAATTGATAAACGGTTACTAAAATGCAATATTTAACTAAAAAAATAACAATCCAGTGCTCCTTTTCAAGAAATAAACTAAAAACTTTAAATTCAGAGATAAAAATCTCGATGGATAAGGTAGGTAAAATAATTTTGTTCGCAAATGTAATTTTAGGTATATAATCAGAGAATGGGTAATAAAATGGTAATGTTTATTACCTGATCATAATCATAATAAAATATACAAAGATTCTATAATTGTGCATTAGGGCAATATCTAATGATAATAAAAATAAATTTAACTGTCTGTATATAGACGGATAGACGGACGGACGGACAGACAAACAGGTAGACACTCAGACTGACATACAGGCGAGCAGGTAGACAGACGGACAGATGAATAGACAAACAGGTGGACGAACGTACAGGTAAAATACAAATAGGACGATAGAATAATTACCTTAATTATCCTTAATTACCCTTATTTTGACCTAAAGTATATTTAATTACCCTAATTTGTGCCTAAATTATCCTTAATTATTCTTAATTACCCTTATTTTTACCTAAGAAGCATATTAATTAAGCCGTCCTAAAATTTACCCACCACCACATTAGGTGCCTCCCACCACTTGGCCCTTTGACCTTGATCTCGTGATCTCTACTCACCACGCTAATTACCCTCCACCCCTAATCTAATCACTAATCATGCTCCTGCTTCAGAACCAAACCTCTCTCATTTCCATACTACTTGCACCAAATTCAATGCATTATCTTAATAGATAGGTTATATGGCTTATACTTATTCTAACAATGGTGCTTTTTATTGAAAAACTGATTAAATGTTACAATCAGCTGCTGTTAACGATACATTTATTTTATGTTGACTATTTTTTGAATAATCAAGTAGGTACCTAGGTTTTTACATAAGAAATGGTTTTGTACGTCGACGAAAATCCAAACCCCTAAAGTTCGGTGCTGAGCTTATTTCCTGACCTTGTTAGATTTATTATAGTATTCTGTTTAATTTTACACAATACACTGAGTTAGATTTATCTCACTAATACTGTTATGAAAGGTAAATGTAGCATTTGAATATGTATACATTGTTTAAGAACGGTTCCACCCTGTCGAAAGGACAAAAAATTAATGAGATTTACGCGTAAGAATTTTTATACACATTTAAAATTATTAAAAGTGCATACATCGCCGGAGGAAACGAATAGAAGTAGCTCAATTTTAAGACTCTCAACTAGAAATGGCCTACGGCCATTTCTAGCTCTTGCAGAGGCATTCGCGCTTCGCGCTCATAGTGGCGCCTGCGGCGCCACGCGGGGATGCTCCCTCCGGTCGCATCCCCGCAGTTGAGGACGCATGAAAGTCGGAGATATGTTCAAAATTCTAGGATCGGTCCTCGGATTAGCCTCAAAATTCTAGGGAATTGTCCCTGAATGCGCCTCAATATTAATCATTATTATTATCAATATCAAATCGACATGAAAGGATGTCGAAATGAACATGAAAGAATATCAAAATCAACATCAAATTCAGTATCAAAGTCAATATTAAAATCAATATCAAAACCGTTATCAAAATAAATATCAAAGTCAATATTCAGTATTTCATTTTTCAGGATTTCATTTTTCAGTTTTTTATTTTTCAGTTTTTCATTTTTCAATATTAACCGAACATATATTTTAAGTTCGTATACGTTATAAAATATTGAAACGACATTCCCCGAATCGTTCGAGGCACGAATTCATGAAAGAAATATCGATAAAATGTAATGAAAGATGAGGAAAATCTATTTAAATTTTTTTCTACTCCCTTGCGTAAATTTCCGTCTATAGAATGGATATGAAATCAGTCAATCACAGCTAATCTTCCCAAAATATATCACTGAAAATATTTTTTAAATCATTATACAGACAAAATTTTAGATGTACGGCAAAAAAAGGAGCTGTGGGTGAGGATGGAACCAATTACCAATTAAAAGCTTTTTTTATTGTTTTATAAGTACAATTCATTCTATTTATATTGATTTTTCCCTGAGCTAACGTTTTTATAAACCTGCACAATGTGCATACAAAAACTAATTATCCTGTTCTAAAATAGGTAGTTCCTCATAGATACAGGTTGGCTGGTGGTAGCCGAAATCAATATGGTTTAGATTTATTTATTGTTGTTTTAATTTATCATTTCTTAACATTTTATGATATTTTTTATTTTTTCTTTATGATTGATTATATTTTATCTATTATATTGTGTAGGAAAATTTATTCAAACCTACTTAAATTAATCATTAGTTCTAAAAATAAATAAAAGGGTATTTTATCTGTTATATACATAATAAGGTTAAAAATTTAAAAGACAGAAATAAAGATGAATTTTCAATTAAGATAAAATGTACGGCAAAAAAAAAAAAAGGAGCTGCTGTGGGTGAGAATGGAACCGGGGACCTGCCGCTTGGAACGCGTCGACTCTAGCCGTCCGGCTACCGCGTCGCCTTTACGAAATGTTTCACGTACATCATGAGATTCAGAAGGAATTATTTGACGGCAACAAAATATTCCGTTTTACTATAAAGTCGCATTTTCTAAAGGCCACAACTTTCTTAATATTTATAGTAGAGAAATGAAACTCTGCATAGCGGTAGATAATTTATTTAGCTTTATTTTCGTTAGGTACGAACATTTTCGCCGAAAACGGCCTATTTGCCGAGATATTCGGCTTTTAACGAAAACGCTACGTATTTTGGCCACCCGACGTCGTTTCCTTCAAAACGCTCTAGCTCGAAAACGGTTCGTCGAAGGTGATATCTGAAAAATGGAAACGATTCCTCATTAAATAATCTTGTCCTTTGGGAGTTTTTATTTTTAAGAAATTTCCAGCGGTTTAGAAGTTATTGAAGGAAAACCGAAAATGTGCGTATTTCGCCAGAATCGTGAAAAACCACCAAACACGCAATTTTTAAACGCTCATATCTGGCGAAAAACACCTCGCAGACGGCCGTACGATGTCGATATGGAAAGTACATGAACGGCAATGAAAGCAAATCGCAAATCCCACCGGCATAATCGAATTATAAGGCCGCCAGGAACGAAACAAAAACGGAAATTTTTTACGTTTACCAAAATAAGCGGGCGCCTACGTCATCAAAAAGGAGCGACGCAAATTCATTTTGAGGGTCGTAAAAGCGTGTAGGGAAAGAGATAGCCGACATTATTAGCCTAATTAAAAATATCAACCCCGAAAGGCACTCGTCGCCAATACGAACTTGGGACGTAGTTCGTCCTCCCGCTTCCGCTCGTCCCGCTCCCGACCTCGGGCTCTGCCGCAAACCGGAGAATATGCGCCAGCAAAATTGCAAAACGCAAGGGGCACGCACCAACACGATTTTAATATATATTGACTAGAAATGGCCTACGGCCATTTCTAGCTCTTGCAGAGGCACTCGCGCTTCGCGCTCGATGTGGCGCCTTCGGCGCCATGCGGTGATGCTCCCTCCGGTCGCATCCCCGCGGTTGAGGACGCATGGAAGTCGGAGATATGTTCAAAATTCTAGGATCGGTCCTCGGATTAGCCTCAAAATTCTAAGGCATCGTCCCTGAATGCGCCTCAATATTAATCATTATTATTATCAATATCAAAACGACATGAGAGGATGTCGAAATGAACATGAAAGAATATGAAAATCAACATCAAATTCAGTATCAAAGTCAATATTAAAATCAATATAAAAAAAAATATCAAAGTCAATATTCAGTATTTCATTTTTCAGCATTTCATTTTTCAGGATTTCATTTTTCAGTTTTTTATTTTTCAGTTTTTCATTTTTCAGTACCTATTTCATTTTGCAGCATTTCATTTTTCAGTTTTTCATTTTTCAATATTAACCGAACATATATTTTAAGTTCGTATAGCCTAATGCCAAAAAAACATTTGAGATCTTAACATTCAGTCCATGCCTTAAATTGTAATTTTATGGACTCTTGTCTGCTTGCTTTGCCTATTTACCCTTATTTACCCCATTTACCCCCGAACCCTTCAACGGAATCAGATCAAAATATACTCTAGATCCAGACCTCGTTACAATACGCAAGTGTACCGAATTTCAAGTCAATATCATAGACGGTTCTGGAGTAAACGTACGCAGAAAAAAGTTACGGACTGATAGATAGGAAATTTATTTTCGCTGGAATTTAAAATCTCGAATTTCATGTCATTGTAAGCCTATTTCAATCTAAAAAAAATTTCGCGTTACTCTACCTGCACTGGACGTGAAAGTAAATTTTAATTTTGAATTATTATTATTGTATTTACAATAAACATTAGATATAGTAAATAAGGTGAAAATATCGATGTGATCTTGAGAAATGTTTTGTTAGGCGAAAATGTGTAAAAATGTTTACTTTTTATGGCCGCTATGTATCTTGCTTTTTTGAGACACCCTGATTGTATTTGATCAGATATAACATTTATGTACCTATTTAGGTAGGCAACCAAACATGCACACAAATGTATGGCATGTTGACATAACATAACATTTGACTGTTTGTCAAAATTAAATAAAATGTGAGGTTACTTTTTAGATTTTAATTATTATTAGTAGGGGTGAACTGTTGAAAATTCAGTACAGACTGGTGGCTTGTTTTTCGAGATTTCACTCATAGAAAACCGTAAAACTTTTGGATCAATAGAATGACGATTACAATTAATTTATTTCGATTTTCAATAATACAACACAATCCTTGTGTCCTTATATAGAGGTCATCGAATTTCAGTTATTTAAAACACTTTTGACTTTATTATAGATCGGTAATTTAACTTAATTTTTATATAAATAGAATCGTTCAACTGTTTCCTTTAAATTGCTGATCTTTTATGCACTTTGGGAGGTTTTAAAGTTATGAAAATTTAATTTCATAATCTACATCAAAACATTGAAAAGTAGAAATTTCAAGATAAGTTATGAATCTATGTCAGAAGTTGACCCGTATATCCTTTTATTACATTACTGAGGTCAGTTCGGGCTAGTTTGTAGTTGTGTGATTTGGTATATGAAATTTGCTTTTCGCTACCCGTTGAGTAATATATTATTATTTTATTGTTTATGGACATTGGAAATCTGTTCCATATTCATTGTTGCTTATACATATTATGATCTTTTAATCTCTATACCCTATGTTTTCTACCATACACATTCACTAATGTGATTTAAACCTCTTTCAAATCTGAAAGATGAACCCCTAGGCTGCTATTACTTGGCATTCGTATACGGGAAAGTAATTTTCCAGCTGCTAAATTTGTTTACTCATAAGTGTATTAAAAAAAGAAGGGAAAGGTTTTACAGATTAATTATTGCTAACAAATTGTTGCGTTTTCTCATTGGGAATATCTTTCGATAGGATTATTACATTTCAAATTTGAACTTATCATACACAATATAATACTGAATCTGTAATGTGTGCATATGAAAATTGAAATAGATAGGTTTATCACAGACAGTTTCACTTGACATGTTCGGAAGGTACATAATTTAAGACTCGTCATACCAAAATTGTATTTTAACTTTAATCGAACCGAGCCATGTGCAGTAACTACAGCTGTAATACTGAATCTGCATTTTATTTAAAGCCGAGCAAACAAAAGTACTTGTGGCAATAATTGTAATTTATGTACCCCATGTAACAAAGGAGACGTGCCAAAATGTAAAAATTTCATAAAAGCACCTATCTGTTGGACGCTATGAATGGATAAATAGTAAAAAGTATCTAATCTATAGGTGCACACTAATTTTCAAAGATACACATTTCATATGTTCCCGAAACGTTACATAACACAGAAGGTTTAAAGTTTTGACATTTTAGTATAACGAATAAGAAAAATTACATCCTTTTCTTGCACTCATTTCTTCCACTATAATGTACACTTTAAATATAAAGAAGGAAAAAGAAAGCTGAATGATTTCAATTTGTTTTTAGTGTTTTTAGTTATCTAAACTAAATTTTGATGTAAATATCAAATGTCCATATTAGAATTTTTTATATGAACAGAAAAAACAACAACTTAAAATACATTATTAGGTAAGGCAAATATTTCCTTTTAATATTTCTGCAAATGTGGATATGAATAGTTATATATAATGTTATATTGTTAGACCTCTATATGATACCTTTACCTACTCTTCACGTCATACCCAGTTTATTTAATTTTTTTCATGTTACTGTCAACGTTAAACACCTTGGAGACCTTACCTTTTAGTCCATGCCATAAATTATAATTTTATGAACTCTTACCCACTTGCTTTGTCTATTTACCGTTATTTACCCCGTTCACCCTCGAATCTTTCAACGGAATTAGATTAAAATATGTTCCAGATCTAGATCTCGGTATAATATATAAGTTTACCAAATTTCAATTCAGTACCATAAACGGTTCCAGAGTGAACGTGCGCTCAATAAAAAAAAAAGTTACAAACCGGCAGACATAAATTTCTGTCTATTTGAGAAATGTATGAGAAACTATCTGTAACCGAACATATATTTTAAGTTTGTGTACGTTATAAAATATTGCAACGACATTCCTCGAATAGTTGGAGGTACGAATTCGTGAAGGAAATATCCATAAAATGTAATGAAAAATGAGGAAAACCTATTTAAATTTTCATGTTACTGTCAACGTTAAAGAATATGTAAATCCTGTACCTGTTCTTTATGTTCTCTGTGACCCAAGGGCCCAATATCAGTAAAAAGTAAATAAATATTCCCTTTTAATATTTCTGCAAATTAGGATATGAATTATATGCATACGATGGCCTTTACGTTGTATCTTTATGTTACCCCCAATTTATTTTCTTTTCAATAAGTTATTGTCGATGTAAAACAAATTAGAGTTTTGTCTGTACCTGTTTTATAAGCCTTTTGTGTTGTCACTGGGTCGGTTGGAGTTTTATCTTGGAAAATTATTTGGTTTTCACCCAGTCCCTCGAATATCAGCTCATGCCCTCCTGTGAATGTGACATCATTCGCAGAAGCACTTGTAAACTTTTTAAATACTATGTTTGCTGGACACAACCGATGGCAGCAATTAAAAATTAAGAAAAGAGGTTACATTTTAAGGAAGAAACAGCTAATGTCCTGATAACTGATTTTTATATATACTTTTATTTACCACAGGTATTTCTCTATTAATTTTAAGATTTATCTTTGCCGTTAAGCAAAGATTATGTGATATGTCACTTTATATTTGGATTGTTTTGAAATCCTGCCTTATGTTCATTTTACATAACTGTTAGTTTCTGTAAAGCCTTGTACACTGCGGAATGTCCATTTCATCGAAAGACGATTTGAGCCCTGTAAGATTATATTCACATAATAATATTGGAGATTTGGAAGTGAATGGTATCTGGCTATAATTTTTTAGAAAGTACACATAAATGTACACTTTACAGTAGCTAATATATGTTTTTTTGAAAACTAAAATCACTTGTGATACTTACTTGGAGTATCGACTGCACTTATTCGTTGAAATTCATAAATAAACATAAAATGTAAAACTTACCTTATGATAGATAGACCTGTTGATATGCAGCATTTCTTTGTAAATGTAAGAGATTTGTCGAAACAGAACTGAACCACCAAACCACTGATTGTACAATATATTTTCTTGATATTTATAGATGGTAGTACTTAATTTCTTGGTCACCAAAAATTTAAAGAAGCCTCATTACTTATATATAGGTTATGTCATCGTAAATATTGTCATTCACAGGGAAGACTGGTGTAATCGTAGAAAAATAACTGGGATGTTCCGAAATTGTGTCGAAGAAGAAATAATTCACATTCCTAACACTGAATTAGCACATAAATACAATGGGGCTGTCTACATTTGTTGAACAATAAAAATACTCAGTAGAGACTTAATGCATATTGCAATGGAAGTATTTTTATGCCTCTATCATCGTAGAACGTCTATTTCATTCAAAGACGATTCGGGGGCCCTCATTTCTAAGGTTATAATATTCACGTGAAATAAACAGCACACGTCTACACTTTACACTGGACATTTCGACATATATATCGTCGCACAATTTATGTTTATAGATGCACGTTTGGCTTTCAGCTGGGGCTTCGTTAACCATAACATGACAACATGTCAAATGCATTTTCACGCACGGATACACGGATACAATAGGAACATAGAAGGTATATTTTATTGAAATGCGGGTCGTCGGAAAGTGGGATAATAATGATTGCATATTAAGGAGATGTGCCACAATGTAACAATTTCATAAAATTACCTATTTGTTGGACTTCACTTGTAGAAAACCATAAAACTTTTGTAGCAAAAGTATCACGATTAATTTATTTCGATTTTTAATAATACAACATAATCCTGGTGTCCTACAGAGGTCATCGAGCTTCAGCTTTTTAAACTTTTTTGACGTTATTGTAATTTAGTAATTTAACTTAATTTTTACATAAATAGAATCATTGCTATAGGCACAGAGTGGCCGACCTACCTTATAATGTACATTACATATGTCAATGCGAAAGCAATTTCTTGCCGGGTAGCCAGACGCTACGTTTGCAGACGATGTGGGGCCCCCATTTGCAAGGTTATGTGCAGCCTGGGAAGCAAATGTTCAAGATTTTGCAAGTGGACAGTTGAGATATCACTGTTATGTAGATTGGAAACGTTTATAATTACTTTTGATTCGCTTCTGATAATTATTTAGTCTGTTTAAGAGTGCACTGTTATCAGTTGGACCTTGGAGGTGACTTTTTACAGACAGAAATGTATAAGTACAAAAGTTTCCTTTGGGTTACCTGATGTGGAGAGTGTGACGTTCCCGTTAGCATTATTCATAGGGCGTTTGCATACTTGTGGGGGGACGCGTTGTATAGACGACAGTAAGCACTCAATTTCTTTGTGTCTGCATTGCAGAACGACTTGTTGTGGGCCCCACTTTATTTCCACAGGTTAGGAACACATAAGAAAGAAAACACTTTACACTTACTTTACATTGGACTATTTCGTCAAAGTATATGGGTACTTATCGATGCAAGTAGAACGTATAATGTAGCCTTGTTGGTTTCTTCGGTGCGACTTAAGAAACTCGGTTGGGGCCTCGCCAAATGTCAAACTAATATCACAGAACAGGGCGGATGTTAGATGTTAGTAGAAGTTTCATTTCCGTGGTAGGTTACTACTTTTCATAGATATTGAATTTAATGAAATCCTTGATTATGGGAAAATGGAATGATAGTGGGATCACAGATTGAATAAAGTTTAATAAATAATCGGCGATGGTAGGCGAGAACGACCGATCTGTACTGTAATGCCGGGTGGGAACATTTTAGATTAATTTTTTATATTGTAACCGTAACCGATGAAATAGCGAGTGGAACTGCATAATTTCGGTATGTTTGAAAAGGAAGGATACCCGGTGGTCATTGGAGTAGCTAATTAAAGAGCCTATTTAATGAATGTAGTGCAGAAAAATGACTAATTAGGGGGAAACTCTTTTATTTTTCTCTTCCATAGATGAAATGGGGCACCGTAAGAATAGGATTTGTTGATTATAAACAGAAATTCTTGTAGTATGTCAGGAGGAATGGGCTGTGAGCTGCGATTCACGGCAGATGAAAGGTTAAAAAGACGTGATATGGAGACGATTTTCGAATTGCGTTTTACGCAAGGGCATGAATGTTTATTTTTGTTTGTAGGTAAATTGAGGCAAGCGATAACACCTGAACGGTGCATAAGACGACGACGGGGGGGCAATTTAGGGGGTACGAAACCCAAAAATATAGGTTAATATAGGAATATTAATTGTGTATTAACGCAAAATGCGAACGGATATTTAAAATGTCGCTTATTTAACGAAGGGGGCGCGTAGAAGGTCGCCCGATGCCTGGTTGGAAAGGGAAAAGATGTAATTTGACGTGGCAAGGGAGGCTTTTTGACAAATTGCGCGTTCTCGAGCGATAAATGTGCGAATTGAAGGTAATGAGAAACGATCGGAAAGGGTATTTTTGAATGCTTTTTTGGGAAATTTTAAGCGATGAGGGATGAAAATGAGTACCGATCATGGGAAACAAAAGTGAAAATGTCAGTACGCGATAACGTGGAAATCACAGACGGGCAATTACGCCCGTTACGTGGATTGGAAAAAGGGTGATTTTTTTACGACTACAAAATGGTCGATTTCACCGCAAAGCGGCATTTTCTAAAGCCCACAACTCGTTTAATATTTATAGTAGAGAAATGAAACTGTGCATAGAGGTAGATAATTTATTTAGCTATAATTTCGTTAGATACGAACATTTCGGCCCAAAACGGCCTATTTGCCGAGATATTCGGCTTTTAACGAAACAGCTACGTATTTTGGCCACCGAACGTCGTCTCCTTCGGAAGGCTCTAGCTCGGGAACGGCTCGTCGTGGGTGAGATCTGAAAGATGGAAACGATTCCTCATTAAAAAATCTTGTCCTTTGGGTGCGATTATTTTTGCGAAATTTCCAGCCGTTTAAAAGTTATTCGAGGAGAACCGAAAATGTGCGTGTTTCGCCGGAATAGCGAAAAGTCGCCAAACACGCAATCTTTAAACGCTCATATCTGGCGAAAAACACCCCGCAGACGGCCGTACGATGTCGATATGGAAAGTACATGAATGGCAATGAAAGCAAATCGTAAATTCAAAGGTCCAAATCGAATTTTAACCCCGCCAGGAACGGAAATAAATCGCAAATTTTTGACGTTTACCCGAATTCCGCCCGCTTCGACGTCATCGAAAAGGAGCAACGCAAAAGTCATTTGAGGGTCGTAAAAACGTGTGGGGAAAGAGATAGCCGACATTATTACGGAAATAAAAAATACCGACCCCCGCCCGCCCCCCATCCCTACGGTCTATACCAATGAGAAAGGCGTCCGCCTGCCGCCTGCGGCGGCAGGCGGACGCCGCGCGTCCCCCCAAAAAAGCCTTTAGTATTGCAAATTCCCAAAGTGCGAGGGGCTCGCACCTGTACGATTTTAATATATATAGACTAGGAATGGCCTACGGCCATTTCTAGCTCTTGCAGAGGCACTCGCGCTTCGCGCTCGATGTGGCGCCTTCGGCGCCATGCGGTGATGCTCCCTCCGGTCGCATCCCCGCGGTTGAGGACGCATGGAAGTCGGAGATATGTTCAAAATTCTAGGATCGGTCCTCGGATTAGCCTCAAAATTCTAAGGCATCGTCCCTGAATGCGCCTCAATATTAATCATTATTATTATCAATATCAAAACGACATGAGAGGATGTCGAAATGAACATGAAAGAATATGAAAATCAACATCAAATTCAGTATCAAAGTCAATATTAAAATCAATATAAAAAAAAATATCAAAGTCAATATTCAGTATTTCATTTTTCAGCATTTCATTTTTCAGGATTTCATTTTTCAGTTTTTTATTTTTCAGTTTTTCATTTTTCAGTACCTATTTCATTTTGCAGCATTTCATTTTTCAGTTTTTCATTTTTCAATATTAACCGAACATATATTTTAAGTTCGTATAGCCTAATGCCAAAAAAACATTTGAGATCTTAACATTCAGTCCATGCCTTAAATTGTAATTTTATGGACTCTTGTCTGCTTGCTTTGCCTATTTACCCTTATTTACCCCATTTACCCCCGAACCCTTCAACGGAATCAGATCAAAATATACTCTAGATCCAGACCTCGTTACAATACGCAAGTGTACCGAATTTCAAGTCAATATCATAGACGGTTCTGGAGTAAACGTACGCAGAAAAAAGTTACGGACTGATAGATAGGAAATTTATTTTCGCTGGAATTTAAAATCTCGAATTTCATGTCATTGTAAGCCTATTTCAATCTAAAAAAAATTTCGCGTTACTCTACCTGCACTGGACGTGAAAGTAAATTTTAATTTTGAATTATTATTATTGTATTTACAATAAACATTAGATATAGTAAATAAGGTGAAAATATCGATGTGATCTTGAGAAATGTTTTGTTAGGCGAAAATGTGTAAAAATGTTTACTTTTTATGGCCGCTATGTATCTTGCTTTTTTGAGACACCCTGATTGTATTTGATCAGATATAACATTTATGTACCTATTTAGGTAGGCAACCAAACATGCACACAAATGTATGGCATGTTGACATAACATAACATTTGACTGTTTGTCAAAATTAAATAAAATGTGAGGTTACTTTTTAGATTTTAATTATTATTAGTAGGGGTGAACTGTTGAAAATTCAGTACAGACTGGTGGCTTGTTTTTCGAGATTTCACTCATAGAAAACCGTAAAACTTTTGGATCAATAGAATGACGATTACAATTAATTTATTTCGATTTTCAATAATACAACACAATCCTTGTGTCCTTATATAGAGGTCATCGAATTTCAGTTATTTAAAACACTTTTGACTTTATTATAGATCGGTAATTTAACTTAATTTTTATATAAATAGAATCGTTCAACTGTTTCCTTTAAATTGCTGATCTTTTATGCACTTTGGGAGGTTTTAAAGTTATGAAAATTTAATTTCATAATCTACATCAAAACATTGAAAAGTAGAAATTTCAAGATAAGTTATGAATCTATGTCAGAAGTTGACCCGTATATCCTTTTATTACATTACTGAGGTCAGTTCGGGCTAGTTTGTAGTTGTGTGATTTGGTATATGAAATTTGCTTTTCGCTACCCGTTGAGTAATATATTATTATTTTATTGTTTATGGACATTGGAAATCTGTTCCATATTCATTGTTGCTTATACATATTATGATCTTTTAATCTCTATACCCTATGTTTTCTACCATACACATTCACTAATGTGATTTAAACCTCTTTCAAATCTGAAAGATGAACCCCTAGGCTGCTATTACTTGGCATTCGTATACGGGAAAGTAATTTTCCAGCTGCTAAATTTGTTTACTCATAAGTGTATTAAAAAAAGAAGGGAAAGGTTTTACAGATTAATTATTGCTAACAAATTGTTGCGTTTTCTCATTGGGAATATCTTTCGATAGGATTATTACATTTCAAATTTGAACTTATCATACACAATATAATACTGAATCTGTAATGTGTGCATATGAAAATTGAAATAGATAGGTTTATCACAGACAGTTTCACTTGACATGTTCGGAAGGTACATAATTTAAGACTCGTCATACCAAAATTGTATTTTAACTTTAATCGAACCGAGCCATGTGCAGTAACTACAGCTGTAATACTGAATCTGCATTTTATTTAAAGCCGAGCAAACAAAACTACTTGTGGCAATAATTGTAATTTATGTACCCCATGTAACAAAGGAGACGTGCCAAAATGTAAAAATTTCATAAAAGCACCTATCTGTTGGACGCTATGAATGGATAAATAGTAAAAAGTATCTAATCTATAGGTGCACACTAATTTTCAAAGATACACATTTCATATGTTCCCGAAACGTTACATAACACAGAAGGTTTAAAGTTTTGACATTTTAGTATAACGAATAAGAAAAATTACATCCTTTTCTTGCACTCATTTCTTCCACTATAATGTACACTTTAAATATAAAGAAGGAAAAAGAAAGCTGAATGATTTCAATTTGTTTTTAGTGTTTTTAGTTATCTAAACTAAATTTTGATGTAAATATCAAATGTCCATATTAGAATTTTTTATATGAACAGAAAAAACAACAACTTAAAATACATTATTAGGTAAGGCAAATATTTCCTTTTAATATTTCTGCAAATGTGGATATGAATAGTTATATATAATGTTATATTGTTAGACCTCTATATGATACCTTTACCTACTCTTCACGTCATACCCAGTTTATTTAATTTTTTTCATGTTACTGTCAACGTTAAACACCTTGGAGACCTTACCTTTTAGTCCATGCCATAAATTATAATTTTATGAACTCTTACCCACTTGCTTTGTCTATTTACCGTTATTTACCCCGTTCACCCTCGAATCTTTCAACGGAATTAGATTAAAATATGTTCCAGATCTAGATCTCGGTATAATATATAAGTTTACCAAATTTCAATTCAGTACCATAAACGGTTCCAGAGTGAACGTGCGCTCAATAAAAAAAAAAGTTACAAACCGGCAGACATAAATTTCTGTCTATTTGAGAAATGTATGAGAAACTATCTGTAACCGAACATATATTTTAAGTTTGTGTACGTTATAAAATATTGCAACGACATTCCTCGAATAGTTGGAGGTACGAATTCGTGAAGGAAATATCCATAAAATGTAATGAAAAATGAGGAAAACCTATTTAAATTTTCATGTTACTGTCAACGTTAAAGAATATGTAAATCCTGTACCTGTTCTTTATGTTCTCTGTGACCCAAGGGCCCAATATCAGTAAAAAGTAAATAAATATTCCCTTTTAATATTTCTGCAAATTAGGATATGAATTATATGCATACGATGGCCTTTACGTTGTATCTTTATGTTACCCCCAATTTATTTTCTTTTCAATAAGTTATTGTCGATGTAAAACAAATTAGAGTTTTGTCTGTACCTGTTTTATAAGCCTTTTGTGTTGTCACTGGGTCGGTTGGAGTTTTATCTTGGAAAATTATTTGGTTTTCACCCAGTCCCTCGAATATCAGCTCATGCCCTCCTGTGAATGTGACATCATTCGCAGAAGCACTTGTAAACTTTTTAAATACTATGTTTGCTGGACACAACCGATGGCAGCAATTAAAAATTAAGAAAAGAGGTTACATTTTAAGGAAGAAACAGCTAATGTCCTGATAACTGATTTTTATATATACTTTTATTTACCACAGGTATTTCTCTATTAATTTTAAGATTTATCTTTGCCGTTAAGCAAAGATTATGTGATATGTCACTTTATATTTGGATTGTTTTGAAATCCTGCCTTATGTTCATTTTACATAACTGTTAGTTTCTGTAAAGCCTTGTACACTGCGGAATGTCCATTTCATCGAAAGACGATTTGAGCCCTGTAAGATTATATTCACATAATAATATTGGAGATTTGGAAGTGAATGGTATCTGGCTATAATTTTTTAGAAAGTACACATAAATGTACACTTTACAGTAGCTAATATATGTTTTTTTGAAAACTAAAATCACTTGTGATACTTACTTGGAGTATCGACTGCACTTATTCGTTGAAATTCATAAATAAACATAAAATGTAAAACTTACCTTATGATAGATAGACCTGTTGATATGCAGCATTTCTTTGTAAATGTAAGAGATTTGTCGAAACAGAACTGAACCACCAAACCACTGATTGTACAATATATTTTCTTGATATTTATAGATGGTAGTACTTAATTTCTTGGTCACCAAAAATTTAAAGAAGCCTCATTACTTATATATAGGTTATGTCATCGTAAATATTGTCATTCACAGGGAAGACTGGTGTAATCGTAGAAAAATAACTGGGATGTTCCGAAATTGTGTCGAAGAAGAAATAATTCACATTCCTAACACTGAATTAGCACATAAATACAATGGGGCTGTCTACATTTGTTGAACAATAAAAATACTCAGTAGAGACTTAATGCATATTGCAATGGAAGTATTTTTATGCCTCTATCATCGTAGAACGTCTATTTCATTCAAAGACGATTCGGGGGCCCTCATTTCTAAGGTTATAATATTCACGTGAAATAAACAGCACACGTCTACACTTTACACTGGACATTTCGACATATATATCGTCGCACAATTTATGTTTATAGATGCACGTTTGGCTTTCAGCTGGGGCTTCGTTAACCATAACATGACAACATGTCAAATGCATTTTCACGCACGGATACACGGATACAATAGGAACATAGAAGGTATATTTTATTGAAATGCGGGTCGTCGGAAAGTGGGATAATAATGATTGCATATTAAGGAGATGTGCCACAATGTAACAATTTCATAAAATTACCTATTTGTTGGACTTCACTTGTAGAAAACCATAAAACTTTTGTAGCAAAAGTATCACGATTAATTTATTTCGATTTTTAATAATACAACATAATCCTGGTGTCCTACAGAGGTCATCGAGCTTCAGCTTTTTAAACTTTTTTGACGTTATTGTAATTTAGTAATTTAACTTAATTTTTACATAAATAGAATCATTGCTATAGGCACAGAGTGGCCGACCTACCTTATAATGTACATTACATATGTCAATGCGAAAGCAATTTCTTGCCGGGTAGCCAGACGCTACGTTTGCAGACGATGTGGGGCCCCCATTTGCAAGGTTATGTGCAGCCTGGGAAGCAAATGTTCAAGATTTTGCAAGTGGACAGTTGAGATATCACTGTTATGTAGATTGGAAACGTTTATAATTACTTTTGATTCGCTTCTGATAATTATTTAGTCTGTTTAAGAGTGCACTGTTATCAGTTGGACCTTGGAGGTGACTTTTTACAGACAGAAATGTATAAGTACAAAAGTTTCC
This sequence comes from Leptura quadrifasciata, assembly GCA_963675555.1. Taxonomy (NCBI): domain Eukaryota; kingdom Metazoa; phylum Arthropoda; class Insecta; order Coleoptera; family Cerambycidae; genus Leptura; species Leptura quadrifasciata. Next base: position 7,841,361 of record OY776677.1, read on the forward strand.
TTTGGGTTACCTGATGTGGAGAGTGTGACGTTCCCGTTAGCATTATTCATAGGGCGTTTGCATACTTGTGGGGGGACGCGTTGTATAGACGACAGTAAGCACTCAATTTCTTTGTGTCTGCATTGCAGAACGACTTGTTGTGGGCCCCACTTTATTTCCACAGGTTAGGAACACATAAGAAAGAAAACACTTTACACTTACTTTACATTGGACTATTTCGTCAAAGTATATGGGTACTTATCGATGCAAGTAGAACGTATAATGTAGCCTTGTTGGTTTCTTCGGTGCGACTTAAGAAACTCGGTTGGGGCCTCGCCAAATGTCAAACTAATATCACAGAACAGGGCGGATGTTAGATGTTAGTAGAAGTTTCATTTCCGTGGTAGGTTACTACTTTTCATAGATATTGAATTTAATGAAATCCTTGATTATGGGAAAATGGAATGATAGTGGGATCACAGATTGAATAAAGTTTAATAAATAATCGGCGATGGTAGGCGAGAACGACCGATCTGTACTGTAATGCCGGGTGGGAACATTTTAGATTAATTTTTTATATTGTAACCGTAACCGATGAAATAGCGAGTGGAACTGCATAATTTCGGTATGTTTGAAAAGGAAGGATACCCGGTGGTCATTGGAGTAGCTAATTAAAGAGCCTATTTAATGAATGTAGTGCAGAAAAATGACTAATTAGGGGGAAACTCTTTTATTTTTCTCTTCCATAGATGAAATGGGGCACCGTAAGAATAGGATTTGTTGATTATAAACAGAAATTCTTGTAGTATGTCAGGAGGAATGGGCTGTGAGCTGCGATTCACGGCAGATGAAAGGTTAAAAAGACGTGATATGGAGACGATTTTCGAATTGCGTTTTACGCAAGGGCATGAATGTTTATTTTTGTTTGTAGGTAAATTGAGGCAAGCGATAACACCTGAACGGTGCATAAGACGACGACGGGGGGGCAATTTAGGGGGTACGAAACCCAAAAATATAGGTTAATATAGGAATATTAATTGTGTATTAACGCAAAATGCGAACGGATATTTAAAATGTCGCTTATTTAACGAAGGGGGCGCGTAGAAGGTCGCCCGATGCCTGGTTGGAAAGGGAAAAGATGTAATTTGACGTGGCAAGGGAGGCTTTTTGACAAATTGCGCGTTCTCGAGCGATAAATGTGCGAATTGAAGGTAATGAGAAACGATCGGAAAGGGTATTTTTGAATGCTTTTTTGGGAAATTTTAAGCGATGAGGGATGAAAATGAGTACCGATCATGGGAAACAAAAGTGAAAATGTCAGTACGCGATAACGTGGAAATCACAGACGGGCAATTACGCCCGTTACGTGGATTGGAAAAAGGGTGATTTTTTTACGACTACAAAATGGTCGATTTCACCGCAAAGCGGCATTTTCTAAAGCCCACAACTCGTTTAATATTTATAGTAGAGAAATGAAACTGTGCATAGAGGTAGATAATTTATTTAGCTATAATTTCGTTAGATACGAACATTTCGGCCCAAAACGGCCTATTTGCCGAGATATTCGGCTTTTAACGAAACAGCTACGTATTTTGGCCACCGAACGTCGTCTCCTTCGGAAGGCTCTAGCTCGGGAACGGCTCGTCGTGGGTGAGATCTGAAAGATGGAAACGATTCCTCATTAAAAAATCTTGTCCTTTGGGTGCGATTATTTTTGCGAAATTTCCAGCCGTTTAAAAGTTATTCGAGGAGAACCGAAAATGTGCGTGTTTCGCCGGAATAGCGAAAAGTCGCCAAACACGCAATCTTTAAACGCTCATATCTGGCGAAAAACACCCCGCAGACGGCCGTACGATGTCGATATGGAAAGTACATGAATGGCAATGAAAGCAAATCGTAAATTCAAAGGTCCAAATCGAATTTTAACCCCGCCAGGAACGGAAATAAATCGCAAATTTTTGACGTTTACCCGAATTCCGCCCGCTTCGACGTCATCGAAAAGGAGCAACGCAAAAGTCATTTGAGGGTCGTAAAAACGTGTGGGGAAAGAGATAGCCGACATTATTACGGAAATAAAAAATACCGACCCCCGCCCGCCCCCCATCCCTACGGTCTATACCAATGAGAAAGGCGTCCGCCTGCCGCCTGCGGCGGCAGGCGGACGCCGCGCGTCCCCCCAAAAAAGCCTTTAGTATTGCAAATTCCCAAAGTGCGAGGGGCTCGCACCTGTACGATTTTAATATATATAGATTTCTGCGTCGGGGAAACTTGTTCCGACCTTTACAATTCCTAAATAAAGAACTCGGGGACGAAATTGAATTTTTTCTCGTGAATTGTACGACATAATAATAAATAACATTGTTATTGTGTCTTGGATAATTTGGAAAGCCGTAAAAAATTATAAAATCAAAGCTACGTGCTAAAATAAGTTATTTAGAGATGTATTAAGTTGTATAACTTATGCTACAGTCGTAAACAGACATTTGAAATATACAATTATTATGCAGAGAAAAATACCGGCTTCAAAGAGCTTTGAAACATATTATATCTGCTTGAAAACATTATAAAAATTAGAAACTAATTTGTAACGTGATATCCCGTAGTCGGTTTTCCAACTCTACGAATAGATTTATATTTTTCAGAGGTTCGCTAAGCTGTGGCATATTCAAATCTCTCTATCCTCATACAATATTTGCAACATATGCAGTGGCGATATCTCGGTGAATATAGGGTTAACGAATACCCTAGGGGTATGATATGGGCAAGTGACCCTGGGATATATGAAATCAATTCCTCTTATATTATTGAGGATTTACTACCAAAGAGACTCAGCCGGCGTAGTTGGTAATTATAATATCGACAGGATCATCACGCGAAAACATCCTTTTTCTAAATAACTTGGTTCTATTTCTGAATTTTTCAAAATTGATTACATCTAAATAACTGAACTTAATAAAATCATTAACAAAATATAATCAAGAACTAAACGTTTGTGCACCTAGTTTCTAGATTTTTGCTATGTAGTAAACAAAAAGAGAAAATAATGTATATCGTGATTCCTGTGACTTAAGGTTTGTATGGAATAAAATTATTTGGCCATATATTTTTTTCAATCAATCCAGTCAGTTTAATTGCTTTTTCCAATTAGAGTTCAATAATTACTAATTATTTAAGAAATAATAACAATAAATCTAAATATGTTGTATCTATTTAACACGCTTTTATTAGCTTCAACTGTATGTTTGTTTGTTTGTATCTGAATCTTTGAACGTGATTCTCGCCCACTTTAAAACGTCAGATTAAACTAAAACTTTGCACACTTATCAAGGGCCGATGACAATACAATAATTTGACAACTTTGGTCTATAGACCTCACCAAGATTATCAGGATAAAATAAAAGTAAAAAATGACTAATCTATTGTCGATATTTTGTGGCAGGCGCCGCCGTTATTAATATATATTTTATTACAAACGTTAAACCCTCCCAGAGGTCCGATAGTAGGGTAAGGCTCTTATACAACAGGGTGTGCCCGGTTCTTTGAGGTTGACGCTAGCGACATGACATTTTTAGTCACCCTCTTGCCATTCATCCCTCGGCACGTTTCTCACCAATATATTGGATTGGGTGAATTTTTTAGAATTAGCATCATGAACACGGATACATATAGAAACCAGCTGATACTCGCCTGCTTTTCGAAACTGCTGAGTATCCGCTAGTAGTACATAATTAATATTACATCATAATGTATGTATTAAAGTTGGAACTAGCGTTTAACAAGGGTTTATATAAAGGCAAATACGTTACAGACAATTGAAAAAGAGGAGATTGGCAAAAAAATATAGTTTAAAAAACTTTAAAAAACACGCTTTAATAGCAAACCGAACTAAAAAGTATAAAATAATGTTTAAATATTAAGATTTTCTTCAACAGCGATAGAAAGTCCACTAACTCGATATAATTAAATGATTTTTAATAAGTTTAAAATAAAAATGAAGTGATTGACAAAAAAAATAATTTTATTGTAAAAAGCGTGGGGTGTTTTTTTCTATAATTTTATAATTCTACTTTTATCACTAGCTACCAATAAAATATTTATAACAATTGATATCAAGCACTCCACAATAAAATGATTTTTTCTTGTCAATTACTTCATTCTTATTTTAAACTTATTAAAAATCATTTAATTATATTGAGTTAGTGGACTTCCTGGAACAAAATATTAATATTTAAACATTATTTTTTACTTTTTAGTTCCTTTCGCTATTAAAGTGTGTTTTTTTTGTTATTTATTAAGTATTCAGTTATTACTTCCACGTGCAGTGGAAGTATAGTAACGCAAAAAAAATATATATATTTTTTTGTTGAAACAAGCTTAAAATGTCATGAAACGTCGAGATTTTAAATCTGAGCGAAAAAAATTTCTGTCTGTCGGTCTGTCTGTAACTTTATTTGTGCGCACGATTACTCTGGAACCGTTTATGACATTGACTTAGAATTTGGTACACTTATGCATTATAACGAGATCTGGAACTAGATTATATTTTGATCTAATCCCGTTGAAGGGTTCGGGAGTAAATGTGGATAAGGGTTGCCTAAATGTATAGTGTTAATTTTATTCAATCTTTTAATAGCAAAACAAGGAGCAAAGCGATATAAAAAGAATCGTAGTTTCTTATAATTCTTACATTTTAATATAAAAGAAATTAACTATTTAAATCTATTAGACAAGAAAAAAATGACCCAATATTAAGGTCAAAGATTGAGATTATTTGGAGAAAATTACAAAATCACCCACGTATGAAATTTCCGGAAGGAGATTACTCATTTTTTAATTTGACTTAACTGTTTAATTTTGTAATTAAGTTTAAGTTCCAGTTTCGAAAAGAGCAACTTTGTTAATAATCCGTTTGACTGATTGTTCATTTTTATTGTACTTCCAAGAATTTGCATGAAGGCATTCTTACAAGTACCTGTTCGTCAGATTTCGTTGCAGTTCCTAAAAGTCCCTCTGCAGACGATTTTCCTGGTATATGAAAAGGTGATTTATTGTAGGCACTTTGACAGGATAACTACAACATATCTTAACATGTATTAATAGCACTTGAAATCTTTCTATTAGGCTAATACTATTGACAGTTAGGAAGACCCAACAGCCTTTCTAACCAAGTGTTACATTTTACGTGTAAGGCTAATATGTCTAAACAAAATAATATTATTAATGTCAACCCATACATTGGCCAATATTTAACCTATATTTCTTGCTACTTGGGATAATTGAAGACTGTATCAAATCTTGTCAGTTTGCGAGCACCGAAAGAGAGTTTGATGGCTCATTGAGATAGTAAGGCCCTTTGCGTTTATATTGCGCAACCTAAATCAAATTGACACAATTGGGATTAAACTCTATTAATCTTTTATAAATATAACCCAAACATCAACAAGGAGTACCTTATTTACAGATAATTAATATTTGGTATTGACTTAGACTTTGAATAAGCGAGTATATGGCAGCTTGAACAAGTCAACCTCTAAACCAGACATTTCCCTACCTTCATTCAAGATTTACATTTATCGTCGCTCTACAAGCTTAACTAGAGAGGTATGTTTACGGATTTGCGGAAGCCGCGACGTTGGTATAATTTTAAATAAACTAAAATATTTTAACAAGACTAGATTAACACAGTTCATGTAGCTTTTAATAAAATTAATATAAGAAACATATAATTAACCAAGAGTACAAATTGTTTTTAGTATTTGAAATATTTTCTAAGATGCATTGAGAAATAATTATTGTTTTACTGTTAGTGTAATAATTTTGTTAAAAATATATGTAATATGTAATGTAGCCAGCATACAACTTTCCTATACTCGCAGGGTGTTTCGACTGTTTAGTAAATGAATTGACATAGAGCAACTATGTATAGTTGGGTCAATATATGATTATTTAAACCTAAACCTCGTTAAGTTGTAAGTTAAATCTTGCATAACCAAAACTTTTGGAGAGTATTAAAAGCATGCAAGGTTCTATGAAATTTTATGGATGACTCATTCCTAAGAAACTTTGGCGTGCCATATTTTTAAATAACAATTAGTTCTCTTCCAAGAAGTGTCCAAAAATAGGAGTTCCTTATTAGCCTTGCAAATGCCTATTTCTAATATTCATTTGTTATCAAAATAAATATTTACTTCTCGTTGTGGTCGTACTAAAATATATTTTGCTCCTTTTATACAATTGGAAAGTGCACAAAATATGTTCCTATTTTTTTTATTTTTTTTTTGCCTCTGACGATAGATAGAGTATGTGGTTAATGTTAATTTTTAGGTTGTGATAGGCAATAGGGGAAATATTAGGTGCTTAATAGGAACTTTATTGGACATAGAGGGTTAAACTAGCCTTATTTGCATAGTGCATACTCATTATTAAGAGATACTGGCTGATAGATCATCCAAAGCCAACAAAGAGAGAAACACAAATAATGTTTAACCTCTCCACAATAAAATTGTGAGAGGTTACTAAAATGGGTTCAAAAACGAAAATTGAGATAACATCAAATCTTTACGTTTTGAGATCCTAGGAAAAATGTCTGTGTGTGTGTATGTGTGTATGTGTGTATGTGTGTTAGCACGATAGCGCCGAAACCACTGAACGGATTTGAATGAAACTTTGCATGTGCGTTTCTTTAGTGCCCCAGAAGATCTGGTTGAGATCGGATTACGTTTAGTGCCATTTTGACGCAACAAGTTGTTTATTTTATAATTACTTTCAATTTGCAATGGAACCATTGAAAAGCAGTTAGAATTCTGATTTCAACGATATATCACACTTCCACCCTTTCGATTTGGAATTAAAAACAAAGCAAATATGAAGCATAGATCGCATTTCTCATGACATGATCGATGCGCGTAGCCGTTTCATCGTGAAACTCGTCACATTACGTATCAGTTCACGTGTAAGGGTTTCTTCACTGCTCTAGAAGTAGAGCGGATTACGTTTAGTACCGTTTTTAAATATATATACAGACAAATCGAAGAACTAAACTACACATATTCCTCTAAAATCTAGTAAAGTTACTAAAATGCTAATGTTTCATTTAACAAAGATAGCCGCGAGCGATCGGATTGCAATGAGCAAATTTGGACGATTGTCATTGTCATCGTTTGTCATTCGATAACGTTGGTGTCATGTCATGTTAATAAGATTTCGGCATATTTGTAACTTTTATTGGATTGTCACAAACTTTAGAGGTAGATGTAACAATATCAATATCATATGCTTTCTGTACCTTCGTTGATGAATTTATTATAGATTATCACTTTACCAATTTTCAGTTTGTTGCTTTACAAATCTGTAGTATTTAGGATAACTAGACTTTCTTAGTCGTTCAAGTGATGTTAAAGTTGTTAATATCCTAATAGTGTATTATTCAATGAACGATAATGTAGGTAATAACTCGCATAGATGATTGTAAATTCATTAAGTTCAGGGTTTTTTTAGTGCCCCAGAAGATCTGAAAAGGTATTGGATGAGATCGGATTACGTTTAATGCCGTTTTGTCACACAATTTAATGCTCTTTTCGGCTTCAAAAATCCACCGAGTGGGGAGGTTCCAGCCGCTTCCAGTAGCTTTTTTCTAAGAAAGACTTTCGAATTTCAGGAATATCGAAAAGCTTTTCAAGTAAAGTATCGCCTTTAATGATTCCGCATTCATAGCATCAAAATTCTTAACTTTAAACGTGGCCTTGGATGAGCCTCTATATATCTGCTATGTTCAACTCCCTTGGTGCATTCAGGTAACCCATGTGCGCCAGTCTCTCCACAGCAGCGTAAAATTCATGTAAACTTTCCCCAGCCTTTTATGTACGTGATTTCAGCTGAGTCCTATATACATGGGCGAAATATTGATCACCGTATTTTAAATCTAATGCAACCTCAAAACTTTAAAATAATATTCTTACGCCACTGGGATCATTTGAAACAACTCTGTTGCTTGGCCTCTTAAGGCCAGAACTAATGTCATGGGCTTATCCTCATTATTCCAGTTGTTTGCGCAGGCAGCTGCCTCTCTTACAAGAAGTTTGTTCTCAAAGAAGGGAGGTTGCAATCGAGGACCTCACAATAATACTAGTCCTCCTTCTTCCCTTAACTGTCGTTTAGGTTGCTCTATTTCTCCCTCAACTACTCGTAATTTTCTTTCCATATCACTCATATTTTCTTCGATGTCAGTAACTTTTCGTCTACTTCATCTACTTTTTCTTTAATTTCACTTACTTCAGTCTTTAGGCTGCTCAAATCCTCCTTGATTTCGTTTTTCATAACACTGTTATTGTTCTTACCGGTATTATAAAGAAATTTGTGGATATGAACACAACAAACTCACAAATTTTGCATACTTAATCCACATTTGCATTTGAATTTACTAGTAGTGCTGAGAAAGTAACTTGTAATTGTGAAAAACTAATCTCAACCACCAAATTCTTGCTATAAATCGTTCAGAATTTTACTTCTTTTATATATTGTAGCCAATAACCTCTCACAAGGCTGAAGGCTTTCTTAAGTGAAATTAATTGTTCGGACATAAATTATTTTTTCTCGTGAAGTGGCTCCAGTATAATTTACACATTATTCAAATTTTTACCAGCTTTCTCACATATTCGTTTACGGCAATATCCGTTTGTTTTGCTTTGGACACGCAAGTGCACGATTAGTTAAGATAATCACAGCACTGTTACATTTTTTTGGTACTCGTGCACAGCTGTACGTGTTTCCATATAAGAATACCTGATTCTGCACTCCACACATTTACTAAACACAGTAAGATAAGGGGCAGGAAATTACAACTCAGAAGGTATGGCATTTTTGCAGTGTTAGACAAGACATCAGTGAATGGGTCACTGTCGTTGAAAACGAATTAAAACTGTCAAGTAGCTTTCTTGCAATGTCCATGTCTCCAATAATTTATACGAAAGAATTTTAAAAATACTTTTATATTACTTTTTGAGACAGTTGCCTAAAAAATATTGTGTGCAATTCGGCCAAATGATCTTTCTCGGTCGAAGTCTGATTGGCCTCGGCCCCAAACTCCGAATTCGCCCGAGAAATATCAACTTTACGGCGTTGATACACAAATAACAATTATGGAAACCCTGCAATGAAAATACTTTTTGAATATGCTCGTAGATGAGTTGATTTGTTTGTTTTAAATTCTCTAGATGTACTGCTTTCAGAGAAATTGAAAATTATAAATGTAATAATACAAAATATAACTACTGTTTTTGGAGAGCCACTGATATTATTAAATTCTTTCGTACAGCATGAAGCGAATTAACAAATTAGAAAGTAAAATAAATGTAAGCCATAATGATTTTGTAGAGGCTGGCAAATATTTTGTCACCGAGATTAATAACTGCTTTAAATATACTAAGCTTTTCCCAGTATTTGTTTACAAATGAATCTTGCTCGTTTAAAATTTTATATAATCTTAAGTAAATTCTAAAATATTGTTCACACAAGTAAGAAAAATATATAAAATCCCTAGCTTGACAAACATATGTATGTCTATGTAGCAGACATATTACGAATGAGAAGGTACATAAACTAATAATTTCTTTCTGTTACAAGATTCACGCCCAACCTCCCCGAAAACCGAGGCCACGCATGAATTCCGCCATATTCGTATCAAATAGCGGACCAGGTTTGGACCCGAAGGAGTTTTTCCGAAGGCACGGTTCAGTTTCCAGGTTGTGCAGAAAAGCCAGGAGTGTGGACAACATATCTCTGGAAGAAAAACATTTTGGGCTTCCGCAACTTTCTGTATCTGGCCCGTCACCCCCTGAAGATGAAGAAAGGGAACTGGACCGGGACATAGCTGAAACGGAAACTTTCTTGCAAGATGAGTGAAAGAGTTCTTCTCTTGTAAATGGTTAAGATTAGCCGGTTATCTCAAGGGTACCTTTACTCCGTGTATTTTGTGTTCTATTTATCACTCTCACGTTCTTTCATCTGAATATAAGGCTACTAAGTTTAAACAATCATTATTAGCAAATACGAACTAATAAACCCAGCTCTTCTGCAGTTAAATTTCTTCGGCAATTTCTGAATTTCCATTTCTCTCAGCAAAATTCAAAAATACGACTTTTTCAACGAAATTTGGTACAAACGCATCTGGGAGGGTTGCTGAATCCAGTGGAACACTCAGTTTGGTTCTATGTCTTATAATGTTCCATATGTTTTTAACGAAATAAAATACACGGCTGTAAAGAAAAACAGTAAATCGAATTGTTATCCGATATATTTGGAAAAACATAACAAGTTTCGGTTTTCTGTTTTTTACCCAAGAGAAAGTATTATCCGATGGCTTTAAAAAAGCACAAAATATACCTACTCGCTGTCAACAAGTGAAGAAGTGTTGTGTTTCTTCGTAATCTTCTCTAAGTTTCTGTGCATACTCTGTCCTGTGTACTAACTTTTCGAGCAATAAAAGGATAGTGGAAGAAGAACACTATAAGTGCCAACGTGTGAATGGAAATTTATCTTTATAGTGTATGGACAGCCTTATACTTCGATTACTATTATTTCGTTTTCAATAGTAGAACTAATATACCTAGATCAAATAATATTTATAAGAAAAGCCACTAATTTAGATAAAATTTATCAAATTCTACAAATACTTACATTTTGCTTACTTTCCCCTTTGCGTAAAGTGACTATTTATTTAATTTTTAAAACAATTAAAAAGTGGGATCACTTTAAACCATTTTTTACTTTTATAACATTCTTTATTTTCAATATTCATTAATGAAAATATTTTACCTAAAATGAACTCTTGCACAAATGTTTTTAAAAACAATTTATGATCGAGATATATCAATTGAAAATAAAAACTAATGCGTAGAAATCTCAGGCGGTCCTTTTTAACTTATCCTTTATAATAAAAATGTAATTCATCTTTTATTGCAATAAGACTCCAGTAGAGGGAGCCACTTATAAGTCACTAACTTACAACTAGTCTAAGTTGCCTTGAATAAATCAGGACAGCATCAGGGAAAATGCTTTTTCATATACATTATATTTATTTATTTATTTAAAAGCTCTATTGTCTTATATATGTGTTTTTCTTTTTATTGTAGCACCGTATATTGGGGAGTAAAATATATGATAAATTTTAGGAAGGGACCAATAAGCTTTAAATAGATGTAAAGTGTAACAAAGTATGATTTGAAACAGTTTTAAATTAGAAAAATGCTTTTAAATACATTTGTGCAAGTTCAGAATCGTATAGCTTTAACTATGATAAGGGTAGTTTTACTACAAAAACGATATCTCTAATAAAAGGTCCAATATCTCTTGAAATTTGCTGGAATTGTGTAGATAATTTTGAGGTAAAAGTAAAACAAGCTAACTTCCAATGATACCGAATTTTTAATTTTTTTTTAGAGAGCTTGAAAGCGACAAATGAGTATATATTGCGACTGATAGACTGTAGGGTATAGTTTGCCTCGAAAATTATATTTTTAATTCTGTAAATAATTGTCTAGATTATCAAAATTGTTTCAATTAATTAGTTCTGTAGCAAATATATCGTAAGGATTCGTTTTCCAGTAAAATTATTATATTGTTAATATATGTATTCAATTGATCTTTAATTGGGGATCCTACGTAGTTGAAATGAAACATAACTGACTAGTTATACATCTCTAAACTTTCCAGAAATAAATAATTTATTTCTATTTTATACAGGGTGTCTCACCGGGAACTGAATCGACCGATATAGAAAAAAATACGCATCAGTCGACCGGAAGTCGATACCAAGTTGCTTATTTCAAATAGAATACCCTATATATTTTAGGATTTTCGAAAAGGGCATAAAATTCTGAGTCCAAAATATGTGCATATCTTATACATAAACCTAGCCGTTTCAGAGATATATGACATTTTATAGAAAATTTGACAGGTGCAACGGTTTGCAAGAACCGTTATAATTTTCTTCGTGTAAAAGATCTTCATTTGCCTCTTGTCACACAAAAATAACACAAGGAGGACTACGTTCTACAACTGAAATAAATTCAATAATATTATCATACCAAGTATTCCGTTTTTCGCGTTACATTTTGTCAATATCAAACCGCGAGAATTTGTTTAGGTGAAATGGAACACCCTGTATTTTTTACGTCAAGTTGTGTAAAATTGAATTCCCTTATTCCCTTTTTCCTGATATTAGCATTATGGGGGTTAAAGTTACAACTTTTTGAAATATTTGCGATTATATTAGAAATTCATGAATTGTTGTAATCATTTCATCAAAATAACCATGGTTAGAAACAATCAGTCATTATCTCATGTCAAAAAAATGCCAGCACGTTTAAATTATACCGACGAAAACTTTTTAAATTTGTTTATTATTTATGGAGAATGTGATAAAGTAATGTCAAGAACTTGCAGCACATTTGCTACTCGATATCCACAAAAACGCAAAATAACACTTAAACTGTAACATGCGTATTAATCGAATTGAAGATATGGCATGAACTAAAATAGCAGAGATAAGATCAATTTAAAATATGATTTCATTTTAATTTAATAATTGCTCAAAAATTCGCTCTCGAACCTCGACACATTTTTCGCACCTTCGGATTAGTTCCTCATGGGTAGCTCTTCTAATGGAATCCTGTGATATGTTTTGAAATGCATTTCTTACTCTTTGCATACAATCTTCAATGGTTGTTAATGGGCTCTCATAAACTTTATTATTAATAGTTCCCCAAATGAAATAATCCAGAACTGATAAATCGGGCGAGCGTGTAGGTCATAAGAAAGGTCCATTATTGGCAATCCATTGATCATAAAAAGTTTCTTGTAAATAACTATTAATTAAATATGCGTTAGTTATGTGGGGGAGCACCGTCATGCTGATAAAAAATGTTTCTATGTTCGGCGAAAGGTAAATTTTCTAAATAGCTATTATTCAAATTTTGTAAGATATTCAGATATCTTTCACCTACAAAACAAAACAAAAATTTACCTATACATATTAGCAGAAGATAAAATTTAATTTACCGTTTAAATTTTCCTGATAAAATTGTAATGCCACCACTCTATCGTTTCTTATGGCACAGTAAACATTGAACTGCCAATTTTCCTGAAAGTTTCCCTCTCTGAACATATAAGGATTTGAGTCACTCCAATAATGCGAATTGTGTCTATTAAAAATTCCATTTTTAGTAAATTTTGCTTCATCTGTCCATATAATATTTCCCAAATAAGAATCGCGACCCTCAGACCTTATTAGAATAAACTCACAAAAATTCTGTCTTCTTAGGAAATCTGTTTCTTTTAATCCTTGAACCATATGGAATGAAAACGGGTAAAACTTATCTTTTAATAAGATTCTGTGAATTGAATCCTTGCATAGTCCCGATTCCAGAGCAGCTTGTCTTAATGACATCCTTGGAAATGCATAAAAATATCCCAGAATGACTATTTCAATGTTTTCGTCATCAACAATAGGCTTTCTTCTTTGCATTTTTGCCTTGACAAAGCCATAATTTTTAAAATTTTCCAGTATGCGTTTTACAGTGTTTGGTGGCGGTTTCCGTTTTTCAGGATATCGAGTAGCAAATGTGCTGCAAGTTCTTGATATTACTTTATCACATTCTCTATAAGTAATAAACAAATTTAAAAAGTCTTCGTGGGTGTAATTTAAACGTGCTGGCATTTTTTGACATAAGATAATGACTGATTGTTTCTAATCATGGCTATTTTGATGAAATGATTACAACAATTCATGAATTTCTAATAAAATCGCAAATATTTCAAAAAGTTGTAACTTTAACCCCCACAATGCTAAAATCAGAAAAAAGAGAATTCAATTTTACACAACTTGACGTAAAAAAATACAGGGTGTTCCATTTGACTTAAATAAGTTTTCACGGTTTGAAGTTGACAAAATGTTACGCGAAAAACGGAACACTTGGTATGATATTATTGAATTTATTTCAGTTGTAGAATGTAGTTCTCCTTGTGTTCTTTTTACGTGACAAGAAGCAAATGAGGATCGTTTACAAGAAGAAAGTTATAACGGTTCTTGCAAACCGTTGCACCTGTCAAATTTTCTATAAAATGTCAAATATCTCTGAAACGGCTAGGTTTAGGTATAGGATATGCTACATATTTTCGACTCAGAATTTTATGCTCTTTTCGAAAACCCTAAAACATATAGAGTGTTCCATTTGAAATAAGCAAGTTGGATTGGCCACATCGACATTAGTAGTTATCTAAATTTTCAAAATTTTCTGATGCGTACTTTTCTCTATATCGATCGATTCAGTTCTCGGTGAGACACCCTGTATAGTTTGTATATATCCAGTAAGGGCCGGTTAATCAATGCAAGGTTAACTCTTAACCAAATGATAAATGTCAAACAAAACAGTAGGTTGATACCCATTGTTTCGTTTGACCATTATCCGATAGTTAATTATTAAGTCTGTATTGATAAACCGGCCCTAAGTATAATATAAGAAATCTCGTACTCTCGTAATCTCGAACAGAAAGAAAACTTCAGATCACGTCTGACCAACTCCTCTGTTCTAGGCCAATTATTTATCAATTTGAGACCTTCCGAGTCGGTTTCTATTATCAATCATTTAGTATAAACACGTATAACATATTTCTTTGTTTAGAAAGTTTATATCGCTACAAACTTAACAGCCTTATGTTTCATCAGATTTTATATTCCCTACAATAAATTTACCTAAACTTCTATTTTATACAAATTACATCTTTGAAACGATTTTGATGATCTAGATAATTATGGTCTAATTAAATATTTCGTAGGTTCAGGATTTTCTGTATTTGTATAATAGCTTTGTTATTTACAAGAATCTACCATTATACATTTGGGGTGTAATTACCACTTATATTGCCTATATCAGCGATCAACTTGCTCAACAATAAATTCTTTTATACAGAGGTACAATAATGAAGATAATCCATGTATGGATGGATTAAATTAAACATTTGAACCGATTAGGTAAATACAGTATGGAACAGACAAATGAAATAAATTCTTTATTTCAATTGTGCATATTTATAAAAAATCCCGAGGCACGTCGATTTTGGATTCTGAAATGACACCCTGCAACGTAAATTTCACTTCTAAATTCAACCTCCTTCAAGTGGCGGTATGAAGGTACAAATGGAGTACTGATGTGCACTGTACTTTCCGACCTTTGTTGGTTTTGCTCGATTATAAGATATATTCGCTAGGCTACGCTACGCTGATGAGGAGCAATAATTCCGAAACACGTGTCCGTAGCTGCATTGTTGTTTCTCTTTGAGGTATAAGGCAGTAACGTATTTCTTTATTTAATTATTTAGCCTCATAAACCCCCATCATTGTTATCTAACCCTAATCTTTACATCATTTGTTCAAAAATAGGCTTCACTAGGCTCCTGAGGTAGGGTCAGTTTATAAGGAGGTTTTTTTTTTTTAACACTCGAATAATTGAGGAATGGGAAACATTAAATGCTAAAGCTGCTAGTCGGCTTGAGTTATGTGGGTTTTCTTCAAACTCAAGTAGTATATCTAATTTGACATCGTTCCTCAGTGCATTGGAAGCTTCCTTTTTTATATTGCGTACATGTCCATTTTCGCGAAACTGCTTTTTTTTGGCATTACGACTTATGTTGATACAGCCAGGTGCTTAATAATATTTAATGCCTTTAATTTTGTGTAATGACGAAGAATACAATCGGGATCGAAAACGGGGACACTCTCTTCTCGCCCAGGGGTCTATCAGGGCATTATAAAAAAACAAACACAAAGAGTACGACCACGGAAAAGAAGAAACATTTAACGATTGGAAAAAATTAAAGAGATTATATCTAACCTACGCTAAATATCGATTTTAATGTTTTTAAGAAATTCTAAAAGTGTGTCATAGATACTATTTTTATTTAGCGCTAACAGATGGCAAAGATTGTAAGGATGGTTAACATTTTGTTTGTGTAATTTTTTGTGAAGGAAATTGCTTTCCGATTTGTATTTTAAACATTCTAATCCAAAATTCCAATTCCAAATCTGCAGTGACATTACATGTCTCACATATATCCGAGTCTGCAATTCCTATTTCCTTAAGGTGCGCCGGGTGGCATCCGTCTCCGAATTTTGAAACTGCTATTCAATTGCTAATTGTAACTTGGGACATAGGAAGTTTTTCTTGAAATAGGCGGGCAAATTTCATCTGTGTTCGCATTCTATATCCGTAACCAACCATTTTTGAAATTATTATTTTATGCATTTCGTTTAAATAAACCATGTTTGCAGTTTAGTACAGTAAAATGTGCCAAGAATTCCAATAACTTGGAAAAAAGTTGCACGCTCGAATTTGTCATGCTCAATGTTATCAGGACCAGTTAGAAGGTCTAAGACCAAAAAGGTGGCCTCCCCCTTCTGCTTTAGCAGCCATCTTGAAAAATGTTTGAATCATTTTATTTCGTGTTCTATTGGTCCTATCGAAAAAGTTATTGAGCAAAAAAATGTTGTAAATGTAGCCCGGATAACGTTGAGCATGACAAAGTCGAGTGTGCAATTTTTTCCAGGTCAAAGTACTATTTGATTGCACTTGCTAGTTAGCAAAACTCAAACAATATGCAAAACACTGATCATTATTTATTGACAACTGACAACTATTTATAATACATTCTGTGAGTCGGATGGAACCTCTAAAAATATGAATTTTTCTTAGCCTAGCAGACTATGTCCCCCCGTTTTCGAGGATGCTAAACACGATGCCTGTAGTTAAATCTCTCCGAGGTCACCCCACGCCCCCAAACGGTCAAAAACCACCCCCTAAATGGGTAAACCGCGTATCCGCCGTCTCCTACCAACCAAACCTGTGTCACCCCCGTTTTCGAGGATGCTGAGCACTATAGCGGTGGTTAAATCTTTCTACAAGGTCATCCACGCCCGAAAGGGGTAAGCCGAGTATTCACCGTCTCCTACAAGCCAAACCTTTGTTATCCCTGTTTTCAAGGATGCTGAGCGCGATGGTGATGTCGAGACCCCTCCTCCACCCACGCCAACCCCCTAAACGGCCAAAAATTGCCTCCGAAAGGGGTGAAACGTAAATAGGCCGTCTTCTCTCGGCTAAATCCGTGTTACCTCCCGTTTTCGTTTTCCATTATTAGTACTACTACTTTGTGAAAATTGTGTATTTGAATACACGTTTTGGGAAGGTGTACGATCACCACTTTGTTGTTGTGCCTTAAGAATTACATCTAGCAATTTAATTCTAGTTTGCAGTTGTACATGTTCTGGAATTTTCTCCATATCTTTACATAAAGATAGCAAAAACATATCGATCTGATTTAATTTAGGCTCATTTTGTGTTTTCTTTTTCAAAACTTCCACTAACTCTTTTCCCACTGAATCATCAGGTTTTCTTTTCTTGTAATGAGGCCTGCTTTATGACGAAAAAGGACCTTTAGCACTCTCTTCCACAGCAGATATACTCTCATCTTCTATGAGTGTTATGATGGTTCATGTGTAAAACAATAGTCGCGTGCGGGTCTCAAATCACAAGAGTGATCGCTGAAACCATGGTCGCGGTCGTGGTCGGCCCAATGGGTGCTGATATAATTGAATGTAAACCACTGGTCGCGGAGACCGTGGTCGCAGTCGCCTAGTGCGGTGGCGGGGTAAATTAGGTATTTCGAGCAATGTGCGGCGACTGCATAGATTACTGGGAAGTATAAATTGGAAACTCCAAAGGTAAAACATGCGGCTTTCTACATATGTCAAATGGCCATCTATTGCTCAGTTCGGGTACTAATTCTTGATTTTGTACTAAAGACGGCTCTTACCCCTACTAATTTGGTTTTAAATCTGCTACCTTTTAAATTAAAAGTGCCTCACGTATTATATTTAGTATAAAATCGGAAAAGTTCTTATTTTATAATTTATTATAAAATAAAAAATACGTGCAAGCTCTTTAAACCTTTGAAAGGTATATTGAAATATTATATAGGCATATAAGGAATATTAGTAATAAGAAAACAATCATTATATCGGCGAATATCGCGACCTCTCCCGCTCAGTAGACGGACAAAAATATCATTACCTTTTTACTAAACAAGCAAAATTATCAATATACTCGTGCTTTTTGATTTTTTACAGAAAAATTTTATTCAAAAGTATGCGGGCTTGCGAAGGCGAAGAGTACACACAGAGATGTTATCTGGTACATATCATCCCGCGCAGCATCTCCGCACCGCCGCTTTTACTGTAGTCAATCAAGATACCTATAATCATCATCCGGTACGTATTCAATGATCTGTGAACTTACGTACTTCATAAAACCGCGTATCAAAGGGGTAGTTTCTGTCCGTTTGAGGGATCGGTTTGCCTCGAGGAGAAGATCCAACATCACTATCGTGCTCAGCATCCTCGAAAACGGAGGTAACACAGGTTTGGCTGGTAGGAGACGGCGAATACGCGGTTTACCCCTTTCGGGTTTCGTTTTTGGCCGTTTGGGGGGTGGGGTGATTTCGGAGAGAGATTTAACCACCTCTATCGTGTTCAGCGTCCTAGAAAATAGAGGGGACATATTTTCGTTAGGCTAAGAAAAATTCATATTCCTGTCCGATTTACAGAATGCACTGTTATCGTTGTCAATCGCTATGGCGCGGCGTTTTCAATAAAACTGGCAATGTCAGCTATGAAGAATTTTGATGTTTCTATTACTCGATAATGTTGAAAAAGCTTGTTAGCCTACAAGAACAAAAGTTTTTATGTTTTTCGTTTGTTGTAGCGAATTTGGCAAGCAGATCGTTAATTTTTGCAATAAGTATTAAAACCATAGCATTTTTGAACAGAGAATGAAAAGGTATTTCATATGAGGTATCACAAGCCCCTACCTGCCACTTAAAAATTTAGGGGTTGCAACTGACATTTCAGAATTCAAAATCGACGTGTCTCGGGATTTTTTATAAATATGCACAATAATTGAGATGCTGAATTTGTTCCATTTTGTTGTTCCATACTGTATAAGGGATTGATTATTGTATTTATATTTTATAGCATTATTTAAATATGTCATTAATATTTATACACCGTAGTAAATTGATTTATTACCATATACCACGTAAAGTTTACCTCCTATCTATAATTCTATACTTAAACTATATTTTGTAAATAAAATTATTATTAGTTACTCTAAAATACATTTCAAAGTGAATTTTTTATTCTTTTTATTAATTAGTTGTAATTAGAAGAACGCTATAAACTGGAGAAAATGTACAGAACTTGGAGTTGACATTTTTTAATTAAAATATGCAAATATCCGCTGTGTAATTAATAAAATTAGGTACACTAAAGGGTCGTAATTTATTTACAACTTTATTTGCTACATTTACATAGTCCATTCAAGTTTTTGAACCAAAAGTAATGTTTACTTTCTGTGTGAAAATACTTGTTTTTCCCACATAGCATTCTACGTGATATACAGGGTGATTTGCGAGGAGACGGTCGTACTTTACTGACAAATAATGGGTAATATTTAGGAGCCCCGTTTTCGAAATACAGGGTGTTCATTTATGCGTATGAATTGCTGTTGCATTTTCGGGTGCTCTCCCGCGTAGTTGGTAAGCTCCTGACGGAGTTTCGGCAGAATCGCATGTCATCTTCAGGTTTTCGCTGATGCCTGTTTACTGTTGCTATGCGTAGCTCGAACTGAACAATCCAATTTTGGTCGTACAAGGGGAAAGAAAAAACAAATTGTAGATAACTATATTCTCTGCTGAAAAGATAATGTGCAATTTTTTCAAATAATGATGCATCTTAAGTAAATCGCAAACAAGTGCTTAAAATGCAGCCTTTTCCAAAGTGATGAAAAATTTTCAGATTTCGAATTATTGTTTAACCAAATTTACTATACATAACTTCCGCCATTTTGTTCTGCTTATTTTGCGCATCATAAATCATTCATAATAATTTTCAGTAGTTATAGGCAAATTATTTTTAACGTAAACTGCTTGGCATTCCTCCGCGCTTGGGTAATTAACTTAATAATCGAATAAATTATTATTTGCACTGTATACAGGGTGTTTCTTGAGTAACTGTACTTACTTCCAGGGGCGGTAGAGGGCCACTTAGGTATTCAGGAATGGCCATTGAAATTTTCCTGTTGCTCTTAATTTCTGATATATAGGCTGATAAACTGATTTTGGTCTAAATTTATTTTGGCCAGAACGTCCTTACTATTGATCGGATTTTGTTTAAATTTTAGACACTTTATACGCTTATCACACTTGATAAGTATAATTTTTTTTTATTCCAGGGCCGGACTTTTTTAATTTGTTTTTCTGATTCCTGTAAAAAGATCACCCTATATATATATATATATATATATATATATATATATATATATATATACAGGGTGTAACGCAACTTACCCGAAAAATTTTAACCATAGGTGCACCTTTAAATAAGAAGTCGATTTCTTAAAAAAAAAATTTAATAAAAGTTCAACACAAAAAAAGATACAAATTGTTAAAATTACAAATTAATGGAAATGTTAAAATAACGTATTATTTCTATAAAAACTGTTGAAAGTTCTGTCCATTGACATTCAAGCACACCTGAACCCGTCTAATCCAATTTTGTCACACTAGTTGAAGTATTCTCCCTTCCTGCTGTCCCCGAAGACACAAGTTATGGACAGCTGTTGTGATACGTTCACGTAATACATCGATATTGTCAACTTCGGTTCGGTAGACTTCATTTTTAAATATCCCCACAAAAGGAAGTCAAGAGGATTTAGATCCGGGGACCGTGGAGGCCAAGCTACAGGTCCACCCCGTCCGATCCAACGTATTCCGTTTAATTGGGT